>CM052436.1:44436146-44453332 GCA_028533085.1 Varecia variegata
AGTACCTACCTTAGTGTGAATTGAATTAAGGGAGAAGTTGCATATACATCAGGGGCAGGAACCTCGGGGCTATCTTAGAATTCTGCCCATCAAGCTGGGAAAATGTACAATTAGCACACACTCTATTTAGGAAGGGGACATTTGTGACTCAGAGTCCTTAGGTGTGCTTGGGCCCAAGTCACCCAATTATAGGCTGAGAATAGGTAAAGTGGGCAAGGTTGGCGAGGGGAGGAGTTTTAACAATCACTGCTCTGAATCACCACTGATAGAGGTGTGGGAAGTGGGAGGAGGAAACTTGCATTTGTTGAATAAGGTCGTGTGCTCCTCTGTTAGAAAGTGTGAACATGTATAAACAGGGAGGGCTAAGGAGACTGAAGAATAGGGGAAAGGAATGCAGAATTATGAGTAGCCTGGACAGTTATGAGTAGCCAGATCATGAGTAGCCTGGATGGTAGGTTTTGTCCTCGGGGGCAGTCGGGTAGAGCCAATGAGGAAAGCGAGAATAACATCGGGGAAAAGGTGCAGCCAGGAGGCCAGCCTAGGTCTTCCCAAGGCCTGGCGTAGGTCCACTAAACCAGTGCTGTTCAGAGTGTGGCCCCTGTGGGGACTTGTGAGACTGAAGAGTCTTAGGCCCCAACTCAGGCCTCCTGAGTCAGAATCTGAGTTTCATCAAGGTCCGCAGGTGACTTCCATGCACATTAAAGTTTGGGAATCTCTGCTCTATCCTACTGCCCCTGAGGAGGGGCTTCTCAATATTCTGGCAGAAGTTTCTCATCCCAAGAAATCCCCCCACACACACACCTTGCCCAAGTCCCCAGCAAACTGGGATAGTAGGTCACCCAACTGTCTATCATTCGAGCCACAGTTTGTCACAATTATACACATCTGCTAGAAGCCAGTGTTCTGGCCCTGTGCTGTTCCCTCCAGCACTCCCACTGCCCACCCCAGGGACAGCATCACTCCTACATGAGGCTGCTCGCAGTAGTCGAGCTCTAGAAAGTAACTTGAGATCTGCTGGGATAGAAGCACTTCACACAAATATCCAGAATTATGACCATTGCTACCGTAACCTCCCAGAGTGCGTGCTGGACCAGAGAACTCGTGAGGCCGGGCTCAATCTGCCCCAGTTGCCCAGGCAGAAAGGTCCTCCCTGGGAAGTCAAACACTGCAAGGGAGGGCCCCACGGGAACTCTGGCCAGACGGGAAGGAGCCATCAGTCCTGTGAGCTGCTTCTCTAGCTCTTCAGAATTAATGAGTGTGTCTAGCAGGATGTGACTGAATGGCTAGAAGTTATAAAGCTGAGTGCCAACCGAGGGCCTGTCCCCATCTAAACAAATCTGCCCAGAGCCTCCACACAAAAAAACAGAAAATCGATGAATGGCCAGGCTCCTCTGGAACCAAAAAGCTCCTCCCTCTCCCAGCATGATGTGTCAGGCATCTGGAATGCGGAGATAATGATAAAAACAGTTACAGATTAATGAAGATGGACTATGGGCTGTGTTCAGTGCTAGGTGTTTACTATATTTTCTCTTGTAAGCCTCACACAATTCTAGACAGTAGCTTTGTTCACAGATGAGAAATTGGGGTTCAAAAAGAAAAACAACAGAGAGCAAGCAACAGTCCCTACATTCTCACCCGGCTCTTTCTGACTCCAGACCCACGCTTTGATCTGAGTTTCCCTTGGCCATCCTCCCTACTCCACCCCTTCAAAACAGTCTATCCACGGGTGCATTTTCCGGCAGAGGGCGCATATTTAGGCACCGCTTCTGAGAGCACAGCCCAGCACACCAAACCTTTAAAGCAGTTCTGGGCTGGAGGAGGCAATGAATAAGAAATACCCTTAAAATTTTGAAATTCCTGTAATTGTCCATGCTCTTAATACCCAATCAGCAATTACATGAGGACATGCTAGGTTTAATAAATATAAGAATGCCAATACCCAGAATTTTATAACAAGTAATAGTTCACTTGCTCAATATTATATTCCCTTATCTCCACAGCAACTTTGTGGTGCACATAGAATGTATATTATTAATTTCCTTTATACATATAAGGAAACTGAGGCTAAAAGTGAAACAGGATTTGCCCAAAGTTGTATAGCTAGAATATGATCGAGAACTCAACCCTATGCGTCCTGTGCTGTTTCCGTGAGACCACAATCGTAGCAGCAACTGCATGTGGCACTGTGTGTGTCCTGTGCATGGCTCACTGTCATGGAGCAGAGTGTGATGGGGAAATAGGGCCCATGTTGGATGGCATGATACATGACGAGCTCAAGTGATTGCCAAGTTTATTAGTACCATGCATATAACAGCAGTTCAAAGCTTACAGGATATTTTCACATAAATTATCTCATTATACACAGAAATCTTATGAAAAAGACAAGACTGAATCCAATAGGCACAAGTGGCTATTGAACACTTGAAATTTGGCTAGCTGAAATTGAGATGTGCGGGGGCAGGGGGCTTTCAGTGCTTTTCAATCACATTGTGATGGTTAATTTTCAGTGTCAACTCAACTGGATTAAAGGATACCTAGATAGCTGGTAAAGCATTATTTCTGGGTGTGTCAGTGAGGGTGTTTCCACAAAGAGGAGACTGGCATGTGAATTGGTGGACTGAGAGGGAAGAACCTCCCACAATGTGGGTGGGCACCATCGTCTGGACAGAATAAAAAGGCAGAAGAAAGGAGAATTTTCTCTCTTTCTTCTGGAGCTGGGGCACTCTTCTTCTCCTGCCTTTGGACTGCCAAGTTCTCTGGTTTTTGGGCTCTGGGACTTGCACTAGTGGCCTCCAGGGTCTCAGGCTTTGGGCTCAGACTGAGAGTTACACCTTTGGCTTTCCTGATTCTAAGGGTTTTAGACTTAGACTGAGCCACGCTACAGTTTCCCTGGGTCCCCAGCCTGCAGATGGCCTATTGTGTGACTTCTCAGCCTCCAAAATTTCCTGGATCAATTCTCCTAATAAATTCCCCCTCATCTATTAATCTATCTATCTATCCATCTACTTACCTACCTATTTAGCCATCCATCCGTCCTATTGATTCTGTCTCTTTGGAGAACCCTGACTATTAATAATATATATGCCATGAGCAGAATAACTGAGGCAGAATAGTGACCCTACAGTTGAACACCTCCATTCAACACAAGTCCAGCATTGAAGCAGATGAGAGGAACAAGCTTGTGTGTATGGATGTGTAAATATAATATGTGACACCCAAAATGGATAAATGGATGGTGGAGTGAAAGGAGTGTAGTGAGCATTGTGTGTGTGTGTGTGTGTGTGTGTGTGTGTGTGTGAGTGGGGCAGGAGGGTCTTGACATGGTGAGCTATTAGAGCCAAAAATCCTTTTCGAAAATGTAGTTATTTCTATGTTAACAGCCCTCTGAATTCTGGCTGTACAATTGATGTTTTAAACTATGTCCACATGGAACTGGATGGTTTTTGATTGTTAATGGCTACATTATTCTCCCAAATGAGGCTTTAGGTGAGAAGTTTATGGGGGAAAACCTTCATTAAACCAAACAACAAATAGAAGCTCCAGTAACCTCTCTCCCTTTCAGTCAAAAATGTTTCTAAAGCCAAACTGGAATTCCTCTTTGTGTTAGTTCTGGCTAAGCTCAGTTAATTAAACTCAGCTATTTTCCTTTCCTTTGTTTCCAAGTGTTTCCTGGAGGGATTCTCCCCCCCCCTCTCAACAGCCCCTGAGTATTACCTGGGACAGTCCACATTCTCTGTCTTCTCTTCTCCTCTCCCCTCTTTTCCTCATTTCCTTGCAATCCCCACTTAGCTTTCAGCAGCTTGTTTTATGAGGCTTGTTTGGAGTCCCCGAGCTTAGATAAGGCTTGGCATAGTATTTGTGTAGAGTCCTTAAGAACTGAAATGGGCTCCTCTGAGGGAAGAGTGCCTCTTTATCTTGATGTCTTCCTCAGCACAGTGGAATGTGAGTGCAGCTATGAAAAACTTCCACGGTGCTTGTTGTGCTACAGCTCCCTCCAATGAGACACTCTCTAATATCAAGTGGGCATTCTTCCCAGGGAAGTCATCTCGGCCAAATTACATGCATCTCTCTCTTAGTGTTAAGTTATTATTTTTTAGCCTCCTGCCTCTCCTTAAATCCAACATTATCTTGCAGCCATCTGGGGAACTCAGCCTTTATTTTGCAATTTTCAGAAAATTATGGAAAATGTTAGATAGGAAATTTCTTTATAATCACTTTATAAACCATATTGATAGGATGGCAAACACTGGGGTTTTCAAACAAAAGCCAAGAAGCCAATTGATTATGTTTGACGAGGAGTTGACCATTGGAAAGCGTGGTACAGTGTGATTTTTGAGGATAGAATGCTGTGTCTGTATCTTCTCAAATTCTACTTTTTAAAAATAAAATTGTCTTTGTTTTCTCGTTAATACAAAAAGCGACACATGCTTTAAACTATGCAGCAAAACATTTTCCCATCTCGGTCAGAGTGAAAGCCAGAATCTTTCCTGAGATCTATAAGACCCTGTGTAATACGGACCCCTTCACCTTTCTGACCCAATCTCCTTCTCTTCTCCCTCTCTGCTCACTCTGCTCCAGGCATATTGTTACCTCATTCAGGATAAGCATGTTCATGCCTCCAAGACTTTACATTGAGAGAAAACTCTTCTTCCAGGCAGTTCCATGACTGCCTCATTTCTTTCAGATTTCTGCTCAAATATTACCATTTTATCAATGAGGCCTTTCCCAGCTGCCATATATTAAAAACCCCCTCCCCACAGCACAATGTCCCCTTTACCCCTCCTTTTAACCATAGCACTCATCACCAGCTGAGAGACATCATACTTTTACTTGTTTATGATCTTTCTTCTCACCAGAATGCAAGCTCCTTATACGTCTAAAACAGTCCTGGCACTCAGAGGCATACGATAAATGTTTTTTGTGTGGATGAAGGCATGTTGTTCATGAACTGTGCTTTTTCAACCCAGATGAGTGTGTATATGGCTCGCTAGTTCTTAATTTGGGTCAATAACCAGGATATCCCAGTATTTATAAACATTTTAAAATCAGAAGCATACAGATTGCCTATCAGTCAGGGTTTGGTTCATAAAACAGAAGCTACTCTGGATATTTGAAGTAGGAAGAAATTCAATTAAGGTAATCAGAGTCTAGCACAATTGGAATTTTATGTTGGGAGGCTAGGGGAGCAAAGGTGAGCAAAGTTGCTTTCAAGAAACATGACAGAACAGCCTTCTCAGAAGCCATCACCAATGGTCTTGGCTGACTCCCACGTGGAGTGGGTGCTCTCAGGAGGATGCCTGAAAGCCTCAGCAAAATCCCCACCACATCTGGGATCTGCTGACAGCCACACTGATCTACAGCTGCCACTTAGGGAAACAAAGGGCTCTTCTATCTGCAAAATCTCAAACCAGTGCTTCTCTTGGCCAAATCTATCTGGGCCCTCTGGCAAGGGAACCTGGGAATGGTGGTTTCTGAGCTTCTCAACCCTGCAATACCAGGGAACATATAGAAGGGTTAGAATGGTTTGGATTTTCAACAAACAATATCCAGAACCAGTTGTTCATTCCTTGATTAGGGAACTACTCTAATTTTATGATTGGTATAGTTTATTCCTGCCAGTCATAAGCCATGTGACATATTGTAATGGTGAATTTTAAAATCTCAACCTAGGGGAACCTGGGGATATCCCAGCTAACATTAGATCCATCCTATATTCTTCTTCCCTGCCCCTGTAATACTTCCAAATGTGCCTCTGGAAATGACTGTTTAGTAGCATGCTGGACTGCTGAATTCTCATCTCCTCCAACGGCAGAGTGCATTTGTATTTCCTTTACTGTAAAATCCAAGAGATGCCTCCTTCCACCCTCCCACACTCACCCATTCCCTAACAAGTGCTCCTCCCACCTGACAGTTCTCTGGGAATAAACCCAGGCTTCAATTGCTTGCAGGTGTGGCTGGAGCCCATGGGCCAATGCCACTATGCTTCTGGGCCTCAGCTTTTCACTGATGATCCAGACAGCCTGAGGTGGGTGGGCAAGAAAGGGTATTGCACCATGGAGAAGACTTTGTCATACCCCAGGGGGTCAGAGCAGACCAAGTAAATATTGTCCTGACTTAACGTGAGAGAAGAAATGAGGTGGAAGGACTCACCGCTGATGGCATGGAGCTCACTGTCTCCCCCGGTGAGTCAGCAGCAGCCCTGCCAAGAATAGATCTTAGGAAGACGGCTCCCATTCCATTTTGCTTAGACGGCTCTGATACATTTGTTTCAGCTAGTTTGAGGCACATCACTGCAAACCAGTGTTCAAAAATAGAGCCAGTCTCATCTATGAATTGCTTATAGGCATTTTCCATAGTGCTATTATGTCATTTTAAAGGGTTTTCAGACAGACACCTTCATATATTTGGGTGGAGATTGTGAGTCAATCCAGCAAAGGGAAACCTCATGAACTTCTGGGTAATAGAGACATTGAGATAGCACCACCTGACTTGGCCTAGAGCGGTTCAGTAACAGCAAAGAGCATTGATGCATCATGCTTCTCTTCCAACGCACCAGTACAACATACTTCTTTCCCTACATAGTGACTCCCTTGATCTTTCACTTCCCATTTGACATCATGATTAGTCACTTAGAAATACCCTAAAACAGTCAAAGCGGATGGACTTGAAGTTTATGTAGAATGTCAAATTCCTTCTCTCATCACAAAAACTGTATTATATATAACTCTGTGGATATGTATCTTGATTAGAAATTTGACTCTTCAGAGCGCTATTCAGTGTAAGGAATTTACACTGAAAACAGAAAATTCAAAGACAAGCAAATAATACTCTTTTACACTTTCATAATTGATGATCTAAACAATCTGAAGAGTTCACTGAAAAAATACCTCCTTCATGAAATGAAGACTATTGACTCCACCTGACTCCAGTTCTTCTGCTACATCCGCCTGCAATTGTGAAAGTCATTTATTTTATACTCTGTGTTGTACCCCATTCACATCTGATTTTTGGGGACTCCTCCCCCTGTACTATCATTGGCCGCCCTAAGCCCTTCCCCCACACCCCACAGACTCCTTCTGGTTAAGACACTGCCATCGGGATGTGATGCTAACTATTATCCTGTTTATTTTAACCTAGAGGCCTTTTAACTATGTGATCTCTTCTTACAACACCATTTCCTGAATCTTTCTGCCGTGCTTAATTCCTTGAAATCTAGTTTTTGTACTTGCTGCATTCCTGAAACATCATCATTCATTCTTAAGGCTCTCTAGTGACTACCCTGTTTCCAAATTCAGTAGACTTTTCTCCATATCATTTCTGACATATTTGCCACAGTCAACTATCCCCATGCCTAGTGTGACTGTATGGCAAACCAACTCCAAACTCAGTGATGTAAAATAGCAATCATATATTTTTGCTCACTTCTTTTGTAAGTTGTTTGGGATTCGGTTGCTATAGGATGAATTTGGCTAGTGGCTCTTGCTTCAGGCTGTGACTGCTGGGGTAGCTTTGCTTTATGATGAGATCAGCCAGGAAAGCTCTTCTCCACATTTCTCTCATCTTCTTCCCATGATCAGCAAGTAGCTGGGCATGTTCTTCTCATGGAAATGGCAGAGATGCAAGAAGTTAAATGGAAACATGTAAAGCCTCCTATTCCCTAGGCATGGAGCTGGCCCAGTCACTTCTTCCCACATGCTATTGGCAAAGCAAGCCACACGGATAAACCCAGAGTCTAGGGGCAGGGACCCACATCCACCATCCACCGTGATGAGGCCGTGGTAAAGGTGTGGCTGTAGGGAGTTGTGGAGAATTGAAGCCATTCATTCAGACTGCCATGCCTGACACTTTCTCCCACTCTGGCATTTGTGACTGCATCATTCTGAGTCTCCTCCTAGGATTCTGGTGACCTTTCACTAGATCCTCTAATTATATTGCTGTGGATTTTCAGCAATACTCTGTCACTTACTCTGAGTTCTTCTCTTCATCAGTAAGATCCTTAAATTCAATGAGTGCCTCAGTGTTGAAGACCTCTCAGATTTCTACTCTAACCCCTATTTTCTTACCAGTTTTTTTTTGTTGTTTCACCTACTGAGATTTTAGTTTGTATAATTCACCTAAAAGCATCTTTTCTTCTTACTTTTTTTGACCCCTTTCAGTGGTTACAACATTACACTTCTTGATACTTTACACTCCATATCGTGATCCACGCTAGGTCTTACCAAAATTTTTAAGAATTTACTCTTCTTTTCTTTCGAAGATGGCCTCTGTTTTCCTTGCTTCCTCCCTACCAGTCAATTTCTATTCCCAATTCTTCAGGGCTCAACACATGGTCACCTTTTCTGTGACACCACCTTCTCCGACATCTCTAGACTTCTTTGGCTTTCTTTGCTTTTGAATTCCAAGACTATTTCTAATCTATGTTATAAAATTATCAATAATTTATCAATTCAATATTTTCTGTCATAATTTTTTTTGTTCAGTTTATATATACCCACTCTCCCCAGATAGACTATAATGCAAAGAGGCAATGTGTCACATTAGGGGAGTTTAGGATTCAGAAACAAACAAACCTGGTTTGAGTCGTAGTCAGCTTCTTATTACCTGTGTGCCTTGAGCAAGTTTCTTAAACTCCTTAAGCATCAGCTTTCACATCTATAAAAATGGGTTATTTACCCTGAAGAATCTTGGGGAGGAACAAAGGGGATCATGTATGGAAAGCACTCAGCACACAACAGGCTACTATTATTTTGCCTTCCTTTCCATTTCTCCCTCTTTTTGTCTCCTCTAGTTCTTGTTGCTGTTTAATATTGCTATGTTCTACTTACATGTTTTCATTCTCTCTCTTTAGTTCTAAAGCAAATTCCTCAAGGAAAAAAATCTATATATTTTATATTTCACAGTTATCTGTGTATATGGAAGGCCCAAATCATGTGGCCTGAAAGTCTATATCTATTATGAGATTTTTAAAAAGGCTTTTTCCTCCAAGGTTTCCAGGGAAGAAGTCTGTCTTGCTTGTATTAGCAGAGCCTAGTGAATTGTGAAATAACTGCAGTTTCTATTGAATGTTTCCAGTTATCTTGTTTTGTATAACTTTTTTCTACCCTGTTCAGTAATACATTCACTTTCCTCCAATAAAACATTTCTCAGGGAGTATCTGATATTGGTCCTTGCTAGATTTGTGTGAGTTTTAGCCTGTGAATTTCCTCCTCCCGGTGTCTCCCTAATGATTCATTTATTCAATTATTCACTTATTTATTTTGCTATGGGTGAATGACTTGTCTCCACTCCAGGCCACATCACCAAGGGGTAGGTTTAGTCCAAAAGATGCCCAACACCTTCATTCTGCTCAACCCACTGAGATGGAGCAGTGCCCCTCTCTTATTATCAGCAATTTAAGAAACTGATCCTTTCCGCATGGCTTCCATGAAAGCTTCTTGTCTGGTTTGTAGCTTTGTAGCTAATACAAAAATGGAGAAAATAAAATTCAATGTGCTATTAGTAGGATAGAATATACAGAAGGCTGAAATCAAATAAATAAGGTAAAACTCAAGAGACAAAGACCTATATTTAGTACCAAATAAGCTTGATTTAATAATATAACATACAAACAAACCAAAACCAAAAATAAATAAATAAATAAAATCCAAAAACCTCACACAATGGGATGCTGTGTTGATAAAGGCACAGAGTCATTCCTTGTCAGTGGAGACCCTAGTCCCATTTTACTAAGCCACATGTGGAGCACGGCATTAGTTCTGCCGGACACACTCCAGAATGATAATTGACAAACCAGGAGCAGTTAGAGGAAGGCAGCCAGGGAATACAGTGTCTAGAAACCCTTCACAATAGGAAGCACAGGACAGAAAGAGGCTCTATCTTCCCATGAGTATCAGGAGGTCTGCCTTGCTGGAAAAAGAGTAGTCTTGCTTTATTCTGCCTGAGAGAGCAGGACTGACACTGTCCAATAGTGGAAGGTCTGTCTTATAGGGTATTGAAGTCCCTGTCTCTGAAGTTTCCAGCTAGAGCTCAAGGGACACTTGAAAATGATAGTGACCCTTATACCAGGCACTGGTATAAGCATATTACACACACACACACACACTTAATTCTCACAACAACCCTTAAAGTCAGGTATTATAATTATTCCCATTTTAGAGATAAGGAGACTGAGGCTCAGAGAGTTTGTTTTCCAAGGTTACACAGCTAATTAGGGACAGAGTTAGGATTTGAATCCGGGCATTTATTACCATTCTGTCTCTAAAATGTGGTCAATAAGAGATTTTTATATGTGATGTGCATTTAGTCTGGATGTACTTTAAGTTGTCTTTTACCTCTAAGTCTTTTTCGTAGAGATAGTTCTTGTTATATAAGTAGTAGTTAAAAATCTATCTATGCTTCATCTGTGCTTTAGATAACTTTTATAGATTTATTTCAATCCTGTGTATTTTAAGTACTATCTAGTGGTAGAGCACAAATAACATAAAAATTAGAGCAGACAAATAATTTCCTCTTTCTTGGCAAGCTATTGCACATCTAAAAGGATAATAATATACTTCTCCTCTCTCTTGAATCACACAATAAAGCTTACAGTTCTTCCTAAATCTCTTTGAGTTATTAGAGTTGCTTTGAATTATTCAGATGGAAGAATAGCAAGAAAGAACACTAGTATTTGCTGAGCATTTTCTGGATACCAGGAACTATGTTTGGAGACACATGTATATTATCTCACTCATAAGTTTCTGTAGAGAAAGAAAGGAGATACGTATCTTGATAGAGAAGGTACAGGGTACAAGATAGACAATCTTAAAGAGATGAAGAACAACCTATACTCTGTCTCTACCCTAAGAGTGGCTGAGGCTTGAGGAAGAGAGAATAGGTGGGAAAGAGGAGGCTTCGAAGTCTAGCCTAACAAGGGAGACAACCCTGGACTCCTGAACAGTCAACCACCCTTCCCTTCCCCAGTCCTGGCAGAGTCTTCCCAGCAACACTTTCCTGGGGTCCCCATGCACCATGTGGTGCTTTTCCTTAAGTGTCTGCTCTCCTTCTCTCTTGTTACTAGAATCACCCAGAAAAGAGTGTTCGGCTCACTCTGCCTCAGCAAGTCAGCTCTGTGTACTGCTAAATGGCCCCATCATGTGGGAAAGACCCAAACTTCCTGTATTAGTTATCTATTGCTGTATAACAAATTACCTCAAAACTTAGTGGTGTAAAGCAACAGCATGTTTATTTCACAGTTTCTGTGGGTTAGGAATCTGGGAGTAACTTAGCTGGGTAGTTCTAGATTGGGATCTCTCATGAAGTTGCAAACAAGGAATTGATCAAGTCTGCAGTCTCTGGAGGCGTAACTGGGGCTAAAGGAACCACTTCCAAGATCCTTCACACGACTCCTCCGTTCCTTACAAGGCACACCTTCCATAGACTCCCCACAGTATGATTCTTCTCAGAGCAAGGAAGGAGGGAGAGAAAGAGAGAGAGAAAGAAAGAGAGACAGAGACAGAGAGAGAGAAGACCTTAAATGAATTTTTTTAAATAACCTAATCTTGGAAGTGACACACCATCACTTCTGTCATATGTTATTGATCACCGAGACCAACCCTGATTAAAAAGCAGGAAAGGATTTGACAGAGGTGTGAATACCAGAAGGGAGGGATCAGTGGGGCCCTCTTTGAGGCCGACTAACCCAATTCCATTGTTGGACTTTCTGGTCCTACAGGTCCTTCAGTTACAATGCTGGTGTTTCCAGAGAGGGTTAGCATATTAACAGGCCATTAGCTAATTAACTAAGTAGCTGCCACTATGAAAAGCAGAAAATATATGGGCAAGTTGTGTTTGGAGGGGGGACAGGAGGTGCAAGAAAAATTTCTCTATGGGGTTCTGGAGCCGGGTCAGTGGGGAGAGATCTACTGTCTGTGGGAGTAAGTATTAGGACAGAATGATGATAAAGCCACCAAAAAGCAAGGTCCCTGTGTAAGGGAAAGGAACAGAGTGGGAGTGGGGAATGGAGAGCCATTCCATGCACTGTCTTTGCAAACATCAGGTACTGAGACTTTGGTACTTGCACCCATGATGTCTGCAGAAATGGAGGAATAAAACAGGTGCTATGTCTCACTGCTGGTTAATTAAATGTTGACTCCAAGGCAGCTGGTGGAGTATGTGCACTATATATTATCCTCAGTTTGGTTTTTCTTCTTTTTTAAAAAAAAATCACACATTTTAATTAACCTTCCAGCCCTTGCTGGGGCTTTGAAAGAGCTTAATTGGCCTGCAGGGATTAGAAGACACAATAGCCATAAAAAGGCTACATCTCAGTTGTTTTCACTCCAAGGGCTTATAAAATTAAAATTATTGTTTTATTTCATTCTTTGAAGCCCAGAGCTACAGGCGGATTCATATTTGGAACTATGAGAAGCATCCTTGAATGCTTAAGTGAGGATCGCATACAGGTATTTAAAAAGCAGTTACATGTGAGTATTTAATACTTGAATCTTTTATTCATCTGGAGCCTTTGGGTTTGCAATAAGACTTGTACTTTCCCATTTTTTGGCTTTCTTCATTGAAGATGGGAAATATTTTGGCTGGAATTTAATATGCAAACTTTCACAGTCAGGTGGGAAGTCTCTTGATATCAGGACCCTTTAAGAAATTTCCAGTGGTTTTCAGTTTTGTCAAACATAATGCTTAGAATCACAGTCAATGTGCATATTTCATTTTCCACATGAAAAAGCAACTCACAAGTATTTATGGAAAACCAGTGATATACAGATATCAGAGCTGTAGGTTAACACTTGCTTGTCCTCTGGGCAGAGATGGAAATTCTCAGGACAAAGCCTTAAGAGTGGGTGAGTTCGCCACAGGAGTGAGATGGGCAGAGAAGAGCAGAAGGTCAAGAGCTGGTGTGCTGAATGTCCCGAAAAAAGGAAGCTAGAAAAGGTGATTAGAGGGAGAAGACTGGGAGGTAGAGGAATGAATGTCCAAGAAGGAGCAGTGAATAAAACTGAGGGAGGCATTTCAAAAAGAGAGTCGTCAGTAATGTCAAAGGTTGCAGAAAACTAGTTCCAGAGTCTATAAAGGTGAACCCACTGGGGCCGACCTGGAGAGAAGAGGAAAGTTTGTTTCAGAAGGAACTGTCCAAGGAATCATAAGGATTCCTAAACACGGGAAAGAGGAGAAGAATCACTTATTGAAATAATCAGTTTATTTTTTCCAGGTCTAAGGAAAGAACAAAATATATATAAATGGAATCCAAGTCTTGGAGGACATTGGAAAGGGAATTTTTAAGTCCTTTCTTGTACAGCCTCGCTGTTCAAGTTAGCATACAATCATTTTAGCCCAATAAAGATGCTTTTAAGAAGAAAGTTGCAAAAATATAAAGGCAAGAAATGAAGAAAAGAAAACTAGGTATAATAAAAGTGGGAGATGGGGTGACAAGTTTTCTGTGCTTAACTTTTATTTGTTATCAAAAATTTACCACGGTGTTTTTTTTTTTTTTTACCTTGTGGTCATTTATTGCTGGGTAAAAAAAAACCAAACCAGAAATTAGTGGCTTAAAATTATAAGTCTATATTTGCTCACAATTCTTTTGGTTAGAAATCTGGGCTGAACTCTGCTGGGAACTTCTTTTATTTCACTAGTGTAGACGGGGTGCACTGCATATTCTCAGACAGTTGGTTGATCAGCTTGGGGCTAGCTGGTCCTAGGTGATCTCAACCATGTGCCTTAGGGTGGTTGATGTTGGTTTCTGGCTGGGTCTCTGTTTCCAAAAGGCTTCTCATCTTCCAGTACAGTACGTAAATCTTCTTTATATGAGGTATTAGAGGTATATCTTCTATATATGAGAAAGCATTCCAAGAAAGTCAAAGCAGAAGCTGCAAGGCATTTTCAGGCTCAGCCTTGGAAGTCCCACACAATCACTTCACCACATTCTACTGGTCAAAGCAAATCCCAAGGCCATCCCAGTTTCAAATAATGGGGAAATAGACTCTACCTCTTGATGGGAGGAGTGGCAAGTCACATTGCACAGAGGTGTGGACACAGGAAATGCCATTCACTGAAAGCTATTATTGTAACAATCTACCATATATACCATGACCAGTAGCCAACCAGAACTTATAAAAGGATCAGAGTTTTCTGACTCTGTACTATTTCATGTGTGTTATTAGTGTTTGGTCACATATCAGAATACATCCTACAATGGTATGTTGCTTCTATTCAATTAGGAAAAAATTAAGAGAAAATAAAGGCATAATGGATAAATAATCAGCAGAGCCTCCACTCTTGGCTTAAATCCATACTGTTCTTGATCCATAGCTAACATCTCCCTTCTCTCATTCAAGGAGACAACCACTTTACCACTATCAACATTCAGAATTTTGGGTGGCTGAAACTGGGTTAAAAGTAGGTCTTTGAGCTTCATTTCATTAGTCAGGGACTTTGGCTTAAGACTATAGGGGAGATCGTTCACTTCACAAGATTATGAGAATGAACCTGATCTATGAAGGACCTCCTGTCAGTGGATATAAGCACTTTTTCAACCTATTTTTTTTTACCTATGTTTCTCTTTTTTTAATATTACAAAGAATGAACATTATGTGAGTTTTGGTATGTGTGGTTTGTAGTTGATTCAGAAGGATTTATTTGTCAATAATAACCTGGAGATGGAGTATCCAGGGTTGACAGTCATCATAGCTTCCTAAAATATTGCCATTAAAAGTCAAGGTTCAGTCCTTGAGGATCAATTTTATAATCACTAGCTGGGGTAAACTTGAGCACAATCATGAGCCACATTATTAGAGAATCAACACATACAAGGGCAAAGAAGGAAAGGATCTAACACTATCCTTAGCTCCTGCTATGAGCTGGGTACTGAGGTGGTCACTTAATCCACCTCATCTCATTTGATTTACAGCTACCAACAAGATAGCTACTTTAACCCCAATTTTACAAATGAAAAAATTGCAAGTCAGAGAGGTTAGTAACTTATGCTTATACAGCGGGCAAGGGGTGGAGCTTGGGTTTTGACTAAAGTGTCTAATTTCAATGTCCATATTCTTTCTATTAAATCTGTCACTAGGGTAATAGATTCATTTTCACAAACAGTGAAATCTCATTAAGAAAATCATATTCTCCAAGTTATGTGATGCTCTTTTGTTCTTTAATTCATAGTTTAATTTATGTTCTATGAATTCTTGAATCCATGATGTTTCAAAGTACAAAGGCTGTGAAGATATCCTAGACAGTATAGACTGTTTAAATTTTATCCTGACTCAGTGTGTTTCTTTTCTTCTTTGTATCAATGAATGATCAGGGCAAAATAAACATGCAAAATGCTGATCAGTCTACTTGGTTGACAGGTAGCTGCTAGGCAGGGAAGGAGATAAAAACAATTGCTAAAACGAATTTACAGTTTTTTCAAGAGTCTTCAGATGCCTGTGTTCTCTCTCTCCACCCTTATATTCTACGTGCCCTTCTACTCTCTTCTGATTTTGAAAAGAATCCTCCTCAAATGAAGGCAGCACAAAAACCTGGGGAATTCAATTCATGTTAAGTGTGAATATCACAGAAATTTCTTTCCAAGGAAGAGAAAAGGTCATCTTAGAAACACTTTAATTGATTTTGCTTATTATCATTAGCAATTGGGGAAACTAGCAAAGAATTATCTTTATCACTTTTGTGCCTCTGTTTAATGCTCATTCAGGCTTTCACTCAGGCTGTTTAATTGGATCTTTGTTTCATTAAAAAAAAAAAAAAGGTACATAAACCTGGGCAGTAATTTTGTTTCTACTTCATAGAATTGCTTAAATTGTAAATGCGTTTGTTTCTCATTATAAATTATCCATCTCAGATATTCCACACTAAATCTTTGCACAACGTCAATGTAATGTCAAGTCTTCCAATTTTCCTATCTTCCTGTTATTTCTCCTGTGAACTTAAAATGATGTTCACTGACTGTGGACTGTACTGAGAGAGAGGAGGTGTGCAACAATCATTAGGACTGGTGTTCTGTGGAGTACTCACCATACGACTGACTCTAGGATGGGGCTTCCTATACGTCCTATTCATTAAGTCTTTATCATAGCCCTGTTGGGTAGATGCTATTATTAACCCCATCTGACAGAAAAGGGACTTGAGGTTCAGGGATGTTAAGACATTGCCTAAAGTCAAACAGCTATTAATGATAGACTTGGGACTGGAAACTTGTCCATCTGAAAACAAACACTCTAGTCTATTTGGGCTGCTATAACCAAATACCATAGACTGATGGCTTATGGACAACAGAAATGTATTTTTTACAGTTCTGGAGGCTGAGAAATCCAAAATCAAGACACTGGTGGATTTCATATCCGGTGAGGGCCCACTTCCTGGTTCATAGATGGCCATCTTATCACTGTGTCCTCACATGGTGAATAAAACAGGGGATCTCTTGGGGGTACTTTTTATAAAGGCACTAATCCTATTCACGACAGCTCTGCCCTCATGACCTATTCACCTATTCACCTTTTGAGAGGTGAATAGACCCACCTCCAAGTGCCATCATATTGGGGATTATATTTCAATATATGAATTTTGGAGGGGCACAAACATTTAGTCTATAGCAACTCTCAACTATCACTCCTGCCTTCCTAGTGACTTTTTAAATTAAACTTTTTATTTTGAAATAATAGTAGAGTCACATGCAATTGTAAGAAATAATATAGAAAGATCCTTTATGCCTTTTACCCAGTTTCCCCAATAATAATAGCTTTCAAATTATAGTACAAAAATGTCACAACTAGGATGTTGACATTGATACAGTCAAGATGCAAAACAGTTCCATTATAAGGATCTCTCCTGCTACCCTCTTGTAATCACATTCACTCCTAGTGTCCTAATCCCTGGCAATCACTATTTGTCATTTCAAGAATATTATATAAAAATGTAATCATGCGGTATGTAACCTTTTGGGATTGGCTTTTTTAAACTCAGCATAATTCTCTGGGGATTAATCCAGATTTTTTTTTTTTTTTTTTTGAGACAGAGTCTCACTCTGTTGCCCGGGCTAGAGTGAGTGCCGTGGCGTCAGCCTAGCTCACAGCAACCTCAAACTCCTGGGCTTAAGCGATCCTACTGCCTCAGCCTCCCAAGTAGCTGGGACTACAGGCATGCGCCACCATGCCCGGCTAATTTTTTCTATATATATATTTTAGTTG
>CM052436.1:44453832-44468035 GCA_028533085.1 Varecia variegata
TTTGAGACAGAGTCTCACTCTGTTGCCCGGGCTAGAGTGAGTGCCGTGGCGTCAGCCTAGCTCACAGCAACCTCAAACTCCTGGGCTTAAGCGATCCTACTGCCTCAGCCTCCCAAGTAGCTGGGACTACAGGCATGCGCCACCATGCCCGGCTAATTTTTTCTATATATATATTTTAGTTGGCCAGCTAATTTCTTTCAATTTTTTAGTAGAGACAGGGTCTCGCTCATTGCTCAGGCTGGTCTCGAACTCCTGACCTTGAGCGATCCACCCGCCTCGGCCTCCCAGAGTGCTAGGATTACAGGCGTGAGCCACCGCACCCGGCCAAATCCAGATTTTTGAGTGTGTCAACAGTCCATTTTTTTATGCTAAACAATATTCTGTGGTATTGATGTATCACAGTTTGTTTAACCATTCACTCACTGAAGGATATTTAGGCTGTTTCCAGCTTGTGTATATTAAAAATAAAAATGCCATAAACATTTATGTACAAGTTTTTGTGTGAACAAATTTTTCTTTCTCTGGGATAAATGCCCAAGAGTGCAATTGCTGCGTTGTTTGGTACTTGAATGTTTAGTTTTGTAAGAAATTTCCAAATTATTTTCCTGAGTGGCTATACCATTTTAAAGTCTCCCCAACAATGTAGCCTAATTTCTCTGCATCCTCACTAGAATTTGTTGTTACTATTTTCTGTTTTATCAATTCTAATAGATATGTAGTGATATCTCAATGAGGTTTTAATTTGCATTTCCGTAATGGTTAATGATGTTGAACATCATTTCTTGTGCATTTTTGTTATCTGTACATCCCCTTCAGTCTCCTCATGTCTTTTGCCTACTTTTAAATTGAATTGTTCATTTATAATAGTTGAGTACTGAGAGTTCTTTACATATTCTAGATACTAGTCTTTTATTGGATATGTAGTTTGCAAATATTTTCTCCCAATCTGTAGCTTCTTTTTAAAATTTCCTTTATAGAGTCTTTTGCAGAGCAAAAAGGTTTTTTTATTTTGATAAGGTCTAACTTATCAATCATTTGTGGTTTTGGTATCAAATGTAAGAACTCTTTGCCTAGGCCTAGATTCTGAAGATTTTTTCCTACGTTTTTTTCTAAAAGTTTTATAGTTTTATATTTTCCATTTAGATCCATGATTTATTCTTAGTTATTTTTAAATAAGGTGTGAGGTTTAGGGCAAGTTCTTTGATTTCTTTTATCATGTTGTATCTTTTCTATTTTTGTTGGAGTAATTGTAAATAATATTGTGCTTTTAATATCAGTTTCCATAAGTTCATTATAGAAATAAAATTGTGTATAGAAATAAAATTGATTTTTTTTGTATGTTATTCTTATATCCTGTAATCTTGCTGAACTCACTTATTAGTTTGCTGGTTTATTTATTTATTTATTGTCAGATTCCTTGGCATTTTATACATAGACAGTAATAAAATATGTAAATAAGGACAGTTTTAATTTTACTTTCCAATCTGCATGCATTTTTCTTCTTATCTAATTGCAGTGGCTACAATGTCCAGAGAATGTCTGAGAATAGACATTCTTAGCTTGTTCCTGATCTTATGGGGAAAGAATTCAGTTTTTTATCATTAAATACAATTACAGAATTATAAATTTTTATATAGTTCTGTCCAAGATCAAAATATTTAGGTCTACACAGAAATGGACACTTTGTTTTGACAACTTTCTTCTTTTGGCTACTTTAACCCATTTACCCAAGCTCCCCTTCCCCCAACTCAAATCATATGGTTCTCTTTCCCTGCCTGTTAGCTTCTTTGTCTCCCATTATCTCCCCAATAACCCTTTGGCATTGCTGCAAACCTGGCTGATAGACAAATCACTGTGACTGGGAAAAAAAGAAGTGGTTTTAACAGTGGCTTGCTAGAGATAACATGCCCACCATCCATATCTTTCTAATATCTCAGCAATGTGAGTCCATTCAGATATTGAGCTTGCCATGCTTTCTCCTGGAAGAATCTGCCCTTCCTCCAGTGCTAAGCAGGCTTCACCTTTGTCTTGATGAATTGGATGTAATTCTGTTTCAAGGGAGAAGCTTGGCTAGACAATTCTTCAGCATACATTCTAGGACTATAAATCCATGACATTATTACTCATCAAATAGAAACATACTACAGTTTAAGAAAATGTTTTCCTATAATGGCACTTAGTATGTCTTAACAGTTTAGCAGTTCCAACAACCTCCTACTTATCAAGCAGTGACTATAAACTTCCCCTTCATAGATAAAAGGACTGCATCTCTTCCCTCTCTCCTTTTTCCTCTTTTCTACCTCAACTAACTTCGAGCAAGTGCTAGATACTGGAGTGGTAGAGAGGCACTGTGGGCAATAAAATGGGGTAAACCATTTATTTCTGTCATCTTTAAGTATTCACATTCTATGATAGAGATACTTATTCACAAAATAAGAGGATAGAAAGCAAAACCTCAGTGTCATAAATGTGATGAGTCTGTCTCCTAATACTAGTTAGAGCCATAAGGCTATCATATGCTACTTAATCTACTAGATACCTTGCCGTGTTCTCTCTCTAAATCCTCCCACAACAATCCTCAGGGATGGATTTTATTTGACCTATTTTTATAGCTAAGGAACCTGAAATAGTGTGGCCATAATTACATAGCAAACAGTTCGAAGAGTTAGGGTTTGAAACTAAATCTGTCTGGTTCCAAAGCTTGGGTCGTTTCCACTACACTGTGCCACCTTGATACTAAAGTCAGAGAAGGGGTAAATACTCATTTATTGGACAATAATGGAAGTGTTCATGGAGGGGGTAACTTACAACTCAGGATGGTCAGAGATCTTGGTTAGCAGAACGAGCTAGGTAGAGAGAATGGAGGCCATAAGAGTGCAATGCAGAAACAAGAACAAAAAAGGACAAAATTCTGGATATGGCATGTAAATTTGTCTTCAAGTTGAAACATGTGATTGTTTTCATTATTATAACATTTCCCTAGGACTCAGAGAGACAGCAAAAGGAAAGGTGATGTGGGACTAAAACATATAGAACCGTGAATGCCAGGCTAAGAAGTTTATACTTCATCTTGTGCTCAACCTTAAATAAAAGTTTTGGTCGCTTAGGTTATCATTCTTAACCTGAGTGAATCATGACTTCTGGGATACGATACCCTTGTGTGGTTTCCTTCCCACATGGACTCTGGGTTTGGCATGTGACTTGCGTGACTGGCCAGTGGAACATCAGCCACTATGATGCAAGCAAAGGCTTAATAAGCCTTAAGTATTGGGTTTGTCCTCTTGAAAGGCTGCTGCCTCCATGTAGGAAATGTGGAACGGCCATGTGAAAGAGAATCAAGTTACTTTAGCTGACAAATCTAGTTAAGTAAGCCATTTTGGACCATTCCTCGTAGTCGAGCTGTCATGAGTGACCCCGGGCAAGATCAGCTGAAAAACTGATCAGTCCGGCCAAATTGTAGAATCATAACCCAAAAACTTGTTGTTGTCTTAAGTCACCAAGTTTTGGAATAGTTTGTTAAGCATCAATAGGTAACTAATTCACAGGTATGAAAACTCACTGAGGACAGGACTATCACCTGTGTGCCCAGATGAGTAACCCCATGGCCGAGTCAGTCACTTTGCAGCAAGGAGGCAGAGCTGCAGTCACCCAGCAAAGGTAGGAACACTTACATAGAGTCAGGGACTATTTATGAGGAAGAGATATAAAGGGATCTCCTAAAAAGCACTTGAATTACAATGGGTCACTGAGAGAAAACTCACAATATCCCAAACAAAAGACTGTTGGCTAATTCGAAATCTCTCTCAGTTCTGTGATCATTCAGATGTTGAGATTTCATCTTGCATATTATATCTTAATTTAAAAATACATTTTCATTGAGAGAATGTAGCATTAAAATGAGCAACTTTATGATCCATTTCATTTTGCTCCTTGCAGTCTGGTTAACAATCCATTTTAATAAGCAAGTGACTGTGGAGCCACTGTCCGCTTATGTAAATGAGAAGGTGCACTCATCTTGCTTCTTTACTGTGATTACCTTTTATTTATTTTTGAAAGCTTCCTGGATTTCAACTCATTGTTCAATTGGGAATCATATCTGTTCTGTTCAGAGCAGTTATTTTAATTTCCAGATTCTGAACAGACATTATTTCTGTGATTCATTTCCCTCTGCCTTTTTGATTTCGTGTCACTGAATGTAATTTCTGACATTTTTTCCTGTGCCTGCTAGAAATCACTTTAACTAAGAAGTCCTTGTCTTTCCTCTTTCCCTTCTGCTTCCCACTCTAATTCTCAATAGAAAACCTCCCTTCAGCATGGAGAAAATGGGAATTTTTGTGGGGGGAATTTTTGCTTTCTTGTGTTTTTATTTCATGCATGATTACCCTGAGGTTTTAGTGATGAATACCTGTTATGAATCCCCAAAAAGAAATATTACAAACCAAATTAAATTGCCAGTAGCCCTAGGAATATGAAGTGATGAGAGAGCATTTTATTCCATACTGTTTTTCAAAATAACTGGTGCCCAGAATCATATAACATGTGTCAAGAATGACTCATTGAAAGTCCATAAAAGAATGGAGAAACAGTTTGAAAATGAATACATGCTGCTGGGTGTAAAATTGTGTGCTATGAAGTACTAACTCCCTTCTGGAAAATACTATGAATCACGTTCCAGGCCAGTGGTTCTCAAATGTTATGCATATCTTCCTCTCATAGCCATCGTGACATAATCTGTCCCTCATTTGTCCTTACTGTCCCTCAATCAGATTCAATATAGGTTCCTAGAACTATAGCACATCCAACTATGAAAGATGTGTCAAGAGGAGTCCCCAAATAGATTTTCAAGATTTTCAAAAAACTGCTCTGACGTGGGGCCTTCTCAGGTCGGTCTGAGTCCCTAGTTATCAGGAGCATGAATCTGGGAGAAGTTAGCATGTTGGACCAGCCTTGTACGGTGAAACAGAGTCAAATCCCTGGTGATGAGCTATGACACTAGGTGCACTTAGTTATTTATATGCATATACTTGTGCTCCGAGCCACAAAAGCTGACTGGGAGCATGATTAATCTCTTTTAATTCGCTATCTGCCTTTTTTGTATATGAAAGTATATAAAACAATGTATGTCGTGAAATTAGCACATACAAAATACAACTTAGCTGGGAGAATTTCAATTGCTAATGCTATATATGGCTAACAATGTTCTTAAGCTACCCCAAATCTAATTCTGTAGCTTAGATTCTCCATCTGTGAATTTAGGATGTATGCATTTCATTCCTCTTCAGGCAGGGCTATCCCATTTTTAAGGAGCAGACACCCAATCCGTTCAGCAGATCAAGTAAAGGTAAGAGGGCATTATAGAATCCAGAGCTCACATAGATTGGAACCACTGTTACTAGGCCTTGTGAAAACAAAAAATCATCAGAAATCAAAGCTTCTTTCTCCATTATTCAGAGCTCGATGATCTGTAAGCTCGGTCTAGCTCTGCACATTCTCTCTATTCTCCTTTTTAAAATATTCATTTATTTTACTTATCAGCTTCCCGTGGTCCTCCAGATTTCTCAGATATCCCCTAAGCTTGCTGATCTTCCCACTCTAACATTCACACTAACAACATATTTTTTATTTAGCTTGAAATCATAAGAGAGAGAATCTTAGGAGACCAGCTCCTCTGAAGCCAGAGCACACAGATCAAGGACTGGTAGCCTTTGGTTGGGATAGTCACCCATACTCCAACCAGGCATTGCCGGGGGCAGGGTGGGAGCACCTAGTGCATAGCACTGATCCTTAGAAACTGTAGGGAGGGGAGTCCCATAAAATATATGGATTAAGTTTCTGACATAGGGGGAAGTGGAGAAGGGTTAAGTCAATAGAGAAATATATCATAATTATACTCTTGACATCAGAAAAAGCAATAGAGTCATCCCTCATTATTCATGGGGATTGTTTCCTGGATAATTTGTGGATGTGGATTTGTGGATGTTCAAATCCTTTATATAAAATGGCTTAATATTTGCATATTACCTATGCATATCCTCCTGTACACTTTAAATCATCTCTAGATTACTGATAATATCTAATACAATGTAAATGCTATGTAAGTAGTTGTTATACCATGTTGCTTTTTAATTTATATTTTTTAATTTTTTAAATATTTTCCATTCTCATTTGATTGGATCCACAGATTTAAAAAAAAAACTCTGAATATAGAAGGCCAACTGTAGTGTTGTGAGCTTTCTGTGTTGAAATGACATGGGTGCACTATATACATCACTATGGACAAAGGCAAATTTTGACCCATGGCATAATTAAAATTTCAGTGTAGCAGTGGTTTGAAATAGATGTTTTCTATTTATTATGCATATTCTGCATGTGACAGATGGCAAAAAAGGGCTTATAGCTAGAAGTCAGGCAGAAGTAGATGCTATAGAACATTATATAGAACATTCTTCCATTCAGAGTGCTTTAGAAGTCTGACAGGCTGTCTCATTTAGTGGTAAGTTACCTGTCACTAGAGATGTTCAATCACACTCAAATATTGAAGGAGTATCTTCCAGTTTTAAGATTCCAATTCTCTGACTATATCTTAGAGCTCAGGTCTTTCAAAAACAAATGAATTATTGATGAAGACAATTGTGGTTTTTGTTCTTGATAGTGTCCAGTGTAGTGGGTAAGCTAAATCACTCTCTTGAACAGGACAGCTCATTCTGGTTGTTGTATCAGACAAGCAGGGAATGTCAAGGTTAAAATCCTGTAATAAACATTAGGAAATATCACTTATACTTTACTCAGCAAAAACCCATTTCGTGTCCACATCAAAACCTCAGGACTGTCATAAGTTGACAGCACAGAAAAGCAGCATCTTAGACATGTTTACAAGAGCTTGGTTTTGAAGTGGCCCCTATAAAGCATCTACCCAAAGTACAGCTGATGAACTATGGTTAAAAAAGATAGGCTCAGCGGTATTTATTCATTTCTCTAGGTTCCTTAAACTCTATCCTTGTATAAAATAAGACCAGCAGGATGCTACATACCAGGACTGCTATCTTAACTTCCCGCAAAGCTACCTTCATGTCAAACTTTAACTTTATGTTGTGGATTTTTATTAAATTTTGATATAAGGAAGCACTATTTGAAGAGTATTTTAGTAGCCTCTACAAAAGCTGCTATTTTTCATTGTACCTACTCTATTGCTTACTGTTTCTTATGTAATGTAAAATGGAAAACCATCATCCAGGAATTTGGTACCAAGAAAATGTTTCCCTAGGTAAAATTGTGGGTTTCCTTTTAGCAAAATTATATAATACTGTGTTTAACTTTTGCCTTGGCCACTAGGAAGCTGGAAGCTAATGTGTTTAATTGTAGTAATGGTCTCATTCTGAATGTAGATAAAATAATTCTTTCTTCCCTAAATTTTTTATCTTAATTTTAGGTATATATTTTTAGATCATATAACATTTATTTAAGAAGCAGATAAAATTTAAATTAATAAAAGTGGAGGAATGAAGAAGACAGCTTCTGGACCACATAGACTATCAAGTCAGCTAATATAATAAGAAATTCCAGAGAGGCCTTGATGTTTGAAATACCAGTGTTTCTGTAAGTCTGACCTAACTCCACCTTATCTTGCTTTGCTAAATATGCTACGGTAAATTGCCAACAATAAAATTCAAATTTGGAAGAAAAATGTCTAATAATCCCTAGGGCTATTGACCAATGTATTTATTAACCATCCAGAAAAATATCTATTGACAGAACAAAAACTTTAAAATGTAGACTGCGGGCCCTGCCAGGAAGGCTGAAGTTGCCAATGCAGTAAATACCTATTTTATTATAGTTTGAGATTTCTATTCCACATAATCTACTTTACTTATGCACTTATGATTAGGACTGTCACACATTTAGTCTAGCCAGGTTTTGTACTTTAAGCATTGACCTGTGCGCCTGGGGTTGAGGGAAGGGAAACTGCCTATGGTAGCACCTTGGACAGAGTCACCACATCCTCTTTTGTTGACCCTAGAGCACAGCCATGCCCGGATGAATAAAAAAACAAAAACTAAACCCAAACAAACAAAAAAGAAAAACTACACAAATTTCAACGATAGTAATGATTCTATACAAAACATGCATATTTTTCTTCATATTCGTAGTAAAAATGATTACTATTTAATGCCTTGATCACTACAGTACTGTTGGTGCCTGACCCATGTTGGGACATGTTTATAGTCTTGATAAATATTGTAATAGGTGCGTTGACTGAAGTACTGATGAGAAGGCAGATTTCAGTTTGCAACAGCAGAGGTGGAATAAGATGAAGCAGTGGTTTTGGATGGATGGGGAGAAAGAAAAGTAATGGGGAGGGGGTTTGTTGAGGTGAGCAGGAAGAAGTTCCAACTAGGAGAAGGCTCTTGAAGAAAGCTATTAATTATCTAATTTTCATAAACCATAGGAATTGAACATAGAACCTTGTAACTGTTTTCTTCTCCATTTATCAATAACTGCACAATCATATATTTAATTACAGGGGGCATAACTTTTTAAAAAACACCAGTATATTGTCCACAGCTTTAAGGAAATTTCATCCACTAAAATGTGCACTGGCTAACTTCATTTGTGAGACCAGGGAATTTGTCGTATCTCCTTCTCTCACTCCCTTCATCAATTTAAAAACAAGGACATCAAGTCTTTTTGAATAGGCAGAGACTTATTCTGCTGGTAATAATCTACAACCTCACAATTTTTTATTTGGTTTTTATTATCAAGGACCAGGAGACACACAGCTACAATTCCTACCTGTCTTTTCAAGATGAGGGATTATTATTATTATTACTCATTGTCCAGCTCAAAATGCTGTTTTCAGAGCAGCTTGGTGGGTCTAGTTCAGCAAGTGGTATGATACGAAGAAACCCGGATTCCTGGCTCAGACCACTGCCTTACGAGGCATGGAGTCTTGAGCAAGTCAGTTATTATTTCTGAGACTTTTTTTTTTTGAGACAGGATCTTGCTCTGTCACCCTGAGTAGAGTACAGTAGGTCATCCTAGCTCACTGCAACCTCAAACTCCTGGGCTTAAGCAATCTTCTTGCCTCAGCCTCCCGAGCAGCTGGAACTATAGGCATGTGCTATGATGCCCAGCTAATTTTTCTAATTTTAGTAGAGACAGGATCTTGCTCTTGCTCAGGCTGATCTCACACTCCTGAGCTCAAGTGATCCTCCCACGTCGACCTCCCAGAGTGCTAGGATTACAAGCGTGAGCCCATGTGCCTGGCCTTCTGAGACTTCTTTACCTAGAGAGAGAGCAAAATGGTTAGAACATGAAATATGCTACACTTTCAGAATAGGAGGAAGCTATTAAAGAAAAAAATTATCGTTATTGAGGGGTGCAAGGCATGTACCTGGTCACCTTGGTGGTTCAAAGAAAAATACAGAGAGGAGATCTTGTCAACTCAAGGGTTGAGAGGTTGTGAGGGTGCAGCGTTGCTCTCTTCTTGGGTAAAGAGGCAAAATATAACAGATTTTGGTGTGCCATTGTCTGAGTTGCTCACCTGCTGGTGAGAAGGGCAATTGTGTTTTTGCTTCTTTCCCAGTCTTATGTTTGTGAGAAAATTTGCTATGACTACCAACTAATCAGTATTGATCATATGATTTTTCCTGCCATCCATTGTGGACTGACTATCATCCTGGGACAGAAATAAATTGAGAGGAAGAATTGATGTTTCTCAAAGGAAAAGATGGCAGCAGCCTATAAGAAGATCTGAGCTTTTAAGAAATGATTGACCTTATTTCTTTCAATTTTTCAGAGATTTTTATAGTTTACAAATACTCTAAAAAGAAATGAGTGCCACAGAATGACTGAGTGGAGTTGTGATCACATCCCACCACATTGTTATTTTATGTCTCCTTCCTCCACCAAGGTTAAATTGTACCTTCCCACTCTGCCATGTTTTCTATTCACTTACTTTGTAGCTTAAATAATAAATGATGCATGATTTAAGATGACAATTATTGTTTGAGTGCAAATCTCAAGAATAAGGGTGGTAGTTATTCACAAGAAAGGGCATAGCATAGCATACCAAGAGAGCAATATTCTTTTTATGCAATTTTCCTTCTTGCTGATTTTTTTTGTATTTTATATTTTTTCTGAATCATAATTTCATTCTTTAATTTGTGATTTTTGAGAACCTCTAAAAGTCATGAACTCTTCAAAAGATCCATGATGATCCAGGAGAGGTTTTTCTATATGATTACAGGAGAAAACTGGGTTTGGAGATTTGGCCTTAAGATGAATTTCTGAGGATTTAAAAAATCCTGAACTATTGAATAAAAGTTAATTTCAAGATTATGCTTTAATTTAATGATTTTTAAGTTATGTATTTTTATCACACACAGAATATATTTTCTTTTACTTAAACTCAGTTTATTCAACAAATATTTGTGAATAGCTCTCTGCTCCATGCAGGAGCGTTTTTCTTTCATTCATTCACAGATTTCTGAAGAGCCTAGAGTCCCCTATAAGCCTTTCCTCCCAGGCTCCCTTCACCAGGGTCAGCATCGAGCCAGCATTCCATGCTTTCCTAGGGAGATTCATTTGAAATGAGGTGTGGAGTCTGCTCCCAACTTGGGGGAGCTAAGCATAAGTTTTTGTGAGAAACATGTAGGAAAGTAGACCCTTGGTTAGAAGCAAGCCTGCTATACCTCCTCCCATAGCTCTTCTCCAAGTAGACAAATACAGATATGCCAGTCTTTAACATAACTTCACCTTCTTGCCCAACCTCGCCCCGCCCCAGTTTTTATTCTCTTTCTGTCCCTATCCTTTCCTCTCCCCTATTCTCCTTTTCCTGCCTCTTCTCCCTTTATCTTTCTCCTTCTGGTGGCCTGCTCCCCACCACCCTCCTTTATAGACCATCATATATTTCCTTTAATCAATATGGAGCATCGTGAAAACTAAGGTGAAACCAAAATCTGGCTTAGAGCCCAGACATCACTTGCTGAAGTGACAGGCTCTGGTAACAGGGGATGGTTTGCAATTATACAGATCATTGCTTCAACCTGGTGCAAAGTCAACCAGGCCACAACAGGAACAAAAAGGCTTAATTTCTTCAGCTTCCAGAAGGGCTCTGAGCTGTGCCTCAGTAGACACTGGCCTGCCTGCTATGTTAGCCGGCCTGTTTCCTCTTCTTCAATTGAAGCCCCAAGATAATCAGCTTTGCTCAGCTGTTGTTCCCCTTGTGATCTTCTGCCTTGCAAAGTAAAAATTAATGTCCTTATTACATATGTTCTTTTTCCCCACAATCTACCCAAAAATTATTTGCACAAATGAAAAAAAGTACCCTTTAATAGTGCAAGGCTTTATATTTTAAATATCTGATTAGCTGTACCTTTTGCTTCAGCTTTGATAGCTTTAGAAAAGTCACTTTCAAATCTTCCTTTGAAATAAAATTTCTCCTTTCAGGCTAGCTTACCATGTGATCTATGTACAATATGATGGAGTTGCTTTCTTTCAAAATATATTAAGGTCTTCAAATCACTTTCAAAGTAAAACGAGGGCAGGAACTCAAATTATATGAGTGTGTTTGTCACCCAGATAAGGAGAATGCATGGGCTGTAATTGAACCCCTTATTACTATTCACTTTGACTTTCTCAATTCAGCTTGTCTTGAGGCATCTCCTTTTTCCAAGCTTTGGGGAATTAGAAATTTAAATGAGAAGTGAGAGAAAGGAGGGGGAGCTCTACTGGGAGAATGCTCCACATTTCTGGACTCAGCAGTCATGGGGATGGGAGAGAGCTGCATGAGAGTCAGGAGAAAGAAATAAAAGCATCTTTCCAGCCACAAAGAAGCAAACAGCCTTCAGCAGCTTGCAAACTCTTAAGAAGTCAAAATGTGAGCTATTGAATCATTTGCAGTCTTAGGACTTACTTGTAGATTATTTATGAGTTGATTAAGTTTATTTCCTTTTACTTCTTGTTTCTCCAGCTTCTACAGCAGTTTTTTTTTTTTTTTAGAAGAAAAGTGCTTAAATTTATTTTGCTTCATCTTTCTATATAGTCTACCTTTTCTTTTCTCCATGTTGAGAATACAGGTAGTTGTGCTTTGACCTGGCAGTTGTGCTGTGCTGTTTCTCGTCTCAAGGGGTAGGCATCTGCAGTGGGCATGACTTACACATTTTCCTATCCTCTCTTTATCATTTCTTTAGCATCTGACATAGAGCATATCTGTGTTCTTCCACACACCAGGACTTCTTCACCAGCCTCACTTTTTGCTCATGATCAAGGTAAACTACAACAACAAAGCATATAAAGATGACTTGGGTGCACTAAGGTTTTGGATGATAACATACTCCCCCAGTGCCTCTGTTCTTTAATTTTAATTTCTAGTTGCTGTGCTCATGAAGTAACTCACTGCTGTGGAGCAGGTGGGGAGTGAGCTTGTTAACTTTGGTAACTGTACTTAGAGCCCATTCTAAATCCAGGGTGATTTAATCTTCGGATCCTTAACTAGCTACATCTACAAAGACACTACTTCCAAGTAAGGTCACATTCTGAGGGGCCGAGTGTACATAAAGTTTTGGGTGACACTATTCTACATACTATAACAGTAGAATCATGGAATGTGAAAGCTGAAATGAAGGAACTTATAGGTCATCAAGACTAGTCTCTTTATTAGGTAGATGAAGTAACACAAGATGAGGTACCCAAATTTACACAGGTAGTAAGCAATAGAGATTTTTTGTTTTGTTTTTTAAACTTAATGCTAGATACATTAGGCTATGTTGAGAGAGGAGTGAATTTTAGAAGAGAATAGACTTCAGCACTTCTTTTTCAGAATATTACGGGGGTACAAATGCTTTGATTACATAAATTGCCTTTGCACCGCCCGAGTTAGTGCTACAAGCATGCCCCTGCCCCAAGTAAGAGCTACAGACAGCACACACTATACCTGTTAGGTGTGAGTTTACCCATCCTCTCCTATGCTTCCCACCTTCCTGACACCCAGTGAATGTTACTTCCATATGTGCACATAAGCTTTGGTTGATTAGTACCAATTTAATGGTGACTACATATGGTGTTTGTTTTTCCATTCTTGTGATACTTCACTTGGAAGAATGGGCTCTAGCTCCATCCAGGATAATACAAGAAGTACTTCACCATTTTTTATGGCTGAGTAGTACTCCATGGTATACATATATCACATTTTATTAATCCACTTATGGATTAATGGGCACCTGGGTTGTTTCCACATCTTTGCAAATGTGAATTGTGCTACTATAAACATTCAAGTGCAGATGTCTTTTTTATAGAATGTCTTTTTTCCTTTGGGTAGACACCCAGTAGTGAGATTTCTGGATCAAATGGTAGTTCTACTTTTAGCTCCTTGAGGTATCTCCATACTACTTTCCATAGAGGCTGTACTAGTTTGCAGCCCCACCAGCAGTGTATGAGTGTTCCTATCTCTCCACATCCATGCCAACATTGGGTGTTTTGGGACTTTTTGATAAGAGCCATTCTCACTGGAATTAAGTGATATCTCATTGTGGTTTTGATTTGCATTTCCCTGATGATTAGAGATGTTGAGCATTTTTTCATGTGTTTGTTAGCCATTATTCTATCTTCTTTTGAAAAGTTTCTGTTCATGTCCTTTGCCCACTTTTTAATGGGGTTAATTTTTTCTTGCTGTTATTCCTGAGTTCATATAGATTCTAGTTATCAGCCCTTTAATGGATGTATTGCATGCAAATGTTTTCTCCCATTCTGCAGGTTGTTTATTCGCTCTAATGATAGTTTCTTTGGCTGTGCAGAAGCTTTTTAATTTGATTAGGTCCCATTTATTTATTTTTGTTGTTGTTGTGATTGCTTTGGGGGTATTCTTCATAAATTCTTTCCCTAGACTGATTCTGTAAGAGTTTTTCCAACATTTTCTTCTAGAATTCTTATGGTTTCATGCCTTAAGTTTAAGTCTGTCATCCATGTGAGCTGATTTTTGTGAGTTGTGAGAGGTGCAGATCCTGTTTCAATCTTCTATGTGTGCCTATACAATTTTCCCAGCATCATTTATTGAATAGTGATTCTTTTCCCCATTGTATGTTTTTGTCTGCTTTGTCAAAGTTTAGATGGCTATATGAGGATGGTTTTATATCTGGATTCTTGGTTCTATTCCATTGGTCTATGTCTCTGTTCTTGTGCCAATACCATACTGTTTTGGTTACTA
>CM052436.1:44468135-44548338 GCA_028533085.1 Varecia variegata
AAAGTTTAGATGGCTATATGAGGATGGTTTTATATCTGGATTCTTGGTTCTATTCCATTGGTCTATGTCTCTGTTCTTGTGCCAATACCATACTGTTTTGGTTACTACAGCCTTGTAGTATAGCTTGAAGTCTGGTAAATTGATGTCTCCCAATTTGCTCTTCTTGCTTAAGGTTGCTTTTGCTATATAGGGTCTTCTCTGGTTCCATACAAAACATAGAATTATTTTTTCTAGATCTGTGAAAAATTATATTGGTATTTTAATAGGGATTGCATTGAATCTGTTAGAGCACTTTGGGTAATATGGACATTGTAACAATATTGATTCTGCTGATCTATGAGCATGGTATGGTTTTCCATCTGTTTAGGTCCTCTGCTATTTCCTTCCTCACTGTTTTGTAGTTCTCCCTGTAAAGGTCTTTCACCTCCTTAGTTAAATATATTCCTAGGTATTTTATTTTCTTTGTTGCTATAAGGTATTAAGTCTTTGATTTGGTTCTCAGTTTCTTGTTGGTGTATATGAATGCTAATGATTTGTAGCATTTATAGCTACTGCATTGATTTTGTAACCTGAGACTTTGCTGAATTTGTTTATCAATTCCAGTAGTCTCGTGGCAGAATCTTTGGAATTTTCTAGAAATAAGATCATATCATGAGCAAAGAGCAATAGTTGGACCTCTTCTGCCCCCATTTAGTTGCCCTTGATTTCCTTCTTTTGTCTGATTGCTCTGGCTAGGATTTCCAGCACTATGTTGACTAGAAGGGGTAACAGAGGGCAACTTGTCTGGTTCCAGTTCTAAGTGGCAATGCTTTCAATTTTTCCCTGTCCAGCATGATGTTGGCTGTGGGTTGGGTAAAAATTCTTGGACACTTCTCCCATTGGGAGCTGAGGTCTACGTCCTTTCCCCTGAGTGTGGAAAGACTTTTGACTGCTTTTACCATTAGAGTGTGGTGGTGATGGTGCTGTGTGACCACTGAGGTGGGCTCATAAAAGTGAGGCATCTCTGCCTTCTTCACCCTAATTTGGAGCCTTGAACTACCATGTAAGAAGTCTAACTACCTTGAGTCCACCATGCTGTGAGGAAGTCAAGTGACATGGACAGACTCGTGCTGGTGCCCTGGTTGACAGTCCAGGCACCTGACATGTATATGATGAAGTCTCCAGAAGATTCCAGCCCCACGTATCATCACCTCCGGTCTTCAAGTCTTCTCAGATGAGCTGCCAGCCATCATGAAGCAGAGACAAGCCACCTCTGCTGTGCTGGCCACTATTGTGCTTATCAATCCATGCATATGATAAAATGGGTATGTTTTAAGCCATTCATTTTGTGATAGATTGTTGCACAGCAATACTAACTGCAATAATTTACCTGTGTAATAATCAGATAAATATATACTCATCTCTATTCTTCCAGGCAGAGAAATAAGCACCAAGAGTCAGGCCAGTTTAATTCCAACAAGGATATACTCTCCAGGGGTGCACACTGATGAATGCTGGCCTCATTGAGAGAAGGATCTCACTTCACTGATCACGGGAGAGGCTGGGTGATTATTCATTGCCATTTGTAAGTTTTTGGTTGGGGCTGTTTCATAATCCTGGGAATGGCTGCGGATTTGTTGTTTTTCTAAGCACCGAACTGGGGAGAGTGCATCCTGAAAGAATTGAGTTTGTTCTTCAAGAGAAATTGGACTTGAAAACTTATAAAACTCTTCTCTTTGGGTTTTCAGTGCTGAAAATAATTAAATCTTGAGTCTAGTGTGCCACAACCATCCTGAATCCTCAGGCAGATTTGAAAGTATTATAAAGCCAGAGGTCATGACTTACAAAGACAAAAAAAAAAAATTCTATCATTTCTAACTTGTCTCAAAAAGGATGGATTTGTCCACATTCATCTGTTCAGGCAAGACTTCATTAATCAGTCAAATATTAATCTGCCTGTGGGTCAGGCACTCTTCTAGGTCCTAGGTGCACATACACATGCACTCTGTACAAATAGTAATGGGCATGTGTGACAAAGAGAGTGTTCTTTTATTATGCAACCTCCATTCAGGGGTGGGAGACAGACAATGACTATGTGAATAAATAGTATTTGGGTAATGTGAAGTGTCTTCAAGACAATTGCATAGGATAATGTGAAAGACAATGTATATATGCTGGGGTTCTTTAAAGAGTTCTCAGGGAGGCCTCTCTTAGGAACTGACACCTGAATTGATTCCTGAGTGATACATAGAGATCTAGGGGAAGAGAGTGAGCCATAGCATCCTCTAGCATGGCTTGGTGTCTGAAGGTGGCAGACCTATTTGAAGGTCAAGTAGATATAAGATTTTCCAGTTCAATGAGTGTTTGTTAAGCACAAGTTTTGAACTTGCTCTGGTTAGGAATCATTGCTGATTCTAGTACTTTATAGTGGTAAGTACTCTAGTATACTAGAATTTTCCAATTTTATTACAGGTAGTTGAATTCTGAGCAGATGAAATGCCAATGTTGAGATTGTTGTTAGGATCTAAAGTGCCCCTAGGATCTATTTTAAACAAAGTTTAAAATTAAGTCCTAAAATTGTGCTCTATACAAGGAGTAGCATTTGTGAGGCATAGCGGCAGAGGCGGGGCAGGGGGGAACCTACCACCAGTCGCCCTTCATTAAGAAAGCAGAGAGCAAATAAGAAATAAATAGATGAGTGAACAAATACATGCACACTATGACTGGATAAAGACCCCAGATGAACTTGGATAAAGGTGATAAAATACACTTGTTTTATATCCTGTGTCTGATAACTTGAATATTTGCATTTTTTGTAGAACTTCTCAGATCTGATTCTCAGCTTGGTTATTTCTGTTATTACCCTTACTTTCTTATTTCTTGAGTGTTTAGTGCCACCCACTATAAGGTTTTTATTTTAAAATTTTTGTTAATTTTAATCTTTTACTTATTGCTAGATTATGTTTCTTAGAACTTTGTGGAACTCCTTGAGGTTTGTGCTTAAAGTTTACTACCAAAGAGCATTAGTGTTTACTTCTGCTGACCAGGGACTACTTTACCAGGGGTCAGCAAACTTTTTCTCTAAAGAGCCAGACAGTGAATACTTTGGACTTTGTAAACTACACAGTCTATTGAAATGACTCAACCCCGCCATTGTAGTGCAAAGAGATCCATAGACAATATGTAAACAAATGAGCATGGCTATGATCCAATAAAACTTTTTTGACACTGAAATTTGAATTTCATATCATTTTCATATGTCACAAAATATTTTCTTCTTTTGATTTTCTTTTAAGCATTTAAACATGTGAAAATCATTTTAGCTCATGGGCTGTACAAAAGCAGATGGCAGACTGGATTTGGCCTGTGGGCTATAGTTTGCCAACTCCTGTTTTAAACTAAATGTTTAGTGTATGTTTTTTTTGTAAGTCTCACAATCAGTGAGAATTCTAGTCCCAAATTTGTGTCAGGATAAAGTTGTGCTTAAGATTTCAGAGGAGTTATTTTCTTTTCCCCCAACTTATCCCAGAGCCAAAGCCAAGACAGATAAATGTCCCTACCACTTCCCTCTGTGAGGCTGTTTTTCCGCTAGATTATCCACAGACTCGTCCAGAGGCCTGGCTTGATATGGACACCCCTGAGCTGAATTCCCACAAGACCCAGGAATCAGGTTTCCTAAAGCCAAGTTCTAGGCCATTAGGGTTGGAAGAGGACAAAAGATGATTGTCATTTCTGGATGATGGTGCAATTTTGGTTTTGAGATTTCCTTTTCATTCTGACCTCTAAGGACATCTCTTATTTTCCAGCCAGTTTAGTCATGCATTTACAAAAAAGGGTTTTACATATTACCTGGAACTTTTTGGTGTTCTGTATGCCTCAAAATATTGCTGAAAACAGAAAACTCTTTGCACTATATATCCTGTGCTTTTCTCAGTATTCTATTCAGGTATATGTCTCACACTCATTTAGGAGATTGATTGTTATGGGGGAAACAAAGTTATGGGGGAAAAGAAAACATCTAGAAAACCTTGTGCATTCTAGAGGAGAAGCAGAGGTGAGTCACCAAACGTTAGAGTGGGAAAAAAGTGAGAAACTTTTAGAGACAAAAAAATTCCTAAAAAGTAGTTGAGGAAAATATAAAGTGATGAGTACTAAGGTGGTTGAAGTTACTTTCCCATGGAAGCAGCCTCCAGAAGTAAAGAAAGTGTCATGTTTGGAGGAAAAAAGGAAAAAGGTAATTTTGTATCAGAAAACGGTTATAAATGCCCAAAGGTATATGAAAGAAGGAGGCAAATGCAGGACATGGAAAGATGGATGTGCAATGAAATGAGCTATGCGTATTCAAAGATGGAAGGACATCTGTCAGTGGAATGGACATGCTTGAAGATCTGACTCGGGGTGTTGGGGTGGGGGAGGGGACGGGTGTTTACCTACATGATGAGTGCGATGTGCACTGTCAGGGGAATGGACACCCTTGAGGCTCAGTCTCGGGGGGTTGGGAGGGGCATGGGCAATATACTTAACCAGAACGGTTGTACCCCCATATTAAGCTATAATAAATAAAAAAAAAAAAGATGGAAGGACATGAATACCTACATGACATAGGAACCATGGTGCATTTGCAAACAGACAAGGGATAGAATGGAAATTACGATTTAGGGAAGCTTAATCCTCCAGCATAATGCAAGATGGTTTGGGCATAACTGGTTACAAAAAAGACCAACTAAGAGACCATTACAATAATTGAGGTGTGAATGTGGACGAATTTTGCCTGTGACAACGGTGGTGGATGGGAGAGGAACAGATTTCACAGATCTGGAAGAGGAAGGTCAGCAAAATGTGATACACAACTACGAGAGGGAACAGAGGTGAGAGAAGTTCAAGGTGGAAGACAGCACATAGATTCTAACATGGCTTCTAAAGTTTCTTTTAGTTCACATTCAACCCCTAACGATACAATTTTAAAGCTCATTCAGTGGGGAATGAGGCAGATTCCAAGCCACAAGGGTCTCAAAGGTTTGGTTTGTGTTTTATGCTATTTCTTTTTTCCTTCTGAATTGACAGGGTTGGGAGTAGGGTTTTCTCATAACATTTCTGTTTCTATCTGATCATCGACAGTGGCGTGAGCAGGCTCCCTGGACGTTTTCCATAGTAACACAACCAGTTTCCCTGAAAGCCATCGTGGCAGCTGAGCCAGACGACGGTCTGTGCACGGCCTTCCCACCATCACGCTAAGCCGCAAGTCAGAGGTGGCGGCACAGTCACTGTTCCCTACAGCAACGCAGATCGGATGAGGGAAAACTCATTTTGTATGAACCAGGGTCGAAAATTGAAAATGTTCCACCTTAACTGCTTTTCATGCTTGACACACTTCAGGAGCTATTCTTTCTGACAAGCTAATCAAGGTTAGTGGTGGGCTTAGTGTTTTGTTTTGCCTTCCTTATCACAAAGATGTTGTTGCATTTTCTAAATGAATGATCCCCAAAATAACCTTTTGGAATGGCAATGTCATTTTTCAGAAGGAGGCAGGACGGCCTTCCCACTTTATGTGGTAGTCCCTATCTTTGCCATAGGTGCCAGTTGCCTTTTAAAAGAGCATAATTAATTTACAAAATAGATGCTCTTGAGGGCAGAGGTACAAACTGTGGCTGTGTAGTTAAGAAGAAAGTAGATAAGAAATTAGAGGGGAAAGTTACACCAACATAGCACCAACACTTCACTTTGCCTTTGCCGGAACATTTTCAAAGAGCCACCTTAAAGGAATGATGACTTCCTAACTCACTTCTTCAAGGGAGTTTGGCATCCACTTTCAAATACAGAAAGAGGAAAACACATGTCTTCCTAGAGCAAGAAGGCCTAGAGTTTTGACAGTAGAATTCTAACTGGAAAAGTGATTCAATGTGATTCAAAAGTGATTCAATTTATTCAGTTATTCTAACTGAAAAAGGAATGAACCTGGGACTGAAAGTCAGTCTTTGGCTGTAGTCTGAGTTCTGTCTCTAATGTAACAGTCACTGTTTATTAAGTACTCACTGTGGCAGACACTGGACTAAGTGCTTTTCATGCATTATCTCATTTCATCCTTATCACATTTCCAAGAGAAATTCTTATTTCTGTTTTAACAGATGCAGAAGCTGAATCTCAGGGAGGTTAAGGAGTTTGCCCAGGGTCTCACAGCTAACAGGTGTCGGTGCTGGTATCCAAGCCAGCATGTGGGACTCTAGGGCTGGGGCTCTTAATCACTGCTCACCCAAAGAGTGTTGGACCTTGGAAGATACAACCAACAACTTTGAGCCTCGTTGGTCTATAAAATAAGGACTCTGGCTTTGATCAATCATAAGGTTGCTTCCAACTTCAAGATCCTATCCAACTCTGTCTTCTGAAGAATGGAGTACAAAGAGGCGACACAACACAAAAGAAGGATATGTGCTCCCTGGCCTTGGGAAAAGCCAGCCTTAGAGAACAGGAAAATTCCTTTGTGAGGAGGAGGGGAATCCAGCAACAAGGACAGAGTAGTTAAGTCCTAGAAGAATCCGAGAAAGAGTTCTAAGATACTGGATGCTGATATGCCTTGAAAATGGAAGGGTGAATCTTCATTTTGGAGAAATGACTCATGGGGAATTGAAACACATTATGTGGTTTCTTTTCCCTCCTTAATAATTGGGTGCTCAGAAGAAAAGGCTACAGCTGGACAAAAATACAAGAGACTCCATTTCAAGAGATTTCCAGGTAATCTGCTTTAGTTCTGGGATCTTCAGCTTTCTGAAATCCTTTTGTCTCACTTTGAAGTGGGTTATTAAACATTCCCTTTTCCATACTTGAGTTGAAAACAAATCATAACACTATTCAGGCCTCTAGGTAGGAAAACTCAGAATTAAACAAAAATCCAGCTGTATTCCCTAAACATGGGTAGAGGTCTCGACATGTGCTCAGTTAATCTTTATAGCATTGAAAGTTGTTTCGATCCTGATGAAGTGCTGTGTGCAGGTATGCCACTTGTTTTCTTTTTCCTTCCTTCCCTCTTTCTCCTCTACATTTCTTTTGATCACAGGCAATGTTGTCACCCCTTAAAGCACAAAAGCAGATAAGGTAATATTAATAGTCGATCTGATCACAGGTATCCTATCCTCCATTTCTCTGTCATTTTTGAGAGTGATATAAAACTGCTTTCTCTACTCTAAAACATATTTCATTCAAATTTTATTATTTGTATGATTTACAAAAAACATTCCAGGCCATAAAGCTGTTCTAGTGAGTCCAGGGCTAATTGTGTATAGGGTAATTACAATTTAGCCAATGCAAAGGATTGTTTAGAAAGAGATGACCTCTGTGCTCTTGGTAACTGCAGCTGAGGACCCAACCAGCCGCTGTGGTGCGTGAAAAACATCTTAGATCATTAAGATTAAAGGAGTTAGTCACTTGTTCACAGTGCTGATTTCTGCAGCCGGAAAAAGTATTTACAGCAATTAACAACTTTTTAAGGCCCTCTGCTTGAATTGTTAACCTTCAAATAAGCTGTCTCTGGGGAAATCAATGATGATACAACCACTTGTCCCAAAATTCATCTGCCTGATCTTATTGAACTTGATGTGCAAACATTTAAATGATAATTGAAACACTAATTAAATGCTGTGTCTGGGCACCAGAGTCAGAAATTGAGAGAGAAAGGCTGACTTTCTGTCTACAGCATCAGGAGCCAAAAGCCCAAGGTGCTGCCAGTTTTCAGCAGGAGTGATTTAGATCGCGTTTGGGTTTCCCCGATGTCTATTGATATGTGCAAAGAACTTCCAGTTGTGCCATCAAACACAACACAGGGGATACTGATGGTAATCCCAACTGTTCATCAAAAAGATTTAGCATCCATTCCAGAGATATGGTGTCAATGACTTAATCCAATCATGAGTGTTGGTTCAGACCGGGATACAGAGGATAAGAGAAATCATATTTTTGGATCAGGGCAATGTTTAGATTTTTGTTTGTGTCCAGGGTGTATATTTTGTTTGTTCAAACTTGATTGTGTGCACCTGTTTACTATTTTTTCATTCAATGGCTTTAAACGGTGGTCCTCAACCCTAATTACACATAAAAATCAATTAGAAAATCCTAAAGCTAAGGCTGCCTTTGTTGGCAATTGTATCACAATCTCTAGCATTTTTAAGTAGTTCTGCAGGTGATTTAAATGTGAGGGTTAAGCACCACAACACAAGATATAAGCTCCATTAGGGCAAGGACTGTGTCTATATCACTCACACTTATATTTTTAGAATATGGCACAGGACCTGACAGAAAAGGTATTCCATAAATATTTTTTAATAACTTGTACTTTGTAAGAATCCTGGGTAGATCCTAATGGGCTGGGGCCTCTATGAGGGTTTATGGAGTATACCAAGGTAAATTAGAGAGGCAGGCAGCGTATGCCTCCTCTCATTCTACCTATGATCCTGGGGCAAGTCCTGGGGACTTGAGTGCCTTCCAAGCTGCAGTCTTTCTCTCAGTCTCCACCAGATGTGCTCCCTGCCTGTGATGCCTATGACTGGCTCTACTCTTTGTTTTCTAATTGCTCTTCAATTAGCTGGCACTTGGAGCCAGCTCTTCAATTAGCTGGCCAAGGAGCTGGCACTGGCACCCTGCCCTGAATCTAACCCTGCATAGGATGTGCTCCCCCACCTGCTGGCAGACACTCCTTAGCCGTCAACTTCCTTTAGGGATTGCCTCCGCTGAAGAGAATTGTCTCACCCAAGGTCACTGCCCTTTTAGGGGCAGCCCATAGCTAATGACTGATGTGAGGATATAAAGGCTCACACTTTGCCCAACTGGGGGCAACTTTGATGGGCTGTCTCAGCTCTGGAGCCCTGTGGTATAAGCTGAGGTCTTGGTCAGGACTGTAACACCAGCACGTCTTCCCGTCCCTTCCTCCACAGGTGTTGGTAGTAAGAGCACTTCCTAATGAACGTCTTCACTCTAATCTCCATTTCAGTATCTGCTTGCCCAGCACACAATGGCACAGCGTGAACTGTTTGACTTCAGCTCTCCATGCCCATTCAGGCTGAGCCTGCCCTCCTCCCACCATGCGCTAGACACCATGGCTGTAATGATCAAGACAGATGAAATGTCTGCCCTCATTTAGCTTAATACTGGGTGGTGATAAAAGCCATTTAGAACAATAAACCAGGGTAAGAGATCAAAGTTAGGGGTAAGGTGGGTTGGTGATGTACTAGAACTATCTCATGCTGGCTCATGAGACCTGATTTTTAAATCCACAGGAATTTTGCAAGCCAGTTGCCAACCAGAGCCATTATTAAAAATTAAATTATATAAATTAAAATCAAATAAATCATATTAGGAGCAAAAGTAATACATACAGAAAACTCATTACCTTCTCATTTGACTACATGTTGCTGTTATATATGCTTTTGTTGTTATTTACATCTATTGCTTCTGTATAGTAGAAATACTATATTATGTTGTGCTACTATACATCCCTTTCTAATTCTACATTCAGTGACCTTGATGAGTCTGAACTATATTCATTCAATTGCAACCATAAGTTGGCTACGGATACAAAAGTATGGCAAAAATCAACAAAAGCACTCTATGAGAATTAATTGACTATATAGAATTTACTATAATGAATAATGCATATGTTTTTATTATTTGTAAATTTTAATAAAATTTATAATAGACATAAGTATGTGTACACATGCACGTATTTTCTTCCCAGAGATCCAGCTGTGACTACTAACCAGCACAACAGTGGGTACAGGGCTTCGTTTTAGGTATATTAGGGAAGACAGGGGTAGCATTTGAGCTGATACCTGACTGAATCCAGGGAGCCTGTGTTTATTACTTTTTGTGAGAAAATATGCTGTCCTAAATCCTTTGTGTTCTCATTTCTTATTCTCAGATGATGGTCTCTGGACAATTTTGTTAGCACCTCACCTATATGGATGATTTGTCTCTCTCAACCTCTATTGATTTCTTTTAGGATTTTAAGACTTCTATTAGGTCACAGCTCAAGGTCTTACCTTTCCCAGTGAGGATAAACTCAATGTGCTTAGTTCATTATCACTTACATTCTGATAGCACCTTTTGTTTGTAATTGCCTAGCTGTAAATGTATTTAGTTGTTTATATGATAATTATAGGTATTTTCATAAGCAATCAATCTCTTATTAATTTTATCTCTTCTGGGAATTTAGATACTTGAGTATTTAAATAATTTTTTGTTAGCCACAGCTGAAAGATCTAGGTGTAGACGTGCAGGTATTATCAAAGAAAAGGCATAGAAGTGGGTTGTCTTGAGCCACTCATTGGCTAAATGACCGTGGGCAAGGTCATTGGCTCAATGTCACTGGCTTTATAACCATGAGCAAATCCCAAAGCCTTTGTTTCTTAATCTGCATAATGGGAATTTAATTTGGCAAACCTGTTGATTGTTAAGACAAATAAAGCAAGTTCCCTGCCCTCAAGGAGTGAACAAGCTAGCCTTAAAACTATTCCTAATTCATTGTGATGAACAGTAATAATAGCTGTAATGTGGACACAGATTTGTGTTAAAATCAAATGAGGTAACATAAATCAGCATATTTTGTGAACATGGAAAGTATCATAAATATGTAAGATATAGTTGCTTATACAGTTGCTTGATGCTGGGTGCAGGGTGCTTTTAGGCACTTGATAAATGACTACTGAAAGAATGAATGGAATAGTATGCCAACTTGTTATTCAGTTAGAGACTACCGTGTCTTTAGGTAAAGTCCAGCTCTGTTTCTGTGTGGTTATGCTTAAGCTTTTTAATCAACAATGAGCATTTGGTAAAAAAAAATTAATCTAATTAACAGTGTAAGGTATTCAAGTAAATAAAATATTCCTTTTATAGAACCAAATTATACTATTTTATTATTCTGTGACTTTTGTAGATTTGTATTCTTTAGGATCTGTGGTTGCTGTATATTGGTCTTTTTTCAAGGCCTTCATAGTGACAGTAACTATCCAACCATTCTGTGTTACAAATGAAGGAAAACGTAGGAAAGTAGTCATAGTTTGAGGCCAATATAAGCAATTCTTTTATTGGTTATGACAAAATGCTTGCATGTAATTTATTTTTTAAAATAAAAGAATGTTTTTCTCCATTATACAGATTATATTGTTCCTTAGGAAAAAAATTTAGAAAATACTAAAAAGTAAAACTATAATCACAGGCTGTTCTACCAACCAAAGACTATTACTTTTAGCATTTTGGCTTCTATTCCTCCAATCTTTATCTATGAATATTTGTGTGTAATTGTGATAATCCTTCATGTATAATTTCATACCTTGATTTTTTTGGTTTAACATTATAACAAAAGCATTTTCTAAGCTATAATTTTTTTTCAAACATCCACATAAATAACAGCATGTATTTCATTGTGAGAATGTGTTATACTTACAGCTGGTATTTGAACCATAATACCAAAACTTATTTTAAGGAATGGATGCTGACCCATATTTAATCACCTGGAAAAATTATATTCTTATTCCAATGACATTTACCATGCCTTAGATTATTTTTGAGGTGGCGATTTTGGAAGCACCTTCAAAGTAACTCAGAAAATTGGTGTCATTATCTGTATACAATTTTTTAAACAAAAATATAATTTTACCTGCTTTGTTCTTTCCAGTTATCTGAGAGTGACTTTTGGTTATTTCTAATAACCAAATCAACCTTGAAGAAAAAGCATCTACGAACACTGATGACATTCAAAAGAATGTTACTCAGGCTTTGATAGCAATTTCCAAAGAGAAGTTTGAAAATATTTTATGAAATGGCTGCGTGCTAGGATAAAATATATATTCTTACAGAATGACTACTTGGGGATAAAAAGAGAAAACTAAATTGTACAAGCCAATTTCATCGTGTTTGCTAAACATCAGTTATTTTATGTTGCAGTCAACCCTTCATCTCTGAAGACTCTCCAGAGTTGATTATGCCTATGGGTTTACCGGCCTCTCAGCTACTCTGCCCCTCTTGTGTGCTCTTGAGTTTCAAGGTTCCAGATTTAAACACTGCTGTTACAACACCAGTCCAAAAGATACCCCTGCCCTGATGTTTGCAGTGGAGCATCCTTTAAGGTCTTGAGACAGAAGTGAATCAGTTCTTGGTCAGGAAAAGGAAAACAAAAAACTGTCTCAGGCCTTTTCTATCCAGAAACTTGTGCCATTAGGAATGCCATTTATTTATTAATGGTCGCTAAGTACAAAGTCCTTTGATGGGCATCCAATTTCTGTAGCCATGGGAGAGCACTGTGAGGTGATCTTTGGTACATTGACTGTCACTTCTCAGGGGTAGCAAAAAAAAAGCAGTGGATAGTAGTCAGGGGACCTAAATGCAATAAACATTGATTCCACTTCTAATTTAGACCAATCTCTTTTATTTTGGCCTCAGTTTCTCCTCTCTGAAATGGTGGGAATGAGTGTAGGGGACTTTTTATGAGCTGATCTACAGATTATCATTAAGCGCTACGGTTCTTTGGCTCTGCAAATATAGTCAGGGACACAGGGAAAAGATCAGGATGATTTTAGCCATGATAATGTTTGATTTACTGATCAAAAAGATTCAAGAGTGCTTTAAAAGGCACAGGCATGAAAAATGAGTTTCAGTTATATGAACATGATAAAGACTTTCAAAAGAATTGTCATATTTTTAACTTGGGCCACTGAAGTATCACTGGAATTTTAACTATTTTGAAATGCTCTTCTTCCTCATGAATAGAGAATTTGAAAATGTAGGGGTTGCCTCTACCCAGTTCTCTCTCTCTTTCTCTCTCTCTCTGTCTCTTTGTCCAAGTCAATATGCAAAGGCTCAGTCTGGGTTGGTGTAGGTGGTAATAGGAAGGGCTTGCGATCTCTCTGTGAGGTTCTCCAAGGCCTGTTACATGTTGGCATTATGAGGGGTTCAAATGCTCAGAGAGGGTAGAGTTAGAATCAGTTGGGAGGAGAGAGGAGAGGAGAGAAATTTTAATAGTTGTATAGAATAAACAAGAGGGCAGAAGTCTCAGGGAGTGTTTAACAGGCACTTAACAAGAATACAGGAATTTGACATCTCCAGTATAATTTCTGGTTGCCTGGAGATCCAAGGACGTGGGGAGCAGAATGGGGGATGGCTCCCACTGTGCACAGTGAGACCATGAGTACATCACATGGTTTAACAGGATATCGATGGGGCATAAAAATCAGGGAATGGGGCTCTAGAATATGGGCCCAGTGTGAATAATGATAGAAGGCTGTCCTTTACATCTTATTCCTGGGTACTGGGCAGAATTCCCTCAGATAGCAGGGACTATTGGTTCCCACTGGCTTTGAAAAGGAGGAGGACTGATTGGGCTCTGCAGAGGGGGTTTCCCACACACCGTCCAAATACCAGAAGATCAGGTTGACTGCCCACTTCTGTCCCTCAAGCAGCAAACGACTATCACTGTGTAACTGCAACCTGGAGTGGTTCCAGGCAGGGGCCTGGCAGCCAGCAGAGCTTGGGATAAGGACTGAAACCACATTTTTCAGCCTGGCTTTTGGGAAGGGGGTGATGGAAGGTGGTGGATGTGGGGACGTTGAAGGAGTAGAAGCTATAGCCTCCTTTCACCCTTTTCTGTTAAACATCTCAAACAGGGCAGACTTCCCTTCCTATCTGTCTATGCCTTAGAGATTCAGTTGCTATGTGTGCATGATGAAAGCCGCAGGGTTTTTGCATTAATAAGCCCCTTTAAAAATGTCAGCCGAGAAGCGCTAAAGACCTTTTCACCAGCCACTTTTCAATCTTGTTATTTTAATACTTGCCTTTACCCTAGGCTTCATAAAAATGTAAAAGGTAATGAAGTGTTTCACATGCTGTTTTCTGTCTTTTTATTCTAATTTAAATCTATCATTTAGTGTATGCCTTAAAAATGATGTTTACTTGAGTTGAAGCACTATTCCATGCACCCAGAAATGCTTATCTGGGCTTGTATTTTAGACATATTATGCATGTTGTCATGGTACACAACCAGCACAGTGGGAGGGGAAATATATTTTTAAATCTTTAGACTTCAGTTTTAATATGGTAATCTGTGAGTTTTCTGTAATGTATCCTGTTGGTGCCAAGTTGGAACTGCTATTGTCTAGTAAACCAGAGAGCTGGGTGGCATTTTCAGCCTCCTTGGTCCAGACTTGAAACTATGACTTCCTTCTCCCTTAACTTTATTTTTTGACCTATAAAAAGGTAGGAAGCAAGAAGACTTATATCTATATTATGTTTTGGGCAAGTTCAGAAGTACTTTTTTCATGTTAAAGAGATATCTAAAGGATAATTCTAACTTATTGAACATATTCGGCATGTTTAATGCCACATGTCTAGGTATGGGGGAGACCAAGTTCTGCCCCTGAGCAGCTCTCAATCTAATGAGACAGACAGATGGGCACGTAGACTGATAAGTAAAAAACAATACATTGTGATATAGGCAAGCATGAGATCTGAACTACAAACTGCCAGAAGATGGGGTGATGGATTCCACCTAGACACATGGGGAGAAGAGAGAGGACACAGTAGGGCTAATGGAAAGATGAATAAGGAGCAAGGCCAGGACACTCCCGACAAAGGAAAGAACATCTGCACAGAATAGCGCAATATGTCCCCCTAGGGAGCAGGAGAAATGAGCATGGCTGAAGCATTAAGTGCAGTGTGGAACTGTGGGAGGGTTGGGCAGATAAGACTGCAAACACAGGAGATGACACAGGGAAGGGCTTGAGCCACTGCAAAGAGCTTTTGGACTTACCCTTAGCCGCCTGAAGCTGGCACAGAACTTCAATCAGGGAAGTGATACAGGAGTATATTATCTTTTAAGGGAGCCCATTCTTATGTCAGTGTGGATGAAGGGTAAGGGGGGGCATGGAGGTGATTATAGCAATTTAGGTGAAAACTGGTAAAGGCATGAATGATAGTGGAGACGGAGAGGAGGAGCTGTATCCAGGAAATATTTCCAAAGTAGAATTAATAGTATTTGATGACCTTCTTAGGTAGATGATGAGAATAAGAGCTGATGTTAGAAAAAAATGGATAAAAGTTGCTTTCATTACTCTGGAATCCACTTTCTGGGCTTTAGCCCTTCTCCGTAGACATTCAGTCAAAGTTTGCTCATAGGCCCTTAATTCACATTGATGTGAAATTAGTGGCTACTAATTACAGCTTAAAATATTACTCCTGAATGGTGCGACTTATATTTTGCTTTTTATTTTTAGTATTGTTTATACATTTAATTTTATTATTTATTTCAGATTTATATTTTATTTGTATAAAATTTATAACAAATGTATTAGTATTAATATAAATTATTATATAAATATTATTTATATTTTACTATGAACACAAAAATGTGTCCATAAAGATGTTAATGAGAGTGATTTTTATGTAGTGAAATCATTGAAAAACAACCCAATGTTGTTTGTCTCAAAAACAACCTAATGTTGTTTATCTCAGTCATTCAAAAATGTGTAGTAATACATTTGTTGATTTAGAAAGCTGTTCATAATATAAGAAAAAAGATAACAGTTTATAAATAGTATGTACATATAACTCCATTTTATAAAAGTATATATTTTTAAATGTGTTCCTAGGCAAAGGAGAAAGACTTAACAAATATTTGTCTGGGAAGTGAGATTATGAGTGTCTTTTGTTTTCTTCATCATGTGATCTTGTAGATTCCAAATTTTCAACAATAAATATATTAGGGTGTTAAATTGGAAGTCTCTACAGAAGCACCAAGATATAATGGGTGTGACATTCCAAAGTGAGGTTCTGGGCTAAGTTGCAAAATTTGAAAATTAATTCCAAAAACACAGTTTTACAATTTTTAAACCCCTCTACCACATTGAATGTATAATGTTTCAGGTTGTTGATGTTCAGTAGGGTAGGACTTGTGGATAGGATTTCTTTGAAAAGAGTTTTAATGTGAGTCATGGCCCTGCCAAGGAGGAAAGGAGGGGAAAAGGCTTCTCCTGCTTCTCTTCTCTTTTCTTTTTAGACAAAAAAAAAAAAAAAAAAGGATTTCAAGAGGATGAATGGAATATTTATATGTCCCCTGCAGTTGAAGGACACATAGACGCATGTCTGACTCCCATCTGATTCCCATCTGAAAAATCAAAGGAGAGAGATGGACAGTCTAGACCCTGATGGGTGACCTGAATTGAAAGTGGCCACTTAGGATTATCTTACACTCCCAGAGTGTGTGAAAGGTGAAAAATGGATGTTTATTTCCTATTCAAAAGAGAGCGAGAATGGGCTTTTTAAAGGCCTTGCTCAATAGAGAGCTAAAGGGACAGATAGAGAGAAGATGACCATATTTTTGGATTTCTAGGGATTGCAGGAGGAGTCCGTAATGTGATTAGGAATGATGAATCACTCACTTTATGGGAACTATAACTCAGAAATCCGCAACAGTGGTGTTAGGGGCTACTTTACAATTTTGTCAACTAAGTTCTCATTCCCTGTCTGCTCTCAAATACACACTATTTTCCTAACTCTAAGGTCTGGAGTTTCCTTTTAAAGATTGTCCCACTCTTTATCACTCTAATATCTTATTGCCATTTCAACAGGGGCAAGAATCAATCATGAGTGACTTTCCCAAAAGCCACACAGTATTTTACAAAGTACCTTTTTGTGCTAACAATGAGTGAGAGACACTGACACTGATTCCATACACACATAGGGTGACCTCTCCTCTGTCCAGCTAAGGTGTTGCCCCCACTTTCCTTTAAAGAACATGGGGCAGATTTCTTCCAAAAGACTAACTTGTAACTCTCCAGGAGTTGACAGAACACACTACTGCTCTTTGATTCACTTCTAGGAGACACTGGTGAACACTGCAAATGAAGCACTTGTCTCCAAAATGCACATACAAATTTAATAATCACCATCTGTTACAACTACTTTTAAGAAACTCGAGTAAGAACTTTCTTAAGGCAAAGGCTGAGGAATATTTTACGTCATTTGAAAATTTTAATTGTATCATTTATGAATTGAAAATCATCATAGGGGTCAGGATGGATGTGAAATATGATACTGTGTGTTTGTGTGTATGTGTGTGTAGAGGGAAGAGTTCTAGGATCTATTTTGAAGGCTGAACTATCAACTTAATTGGATCTCTTACATTCACCTAAGCTTTGCCTTTGCTGCTACTGATTTTTATACTAAGAAAAATGTTTAGCTGAAAGGTGATTTTGGATCAGTAAAGGATACAGAAAACCACAATAGAACATAGAATACCAAAAGGTCAAGACTTAATAAGCCTTCTTTTGGTGTTGGCAATGGTACCACAATAAGATTACCATTACAGATAGAATCAAAGCAGGAAGAGAGGAGGAAATGCATTTCTCCTAAGTAGGTTGACACATGGAAACCTGTCAATTAGACAGACATGTGGGCTCCATGCCATTGACCAGGTGGAAACTGTGCCCCTGACAGCTCAGTGCAAACTTTCAGCTCACAGATGAATCTTCTCCTTTTGCAGGTACCGCACGCTCCAGGAGGGGTATTCCACTTTGAGATTTGCCAAAGAATGACAATGCTTTGGCATTGTCATTAGCATACTCCAATGCTACTCTCTGTAGCAGTGGAGTAGTTACATGGGCAGACCCAGAGTCTGTGCCCTGGGAGAAGCTTCCCTGTCCTTCATTCTTTGTGGCCCCTGTTCCATCCACTGTGAGTTTCTTCCTTCTCTATTTTCTTCCATGGCCATGTCTGAAGTGAGCACAAGACATACGACCTCCTTGGGAGCTTTACAGCTTTCACAGCCTGCTTCTTGCTCATGCAAATTTGGGGACTCAAGAATTGTTTTAAGCCTTAAACAAACAGAAGCCTTGTTATAACAAACTTGTGATTAGTTCAGCAATATAACTTCCTCGAAGACTCAATAGGCTTCTGATCTATTTGCTTCTAATCAGTACCATGCACCAGTAATCATGCTCAAGTTCTTTGCTAGACATAATTCCCAAGCCTAATTTTGTTCTTTTCTTTTTTTTTATCTCCATGCATTTCTCTCTCAACTTCCTGGCAGCTAACTTGAGGCTCACTGATTTAGACCTGAATGCCAAGGTAGCCTCCTTATTCTGATCTTTGCTGTGAAGCCAGGCCACTGTGTTTCAGCAAGAAGTCTTGATGGGTCTTTGTAGCGCAGGACATTTTCTAGTCTTATCTCTTAAGATTTAGAGTCCAGAGCAGTTGGCTCTTCCAAACTTGGAAGACTCTTGATTTTTGGACTTTCTCCATCTCCTTCAATTTCTGCATGAAAAACACTTCTTTCTTGTCTGAACTCCTATCCTAAAGGCATTTATGAGTAACCAACACACTTTTACTCTACCTCTCTCTAACCACTTTTCTTATAGCTTTAGGCTCAGAGGCATGTGTTTCTTTTCTTAAGTTAATGCAGATAACACGTACATGAAAAGTTTGGCCAGAGAATAAAAAGGCTCTATAACTCTGTAGCTTGCTGTTTTTATTATTTCCTCACTGTCTGCTATCTGACAACTAAAACAATAGCACACATCTTGGGCTTTCACTAAGTTATTCCCCTTTCCGTCTTTCCTGACTTCTATTAGACAGAGAAGGTTAACTGCTGGAACCAATAACCCCAAAATATCAATGGCTAACACAATAAAAATTTATTTCTTCTTCATGCAAATTGTGATTGGCAGCAGGAATAGGGAAGGGCTCCTGTCTATACAGGCACACAGGAACCCAGTTCCTCCCGTCTTATGCTACTGTCTTCAGTCCACTGATGGATTTTTGTATCAGGTCTCAGACTACCTGGAAGTGAATCACATCATCTACATTCTGCTGACCATAGCTCATCAGAGGCCACACTGAACTGCAAAGCAAGGTGGAAAATGAAGTCGAGTTGTGTGGCCAGGAATAAGAGGAAACATCTCCACAATACCATCTCCTCCCTGAGATGCCATGAGCTGTAGCATTTGACAGTACCTGAGATAGAGTGTAAAATGGTGCAAGGAGTGTCTCTGCATGGACACAAGTCAGTGCCCTTGAGATAACAGATTGATTCCCTCTGCCCCCATATTGTGTATTGAATAAAATCCATGAATCTTGGAAGGTCACTAAATGCAAGATACACTGGCATATTTTCAGCATTCAACAATAGTTTAAGTCTTATTCTGAAGAAGTAGGTATGATTGGTTTGGCTTTCTAGAGGGGAACTGACTCTAACAGTAGTTCCTTCTAAAGTTCCTCCTTGAAATCACCCTCTGCGTATACAAACCCCTCCCTGTTTTCTCCATGCCAGAATGGTTTACACAAAAGTCACTATTATCTCCTTGTTCTTATAGATACTTATATAGCAATAGATGTGAGGTTTTAATAATCTAAAATCAGAAAGATTATAGCTCATCATCCCTAGAAGATGATTTCAAGGTGACTATATAAGAATCAAGTCATGTTACTTTGTTTAAATACTCAGGCTGGGATAGACTTTTGGAGATTAGACTTAATTGAATGGACACTCTTGAAGCTCAGACTCGGGGGGTTGGGAGGGGCATGGGCAATATACTTAACCAGAACTGTTGTACCCCCATAATAAGCTATAATAAATAAATAAAAAAAAAGAAATAAAAAAGAAAAAACACCCAAGATGACCTTGATGATTGGGCTGGTGTGGGGATCACTGTTCAAGGAGACTGTGTTGGCCTTGTCTGTCCAAACTTTAAGTTAGCACCTTTGGGTTGATTACATAAGTCTTTGAGGATCCACATGCTATCAGAGCTTAGAGACACGAGAGTTTTTTGCCTGGTATTTCCTCCTGGAATCAGGCAGGAGAACTCTCTCCCTCCTTTTATCTGATTGAATGACTGAATAGCTCCTTGTTCTGCTCTTATCTATTACATAAGCCTGTGAGTTCTCTGATAGCTAAATAATTAAAGGTAACTTTTCCATTTCCTAAAAAAGAATAAATGGCTTTTTGTGGTACTGGCCTGTTTTTGAAAAATAAAACAAATTTCTGAGGTTCGGGGTTCTCTTTATGTGAGCATACAAAGAGGTGTAAATGTGTAAGCAGCTAACATTACTGGAGCCAAGCTACAAACCTGGAGAGCTTTGCGAGTGGCACACTCAGGGAAAGGAAGAGAGGAATGGCTTTATTTGTGAGAAACCTGCTCCTTTTGCATCCAGTGCTATACAAGGGCCGATGCTGAGCTGATAGGATATTGATGTTTAGTCACTAGTGAACTAGGAAAGATGGGACAGGGACACACATGGCCATTACCCCCAGTCAGTTCCAGAAGAGGAAGAGGTTGGTCTCTGACCCTGCAGAATGAGAGTATCAGAGATGCCCTTCTTTGTTTCTCAGGCATGGAAAGGATATACAAACAATGATGGCTTTGGAGATTTCTTGTGTGGTCAGAATACACTCTTACCTCTTCCTTTCTCTTGTTCCACTTCTTTGTAACAGTAGAAAGGAAATTGTATGCTGAGTCAAAACAGCCAAATTCTTATTCTGCCTCTGTGTTTAGCTAGCTTTGTGTCCTTAGGTAGCTCACTCAACATCTCTGGGAATTTCCTCACCTGTAAAATGAAGAGGAGAAATCAAGGAATTTCTGGAATGACTTGCAACTCTAATATTGTTGTAAAGTCTGCTGGTGACCTCTCCTGCTGCCAAGAAGTCATGATTGGGTCTGGACAATGTAATATTCTGCAGGGAGCCACTTCTTGGGTGAAATATTTTAGTACATGTTTAAAGATGGTAGTTTGGAGGAAGGAGACCAGGGCTTGCCTTTGAGCATTTTGTGGAGGCAAAAGGAGTAGGTGTCTTGACTTCTTTAACCAAGAAGTTAAAGGGTTATGTAAACCATTAGTCTAGATCAGAGGGTAATTGGAAATTTTTCTGATGACCTGCAGAATAATATGCCTCTTTTCTAGTGTTCCACAGACCTTGGGGAGGGCAGTCAGGAGCAATTCCTGTGATGTGAGGTGGCAAGATTGCTTTCAGAGCAGCCGCTACAGCTATTTGAACCTTCACCCTCCCAACCTCTTGAAAAGTGTTAAAACTCCAGGCTATCTTTTCTTCAGCTAAGTAAGTAATGTTTCAAAGAGAACTGAGGAATGTCTATTAGCTCTCAGGTATCTGAGGCTGACTTAAAGGTGAAATGCAGAACCCGGCGGCAGAAATGAGAATGGTGCAGAATGAGCTCTGATGGAAATATGAAGTGGCACCTAAGTACATGTTTACAAACATGGAACACATTCGAGGCTGCCTGCATCTCATCCAAAAGGTCAAGTTACTGTTGATCATTTTGATACTGAAAAAGTATATATTTAATGTAGTTTTTAAGCTGTTAAATAGGGGCTAAGTTGATAAAATTACTCAACTGACTAATTGCAGATGGCTATGAACAGAATGGGTTCTGGGTTTCAGCCATATTTGGCAAGGTGTTTTGTGTTACCAGGGAGGCAAGATGCAGTGCTGTGGGCCAGCAGGGTGTAGCGAGGCTGATATAGTAACTGGTTGAATGAGACCAAAATGATTAATTAATGGATCAGTGTTAATCTAGTCTCCTTGCCTCAGGGTTTTATCTTTGACCCTGTCCCGTTTGTAATTTTTATTAATAACTTGGGTGAGAATATCAAATAGCAAACTGAAAATATAAGTCAAATCCAGTGAGATGAAATTTTATAGAGGTAAATGCAAAGCCCTGCACTTGGGATCAGGATATTAGCTGCCTATGAACAGCATAAAGGAGGCATCATTTAACAGCAGGATGTTAAACACTTTAACATCCTATTGCAGTGGGTTGTATGCTCAGTTTGAATCAACAGTGTGATATGACTGCCAAAAAGGCTAATGAGGTTCAGGACAGCACCAACAGAACCTCCAGTCTGTGCTGGACAGAGCATACTTGGGGAGGAGTGGGCTGTTTAGGGCCCCAGATTGAATGGCAGAAGCTGACAAAGTGGAAATGTGTGTGGACACATTGAAGGATTGAGAGGATTTATGTCATATCAGGAGAAGACTTGGGGGTGAATAATTCTCTCATCAAATCTGCAGTGATTACTGTGGAAGACCATTTTCAGACTTATTCAGGGTGGATCCAGAGTGCAGGACTAAAGCTAATAAGGAAAAAATACAGTGTGATGGTTTGCAGCCCAGCACATGGGAGAATTGCCTAATGATACACCTCAAATTTAAATGCACTAGCCTAGGAGGTCGTGAATTTTCCATATCTGGGTGTCGAAGCGGAAACCAAGGAATGCTGTTTGTAGCCTTGTAAGAGGGAATTTAAGCATTATATGGGTAGATGATACCTAATGTCTAAACTTGGCATTCAGTGTACAATGGATAGGGTATAAGAGCTAGTTTAATCTGAAACTAGTTTTGGACAAAATCACCCTTGACTTTGTTTCATCTTGTTGGATAATAGTATTATATTGTTTATGGGCTGAGGCCAATAAAACTTTAGAAGGTAGAATAAGTGTTTTAGGAAACTACTGCTAGGACATAGGAAGAGTTCTGGCATTAGAATTAGGAAGCAGGAGTGTGATTTTTGGTGTCGGAATTAATCTTCGGGAATCACCAGGCAGGGCGTTCTGACTCAAGCATCCTTAACTATAGAACAGGATTCAACTTTTATTTATTCTTAGAGACTTTGAGTTTCATGTTATGCTTTTAACAGCCCCAGGGCAGAGATACAGTAAATTACAAAAACACTTTGCACGACTGTGGTGTGTATTACTAAGGAGGAGTTCCTTCTGAGCTCGAATTCCTTTGTTGAACAGATCTCTGTATGAATACAAATAATCATTAGGGAGACAGCTGGCTGCTGCTGTGCACCACCGATAAAACACTCTTCGCATATCCCACTCTTTTCTTCCTGGGAAATTTGCCAGAAGAGCTGAGAGCAAGTGTTTGGGTAAGCAAGTGGGGTCTGCTGTCTGCTTCTGTAAGGCCCCGTGGGATGTATTGATTCTCTACATCTGTAGCAGCAGGGACCAACATGCGTCTAACAGCCCGGGATAAATCGGCTATGCAGGGCCAGCTCTCCCGAGCTGTCTCTGTTGATAGGGAGGCCAATGAGATTCAAGAGGCAAGGCCATTTGCACTGTCGAGAGTGGAAGGTTTCTGGGACTCCTGCCTATTGAGGCTGCTGGGAGGAGCAGACATCAGAGAGAAGGAGATCTGGGGCGCCAAAGTCTGCCCTTTTCTGTTCTTATGCTATACCTACCCAGGAATCTTAGCCATTGCCATGATTTCAGCCATCGCCTGTAAGCAAACGACCTCTACATCTATGTCCCCTGACCTACGCTTCAGATCTATGTGACCAAATTCCTACTTGACATCTTCATCTAAATATCACACAGGAACCTCAAACTCAACGTGTTCAAAGACAAACTCCTCCTTCCCCTGAAATTATTCCTGCCTTTGCATTTCCTTTACAAGCGAACAGCAGCACAATTTACCCACTCACACTATAAAGCATCTTCATTCACTCATTGATCTGCAATATATTTATTTTACTGCATACTCTGTACCAGGCAGTGTTTGCTTATTGGCAGTATAGTAGTTAAAAAATAAAATCCCCATCCTCAGGACAGTGCATTTTAGCGGGAAGAGATTGACCATAAGTGTGGTAAGAATAACAATGAAAAATAAAATAAAATAGGTACACAAAGAAAAAAATATCAAGTAATAAGATGTAAAAAGAACAATGAATAAAATAGAGGGTGCGAGTGTGGGGGAATAATCAGAAGCTACTGTAGCCACGGCTGTCAGAGAAAGAAGTTGAGGAGCTGATATTTGAGTAAATGATGAGAATCTACTTCCACAGGAAGATTTGAAAGAACATTAAATACAAAAACTCTATATATGTGTATCTGTGTGTGTGCATTGTATGTATGTATCTACATACACTCACATATATGTATATATTTATACATGTATATATACACACACATAGGTATGTGTATATGTACACGTGTGCATATAAATATATTTTATATATTATGTATACATTTAATACATGTATATACATATCACATATACATGTGTATGTGCATAAACACATATATATGTATATAAATATATTTTATATACATTATTTATATAAATTGTATACATGTATATATGTACATATAAGTACATGTATATGCATATATTATATACATACATATATATGTGTGTATGTCTGTATTTACATATGTGTGTGTGTGTATATATACACACACATTAAATTCTTGTCCAAAACTGGAGTTCAAAAGTACTATAAAAAGGACTAAATAAAAATATAAAAAGTGTATACAGGCTTACATAAACAAATATTTACATAAATGGGAAAAGATGAAAGTAAATTAATAGTGATTTATATTCAAAAGTAGGAATAGCAACAATTTTAAACGATGGCCAACTCAAGACCACATTAGTGACTTAACAAGAATCTTTTCTGAAAAGTTCTCAAAGTCTCACCATCAGCATGTGCACCTGAATAGATAGAGTTTTGTAGTTTTGTCAAGCACTTTACAGCTGCCAGTTTTCTCAACCAATCACTGAATTGAGAGACATTGGTAAAGTTGAGGAACATGCTGGTTTTAAGTTGAACATGTTTAACACATTAACTGCTATAAGAGTTATATTTAACTTATTCTAGTTTTGACCCTGGGGCCTCATGAAGTATATATAAAATCTTATATGTTGATGTTCTGATTGTTACAATTAATAGTGACAATTTAATTCTAAAAATGTGGATTAAGTGAATAGAAATCAATAAATTTCATTTTTCTATTTAAGTTTACCTTTAAATTATACTCAACGTTTTTATTCTATTTTTGTAATAAAACACTGTGGCCCCAAGGAAAAGTTCCAGTTTTTTTGTATGACAGTCAATGTATTAAAAATGCAATTATTATTAACACAATTAATGAGTTACAAGTAAATCTTAATATTATGCAAAAATGTTGAATGTCAAAAATAATTATGAATGTCTGTAAGTTATGAACTACATATTTTTTCATTCAAGCAACATTTATAGTGAACCTAATATACTAGGCAAGGCCTAAGCCAGGTGAAGTATCTGAACACAAATAGATACAGAGACTCACAGTCCAAGTGAAAGGAAGGAAAATATATATATAAGTGACTATAATTCAAGATAGAAAGAAATGACTCTTTTAAGTTAAGATTTTTAAGGTGGCTCAGAGGAGGGTAAGATCAATTCCATCTGGAAGAGATAAGAAAAGACTTGAGAAGGGACATGGCTTTTGAAGCACTGGTGGAGTTTGAATATGGAGAAGCAGAGGCAGGGCCTTGCAGTGGGGTGGGACTGTGAGAAATGTACAGGGGTATGGTAGCCATTGGACCATCACATATATTTTGGTTCTCACCTCCTCTTAGGCACGTGGTAGGATTGTGCATCCTGCTACTTGAATTTTGTCATGGCCACATGGCAGGCTTTGGACAAAGAAATATGAATATAAGGGATGTGTATTATTTCTTGACAAAGTGAGCACCAAAATCACCTAATTGCCTGACCTGCCACAGGGCTCATGGAAACATCTTCCATCAACCTGGGCCACTGAGATTTTAAAATGAACAGGATCCTCTCACCCATGACAAAACTTAACAAAGATATTCCTTTTGCATGTGTGTTAAACCATTGAGATATTGGGCTATTTGTTACCACAGCATACACTAGTATATCCTAATACAAAGAATGTGTACAGTGCATCTGGCAGAAGCTTTGGATATGGGAAAGGTAGTGGTGGGAGAGTAGTGGTAGATGCATAATTATATAATTACAGCAATGTGTAAGAAGTAAGAAGTGCCTAATCAAGGCTAACATTTTCAATATAAAAAGATCTTATATAGATCAACAATAGAAACCCTTAGACCACAATAGATAAATGGAAAAAGAATAGGTACAGAGGTTGACAAAATATAACTGGCTAATAAACATATCTATGAAGCCAACATCACCATGATACCAAAACCAGGAAAAGACACAAGAAAAAAAGAAAACTGCAGACCAATATCCCTTATGAATCTAGATGAAAAAATTCTCAGCAAAATCCCAGCAAACTGAATTCAGGTACTTATCAAAAAAATAATCCATCACAACCAAGTGGGCTTCATCCCAGAGATGCAGGGATGGTTCAACATATGCAAATCTATAAATGAAATTGAACACATAAATGGAAGTAAAAACGAAGACCATATGATCCTCTCAATAGACACAGAAAAAGCATTCGACAAAATTGAGCACCATTTTATGATAAGAAGTCTTAACAAAATAGGCATAGATGGAATTTACCTAAAAATGATACAAGCCATATATGACAAACCCACAGCCAACAGCATATTGAATGGGGAAAAATTGAAAGCATTCCCACTTAGAAGTGGAACCAGACAAGTTTGCCCACTGTCCCCACTGCTCTTCAACATAGTGCTGAAAGTCCTAGCCAGAGCAATTAGACAAGAGAAGGAAATCAAGGGCATCCAAATGGGAGCAGAAGAGGTCAAATAATCGCTCTTTGCTGATGATATGTTCTTATATCTAGAAAACTCCAAACATTCTGCCATGAGACTACTGGAATTGATAAACAAATTCAGCAAAGTCTCAGGTTACAAAATCAATGTACAGAAATCAGCAGTATTCCTATATAGCAACAACAGTCAAACTGAGAACTAAATCAAAGACTCAATACCCTTCACTATAGCAAAAAAGAAAATAAAATACCTAGGATTATATTTAACTAAGGAGGTGAAAGACCTCTGCAGGGAGAACTGTGAAACACTGATGAAGGAAGTAACAGAGGATGTAAACAGGTGGAAAACCATACCATACTCACGGGTCAGCAGAATCAACACGGTGAAAATGTCTATACTACCCAAAGTGATCTACAGATTCAATACAATCCCTCTTAAAATACCAATATCATTTTTTGCAGATCTAGAAAAAATAATTCTATGCTTCGTATGGAACCAGAGAAGACCCCGTATAGCAAACGCAGTCTTAAGCAAAAAGAAAAAATTGGGAGACATCAATTTACCAGACCTCAAGCTGTACTACAAGGCTATACTATCTAAAACATCATGGTACTGGCACAAGAACAGAAACGTAGATCAATAGAATAGAACTGAGAACCCAGATATAAAACCATCCTCATATAGCTGTCTACTCTTTGACAAAGCAGACAAAAACATACACTGGGGAAAAGAATCCTTATTCAATAAATGGTGCTGGGAAAATTGGATAGCCAAAGATTGAAACAGGATACACACCTCTCACCTCTCACAAAAATCAACTCATGGTGGATAATAGACTTAAGCTGCTGCACAGACAAGGAAACTATCACGAGAGGAAACAGACAACCTACAGAATGGGAGAAAATATTCGCATGCAATACATCCAATAAAGGGCTGATAACTAGAATCTATATGAACTCAGGAAAATCAGCAAGAGAAAATCAAACAACCCCATTAAAAAGTGGGCAAAGGACATGAACAGAAACTTTTCAAAAGAAGATAGACTAAAGGCTAACAAACATGAAAAAAATGCTCAACATCTCTAATCATCAGGGAAATGCAAATCAAAACCACAATGAGATATCATTTAACTCCAGTGAGAATGGCTTTTATCAAAAAGTCTCAAAACAATAAATGTTGGCATAGATGCAGAGAGATAGAAACACTCATACACTGTTGGTGGGACTGCAAACTAGTACAACATCTGTGGAAGGTAATATGGAGATACCTCAAAGAGCTACAAGTAGAAGTACCCAGGAATCCCATTACTGGGCATCTACCCAGAGGAAAAAAAGACATTCTATAAAAAAGACATCTGCACTAGAATGTTTATAGCAGCACAATTCACAATTGCTAAGATGTGAAAACAACCCAAGTGCCCATCAGTACATGAGTGTATTAATAAAATATAGTATATGTAAACCTTGAAGTTCTACTCAGCCACAAAAAAACAACGATGATCTAGCACCTCTTGTATTATCCTGTGTAGAGCTGGAACCCATTCTACTAAGTGAAATATCACAAGAATGGTACAACAAGCACCCCATGTACTCACCATCAAATTGGTATTGACTGATCAATACTCAGGTGCACATATAGTAGTAACATTCATGGGGTGTTGGGCAGGTGGGAGGGGGGAGGAGGGAATGGGTGTATTTACACCTATTGGGGGCAGCATACACCGTCTTGGGAATGGACACTCTTAAAACTCCGACACGGGGTGGGGGGGTGGGCAAAGGCAATATATGTAACCTAAACATTTGTACCTCTGTAATATGCTGAAATAAAAAAAAAATTTAAAAATTCCAAATTCCAAAAATAAATAGACAAGTTGTCTCTGGCATACAACATGGAACCAATTAGCTGTGTATGGTCAGAAAGGCGGAGTTCCACAGCTTAAATATATTAATAAATATAGGAGACACCTGTGGGTGAAGCAGGTGGTTCCCAGAGAAGAGATGTTGAATAGGCCACTTGATATGTATCCTGAGGAAATGATCAGAAGTGGGAATGAAGATTTATGTTTAAGACGCTCATCTTAGTATTATTTATAACAGCTGAAAAAAGAAAGCTTAATGTCCAGGGATTTTTTATGTAAATTATGGTGAACTATTAAGCCAGTTAAAATTACATTCACGAAGAATTCAGTGATGTGAGAGAAGTTCAAATAATATATCTTATGAAACAATTTTTAATAAAAATTCAAAAAATACCACAAAAAACATCAAAATATTAATTGAGGTCTAATGTGGTTGCTAGGGAAGATTATGTAGGGTTAGTACTTTAATACTTTTTTTAATTTATGCAGATTCCTTACAATGGTCATGCGTGACTTTCATAATCAGAAATTTGGATTATGTTAAAGAAGACACGCTTGATAGAGGCAGTATATGCAATGGTTGAAATTCTGGAGTTAATCATTCCATGTTTGTATTTTGGTTCAGCCATTTATTAGCTGAGCAATCTTGGTCACATGGATTGACCGCTTTCAGCCTGAGTTTTTGTATCCGAAAAATGGAGAAATAATAATTCTTACAGTCTAGGGCTTTGTAAGCATTAGGTGTGTGTAAAACACTTAGCCCAATGCTGTATCTAACATATGATGAAAGGTAACTATTGTTGTAATAACTGAGGAGCACAGATAAGAAACAACTAATCCTACCTGGAAAAGCAAGAGGTTGTGATATTTTAATTGGGTCCTCTTTCATTCATATTTATTTCTTGAAACAGCGTGCTGCTATAAATTGGATTTTTTGAAAGGGAGTTAGAGATAAGTCAAATCTATTAATATGAATATTCCCATAAGGTATCGGTCTTCCTCACCTTAAAAACGTATCAAGTGGCTCCTGAGCTGTGCTCACACAGGTAGATTCATGAGTCTAAGCAATGCAATGAGAAGGCTTAATTCTTCCAGAGCCTTTCGGGCCTTGAGTATCTGCAATGGGGCAAACTAGAGCAGCTTCAGTAAAGAGTCAGTGTGACTTCCAGCCTCTGGTACAGGCAAACCATTAGCCTTTCTTCCCCTTGGCACAGAGGGTGGCTTAGAAACTGCAAGGCCAGGACAGACTGGCAACTGCCATCTGTACATAGCAGTGATATAATGAGGCTGGAGCCCAATGAAGATGTCCCATCCTTATCCTATTTCTGCCTTCATGTTTCCCTTCTTGCCTCTCCCTCCCTGTCTGCATGTAAAAACACAAGCAGAATTTAGAATCTGAAGCTCTCTTAAGACCCTCTTTGCTTTTCAATAGCCAAATAGTTCTCACTCTCATCCACATTCCACACAACCCTTGCTATCTTGCTCTGCTAAGTTTGTCCAACCCTCAAGTTACTTCAGATTATTTGTAGATAATGGGAAAAGCAGGGCCATAATAATAATTTAGGGCCCAAAGCATGAAAAACATAGTGCCCACCCTCTAATATTTATTTTTTAAAACCCCTAGCACAAAACTCTCTTGTATGTTGAAATTAAAAGAGCTTTTTCTTTCACACTTTTCTGACTTTTCTATCCCCAGCCTCTTTTTGCTTTTCCTCAAAACGTGTGCTATGGAAGTGTACACAAGTGCAATGGATCCTTCAGCACAGGTCTGGAAGACGGCCAGGGTTCCCTGGCCTCCCTACTCTCTCCCCTTCTAAGACTCTTCAAATCAGAGCTGTGGTAGTGGCCTTAGAAATTATCTTGCCTAAACTTTTTCATTTTGGCAATGTTTTTTCAAAATGAAAAAACATTTCATTTTGTTTCCAGATATGGAAACAGACCCAGAGATCATAAATAATTTGCTTAAGGCCTTTACAGTTAGAATGATAACTAGGTCTTTAGGCATTTGACTCCTAAACTCCTATTCTTTTCATCACTCTTACTGTCTGAAAGGTAAAAAACAGCTGACTTGTGCCTGGTTGGACAGCTAACTTGCATCTCCAAGATTTCTTGGAGCCTATAGTCCGAGTGGACCATGAGATGGGACAAAAGTAATTTACCTCATTCCACGTGCCTCTCCATCTCTCCTCTGTACCTCTAAGACAGCGGTTCTCAGTCCAAGCTGCACATTAGAACCACCTGAGAGTTTTAGGGGAAAAAGAAAAAAACCAAACCAATACCAGGTCTTGATTTAGGCCTATTAGTCAATAATCTCTGAGGGTTGAGCCCAGGCATCAATATTTTTAAAAATCCCCCCAGGTGATTCTAATGTATAGCCAGCATTAAAAACCACTAGGTTGAGACTGTTTCCTTGTTTTTAGTTTTAGTTTTGTTTTTACCCTTCCTTTTTTCCACGTCTGCATCTCTTTTCATTTTCTCTCTTCCTTATTCCCATTACTTTTACTGCCTTCCTCTTAACTGGCTATAATATGGAATTAAAATTTGTTGTTAAATATTTGTTATATGTGTATTATATGTATTACTTTTGTTTGTTGCTTGGTCTTAATTTTTAATTCAGGTGATTTGAATCTTTTTTTCTCTCCTTCAGATTATCTCTTATTCACCCTCCATTAAATTAATTAGGCTGTTGTTACGTGTAGCTTTCAATAAACTCATTTTCCTGTTTTAAATAGAGCTGTGTAGAAAAAAAGAGTGACATAACTCTATTTGGAGTTTTGGAAAAGACACGGTTTAATCATTATAAAAATATCTTTGACAGCGTTGACCCCCTTTTCTTTCTAAGCCCTTGACATTGCATTGTTTCTGGTCTCTGACCACATTCCAACTGATCTTTATTGGCATCTGTTTCTCCCCCAGCTCTAACAAGCCATATCTCTTCTCACTGCACACACTCTTCCTTCGTGATCTCACTGCACAGCTTACATCTCATGTCTCTCTTTCACTCTTAACTCTCACTCTCACTCTCTCTGTCCAACTTTACAATTATTGGCTGGATAATCTCCACCCTTACCTCCCTTAGTTCTTCAAAATCAATGTAAACTCACCTTTCTTCTCTTTCTTTCCCATTTCCACCAAAGGTTCTTTTTCCATTTATTAATGCATGTGGTTGTTAATTTATAAATTAATTTTTTCAAATGATAAATAAGTATTTATTGAGTATCTACAATATACCAGGCACAGTGATAGGCCTGAGGAAGCAATTAAGGAAAATTATGTTATTGTTAACAATTATTCACTCCATCCTTCTCCTTAAGAAGGTCATACATCCCTGCTCATTGCTATGTGATTTATAGTGTGTCTTCTGTGTGGAAAATAATACTGTTCTGCTTCATTGACTTTGGGCTTGGTTGACTACGTGACATGTTTTGGATAAAGGAATGAGATCTGATGTATTAATATACCACAAGAGAACAAAAGCTTCCACACGTGTTGCAAGTTTGGCCAGTGCTCTGGCCTCTGTCTTCTTCCTGAGAGTAATATTTCCAGGGAAGGCCTACCCCTTCAGCCTATATTCTGGAATGAGCTGTAGCTGACTCACAGTCCGCATATAGTGTGAGCAAGAAAGAAGTGATTGTTGAAAGCAAATGGTGCTTTGGAGTTATTATAGCAGCTAAACTGACTAATGCAGTGATGATTAATGAAATACTGTCCTTGCCATCCAGGGCCCAGAGTTCACTGAGATTTGTCTCTTTGGACATTTCCAATTTTTCCTTTTCTACTGCATCCTATATTCAGTCAGAATTCAATTCAATTTCTGGATTCAACATCCAAATTGTCATCTCCTTTTCACTGCCTGTCATCCTCTCAACTATGGCAATCGCCTCTATTTGGCTTCTCTGCCCTCCAACTGCTGTCTTCACTCAATTGCTCCTGATGAGCCATTGTCACATTATGTATTGGTTATGAATCCATGTTGCAAGTGGTCAAAACCTCAACTCGAACTCACTTAAACATGGAAGAGATTCGTCTAGTTCACGTAACTGAAGTTTTGTGGTAGGAATGACTTTAGAAAAAGCATGTTCCAGTGGTTTCAACAATGCCAAGAACTTGTTTTCTGTCTTTCTGGCTTTATTTAAAAAAAAGCTTAATTGATATATGTATCACATGCCATAAAATTCACCTGTTGAAAGTATACAATTCAGTGGTTTTTAGTGTATTCACAGAGTTGAGCAACCATCACCACAATCAATTTTAGACCATTTTTCCTCACCTCAAAAAGAAACCCCACACCCTTTAGATATTACCCCCTAGTATCTCCATTCCCCAACCCCCACAGCTCTAAGCAACCACTAATCTATTCAATATTTCCTATATTTCTAAATGTGCCTATTCTGGACATTTCATGCAAATAAAATCATATAACATGTAGTCTTTTGTGATTGGCTTCTTTCCCTTAGTATAATATTTTTAAGGTTCATCAACATTACAGCATAGGCCAATATTTCATTGTTTTTATGGCTGAATAACATTCCATTATATGACTACATCACATTTTGTTTATCCATTAATTAGCTGATGGACATTTGGGTTGTTACATCTTTGAGCTATTATGAATAATCCTGCTGTGAATATTTGTTTATAAGGTTTTGTGTGAACATGTTTTCAGTTGTCTTGGAATGAAATTACTGGGCCATATGATAACTCTATGTTTAACTTTTTCAGGGAATGCCAGATTGTTTTCCAAAGTAGCTGCACCATTTTACATTCCCACCAGCAGGTTAAGAGGGTTTCAATGTCTCTACATCCTCACAAATAATTGTTATTGTCTATCGTTTTGATTATAGCCATCCTAGTAGCTGTAAAGTGGTATCTCATTGAGGTTTGATCTGTATTTTTCTAATAACTAATGATGTGAGCATTTTTTCCATGCATTTATTGGCCCTTTGTATATCTTCTTTGGAGATATGTCTATTCAGATCTTTTGCACATTTCTAAATTCAATTATTTGTCATTTTATTATTGAGTTATGACTGTTCTTTACATATTCAGGGTACAAGTTCCTTATCAGATATATAATTTGCAAATATTTTCTTCTATTCTATGGGTTGTCTTTCTATTTTTCTGATAGTATCTTTTGAAACATCAAAGTTTTTAATTTTGATGAAGTCCAATTTATCCTTTTTTGTCACTTGTGCTTTTAGTGTCCTAAGAATCTTAAATTTTTTTTTTTTATGAGGCAGAGTCCCGCTCTGTCACCCTGGCTAGAGTGCCGTGGCGTCAGCCTAGCCCACAGCAACCTCAAACTCCTGGGCTCAAGCAATCCTTCTGCCTCAGCCTCCCGTGTAGCTGGGACTACAGGCATGCGCCACCATGCCCGGCTAATTTTTTCTATATATTTTTAGTTGTCCAGCTAATTTCTTTCTATTTTTTAGTAGAGACAGGGTCTCGCTCTTGCTCAGGCTGGTTTCAAACTCCTAAGCTCAAATGATCCGCCCGCCTCGGCCTCCCAGAGTGCTAGGATTGCAGGCATGAGCCACCACGCCCGGCCTGTCCTAAGAATCTTAATTGCCAAATCTGTCACAAAGATTTACCCCTATATTTTCTTTTCAGAGTTTTATAGCTATAGATCTTGAATCAAGATATTTGATCCATTTTTAGTTATTTTTGTACATTGTGTTAGGTAGAAGTCTATCTTTATTCTTTTGCATGTGGTTGTCCAATTATCCTAACACCATTTGTTGAAAAGACTATTCTTTCCCATTGAATGGTCTTGGCATTGCATTGGTGATGATTGCACAATTTTGTGTATGAAAAATCACCAAATTGTACACTTTAAAAAGAATGTATTTTATGGTATATGACTTGTATTTCAATTTAAAAAATTCTACTCATTTTCTAAGTGTTATTAATCTTTCTGGATATTGAGTATCCATCCCAACCTGATGTGTTCAAGTCTTCCTTTGAATATTTATCTTTTAGGCAGAACACTTTTATAGCAACTCCCATGGTCTTGTCGCACAATTATTTGTGTGGTTTTCAAAGGTTTGAAGGAGCTGCATATTGCAATGGATATTACCTGTACAGACTAGTTTGTTATCAACAAAGGAACTGTACAGGTAACATTATGGTGGAGAATTTGCTATGGTTCAACCAGTGATTCTAGCCTCACTATCTAGAAATTCTATCTTGTCAGTGTTCCATAGCCAATCAAACTTTGCTCACAATTGCTAAACTCACAAGAGTATGAACATGAGCCTGAAATACCATTATGTTAATTTTGATTGAGACCAACTGTCTAATGGACTGGTCATACTAGTGCATGGTCCTCCTCTGGGTATATACCAAGTGGAATAGCAAAAGCTAGAAATTTACTTGGTGGGCATGTAATCAGAGCAATGCTGTGATTCAAAAGCTCAGTATAAAAGGTACGCTTGTCAAAAGCACCTTCACAGCGGGGCTAAACCAGACAATAGAACTCAATAGTGTTTATTTCTGTGGCTCTCCTTTATCCAAGAATCACCTGATTTTTGTCCACCTTTCTTCAAATCCAGGAAACAGCTCTCCAAGCTGCCTTTTATACAGACTTCTGATAATTCCTTATTTGTTGAATTTATAGTTTAAATCCTAGAGAGTAGCCTTGCAGTGGTCCCAACCAATGCTTGATTTTTTTCTCCATGAGACTGTAAGTTACATAAGACAAAGATTTATAACTGACCTTTGTGTCTCTTATGGCACTTAGCATAGACTTGCAAGTTATGACTCCAATGAACTGAATCTTGAGGGACTTTATTATCTTCAAAACATGTTGATTGATTTTCTTTTCCTTCATAGTGTTTTATATGACAATAACAGAAATTTAAAATTCTATCAGTGTAGCTGATGTCAACTTCCTAAATTTCATAGCTACTCTATGTTGCGTAAACTTATTCTGAGGAATGCATGCATTGTTTTATGTGAAGTCACTCAAATAATGATAACTCAAAAATAGTTATTGCAAGTGCACTACCTTCTATTTCAGTGGTTCTCAAATTAAGGCAAGAATCAGAATCACTGGGAGGGCTTACTAAAACCTAGATTGCTGAGCCTCACCCCAGAGCTTCTGATTCCAGTAGGCCTGGGTTGGGCATCCAGCATTTGCATTTCTAACATGCTTGTTTGCAGGTGATGCTGATGCTGCTAGTCGAGAAACAACTGCACCTGGAAAATCACTGCGCTCCTTCATATCTCATGGTCTTCAGTGTTAGAATTGGAGCCCAAAGCATATGTGGCCTGTGGGCCCCCAGCATTGGCACCTTATTAGAAATCAAGGAGTTCAGGCCTCCCCCATGATCTCTGAGTCAGAAGCTGCATTGCAGTGAGATCTTTCAGGTGATTTGTACACAGTCATTAAAATTAAAGAAGCATTGACTTGGAGCGCTGAGAGTGGTCTCTTGCAGAATAGGCCAGAGAGGTGTAAAATGAAAAATGATCTAATTAAAAGTAACTGGAACTTCCAAGTGTGCTCCATTGTGCTTCTTTGGACTAAGCTGAGAGAGTACAGGAAATAAGATGACTAAATTAGTTAGAATCTACTCAAAAAGGGGATTCAGAAGAAATTGAAGAGACTTTAATGAAGACACTATTTGCAAAAGTGTGGGCAGGATCAAACTAATCTATAATGGATGGTGAAGCACTTAGGTATTAATAACCGTAACAAAAAACTAATTATGAAAATCTATAATAAAGTGTAATTAAAGATCATGGAAAATAAACAAACAAAAAAACCAAACCAAACCCAAAAAAAAGCCGTTACCACCCCTAGGCCTAAAGTGTGAGGGGAGGAGCTGTAGGGAAGTGGAGGGAAAAAGCAGACTTCTTTTTCTTCTCACCTTTTAGTATCCACATGTGCCTTCCACTGGCCAAACCCACCTAGAAGGCTGAAGGCAGGAAGTCTACGTGATACAGCCCCCAGAAGTCAGCCTCCTGGGGCACTCTCCCTCAAAAGTGCCATTCATTGTTCAGGTACTGGGCAGAGTGGATTAGGTCAATAGTTATACCCTCATTTTTTCTCTCCAAATAAAAGTATATAAGGGAAATCTTAATAATGTTGACACAGAAAATCCAAATATTCTCCATTTACCTGAAGCCTGAGAACACACTACAGACTGCCAAGGGAGAAAGACCATAAGGCAACAGGTAATGATAAATGAGATAGTGAGCAGCAGGTCAGTTGGCCATTCTTGCTGACCAAGATGGTTGGTAAATGAGGAATGAAAAAATGGATAGGCAGCTGATCACCTGAGTGACTACAGGAACACTGCAAAGGGTGGGAGAAACTTTGTGGGAAGGACATAATGATAGAGAGTTCAAGCCAGAACTCATGTGGGAACAAGAAAGAGTGGGCAATTATTCTCTGGAGTTATTTTGAAATGTATTAGTGTGGATTCTCTTGAAGGCTGACACTCTATGTGTTGATTACCCTAGACCAGAACTTCCCAAATTTTAATGAATGCATGTGAATTGCCTGGGGATCTTAATAAAATACAGATTCTCATTCAGTAGGTCTGGGGTGGGGCCAGAGAGGTTGTATCTTTAATAAGCTCCCAGGTGATGCCCATGTCACTGGACTTCGGAACACACTGAGTAGCAAGCCCTAAGTTACAGAAAATCAAGAGCAATCCTGATTCCACTTAAACTGGAATTTTTCTGTCTTTGGCCTTTGGAAAATGGGTGGTAAATTAGGGAAGATCCGTGGGAGGAGGAGAGGATGGTTCATGGAGGCAATAAAACATCACGAGTTTCTTGGGGCTCACAACTTAATCTCCTTTTTTCCCCCACCAGTGTAAAACTATAGAATCTATCCCTTTTATTTTCAACTTCTCCTGTCTTAGGCTCTAACATACCCCTTTGACATATTTACCCTATCAACAATTCCTTCAATCTTCAAATGAATCTGGTTTCATCCTATTACAGATGTTGAAGCAGGAATAAGAGTTTCATATAATTTGTGTTCCATACTTCCTTGGAATTGGCTTCTTATATACACAGGTCTTACATGAGGTAGAAACTTGATTCCACTGTCTTTAGTAATAAAACATTTTGAGCAGAAGACATAATGACAGTCTATAAAATGGCATTGTCCAAGGACATAGATTGCTAGGAAGTTAGTCACCACCATTGTAAAAATTTATATACCTAAAGGACAAGTCAGAAATCTACACTGCCCCCTTGAAGAAGTTGCAGGTTCATTGGTAATGAATCAATCAACAAAGACTGAACTAACTACATGCATTGTATTATGGTAGATATAGTGATAATATAGAAAAGACAAGGACTCTGGATCTAGAGGTGACAACTCAGAGTGAAGACAAAATCAACATGTGAAACAATGACAGTTTCAGACATGAATAATTCAACCTTCAAAATTCGTCTCATATGCTCTCAGCTAATGTTATTACAACTTATTCTATTCTTGCTTTGCTATTTGACATGGTTGTGAGTTATCTCCCCAATCTCAACTTCAGATTAATCTTTCAACCCTTCCATTCATACTGCCTCAGGCTTCCACGACTAATGCCTGTACCTGAATATCAGCCCATCCTGGGGTCAGGGCTTCTGCAGGGTAAACCCAAGGGTCTGGTTACACTGAATAGAAGTGATATCTGAGTTGTGCCCTAAGGAAAAAGTATGAGTTTGTCAAGTGAAAAAGTTGGGGAAAACGTTTATGGTGGTGGCAAGTGTGGTTTCCAAGCAGTGAGAACAGTAAGGAGATGGTGCAAAGACATGCAACAATATCAGACATGTGCCAGGGAATAGTTGGGAGTAAGGTTGAAAAGTCATTAACAATGGCTCCTTCAGTGGAATAATATCGATTGTTCTTCCATATGTTTTAAGGCCATGAGTACAATTCAGCTTGCAATAAAGCCCTGTGCAAGATGAACCCTTGATCTTACTGGCGCCAGATTCTGCTTGGAAGCAGATGCAACCCATGATTTACGTTCTGAGGATTCTCAAGAATGAAAAAGTCCTAGTAATTTTCCAAGACTAAAACTTCCCCTAGGCATTGTATCAGATACATTGGTCTTGATGTGATATTAATCATACTTGGGACAGATAAGCAGACATTGAAAAAATTAAACAGCTTGGTAAATATTTTATTAAAATATTATAATTTTGGTCACAATACCTTCTGTGCTTTTGGACCTTTGTTTATTTTCTCAAAAAACCACTAAGACCACCACCACCGTCAGGGAAAGTGATAATAGTCTAGCAAGATTCAAATTTAGAATGGAATACCACTAAAATGTCATATTGTTCAATTCACCAGGGCACAGTAAACCCAGAATATTTGGTTCATATGGAAACCAAAAAATCAGAGAGACATCCTTGCAATGACCCATGGAGAGTTGACATATGTGCTGATGCTCTGCACCCGTCAAAATGGTGGAGGAGAACTCCCGGGTTGATCCTATACATAGTTCATCAGAAGCTGCATCTGTTCTCTTTCGCCAAGATGTATCTGTGCTCTGGCTTGATCAGCTGTCTCGAGAGTTTAAGGCCCTTTTGTCCTTTGCTAATATAAATAGCAAGGCAAGGCCTTTTGACTTCACTTTGGAACACTATCAAAACCTAACAGGTGTCGGCCTTTGCTGACCTCTGGGGGCCTTTCCCTTCTCTGAGAGGGGACTGTCTGCTCCTCCCAAAGGGATAGCCCCACAAGCCGACACCACAGAATGACAGCTGGCATCCTCTCACAACACATGCCAGCAAGGAGGAAAGCTCAGATGCAACAGCCCAGAATACATGGTACCAGCCGCTCCTCCTCGTAAACCACTCATTAGGAAAAAAAGAGAAAAACAGAATTGCTAAGAATCTTATGTTTCTTACAGTTTTTTAAATAAATGCAATTACCACAAATGTAAAGGATTTGGGAAGTTACAGGCTGCCATCAGGAAAACCTGATTGTTTAGATGTAAAGGTAACGTCTTTGGCACACGGTAAATGAAAATGCAAATCAAAGTTGTTCAAAAATGGTTCTCATAAGAAAGGTCTGAAAATGCTGATGCTACATGGCTTTTTTGGGGGGCAGTTTTTGGCTCCCAAATTAGAGTTGCTGATTACACAAATAAAAATAGAGAATGCCCATTAAATTTTAACTTGAGGTGAATAACAAATTTTTTTTGTTTAGGTATGTACCTTGCAATATTTGGGACATACTTTGACTAAAAAGTTATTTGTTGTATTATCTGAAATTCAAATTTAACTGGGTGTTTTGTATTTTTCTGATTATGTGCTTTCAAATCCAACACTCTGTTTCCCTTTCTGATTCCCATTCTCCTCCTGAGACCAACAGAGGCACTTCCTTGCCACATGAAACTTTATTCTAAGCTTTTGAGAAAAATGGGAAACTTCGGCCATAGGAACTCAGTTGCATAACTGGGTTTGACTCTCTGCATAATGCTGCTGACTTTTTCTGCTCACTCCAATTTTAATATAAATTTAAAAAACGTTTTTTTTGGTTTTACATTTCTTATAATTAACTGCTTTGTCAGAGGAACTGAGACAAGAACATGGAATGAAATTTATTTTAATTTGACTAGTATTTGTCCCATGCTGATCCAGGCATGATCTGGAAGGAGAGGGGCTGGTGAGGTGGTCTGTCAGAAATGTTCTGCTTATTCTGCCTCTGATGGACGATGATTACACAAAAATCTCAAGAAAGATCAATGTAGCTTGCCATTCAGCACAGTTAAATTAATACTTACTCAATGCTCACTCTGCATCATCTGCTGGACCAGATGCTGAAGACGTAGAAATGAATAAACCATTGCCCCAAAGTGCCAGCTCTCTGATAGGAGAGATACAATGGGGGAAATGGTCATTTTATTTGATAGCAGCAAGGAAGGCTTCACAGAAGAGGTGATGGAAACAGAAAATCTCCTTTTTGGAGAAAGTGTATCAGGAACTAGAAATTTTGGGAAAGTGTAAGAGGTAGCCTATTATTGTGGGATTTTTCTAGACTTTCTGGTCATCCCATGTGCATTTGTGGGATTACTTGCTCCATTCTGTAGGAAACACTGTTGTATTTCCTGCATGTCAGTAGCATTTATTGGTCAATTTTAGAAAGTTAACAAAGTTCTCACTATGGAGCAGGGAATCTATACATGGCATTGGGGTCTGTGAGCTTCTGGAAATTATATATGAAAAATTATGTGTATAGACAATGTGAACTTTTCTAGGGAAGGGGGGTTTATAGTTGTTTTTTTCTTCAAATATACAAATGTTCTATAACCTCTTCAAAGTTAAAATCCTCTGTCATAGAGAAATCAGAATGCTCATCCAAAATAACATAACTCATTATAACCAATAAACATACAGTGAGAATCAACTTTCTGCAGAGTCTTTAGAAAGACAAAGCAAGGAGAGGCACTAGGATTGTGTGAAAATAATCTCAAGCTCTGGAGGGAAAAAGTGGGACTATGTGTGATTAAAGTAATGTATTCATACTACTGAAGGGGCATTGGGAGATTTCTTTTCCAACAAAACTGATCTTCCACTCACCAGTGAGGATCTCCCTGCCTTCTACCTGAATCCAGGTATAAGATTTCACAACTGTCTCAACATTTCCTGTATTTATAATGTTCATACTTATAAACCTTGACTCACGAAACCAAGGCTTCATAAAATTCAGAGCAGTTACCAAAATAAGCTCAAATCTACCCTTTCTCCTAATTTTAATTCTTTTACATTTTCTTTAAAATCTGTTTCTAAGAGAATATTTATCGACTATTTTGTCATTATGACAATTCTATGAGGCATAGTTTTTTAAATTCCCATTTTACACATGAAGATACTGAGACTCAACAAAGCCAATTATTTACCTAAGTCCTGAAAACCAGAAAGGACTTTCTGAGTGCTGGCTGTCCAAGGAGGACGGGAGCAGGAGCACGCACTGAAGTAAAGGGACTTGAAGAGAGTTGTGTTACGTTTGGTGATCCTACTTGCCTGCTCTCTGGATTTGCAGGTATTCTAACGAGCTCACCATTATTCCCATTATGCAAAAATTATGAATTTGCTGTTTTTAGTATTTTTTATTTTATGTAAAAATATGTTATTGAATACAGATGCTATAATTTGACACAATATAATTTTATGTACAATAATGGACATAAAATTATCCATTTTCTGTACAGTAATGGACATAAAATTATCCATTTTATGCAATAATGGACCATATTATCATGATGTTTCCTGGGCTTCAGATATTTGACAAGATAATCACTCTATAGAGCCAAGAGAATCAAAGAGGGAATGATTTTATTCTGGTTGCATAGTGTAGTTTAGATCAAAATAAATTAGCAAATAAATAAATGAGGATCTCCCTGCCTTCTACCTGAATACAGGTAGAAGATTTCACAACTGTCTTAACATTTCCTATATTTATAATGTTTGTACTTATAAACTTTGACTCATGAAATTAAGGCTTAATAAAATTCAGGCATTTATCCAATAGATATTAAAATTTGTTAACTGTTCAGGTCTAACTGTAGATCCCTGTGGCAGAGACCACTAACACCCACCAGATTTTCACATGCTTTTCTGCATTTCCCGACCTCCCTTGCAATTAGACTGAGGCCATATGCCTTGTCCTGGCCAATGCCATGCATTGCTTTTAGACTGAGGTATTTAAGAGCCATGGAGCCCCCTCCATCCCTTTCACCTCCTATTCTGGTAACTTTGGAGGCCAAAAGTTCCAAATTACATAGCTATTAGTGCAAAAGGAGTATCTAATCCACACTGGGCTTTCCATGAGTGAGCAGCAAACATTGAGGGTGTTCAGCCACTGAGATTTGAGGGGTTAGTCTATTGCAGCTACCTTCAAAGTGTAGTTAAGGACCAGCAGTATCAGAATCCCCTAAATACTCTTCAGATATGCAGAATATCTTCCTCTACTCCAAAGATACTAACCAGAATCTACATATTAACAAGATTCCTGGGTGATTGATGTGCATATTAATTTCAGAAGCTCTATAATAAACTATAATTGCAATTTTGGTAGATTGGAATACTGGTAGTGACATTCAGAGAATTCCAAACCTGACTGAGTATGCAAGTTAATTGCTTAGCTTTTTAAAAACACAGAGACCTGTGACTTACTGGAGAAGAGTCTCTGGAGGTAAGCCTAGGAATCTCTTTTAAAACTTCCCAGTGATTCTGATAATCAACTACGTTTAAAACTTTGTCAGTTCTTACCGGGAATATAGATAACTACACATGGTCACCTTAAATTTTGCTATTTCAGAATAGTTATGAATTATATAAATCTTCAAAGTTTAGTAAATAGATTTTTCTATGAGGCATCCCTGGGTGCTTATAGAGAGAGTTGATGGAGTTAATAGTTTGTGTCATTTGTTATCTGATTTTGAGATGCAAAGTGATTCTCCACTTTTCTTAGCCTCAGAAACTCTGGGGGAACAAAACAGCTGAGCAAGGGAGGGGCAAAAACTACATTGCCTTGATTTGCACAGCTTTTGCTAACTAACTGGCGTGCTTCACCTCTTTCTGGGCTGAACGTGTGCCTGAGTTTGAATCGACCCTGCAGCTGTCTTCATTTAGCAGCTTCCTTATCAGAATGAAGCAGCTCCATTTCCCTTTGTGGACAGACATCAAAATACTGGCTCTTCCCTTCTTCATTTCTGCCTTTCTTCCTTGTGGGTCAAAACCGCACTAAAGAAGCAGCATTGTCATCTAGTAAGCTCACTACCAAAAAATGGGAGAGAGCCTGGCTGCTTCATGAAAAGCCAGTTAGAGTCCTGCTTTTTAAGTTTCTCGCTGCGATGATTTTTATTTTGCATATAAGTTATTTAAAAATTCTCTCTGTCCCCTCTGAACTGGATCAGCAGCTTTCAGCTCCTTTCCGCCCCACTCTGGGTTCCCAGCCTTCTGTCTCTGAACACCCTTTAAGCAGGTAACACTACATGGTCATCTTTAAATCTTTAAACGTGGATTTGCAGTGTTGTTTTCTTTTAATTTCACTAATTTTAAATTATAAAAAAAAACAATCATTTTTTAATGACAGTAAGTCAAAGACGATATCCAGCTTACATAGCTGAGTGGCATTTGCTGGATTCTACAGAGGCTCCTCACCACGTTTAGAACAAAGTATTTCCAACAAGGACCTGAGATCCAACAGCTAATGAAGAAATGCCATCTATTTCAGGGACTTAGGAGCAGGGATGTGGCTGGAAGACAGAAGGCAGCAGAAGTCACCAGGGATTGTAGGCGCTTGGAGTCAAGGGAAAGAGAAGGGTGACAAAGGGTAGGGAGACTGTAGGAGGTGGCAAGGGACAGATGCTGGGGAGGGAAGAAGGAGAGATTTAGGGAGGGGTGTTGAAAGTGAGGCTACTGTTTCTCCTGGGTTAAGCAGCAACTCCTTCTCAAGAAAACAAATAAACATAAACCCCCAAACAAAAACCCTATGATTTGTTTTTCAGTACCCATCAGAGTAGATATACACAAATCAAACTGAATTGATGGTAAATAAAAATGTATTTCAATTCAAACAACAGGTTAATAATTATTAGTATCTGTGTGCTGTTGTCAACAGGTTTATATGTAGCTACCCCCTTAATTAATCATTTATTCACCCTACACAGTATAATCAGACTGGTCAAATGTGTGAAATATTTAATGGAGACAGAGCTGTGAAGTAATGTTTGATTTTTTTTTAATGTCTCCACAAAGTGTAGTTCTCCATAAAAAGTCTCTTGCTCTCTCTTTTCTCTCTCTTTCTGGACACTTTTGGGTTCTATCACCATTTCAGCTCAGAGTCTTCTCTGACCTGGGGTCTCCTGCCTTTTGGGTCTGTTTCCTTCTTTTTCTTTAAACTGGTTTCTCTCATTCTTCCTTGCTCTCCAGTCTGTACTTCTCCTTCACATTATCTGCTCCTCCCTGGAGGCAACACTTCTTGACTTCTTTGAATGTATTTGAAAAGGCTAATCTAGAGCTGCCACCTAGTGCTCCTTCCTAAGGCCTTAGCAGGGCTTGAGAGTTTTTCAGGAGGATATGTACACCTGGACTCCTTCCATGAGCAGGGCTGCTTTCCTGGGAAATCCCTCCATGTGGAGTGAACAGTGAGTCCTGTGAATCATCAAGGGCAGATATAATTTGTTCTTCCCACTCAGAGGGATGTCTAGGTTAGAAGGTTCAAAACAGGATTCATCAAAGCCTGGAAGCTACTGTTATGAGAGAAACCGTGAGGCTGAGATCCCGGAGAGCCTGAGTCTCAGAAGGAATCATGACAAGACCTTTCTAATAAAGGAAATACAAGATGGAAAGGCATTATCACTGGCCTAATGCATTAGCTAAAATGGGTCACAGGAGTCTTGTTTTTCAGTTCTGTAATGAGAAGAAGGGAAGGAAGGAAGGAAAGGAAAATGAAGGACGTAAATGAAAAGACATGACAAACTTCACCTGTCCAGAAAAGTGCTACCATAGCACCCTTTCCATTGAAAGTCCTGCTTACAAGGTTGGCTTTGGCTGGAGTCTGGAAACAGATTTTGGGAAGAGTCCCATCATTTCCTGAGAATAAAGCCTCACTGTGCCTAAACTGTTTGTGCAAATAATATGGCTTATGTTGAATGCCTGTGTGCCTTCTGGGAGTCTGGAATTTCGTATGTGTTTAATATAGGGAGCCTAACTGGCCAGCACCCAATAAAAACTTTGGGTACTAGATCTCTAATGAGCTTCCCTGGGAGCAAACATTTCACATGTGTTGTCAGAATTTGTTTTTGGAGGAGTTAAGTGTGCCCAGTATCACTCCACTGGGAGGAGACTTTTGGAAGCTCACACCTGGCTTCCTCTGGACTTCACCCCATTCACATTTTCCCTTGACTGATTTTTTTGTATCCTTTCCCTGTAATAAATCATAGCTGTGAGTACAACTATATGTTGAGTCCTGTGAGTCCTAGCAGATCCCTGAATCTGGCCGTGGTCTTGGGTACCTGTGATACATCACCTTTCTGCCATCATTTAATAACTGTGATTTTCAAAAATATGTGTTGACTTTATACACTACCAGAAAGAAATTTCGATTCATCTTTTCTGTACCTAATAATTCTGAGTTTGATTGAAAACTGATATCAAAATGAATACCAACTTTTAAAATGTTTGGAAGGTGAGGCCAATGAGGAATGTTAATGTTCTTTAGATTATACATAACTAATTAAATGATTTACAACCAAAATTTTGGAGGTGAAGTGCCATGTGAGAAGCAGGTTGGAGGAGAGTCAAAAACTTGAGAGTGAGGTTTGACTTTACCACTTAATTGCTCTGTGACTTTGTACAACTTAACTTTTCTGAGCATAAGTTCTTAAAAAATATCCATAAAAAGGGAGTGGTAGTATTCATTTGTGGGTGTAGTTTGGGGAATTAACATGAGATAATGTATGTAACACACTTAGCACAGAGATTAGCTAAGTGTTCGATCATTAGTATAAGTAGACGCTGTTAATGAGCACAGGAATAGCTCAAAGATGCTCAAAGATCACTTTTGGGGCAATCTGAGTAGCAGAGGCCTGCAGCAGACTGGGCCTTGAGGCTACAGTCACATCTAGAGCAGCCTCCAAGAGATGTCATTTTGAGACCATTGTAGCCTACTCAAGGATGAGCCTACACCTGAGACCTGCGCTAAGCCCTCCCTGTGACAGCCCAAGATCTCTCCATCCTGACCCCAGTCTCTTGTAGCTACCTTCAGGGGGGAGGGGACTTGGAGGTTTCCTTAAATCCTTTCCTCTGAACTTTAATAGTGCAGTCACCCAAGAAGTATAGAGTGATACATCTAGGAAGGCATCTGGATCTATCTCTGTTTGACACACCACCCATGTGGCCTTGGAAAAGTCACTTCCCTGAGCCTCAGTATTCCTCTCTATAAAACAGATTAATTAAAAATATCTGTTCTCTGCCACCTCACTTGACATTCATTGAGAAAAACTTCAGATAATCTGGCAAAAATGCTCTGGAAATTGTAGATCATTAGCCAAGAAAGTACTATTACTTCCTTTTGCCAAACACTCAAACAACCTTGGATAATGATCTTGATGGCCATCCTAGGAAAAAATCAGAGCAGTTCTTTAGGGGTTCTCTGTAATGTAGTGTGCGATTTCCAATCAATAAGTCTCTGAGACTTATTGACAAAGAAGATTTCTTGGTATGGCACTAGTCTTAAAAAATATTGAGTCCTAGCTATTTATTTAGACCCCACAAAGGCTGTCAAAAATTGTATCCTCTGCAGCATAAGCTAATGTAATAGACAATGAAACCATTGCTTTGGTATTTAATTGCAATAACTAGGATCATCCCACTATTTTTTTTTTTTTTTTTTTTTTTGCAAAATGATGCAGCGTGATTATTTGGGATTGATTTATTGCTTTGCTGTGAAAACTTGTTTTTCACTGATTTTTTTCTCCCTCAGTGCTCTTCTTCATTAATTGATTGATTTGATTGTTAGAGCTTCAACTCCATCTCTGAAGATAGAGTGGAATAATTATTACAGCCTGCTCTTTAATCATTCTGCCACACAATTACTGCTGCCACTGTGCTCTGCACTAGCACTTTATTAGCTGTAGTAATTGTAGTTGAGTTTAATAATTTCATAAGACACTGGGAGATGATAACTTGGTCATTATTCAAGGGCAGTTTTGTGGAACCTTCAGCCTCCTGAGCAAGTGAGAGGCACAGCACTCATTTCTCTTGTTTAGTGACCTTTTAAGAAGTACTTGAGCATTCCACCTTACAATCAACTGTAGCCATAAATGCCCAACCTGGAGAGGTCCAACAAAGCATTCCACAGCTCAGGCGGTGCCAGTTGTTTAGGAACTGGCACCTGAAAGAGGATAACACTTATCTTCCTTGGGTGCCAACATCCCCAAGCCTTGGACGCCACCATCCCCAAGCCTTGGACTATTATGTGGCTATGCTACAGAGGAAGAAAATGATGTTGTTTGTTAATTGTGCTTCACGACACTTTTGGATAAGCCTGTAAAGCTCCTTCCCCGAGGTTCCTTTTTCTCTGAAATCAGCATAAAGCAGAGTAGGGTAATCTTCAGAAGTAAAATATAAAGGTTTAACAGTGGGAAGTAAAGCATCCTTTTTTTCTATCCTCATCTCATTACAGTGAGTTGGGTGAATTCTTCCTCCAGCCCTAGACCCTGTGCTGAACCTGCCCCCTCCACTGCCTTGGGATAGAGTGCGGGGCAGAGTACCAGGACAAATGTCATGTGCTTCTCTGGATTGGTCTAACTTTATGTCAAAACTCAAGATGCAGTCTCAATCCTAATTCAACAACATGTGAACCGCATACTAAATTATTCACTCAGTGTTTTGTTTCCCACATAATGAAGACAGCTACACTTGTTTATGTTTGAGACTCTCATAAAAGAGCATTGTTTCAGTGTTAAGTTGTATTAATAGTCTGCTATATCAGAGTTGCCTAGATTGGAAACAAAACACTCTGGAAGCTGATTCTGATTTCCTCCTTTGTTTGCTACTTTAATTATAATTACAGCATTCACTAAATCAGTTGGGAAGAAAACAGTTTTTAAAAAGATTTTGCTTTTTAGTAATTTCCCCCCAGTCTCCCTACCTTTTCACCCCTTTCCTTCTCTCTCTCTCTCTCTCTCTCTCTCATACACACACACCCACCATTGACTTTTTTTCCCTTATTCTGATTATCTCATATGTCAATATCCCCAATTTTGGAGTTTATAATTTGGACAAATGATAATCTTTACACCATGATGAAGAAAACTGTCTGGATTTACTTGGAGATTCAGAATTGTAAGGTTTCCCTCCCATTTTCGTTTGATTTTTTTCATTGAACTATAAGAAAAAATGGAATATAAGAATCTTTATGTAAAATCCCCTTTGATGACTTAGAGGAAATACACTTTACAAAATGTTTTGCAATTATGATTTCTCTTATTAATTTTTGTTATGTTTAGGAGTTCTTTCCCAATTCAACTGTCCCTCTATCAAAGAAAGCATGTTGGATGGAGAACAAATTGCTAAATGTGCAAGCAAATGCATAACATGGAGACCTGGCAAAGATCCCTAATACAACAGCAAACCTTTTCTGTTTTGTTCAATAGAACACATTGACAAGTGTAAGGGAAGACATCTAGGTCCGAAAGAAACCTAATGCTTCCCAATTTCTCTCTATTGGTAACCTGAGGCACAGGTAGGTCTTGCTGTGATTTTGCAAGAGAGAGAGGATGCAACCTGTCTGACTATGTCAAATAAAGAATCAATAGCTGCTAACTTTTGTAGGGTGAGCTACTATCTCCTGACCTTCCTGAGCACTTCCGCTGATGTTCAGAAAATATATCTGACTCATCTTGTTTCTCGGAAAACACAATGGATTCTTTCCCTTATGAGTTAAGTGGGAGGAAGCTAGAATTCTATAGTCCTTTTTTATCAAGTGTATAACTTTAGTAGAAGCTTAGCTATCAGGTTTTCTTGATCTGTCGCAATAGATTATAAACAATATGCATTTTGCAGAGATACCATACACTTTGGGTATTTATGTTGTATGTAACTACCAATTACCTATGCCACTCCATCACTTCCAACAATAATAATAATGGTGTGGTAGGCTGAAAAATGGTTTCCCAAAATATCCAGATCCTTATTCTTGGAACCATGAATGTTACTTGATATGGCAAAAGAGATTTTGCAGATGTGATTAAGTTAATGACCTTGAGATTGGGAGATTATTCTGGTTTATTTAGGTGGACCATAAATGCAATCAGAAGTGTCCTTATAAGAAGCAGGCAAAGGGAGCTTTGACACAGAAGAGAAAGCCATAAGAAGCAGCAGAGGGGAGCAGAGAGAGAGGGATGCTAAGGCACTGGCTTTGAAGATGGAGGAAGGAGCTACAAACCTAGAAACACAACCAGTCACTAGAAGCTGGAAAAGATAAGGACATAGATTCTCAATTACAGCCTCCAGAGAGTGTGCAATCTACCAACGCCTTGATTTCAGCCCAGTGAAATCCGTTTTGGACAAAGCTATAAGAGAACAAATTTGTTTTGTTTTTAGCCAACAAGTTTATGGTAGTTTGTTGTGGCAGCCATAGAAAACTAATATAAGTGGTATCAATAAAAGCTAACATGTATTAACCATTTGTTCTTTTACTTACTAATCAAGAACTAAGCAAATATTATACATGGATTTTTCTAATTTTATATTAACAAAGCAATGTAAGGTAGGTATTAAAATTGTTCTTACTTTATGGATGAGAAAACTGAGACTCAGAGAAGAGCTGAGATTAATCTTATATCTGTCTGACTCCAGAATCTTTTTTCTGAACCTATACAGGGGCGTTGTGGCCCCAAGGTGTCAATATTCCAGGGAGAAACCACTGCTGCACCCAGGGGTACCTATACCATTAGAATTCAGCCATGCTGTGGACAAAGCTTCTAACATCAGAGAAAGCAGACTGAAGTGATCATTCATTCATTCTTCAAACACATTCTGAGTACATGAAGATGATATGGAGCCCCTATTATCTTGCAATTTATAATCTTGTGGGAAAAACAGACAAGCAAATTCAAAGTTGAGTCTTTCATAAGGATAACTTCAGAGATATACATGGGATATTATGCACAAACTGACAAAGAAAATGGGCTTGTGGTGGTGATGATGGGGTGGGTATAAGAAAAGGCTTTCTGAGGCAGTGACACTTGAGCTGACTCTTAAATGAGAAATAGGAACTGTCCAGGTGAGAGGAAGTTGAAGGCTCTTCAGCAGAGAGAATAGCATACCCTAAGGCCTTGGGGCAAAGGAGACTGTGGAACCTTGAGCAAATTGCAAGTCACTTGTGGCAGTAAAGACTGCATTTTTCAGGGAGGAAGGAGGGTCCAGTAGGTAGGGAAATGAGATAAGAAAAAGCTAGAGAGGAGTCCAGGAGCCAGGTCACAGAAGTCCTTGCAAGCTTTAGTTCTGCTGCCTCCTCTTCCTCAGATTGTACTCCTTTTAACTCCATCCAATCTGTGCCCCCCCTTCATTTGTTCACCCAATCAGTTCTTTCTAAGGTTGCTGAAGACATCTACTATAGGTTTTTAGACCTTGTTTTATTTAACCTCTAAGAAGAGTTTGACGCAGAAGACCACTCTCCTTCTTGAAACCCTCCCTTGCTTAAGCCTCTGTGGTACAATGTGATGCTTCTCTGACTGCAACTCAAGCCTCCTTATGAGTCCATACTCCTCTACTCAACTCGAAAATGTTGGACTTTCCCAAGGCTCAGTACTGGGTTCCTCTTTTCTCACTTTACTCTCTCATTCTCCAGACTAAGTCAGGCTCTTCTGCTGCGTGCTTTCTGAACAATATATCTTTTTCATCATAATGTTCTAGTTTATAATTTTGCATAGAATCAATGATGATTTTCTCCACCCTTTATCCCTCCCCCAAAAAGACTGTAAGTCCATAAGATATGCAGAATATATTTGTTTTTACTCACCATTTCCTAGGACAATGTTTGGCTCGGTGTACACATTTAGTAGATATTAGTCAAATAATTGAATGAATAGATAGATTGTGGTCCTAGTAGAGAAGAACCAACCACTGAGGCATCTCAGTTTGATCAGATTTGTTTGCTTTAGTAGGTAAGAGAAAGACAAGACTGAAAGCAATTAGAAAGCTGTTATAATAACCCAAGTGAAAAATATGAGAGTTGAAACCAAGGAAGCAGCTGTGGAAGGGGATAGAGGAGACATACTGGAGAAATATTTATGAGGTAGAATTCATAGAACTTGATGATCAACTGAATGTGAGGGGCAAGAGAAACAGAGAAAACAGGGATTGTACCTAGGATTATGGCTCAGGTGACTGGCTATGTCGTAGTGCAATTTAGTGACATAGACACTATGTGGGGAAAGGAACTGGTTATAGATGAAATACAGTAATTTAGATTTAGGTGTATTAGGTTGAGATGCCTATAGTGGACATATGCCCAGGTCTTCGGATGTGTGGGTCTGGCCTTCAGGGGAGCACGGTGTTGATATGAATTAATAAGGAGAAATGCAGACTTTTATTCACTTTCTCTCCCCCCCCACTTATTTTTTCTTTTGTTGTACCAAAGCAAACATTGAACAATTGAAAGATTAATAAATTTATTGATTTTTCTGCTTCCTTTCAAAAAGGAATTGAGGCAACAGTATAGGTCTCAGTTAAATGCACTCTAATGGGAGACAACTTTTCATACCAACTGCTACGGTTTGAAAGTTTATCCCCTCCCAAACTCGTGTTGACATTTAGTTGCCATTGTGACAGTAGTGAGAAATGGGACCTTTAAGAGGTGTTTAGGTCATGAGGGCTCTGTCCTCATGCATGGACTAATGTTCTCATGGGAGTGGGTTCATTATTGCGAGAGTGGGTTCACTCCCTCTTGTTTTCTCTCTCTCTCTCTTACCCCCTACCCTCCCTCCCTCCTTCCCTCCCTTCCTCTCTTTACCCTTCTATCAAGTGATGCTTCAACCATGTTATGATGCAGCAAGAAGGCCCCCCAGCACCTGGATCCTGGACTTTCTAGCCTTCAGGCTGTGAGAAATAAATTTGTGGTCATTATAAATCACCCAGTCGGTGGTATTCTGTTAGAGCGGCACAAAATGGACTATGACACTAATCCCATTAGAAACAAGCCAATATGGTCCCTCTTCTTCATCATGAAAATATATAGGATCTCACAGTAAAAAGATACTAGACAGTAAGAAGTTCAGCCTCAAACAGGTTTGTTAAGGCCTGGTTGGAAGAGGTTTATTCACACAATATATCTGAGTATTTTAAAAATATAGTATCAAAGCTATATTCATAACTTGGGTTCTGCAGTTTTGACACTTGGCTGTTGTGGAATGGCAGCAATGCACTCTGATCTGGAATGCGAGAGAATGAACTAATAAAAGAAAAGAGCAAGTGCATATTTTTCTGCTAATGGGATCTCTGGATTTCAATCTGTAGACAAAACATCCTTACATTGCAAGAGGATGTATTCTAGGACTTTCATAGCTGGAGAAGTAAAGTCAATGCCTGGCTTCAAAGCTTCAAAGGACAGACAGCTAATTCTTACGGATAAGCAAAGAAAGTGATTTCTTGAGATAGAATCTACTCTTGGTGAAGATGCCGTTAACATTGCTAAAATGAAAGGATTTAGAATAATACATAAATTTAATTGATAGAGTAGCAGCAGAGTTTGAGAGGAGTAACTCCAATTTTGAAAGAAGTTCTACTGCGGGTAAAATGCTATCAAAAAGCATTACATGTTACAAAGAAGTCTTTCATGAAAGGAAGAGTGAATCCATGTGGCAAACTTCATTGTTGTCTTATTTTCAAAAATTACCATAGCCACTCCAACCTTCAGCAACCATCACCCTGCTCAGTCAACAGCCATCAACACTGAGGCAAGGCCCTCTACTAGCAAAAAGATTACAACTTGCTGAAGGCCCAGATGGTCATTAGCATTTTTTAGTAATAAAGTGTTTTAATTAAGGTATGTCCATTGCTTTTTAGACATAATGTTATTGCACACTTAATAAACCACAATATAGAGTAAACATAACTTTTACATGCACTGGAAAACCAAAAAATTTGCATGACTCGATTTATTGTATGACTCATTTATTGTGATATTCGCTTTGTTGAGGTGGTCTGGAACCAAACTCACAATATCTCCAAGGTATACCTATACTTATTTTTTATGTTGTGTCAGATAGGATTGCTCTCTTTCGGCGTATCAAAGTACCTAGTCCTGATCCATCTCAGCTCATTGGATCTAAGGATGATAATCCCAGGCTTCACAAGTTTGAACCCAAATACCAAATACTTGACAGGAATACTAACAATAACATTAGTTGGCTTAAGTTAAACTGACATTTGTAATTTATTAACCAGCATTAAATTTGTCTAGGTTTTTTTTTTTAAGTGTCAGAGGACATTTTTAAGAACTTGTAATAAATAGAACTTCAGAGATGAACTAGAAAAAAAGAATACTCCTGGTGTAGTGGTAGCTAGAAATGAGACAGTTACAAATGTATTATAATACAGTTTATTGAAGAAGAAAAGTGAACTGACACTTCTGACATTGTATTTAATAACTTCCAGTCTTAATTCTTTACATAATTTGGAGTGTGCAAATAATATTATACCCATGTAGTTGAATGCACAATTATAATCTATTATTACCTCTCTAGTAACAATTCTTCATGTATAGACTTGAAACTTGTATACCATAACTCATTAACATGAGTTCCACTTTCCCAAGCCTGTAAAGGCAAATTTTTTAATTCCTATGGTAATTTCTATTCAGTACTCTACTTTAAGTTTTTGAGCAGTTATAGCTCAATGGAAGGCCTACTTCCTACAGTGTCTTGTTCTGCACTGTGTGCCTGAGCTTCCAAAATGTCATTTAATCTTGGGGGTCTCAGAGCACTTTGGCGTAACCATCCAAAAGTCATATAGACTTAAGCAGAAACTTAATCTATCTTTCTACTTTATACTCTTCAAAATTCTTCTGCTAAAAAGGCTCAAAGGCCTATGCCCTGCTCCATGGAGTCCTCCAATTATATTAGATTCATTGTTTGGAACTTGAAGTATGAAAAGGAGTTTTTTTGAGACCTCTATCATTCTGAATAACAGTGAACTGAATAGACTGCTCAATTACTATAGAAAGATTTATTTTATACTCTGTTTTACTGGAGCTTCTATATTATACTTTGTTTATACAATAAGCCTTATCTACGTGGACAAATTATGTCTACACAACATAATCCTGTAGGCTGGTTTAGTTTAGGGGAGGTACACACCAATTATTATTAGCATTTGTTTCAATGTATTTATTGCCTATTTATCTCTAATTTATCTCTAATTAATATAACAGGACAGTTTGATCTCTTCTATAGTTGAAAATAGTCTCATGTAGCCTAGCCTTTTTCCACAGATACTGTTCAAGTGTATATTTTGACCGTTTTATAAATCAGAGCTGCCTCCACACACCCCACACTGTGACAAGAAGTTAGTACCTGCCTCAAGAGATTCTGAGTGAAATTCTCCTCTACAGGCTGAATAGCCCCATTAATAATATAAAATTAATTATTTTTCTAAGTTTTTGGAATGATAGAATAACAAATTGTGACTTAAATAAGTCCCATCAAGATCTCTGTATACCTTTCTCAAAAATACACATTTCATAACATTGCAGCAAATAGAACATGTAATATTTGTTAAGTTTCTGTGATAGCAGTTTATTCAAAAATTATGAAAACTTGTGTTTAATGTTGCCATTAAAGGACAGAAAGACCGACCTGCTTATACCTCCTATCTATCTATAATGAGATGATGGCTTTAGCGTTAGTGTCACCACCATCAATTATACCTGCTTTCAGTTATACCAAAAGTCAATGTACTTTCTCCCTTTGAAGCACGTGTCTGGTTTTGAGAAAACTTTGTAACTACTTCTTATAAAGGTCGGAGGTCCATATCTGCAACAAAACATAAAAGAGGAAGAAGTATGCTGAGCTTCTGCTGGAATCAAAGTGTTAATATGTGAATATAAAAAGTCAAGACTAAAAGGGAATAGAATAACACTGGATTGGTCTCTAGTCCTCTTGATAACCTAAAATGTCTGCCTCATAGCTTCTTTTAAAAACAAAGCAAAACAAAAAGTAAGTATATCTCAGAGAGGTGAGCCATCCCTATATTGGCAAGCATTTACACGCATATATGCTAGGTATTGCTCTCCTGGCATGTCCTTCCTCTTCTTTCCAGAGCTAATGGTATCCACATGCTAATCCACATGGCTAATTCCTTCAAGAGTCCAGTCATCAACACTATCACCACGAGGTATTTTCCAAAGTTAAAATGTTCTCTCATCAGAGTTTTCATTGTATCCTGCATAAATCTTTCCAATAACCCCAACTGCATTGTGTCTGTTACAGTGCCTGGCACATGGTACTTAACAGTCGTGTGACAGATGAATGAGTCAGCCTGGTCAAGTACCCTTTGAAGGCCATACGATTGGACAGAGGGCACCTAACTCAAGACTCTCATTGCATTATCACTTGCTAAGTCAAATTATAGAATATTTCAGAGCTTAAAATTTAAACAGATACTATCTCTTTCAGCAAAAGTGGGAATCAACAGGACTAAATCTACCAAAGGGGATTCTGCAGGAGTAAAATAGAAAATAAACCCTTCCTCCCCAAGCATAAAGAATATTATTTGTGGGATGACTATGATTATTTTTTTCATTCATTTACATAACATGTTGTCTTAGCAGTACACTTTCCAATGGGCCTTGACGCTAGCTTAACCATGTAATGTGGCCTCCCCCCAGGTCAAATTATTTGTCGCAGGAAGGCTCTCATGCTCTTTATAGCAGCATTTGCATATTATTTTCATTTCCATAGAAACATTTCCACTGACTCAGAACCGCCTCTGTCCTCTTAAAACAGAGATATTTATCTTTCAAACAGTGGGGAATGCACGACATAAGACAGACGGGAGTGCTTTCCCTGCAGCCCTCGACTTATAAAACACTCCTCTTTAAAGGAATTTATGGTGGTCTGCCTTTAGGTTATTTATTTATATTTTGCTCCATGACCACTTTTCCAGTAATGAGTTTAAATATAAGCAACATAAACCCATCTGGAAATAAAATTATGCACTAGCTTCACGACAAACGATAATTACATTATAATCAAGCTGTCATCTTTGGAGATAGTAGGAGATGAAACATGCTATAAACTGACATGGAAAGTGTATAGATTGTTCTTTTGAATATCCTCCACAGTGGATGGCAATACAAAGATTCCTGGCACATAATATCAGACTTCATAACTGGACAATTTCTAGGAGTTACCAAACATCCAATTTCTGAGGGTAATGACTACTAGTACTCAGTCAGGACTAGAATCAGACCTTCTGTGAACTCAGAACTCTGAGTTTTCTTGGAACCTAGATTGGCTGCAATAAAACCACTTGAATTGTGCCCAGTTTCATAATATAAATTTTAATTTGTTTCTTTTTCTAACTTGTCTTTATTCTTAGGTTATTATTTTACTTCTTAGGTTGGTATAAGTGGGACATTCTGACATGTTTGTCAGAAAGTGGACAGTTGGCTGACATGGCAGAGGAAACTGATATTTTTAGGGGAAAAAAAGACTGTCATTGAAGTTATTTTTCACCACTCTGAGCTCAGTTTTCTCCTGCAACAATGAGATAGGTCACCAGTTTTTCATAGATGGGAGGATTTTTTTCTCTTTTCTGAGCTTAATATAGCATCTGTGATAAAAGAACACAGTCTACCTCCAACTATGTACTTGGCTAGACCACCTAGAAAGGGGAAATGTCATAACTGAGACAGGAATAAGACAGAGACTGGCTTGTAAGAAAAGGTGCTGCTAAATACTTGTCTTCTGTCATTGCGTCTGTCACAGTGGAGAAGCCATCACCTCAGAGCAAATCTGCTGGTCAAGGAATTCCAATAAAGCAGGCTTCTGTTGCCCCCTTTGCTTGACACCATTATTGCCCAGTGGGATCAGAGAATGCTTGTACTAGTACACTGTGGCCCCACAGTCCCAGGCCTCACCTCCTGGGACTCTGTCAGCCTCTGACTGCCAGTGACAGCACTGTCATTAACGATAAGTCACTTCTTTGCATTCCCTAGACTCTCTGAATTCTAGGCACTGATTTTTTCAATCTGCACTTAGCTTTCCCACCTCTAGTCCTCACCCTTCTTCCTTGGCGAATCCCAAACAAGGCAAGCAGTGCCTTGCTGTGCAAAATATGGTCCTCAGCCCAGCAGTATCACCATCATCTGGGAGCTTGTTAGAAATTCAGAATATGAACCCAGTTCCATATCTCCCCACAATCAGAATCTGTTATTTTAACAAGATCACCAGGCAATTTATATGCACATCAAAGTTTGAGATGTGCTGTCATTAGTAGGCTCAAACTACCAACTGGTATGATTAGCTTTGGCTTTGCTGCACCCACCCCGAGTAGGACAAGAATCAGGTAATACAGGATATGCCACTGTTTATTGGACTAATCTCTGTATGTGGCTTGTGCTCTGAATTTCTGCTGATCCAGAGCCTGGCCCAGAAGCCCAGACTCTGCTAGGGTATGGCCTGCTTAGTTCCTACCACTATCACTGGTGGTGTATTTGAAGGCTGGACCATTCTATCATCAAACCAGAAATAAACTAGAATAAGTAAAAAGAAATAGAATGAAGCTATTTTGGGTGAATCAAGGAGTTGAGATTGGAAAGCAAAGTCATTCGGACTGAAAGAATCTCGAATGAAGACCCAAGTGATTAAACACACATTCTCTCTCTCTCTCACACACCTACCTATAGAAACTGATTATGTATTAACTTCATGCCACAGAACATGGAACAGACCATTGAGGTATGGGCAAGGTTCTGGCAATGGCATCAGTACCTCTGTGCAGATTGATGCTCTCTTTGGCAGCTATACATTTTAGGAAGGCCATGCTATGGAATAAAAATAATATCCAATATTTATTGAGCACTTGCTATATTTCAGGTATTGCACTGAACACTTATGAGTATTAAGTCATTTACACACAACTACAAGTGAGTTTTCAGAACCCATGGTCTTCACTAGTGATTTTTACAGTTTGTCTAGGTAGCCTACATTAGAATACATTATAAGGTTTGGAGAGGGTCATGATTATAAGATAGGAGCAAGAGGCAATGTAGAGAGTATAGTATATGCTATAGTCGAAATATTTGTGTCCCCCGAAAATTCTAATGTTGAAAACCTAATCACCAATGTGATGGTATTAGGTGGGGTTATTGGAAAGTGATTAGATTATTAGAGAAGGACCTTCATAAATGGGATTAGTGCCCTATTATAAAATAGGCCCCAAGAGAGCTGCATTGTTCCTTTTCCACTATGGGAGGACACAGTCAGAAGGTAATAACTATGAGAGAATGAGCCTTCATCAGACACTGAATCTGCTAGTGTCTTGATCTTGGACTTCCCGGTCTCTAGGACTTTTAGAAATAAATTTCTATTGTTTATAAATTCCCAGTTTAAGGTATGTTGTTATTGAAGCCTAAACAAATTAACATAATGTATTAAGAAGTTGTATTCTTAATAAGGTATAGCCTGCTCTCCAGGCTATGCCAAGCCAAAGTTCAATAAAAACTGACCAGGAGAACTTTTAAAATATCTCCATCTCTGGTTTACTCTGATAAGGCCCAGGGGAGCCTCATCTACAGGGATGGGTTCAATAATGGTCAAGTTGAAACTAAAAAGGTAGAACAGTGGTTAAGAGCAATGAGTCATATCTGAATTCAGATCCAGCTCCATCACTGATTACCAGTGGGACTCCTCTCAGTTTCCTCATTTATCAAATGCAGCATCCATATCATAGAAGCATTGTAATGATTAAATACTTTATATGCAATTCTTAAGATATAGCAAGTACTTAATAAATGTTGATAATTATGTTAAATATATAATATTTATTTAATATTATTTAATATTTAACATATATAAATATGTTAAAAAGATATGCAGTGCAGGAGATATGCCAAATTTATGTTTGAATTTTAATTTGGGCTGTCTTCAGGTATAAACATAAATCTCAGTTCTAGCTCTTACTATGTGAACAGCTACTTAGTCCCCCTGGATTTTAGCTTTCTCATCTTTAGAATGGTGATAATAGTTATCCCTACTCCATAAGTCTGTTGTGATAATAAAATGAGATAACATATATAAATGACCCAACACACAGAGGGCACTTAAATATTATTTAAAAATCAAAGCATGTGACAACAGTTAATATTCTTCATGTGTCAGCTTCAGATAGTCAGCTAATTGGATAAGGCACTTATCAGAAAAATTGAATAAATTTTATTTTTGGACCTCATTAAACTAAAAGTCCCTTCCTATCTTAAAAATTGAACTTGTAGAAGATGATTCATGTGAATTGTAATTAAATAGCACTCGTCTAAATAATTAAACAATAGGGTATCTATGTATAGCAACTATCAGACAGTTTTTCTCTATCTATTTTAAAGACTTGTGGGTGCATGCTATGCAAATAGATTTTCAGGGATTTTTTATGAGCATAAATAGACTGAAATTTAAGTAACTTAAGCAGTACAGACAGTGTGAGTCATAGTATTTTCATCTTTTCCTCAAATGCCTTGAGTTTTGTGACAGCCCCATTTCAGGAACCCCGTAACAATGGGGCCTTTGAAGGATCCAGGGGATCTTAAGACAAGTGTTGCACAGAGCCTTTGTTGTTACCTCAAGTGCTCAAAAGCACATGGAAAACACCCTCTCTGCCCACACAGCTAAATGGAGATGAAGACATCTTTCCCTATTCTGCATGATGCATGGAGCAGCAGCTTTGTCAGACGGCTGGTAACTGTTCTTTCCTTGATACGAAGCAAGAGGTCTCTCCACTTAATTGACTGATATTTCATAGTCAGTGTTTCTCTCTGCAGAGTTAAATCATGGCTGTGGTCAGGAGCAGAGGTCAGAATCCAAGAGCAAATGACTCCTTTATAACAAATCAAAGTAGTAAATGGACTGGGAAATATACTGTCTTTGCACTATTTAGTTCTATGTTCCTTCTCACACAAACTGAAGGAAACCTATCCCTTGTATGGTAATCCGGTTAGCTCCCCTCCACTCTGCTCTAGCAAAAGCAAGGGCAGCCACACCTTGAAATATCTTCGGGCCTAAGGGTATCTGAGACTTCAAGCTCCTCTTTAAATGACCTTCTGTCTTTCTTCCTTGCTCACTCCCAATTGCTTTTTAACTTGACAGTGGAGAGTAGTGGAAAGGGCATGGGTTATACTCCTAGACTCAAGTCTGAATGCTGGCCCCATACTTCTGTGATTGCACAGAAATTGCCCAACCTCGCTACACCTCCATTTCTTCCACCTGTAGAACAGTGATAATGTTACTCGTATCAGAATAAGCATACAATAAATATTTGCTTTCCTCTGCTTTTCCTGTCCCTTCTTCCTTTCCCTTCCTTTGTGCCTTCCCTGCGAAAGTTCTGAGTTTCCTGATACTTCCCTTTTGACTCTCAGGCACTTCTAACTCAGTGTCTATCTCAATCTGGCCTGGACTCTGTGGTTCCCATTGCAACTCTAAACTCACTAGCTCCTGAGATTCTGTGCCCCAACCCTTTGTCACACTAACATTGACGATCTTTAGCCTTAGATAACCCAAACATACATTTACTTTGGGTTATTGAGTGTTTATGGCTCCAATCACATAGTAATCCTTTATACTGATAGTTAGTGGTGACTTCAGAGAATGTTCTTTCATAACAGCCCCTTTTATTGCAGGTGAGCCCTGGAATACTTTGGCTGAAATAACCTAACATTCCCTTCTCGACGCATTTGTTAGTATGACATAATCGACATTCAGCTGGTCTAGAAAAGGATGTAGGAAGCACAGAAAAAAAAATGAGAGTTTTACAGTCAATCAAGTATTTCATAGCAGAACTTTATTTTTTATTTTTTTATTATTATTTCAGCATATTGTGGGGGTACAAAAGTTTAGGTTATGTACATTTTACATACGTAACCACATGTGTGGAATATATATTTTCCATTCCATTACCTTGAGTCTGTGAGAGTCCTTCTGGGTTAGATGTTTCTCCTGGAGACAACAGATATTTGGGTTGTGACTTTTCATCCATTTAGCCAATCTGTGTCTTTTAAGTGGGGCATTCAGACCATTAGCAATGAGTGTTAGTACTGATGTGTGGGATGATGTTCTTTTCAGCAAGCAGAACGATGCCTTATTGTTTTTGTTTCCTCTCTTGCTATTATGTTATAAGAGCTGTGAGCTATGAATTGTGTTTTTGGTTGTGAGAAGATGGCAGACTAGAAGCAGCCTGCAAGAATGCTGCTGTCAAGGAAAGGATCAAAAGTGGAAGGCAGATGGCTACCTGTAGATAGCTCTTCTTGAAAGGAACATTGTGAAAACCCAGAGAAATGACATGGGACACTCGAGTGAAGAAGAAGGTGATGGGATGATTCATTCAACAAGATCAAAAGGAATGTAGAGAGGCATCTACACCTGAGGAAGATTAGGAGGACAGAGCACTGAGGTGCCATACTCTTCCCAGAGGCACTGTTGCTGAGTGGTGAGGGAGTGCCCTCCACTACAACGGACCTCTATCTGGACTGACCAGCAAGCTACCTAGAGTCTGTGCAGAGTCGTTGCTCCAGGGAATAGGTGCAGTAAGGATCTGGTGGCTGCCAATCCTGGGGTTCTGCAGCTGACACCATCCTGAGCACTCAGGTGGATGGTGCCAGGTCTTCAAGGGACTCAGCTTTGCAGCAGTAGCCTTCACATTGCCCCAGATGGCTGGGGAGGGAGGAGACAGAGTGGACGCTCCCCTGAGCCATTCCCTGTGGCTGGGAGACATGTGCCCCTCCCCTCCAGCGTGGTGGGATCTAAGCAGAGGAGTTGCTTGGGCACTATAGGCCTAACCTAGGAAGTTTTTTATGACTGCCTCAGTGTGACCTGGGTGGTGGGGAGAACACCATCCCTGGGCTGCTGGAACTAACCTTCCTCCATGCAACATGGCATCCACAGTCCCTGAGCCAGTGGAACAGCCCACTGTCTGCATGGCCCTGCTTCTGCAGGCCCCAGTTCTGGCTCTAAGGCTCTCACACTGGAGCCTGAGGCTCTGCACCTGTGGCTCCAGAGCTCCTGCCAGGATTGGGACACCACCCCTGAGATTGCAGCTCTGCACCTGGACCCCAACACCACACCCCTGAGTCTCCACCACTGACACTGGGCCAGCAGAACTACTCCAAGGTCCAATACTCCACCAGGGATGCCCCAGCCTAAAGCTGCTATTACACCTGGACCTGATTTGAGCACACACCCACAGCCCAGGCACTCAAGTCCACTGCCTAGATAGACTCACCCAGCTGCCACTGTCACCTCTTCAGGAAGACCCTAGGCAGAGCAATCCCCATGATCCCAGCCTCCATGGAGAGGGTCTCACTCACCTGCCCCCAACTCAAACACTCTACAACAATCTGAAGAACAACCAACCACCCTGCACAAAGATCATCCAGCACTGGCTTGAACTGTGGCAATCACAGGTGAACAGGACAAAACAGGACAGCTGCACTACAGGCTTTTAGTGCACATGACCCTCCCCTGCCATGTCAACATTTCAGAGTAAAAGTACCATCTATGGACCTCCCCTTCTTCAAATTAAGCAGGATAGTTCCCAGTAAAGGAGAACAGGTCCCCTGCAAGCCTATGATTCTTATATTTGGACATCTCACACAATCCCATATTTCTCATAGACTTTGTCTTGTTTTCTTTATTTTTGACTGACTGGGTTAATTCAAAAGACTTGTCTTTAAGCTCTGAGATGTTTTCTACTTTTGGTCTAGTCTTTTCTTAAAAGTTTCCACTGCGTTTTGTATTTCCCTAAATGAGTTTTTCATTCCCAGACATTCTATTTGGGCTTTTAAAAATATATATATCTATGATCCAGCAATACCACTATTAGGCATCTACCCAAAGGAACAAAAATCATTCTCTAATAAAGATATCTGCACTCAAATGTTTATGGCAGCACAATTCACTAAAGCAAGGATGTGGAAACAACTCAAGTGCCTGTCAATCCATGACTGGATTAATAAAATATGGTATATGTATACAATGGAATACTACTCAATTATAAGAAACGATGGTGATGTAGCACCTTTTATATTTTCCTGGATAGAGCTTGAGCCCATCCTCCTAAGTGAGGTATCACAAGAATGGAAGAATAGGCTCCACATGTACTTGCCATCAAACAGGCACTGACTGATCAACACTAAGGTGCTCACATAGTAGTAATACTCTTTGGGGGTAGGGGGGTGGGTAAACTCACAACTAATGGACGTGGTGAGCATTGTAGGGGGGGAAAGGGCATGTCTCAAATCATGTTTGGGATGTGGCAAAGTCTTAACATGTAACCAAAATGTTTGTACCCCCATAATTTCCTGAAATGAAAAAAATTAAAATATATATATATATCTTTAGTAAATTTTTCATTCATTTTCTGGATTGTTTTTCTCATTTCTTTGTTTTTCCATTTTCTCATGGATTTCATTGAGCTTCCTTATAATACATATTTGGAATTCTTTATCTGTCATTTCAGTATTTTCATTTTGGTTGGAATCCATTACTAGAGAGGTGGTGTGCTTCTTTGGGGGTGTCCTTTCACTCTAATTTTTCATATTTCTGGAGTTCTTGCAATGATTTCTTCTCATCTGTAGCAGCTGTTGCTTCTTGTTTTTGGATTGGATTTTCTTTTGTTTATATGGGACTTTTTTCTCTCATCTCACTCTTAAGGGTGTATCTGTAGCATATGTGGGGTGAGAACTTTCGGCTTTGCTTGTGGATACTTGGATGGGTGTTTCTAGGTCCTAGAAGGATACTTTGGTTATAGATATCCTTAGTGTGGTGGTTTTCTCAATTGTTAGTTATTTGTAGGCATAGCAGTTGTGTACTATGTGTGGGCAGAGTCCCTGTCTCCTGTAAACAAGGAAAGGTGGAGGTCTTTGAAATCCTTTCTCTTCCCCCTCCTTCCTTGGTCCCTGCAGTGTATCCTGTGTTCCAGCCATACTGAAATAAACTATTGTAGTTACTAAATAGGCTGCATACACTCTTTCAGAATTCCAAAATTGCACCTTCTGTGTTCTCTACTTGGAATTCCCTTCCCTTCTCCTTTCCCACCAGGCAACCTTTAATTTTTCCTTTGAGACATCTCAAATGCCACTTCCTTTGGAAGGACTTTCTTCATCTCAGCCTCAGCTGTACTTCTCCCTCACCTTTTCCTTAGCTGTCCCCACCAAGTAGTGCTCAATTAAGACTCTTGAGGGCCCAACCAATAAAACAACTATGCAGCCTCCCCTATGTAAAATGCAAAATATAATATTACTAAATCCTAAAACAGAAGGGAATCCAAACAACTTTTAGGTTTTCTCAGATAACCACAATTCTTTTTAGAAATATGTATCATATTCTTTTGTGAAAACATGAAGACAATATCTTATCTGTCCTTTTGTTTTATTGTATTTATCTAAGTGAATAGTACATAGAAGGTGCTCAACAAGAGCCCCTTGAGCAAAAGAATGAATCATTACACATTTTCACCTGTATTATCATCGTCTTTAGTTTTAAAAAATCTAACAATAATTTATTTAATCTAAGTGATCCTTAATTTTTTATGATTACATTTTTTGTTCAAGTTATTTTTTGCTTTTATTATTATTTTTAATTGACACATAATAATCACACATATTTATGGAACATAGTGTGATATTTCAACACGTATACCATGTGTAATGGTCAAATCAGGATAATTAGTACATCTATGCTCTCAAATATTTATAATTTATTTATGGTGAGAATATTCAAAATCTACTCTTCTAACTATTTGAAAATATACAATAATTATAGGTTTGGGCCCAGAGAGCAGGGTATGTCTGTAATTTGGCAGCCTGAGCCAATAGAGCTCAGTGGCAACTCAGGTCCTAGAGGATGAAGCACTATGTAGTAGTGACTCTAGGCCCTGGGTTGGTGGTGCTCAACAATATCCTAAACTCTATGAGGGCCAGGGGCAGCAGCAGGAAGTACCCTAGAAGAATGGCGGAGCACCGCTGTTATTTGGGCCCTGTGGTGGCAGGGAACAGCACAGTGATGACTCCAATCCCTAGGAAGAAGGTGTCTCAGCAGCTTAGACTCTAGAGGGTGACTCCAGCTCCAGGGAAGCAGAGTACTGGGGTTGTTTGGCCTGTAGGGTGGGGTGGCTCAGCTCAATCACTGCTCTGTTTCCCTGGGACATTAGGTACTATGTCAGCTCAGCCCTGGGATGCACAGCTGCTCTGATTGGCCAGAGCTCTGATTCTTCACGAGGTGATGTGCTGCTTCAGCTCAGGCTTGTGGAGAATGACTATTTTGGGCAGCCTAGACACTGTTTTTCTGGGATATAGGGCACACTTCAGCTTAGGTATGGAGAGTGTGACTGCTCTGGGTGGTTGAGGTACCATTTCCTGGGATGCAGGGCACTACTTCAACTTAGGCACTGGGGAGGTGTAACTATTCTGAGCAGCCAACATATTGTTTTCCTAAGAGGCACAGTACTGCTTCGGCTCTGGCCTGAGAGTGTGTAATGGGGATAGGTGGCGTGGCTGTACTTCTGTTTGGCCCCATGGGGAAGGGCATAATAGCTGCTTGTAGCTTGGCTTGGGGATTTGGAGCCACTGGGTTGGGGTGGCTCAGCAGTGGCTTAGCCTTAAGGATGAAGGGGAGCTGTAGCTACTCACCCCAGGAACAAGACACACTCCAGCTACAGTTCCAGTTCCAAGATGGTGTAGTGCAGTAGCTGCATGGGCTACATGGGGTGGGGCACAGTTTTGGCTCTTTCTCTGGGAGGAACACAGCTATGTGGACTCCAGACAGTTCCCTCAGCTGGATTTAATGTCCATGAGGACAGCAGGGGACCCCTGTGATGAGGTCTATAGGTGTCCATGGTATTGATGGGGATTTCTGGGATCCTCTTTCTTACCTCCTCACCACAAGGAGAAATTCTTCCTTGTTCCCAGCTAATTCCAGGTCAAAGATGGGGTGGTGGAGGCCCAGCATTTCCTTCTGTTCTCTATGCCACCATCCTGAGTTTCTGCGCTCTCCAGAGTTTCTGTTACTTCTCTGACACACTCTGGCATTCTCCCTCAGATATTTTCATTAAAATGTAGTTGTTTATGCATTGCTCTGGCTGTCTTTGTAAGGGGGACATGAGCTAGGGCCTCATGCTGAGCCATCCTGCTGATATCACTCCTGATCCTTAATCTAATTCTCTTCTAAAAAAAAAAAATAGTCTGTTTTTCCAGTCCTCTGTTTTTTTCTTTTTATGTGATACTACTTAATGAAGGCATTTTTAAAATAAGGTAAACCTTAAAGTGAAAGGGCAAAACAAAATAAAGAGTTGGGTAAAAATGTACTTTTAAACTTTTGGGATTCAAAATCTTCTTTGTATTCCATAGTCTTGAAAGTAATTCCTGAATGAAATTTTTGGAGGGGGAGTACTTAATTTCAGAATACTCCCACCTATCAGCTTACCATGCTTGAACAGTATTATCATCATCATCATTATGATTATTATTACAACATACTGAAGTGGAAAGTGCCAGAACAAGGAACTATGTTAGGGAAAAAACAGACACTGGTGGGAGATTGAAAAGGGAACTGAGCACTTTGGGGTAAGCTGAGGATACTGGGAGGATTAGAATGGAGAGAAGGAAGAGGGAGCTAATAATGGAGGTGGGTCTTCAACACTGAATTTCTTTGTTAACTACACAGTGAAGGGAAGTGTGACACCACAGATTTTCAGAAAGTAATCTAGAGAGCTCTGATGATTCTCCTACCTAACTAATGCAATCCCCACCATACAGATGAGGGAGCAAATACAATGGATGTAAATCTAGGCAGGGCTGGATCTAGAGCTTTCACTTATTTAACCTCTACTTTTCCTCTGTGTCTTTTAAGTTGGAGCTAGAAAGAGCCATAGACCACACAACCCTACTCCCTCATTGTACAGGCAAGGAGTAAGGTCTGGAAAAAGCAATTTATTTGTATGAGATCACTCAGTTAGTAAGAGGTGGAGTTAGATTTGAATCCAAGCAGTCTGTGTGGTAGCCCTTGCTCAAACCTCTGCAGGGCCTGAGAATGTAAGTTTGACTGTCAGTGCTATGCAGACAAGTACAGGAAGATGGACTAGGGATAAAGAGCTTAGGCTCTATAAGGACCAACCAAAGCCCAAGGCCAGAGTGGAACTCTAGTTCCCTCATCCCCAGTTAAACTGTGCTTACACTACACAACTCTGTCTCTTCTGTATGACTCATTAAGATTCCATCTCAAACACAGCACTTAGGATCTCTAAGATCTGTGTGAAAACTCTACAGAGGAGGGAAGCCATGAAAGGACATTCCCTAGAAACACACAGCTCTACAGTGGAGGAACTGAGACCTGAACCCAGGTGTATCTGACTCTAGGCCCATGACCCTCACGGCAATCAGAAGAAAGACAAGTCAATAAAATTATTGCAAGCATTTAAAAATCACATTGTTTAATAAGCATTTAATACATATTAAATAAAACTAGATGATGGGAATTAATGCTACATTTGTTCCTTGACTTATAGTCAAGGAAGTGAGCCCTAATTCCCCAAAATCCCAAAATAGAACATTACAGTGGTTGTCACATTCAAGAAAGGAAATTTTACTATGATGAGTGGGATACCAGAAGGGGTGAGCGTTGTATCATTTAGAAAATGGTGTGTAGGCCACTTGAGCAAGAATTGTACGTAAGCATGGGGTTTTGCCTGCAGAAGGAGGCTAAGAAATACCTCTGACCACAGCAGCTCAATGCATGAGAACCTGAGTGGAGTAAAGCTGAGCACAAACCACGACTTCCTATTTATCAATTTTCCACAGGAAGTAAACAGCCAGTGTTGCTCTTTGGCTAGTGTTGTCAAAGTGGCTGAGGTCACCTAGGTGGTTTAGAAATATTTCCTAGAATTTGCTTCTTACAGCCCAAATATCCAAGAGTTTTAGATCTTTTCATTTTTCTCTTTTCTTCTCCGTCAGAACTATAAGATATATCTGGGAATATAAAATCTCTTCAATAGAAAATTAAATTATAATAATTTAAAATATATGTAACTTTTATATTATAGCAATACAAATGTATTCAAGTGCTTCTATATAATAGTAAAGGATGTGGTGAATTAGGTGAAAATGAAGTTTGACTATTCTATGTATGTAAAGTAAGAAAGCTTCATGAGCAAGTGTGGAAGAACTTGCAGAAAACTCAAAAATAGATGATCAATTTTATTGATACAGCTCAGTATTTCCTGAGCCTTTCTGTTGTCTAGGCACTGGACTTGTTTCTGTGATATGTAAAAAGGTGACTAAAATGCAATCCCTGATCTCAAGGACTTAACGATCTGGCAGAGAAGATTAGACATATATGCAGCTAAACTTAGGCTCAAGTCATGATACGATTTTAATTATCAAGTACTAAGAGAGGTCTTCAAATGGAAAAATAAGCCCAAATGGGCATAAATTAATATTTGAGCTATGTATAAAAAAGGGTAGAATCTTGGTAGATGAGATAAGGCATGAGCTCTTCAAAAATAGGAAGTAATCTTAGGATTTTCTGTATATTTAAAATATGATTATGTTGTCTGTAAATGAAGACAGTTTTCTCTCTGCCTTTTCAATCTGCACGCTTTTTCTTATTCTTGAATTTTGCATTGAATAGAGCCCCTCACACAATGTTGGATGGATGTGGTGAGGGCAGCCATCTTTCATTTAGATCTTAAGTGGAAAGCATGCAGTCTTTCAGCTAGCTGTTCAGTAGGCTGTTTGCTGTACGTTTTTCTTTAATGCTTTTTATCAGGTTGAGGAAGTTTTCTTCTATTCCTAGTTTGCAGAATTTTTATGAGAAATAGAGTATCATTTTATCAAATGCTTTTTCTGTGCTTGTCCAGAGGATCATATGGATTTCCTTTTTAGTCTGTTAACATGGTTAATTACATTAATTGACTTTTCAATTGATTTCTGCTTTACTAGAATAAAGCTTGTTTATGGTATGTTGTATTTGTATAGATTGATCAATTCAATTAAAATTACATAAAGAATTTTGGCATCTATGTTTATGAGGAACATAGCTTTCTTTTTTGGTAATATCTTTGGTTTTGATATCAGGATAATGCTGACCTCATAAAATAAGTCTGGGGATTATTCCCTCATCTTAGATTTTCTGGAAGACCATACATAGAATTAGTTTTGTTTTTCTCTTAATCATTTGGTAAAACTCATCAGTAAAGTCATCTGAGCCTGGAGTTGACTTTTCTTTGTAATAGGATGTTTAACTTCAAATTTGATTGCTTTAGTAGATATAGGGCTATTCAGGTTATTTATTTCTTCTTAAATGAGCCTTGGCAGTTTGTGTCTCTCAAGGAATTTCATTTAAGCTTCAAATTTATAAGCTTAACTTCTTCATTCTTTTATTATTTTTTTAATATCTATAAAATGTTAGTTATATCATCTCTCATTCTTGATATTGAAAATTTGTGTCTTCTTTCTTTTTTTGTCAGTCTGACTAGGTTTATTAATTTTGTTGATCTGCTCCAAGCACCAGCTTTTGCCTTTACTGATTTTACTGTTTCTCTGTTTTCTCTTTCATTGATTTCTGCTCTAATTTTATAATTTCCTTTCTTCTGCTTATTTAGGTTTAATTTAACTTTTTTCCCCCTCTATTCTCAAGGTAGACACTGAGGTCACTTATCTGATAACTTTTTTTCTTTCCTGATACAAATTTCTCTTCCAGTATTGGTTTCCCTGTACCCCACACATTTTGATATGTCATGTTTTCATTTTTATTGAAAATATTTTCTAATTTCTCCTTTAATTTCTTTGTTGACCTAATGATTACTCAGAAATATATTATTTAGTTTCCAAATATTTGTAATTTTTCAAATACATTTTTGTTGTTGAATTCTAATTTAATTTTATTGGGATAATAAACATACTTTGTATGATTTGAATGATTTTAAATGTATTGAGTCTTTTTTTACAGTCTGTCTTGTGAAATGTTTCATGTGCACTTGAAAGAATTTAGATTCTGCTGTTATTGGATGGTGTGTTCTGCTAATGCCAATTAGATCCAGTTGGTTGATAGTATTCTTCACATCTTTCACAACCTTAGTGATTTTCTTTTCATCTATTTACTTATTTCAGTATATTATGGGGGTATAAAAGTTTAGGTTACGTATATTGCCCTTGCCCCCACCCCCGCCCCCAAATCAGAGCTTCAAGCGTGTCCATCCCCTAGACGGTGCACAATGCACTCATTATGTATGTATATTCCCATCTCCTCCCCCTCAACATCTGCCCGACACCCGATTAATGTTATTCCTAAATGTGCTCTTAGGTGATGATCAGTGAAACCAATTTGATGGTGAGTACATGTGGTACTTATTTTTCCATTCTTGGGATACTTCACTTAGTAGAATGGGTTTCAGCTCTATCCAGGAAAATACAAGAGCTGCTATATCATCATTATTTTTTCTATTACTTATCCTATCAATTATCAAGCGAAGAATGTTGACTATTATTGTGGATTTGTGTATTTCTTGCAATTCTAGCAGTTTGGGATTTGGAAGCTCTATCATTAGTTGCATAAACATTTAGAATTATCATTTCCTCTTGTGAACTGATCCTTTTATCATTATGAAATGACCTTGATTATATTCTCTGCCCAGAAATTTGCTTCGTCTACTATTAATATATCCATTTCTGCATTCTTTTAATATTTACATAATTTATTTTCATCTATCCTTTTACATTTAACCTACTTGTGTCTTCAAATATAGGGTGGATATTTTTGTGGGCAGGACACGGTTGGGCCTTGCTTTTTAACCAAATCTGACCATCTCTGCCTTTTACTTGGAGCACTTATATGATTTACATTTAATGTGATTATTGACATGATTAGGATTCAATCTACCATCTTGCTGCTTATTTTCTATTTGGACCATCAGTTATTTGTTATCTTTGTTGTCTTTTTCTGCCTTCTGTCAAATTTGGGCATTTGTTTTATGGTTCCATTTTATCTCTTTTGTTGGATTATTACCAACAACTTTTAGTTGTGTTATTGGAGTGATTGCTTTAGGGTTTATAGTGCTTATCTTTAACTTATTGTAGTCTGCCTTCAAGTAATGTAATCCCCCATTGTGTATAGTATAAGAACCTTAACACAGTAAACATTTATTTCCTATTCCTAGCCTTCGTGCTTTTGTTTTTATACATTTTAATTCTACATATATCTAACCCTCAGAATGCATGGTTATAATTTTTGTTTCAATTATCTTTTATAGAGATTTAAAAATAACAATAAAATTTGTTTATATGAACACACTTATTTACCATTTCTAGTGTTCTTCATTCCTTTGTGTATATTTAGATTTTCTTTTAGTAATATTCTCCTTCTGCTGGAAGAACTGCTTTTTAACATTTCTTAAATTACAGGTTTGCCGAAATATTTCAACGTTAGTATGTCTGAAAAGATATTTATTTTATCTTTCTTTTTAAAAGAGAATTTCACTGATTATAGAATTATAGGTTGATTTTTTTTCTTTTAGTACTTTAAAGTTGTTGCTCCCTTTTTTTTGCTGGCTTGCCTCATTGCTGGTAAAGAGTCTGCTGTCATTCTCATCCCCATTCATCCGTATTTAGTATTTCTTCCAGTTCACTGTTCATCATCAGTGACTTTTCTGCTATTAACTCTATCAAGAGTATTTTTTATCTCTAGATTTTCAATTTAGGTCTCTTTTGTGCCATTCGTATCTCCACTTGACATGCTCAATCTTTACTTTCTTAAACATATGGAATATAATGTTAGTAATATTTTAATGTCCTTGTTTTTTAATTCTACCATCTGTGTCCTTTCTTGGTGTAGTAGTTAGGGTTCTCCAGAGGGACGGAACCAATAGGATACACATAGGAGTTTATTAGAGAGAATTGGGTCACACGATTACAAAGGTGAAGTTACAATAGGGCATCAGCGAGAAGCTGAGGAATGGAAAAGCCACTAGCATGGCTCAGTCCAAGTCCAAAAGCCTCAAAACCAGGGAAGCTGACAGTGCAGCCCCCAGTCTGGTGCCGAAGGCCTGAGAGCCCCTGGGAGGCTGCTGGTGCAGAGTCCAAAGGCCAAAGAACCTAGAGTCTAATGTCCAAGGACAGGAGGAGAAAAAGCCACCCACTCTGAGAGAGAGAACAAGAGAGAAAGGAGGTACAAGGCTCTTTTCAGCAGCCTGGCACCTAAAGATTCATGAGGAGTCTGTCCCCATGACACAAATACCTCCCACCAGGCCCCACCTCCAACACTGGGAATCAAATTTGAACATGAGGTTTGCAGTGGGGGAGGGGGGTAGATATGCAACCTACATCACCATCATTTAGTCTGTTTCTATTGATGGATTTTTTTCCCCCTTCATTATGGGTTGTATTTTTCTGTTTCTTTACAAGCCTGGTAATTTTCTATGTGATACCAGTCATTGTGATTTGGCGGTGCCAGATATTATATTTTCTATAAATAATCTTAAGCTTTTGCTAAAACCTCATTAAGTTCCTAGGAGACAAACTGATTCTTTAAAGGCTTTCTTTCAAGCTTTGTTAGATGGGACCTGGGAAATATTTAGTCCAGAACTAATTTGTCCTGTTACCCCCTCTGTACTCGTCCCAATGTCCCATGAATTATGAAGTTTTCTTCTATGACTGAGAAGAACATAAAGTAATCCCAGTCCTAGGTGACCTCCAGGGATTATTCACATTCATCCTTTTGAGTAGTTCTTTCTCCATCCTTGGGTAGTTTCCCAATAACAATATGCTGCTCAATATTCAGGACCCTTAGCATATCTTCACAGGTCTCTGTCTATGCAGCTCGTCCTCTCTGGTACTTTGCTCTGTTAACTCTAGCCACATTGGCTCCCCCGACTCCCACCCCCAACTTCTCCAGTCAATTAGTTTGCTGGAATCTTCTTGGCTCACCCCTCCCTGTGCTTTAGTCCAGAAATTCTCTCCAGGAATCTAGGAAAATTATATGGCTCAACTGTTTTTTCTTCCTCTTTCAGTGATCACTGTTATGTGCCACCAGATGTCTGGTATCTGACAATGGGTGTTTCATGTATTTTGTCTGGATTGTTATTTGTTTTGGGTAAGAGGATAAATCCAGCCACCATTACTTGGTCTTGCCTAGAATTAAAGTCCCAGGATTCTTTCTACTCCTGGATGTCACTTCTCAGACACTTTAACACATTTTAATATGCATTTGACTATGATATGATTTTAAGACTAGTATCAGTTCTACAACTTTAACCTAAGTTACCTGATATTCCTAGCCTAAATAGCCTCATTTCTTTGTAATTAACAGGGTTGAACTAGATCAGTGATGCTCAACTTTTTATCTTCTTCAGCAGATCTGAGTAAAATTGCAGAGACTTTCTCTAGGGGTAGTTCTCAATGGATGATGAGAGGATTGGGGTTCACTATCTTTTGGGGATGGGGTAAAAAGATATTGTATACTTTGGAAAAGAAGTCTTTAGTGGGATGTACCCATATCCTCAACTGACACCCTCTGGAGTAGATGATGCAATTCAAGGAACACCTATTGAGCAACTTGAATATAGATGGAACTATGTTTAGTTCTGTGAGAGGGGCAAATATTAGTAAGACTGATTTCACATTTTTACATAGTATAGAATATATAGTGATAATCTCTAAAGTTCTGTTACCAAAACCTATCTGAAAAGTGTTATGGAAGTTGGGGTAAAGTATAATTGGTGTCAGAATACTAGAACACATTGCATTAACAAAATTTCTTTCTAGGATCCCAGATTTTAAAAAGCACAGAAATGCAGGGGTACATGATGTGGTACTTTACATTGCCAACTACAATCTGGAAGAGTTCTTTAGGCCTCTGGTAACTGACAGACAATCTAATCCATAGAAAATTATTATAGGTCCTTTTTTGTAGTTTTACCTTTTACAAATTTATTTTCAAGATAATTCTAAATCTCAAACACTTCTAAATACATCAAAAAGATCTGCACACCTGTTTTGTGAAAATTCACAGTCAATGGTATTTATCCATAATTCATTGACTCAAACATAGGAGCTCATTTGTCTGTATTATGCTTCAGAGACAGTTAATCATTGACACCATTTTTTGCATGAACTAGAATAGCTCAGTAATTTTCCCACTTAGTAGACTTTTTACTTCTTACCTACACAGTCTAATACAATTAATGCATTATGGATTAACTGTCTCAGACTGTGAAACAGTTGGTCCAGAAACCCTATTAATCACTAATTAATGTAGATTATTTCTGGAAAATCATTTTCAATGTGTAGACCCAGGGGTTTCTAATCTAGTTAAAGGCTTTTCAAGTGGAATGTGCAACACTTGGGCCAATCTGTACAAACTGATGACTATGTAGCTAAGTAGTCCTGAAAGTTAATTAAAATCATATGTGCATAAACCAGAGACTTGTAGATTTATACACATTTTCTGGATGTGAATGAAAAGAATTGTTCAAGTGTGAGCTGGCACCAGACTAGCTTTGCAGTCTAACCCAGACTCCTTTGGGTTGCCATATCCTTCCTTTCTCTTGCTTTACTATAAAAGTATATGGTTTGCCCTATATATTGATTGATGTTTTATATTTTCCAATCATTACTTATAAACAAGATTTGTTATCTTGATATAAGAGAAACAGATTTTAGCGCTTCAGGAGAAATAAGGCCAATTCTGTGCTGTGACTATGAGTCAAATAAAGTTGTGATACCTGGTTCATGCTGTCTTATGCCCAGAAGATGATTTTCTATCTTCAGTGTGAATTACTCAAAGATGTCATTGAATGCAGATTCTCCACCCCTGGCTCAAGGGGGTGAGGACTCTGCAAACTTGGGGCCACGTGGCCTTCTGGATCCTTGAGTGCAGCCTTTTGACTGAATCCAAACTTCACAGAACAAATCCCTTTATTAAAGGGAATGCAGTCAACGGGCCACACTTGGGGATCTGTAGGGCCACATGTGGCCTTGAGGCCTCAGATTCCCTACCCCTTAACCTTGTTTAAAATGCAAATGTTTTATTAAAAAAGTGCTAGTATTTAAATTTCGATATTTTAATAAAAAGTTCTCTTTTTCCTTTCCCTCATATTAGATACTCCCTCCCCACTGGTCTATTGCATTTAAATTTTCTGACTCTATTGTATTACACAGAATGAAATGAATAAACCAGTAGGTGTTCTGGTAAAAAATAAGAAAAATTTTAATACTTAATGCTATAGCAAAATGCACCCCTGCCTTTCTGGATTCCCTGTAGTCCTGTAGTGACATCTCCCTTGAGAAATACTTTTGGCATCTTCCTCTATTCCTAAGTCACTCCTCCCCAAGAAGGCAGGGTGAGGTCTCTGGTTAGCAAGTGACATGGAGTCATATGTCTCAGCTGGGGGAAGATAACTTATTAAGATCTATGTGTCATGGGGAATCAGGCTTCCCCCTCCCTCATTTCCAATGTGCAGCAGAAATTTTGGGTAAGTGCAACTGGCCTCTAGATTGACTTTTTCCTTGGGTGCCAGGACTGGACTAGGAGTAGGGGAAGAGAAAGTGCTTGCACATCCATTTGGTCCTAACACTAGGCCACATCCTCCCAAAAACTTAATAAGCAATAAAGGTGATATTTTTAAAAATTTATATATCTTTTTTTCCATCGTTATTGTTTCTGGACTGGTATAGGGAAAAGGGAGAGTTATTTATTGATCCCCACCCCTTGCATCCCAATGCTTGGCAGATTGAGCACAATAATATACTTTGCATGTCCCTCTTTATGTGAGCTTTCAATTAGTCAGTTTTAATCCATTTAATCCATTTACATAGTCTCATCAACTTGTTTTCTTCCACCAAACTTTCCACTAATAAAAAGAAGCATAAACTATTTGAAGTCTGAATGAAAAAGACCATTTTGCCATTTTAACACATGACAGAAAATGGCTCTAAACTATTGGATCAATGTGCATGACTCTGCACATTTTACTTAACATTAATATTTGCACTGAGCAATTTAAGCCCAGGTTCCTAATTCGCCTTAATGAATTTCTGTCAACCTAAGAGAAAGAGAAACTTATATACAGAGTTATCTCTGGGTTATGCTTATAAAGCCAAGTTTAACATGAATAGACCAGAGCTGTGTTGCTTTTAAAGAAGTGCAGTAGTCCCTAAAGAAATCCCAATCTTTATTCACATCTCTTGAAACATTTAAAGGGGTTTCATACAGAGGCTCTGTGACAATTTTTCTTAAACTCTCTTGTCCTCTTGTCTATAGCATCCCCACTTCATGGAAGCCTTCCTCTCTTCTGGCCTAGAACTTTCTTTTGGTAGCATGCCATCCCAGCTATCTTACCCCATGAATGCCCTCTTGTCCCTGTATCCTTCCAGAAAATGCCCCTGGCACATCACACTCCATGCCCTGCAGTGACTCTTGGGGTGTAGTTCACCTTTTCCTTGGATTGCTTGTGAATTTTGTTCTTTCTCCATTTGGAGTACAAGAAAGAGGGATGGAGGTTAGGCAGGCAAAATCAAGTGATTATCTTTGAAGAGCATGTGGGGGAAATGGTAGGAATGGGATAAGGGTGGCAGGGAGTTGAGGAAAAATTGTGAACTCTACACTTCAATAAATTTTTTGTGTTATCACTTTTGCACCACAGAAAATTGCCAGAAACTGTCTACATGAACCATATTAGCATGGCTCTCCATTTCACAGAAAAGCTTTTATGAGTTGACATTTTAATGTTTTCTGTTCACTTTTATGAAGCACGCAATAAATTGACAGGCTCCTAAATGAATATCTATTACTATAGTTTCAGACATTGTGGAGGAGGGGCTGGGGAGGGGGAGTCATCCACTGGATCTGGTGGATAAAGCTCTAATCCTGCTGTGACATAGAGCACAAAATAGATTTGAATCGATACTTTTCAGATTGTCTACAGATTCTTTTGCAGAATCTGCAACCCTCTTCCTTAACACATACATACTCTGTAAATGGAATGTGCAGATCACATGTTTACTTATGTTTCCCTCCTTACATGTTCTGACTACCCTGCACTTTGAAAAGAAAATCAAGAAAAATGTTTTCTGCAAGAATTCCCCCTTCCAAATACCTCCCCCCTATACTCCTAAATAAAGTGCTAGAAAAGATTCTTCCAGGGTTTTAAGAACATCAATCAGTTTCACAGTTGGAGGCAAAACATTTCCCTTGGGAACATAAGGCCCAATACTTGGTAAGCCCCTGTCTGTGTTAAAAGGAGGGAGAATCAAAATTCACTTTTTTACTTCTGTTCAGTTGTATTTTTCTTCACCTCTTTTTTTCTAGCTATTTCTCTTCTTCCACTCTGGGCTGATGAGCTGTGAAGCTCCGTGACTGCCCTGGTGGTAAGGAAAAAACTACTTCCAATTTTGCCTAAAGACACTGGAGCCCCAGTTAAGTTTTAAGCACTGGCTTGTCCTTCTTCTCCTAGGCCAAAATGTACTGAATCTCTTCTGAAACCCAAAAGAGGAAACAATGCTATAAATAAACCTATTTTTTAAATTTAGGGGACTCTATTTATACCTATCTACTGACCTATCAACTTTTTATCTCAAGCACAAACCCATGTATGCACCTAGGCATTTCAGATGCACAACTTTCCTTGCTGTAAATCAAAATTAGTAGTAAACTTGGCCCCTGATGGTGGCATAATCTCTATTTTCCTAATTTTAAAGTGAAAATATAGAAAAGGGGAAAGCATGAACAGACATATATATGGAAGACCTGTCTGTATAACCTGAAGAAATGCTAGAGTAATGAGATGATTTTTTAAACTTAGATGAGGTTGTGATGATTATCATTCAGTCACGATATTTGTGTAAACTCTCATTTTGAAGCAGGTTAATAATGACATTTTTACATCCTTAATGTGACCAGGAGATTAAAGTAGATTATCCTTTGGTGAGGTTATTTTGTTTTAAAAAATCAAAATAGGGCTTAATAATCCTTATCTGTATATGCTTTGTAATGTTAACATTTGTCTTAAAATTTGGATCATTAAGCTGTCCACATCAAGACTCTAAAAGAATTCTAGTGATTTTCTGTCCTTGGTTCAATTGGAGGGCAGTGCCAGGAAGGCCCTTTCTAAGATCTTTGGTACCCCAATAGCAGGAGCTTCTTATCTTAAACTGTCTGTCTAAAAATACCCTGCCTGGCCAGAAGAATTGCTGTGGGGTCACCTCACTTCCCAGTCCTTCCATATGAGTTTTACTTGAATTTTAGCAAGAAATGTTATGTACGATGCACCATGCCTTCTATGGCAAATAGATTCCATCCAACAATACAACTTTATTTTGCTAAACACGGTAATATGTAACATTACAATTTGAAGAAGGCTGAGAATGTATATTTCCCAACTTGGATAGAAATGCAGTGTGGTGATTATGGTGCTGGTGAGAGGAGGTCTCAGGAGTGAAGCAAATTGGAGCAACGTGGGGCTGCAACGCTGTATAGAGTTGGAGAAGAAAGTTAAAAGAGACTGAGCAAGAGCTGACAGGTTAGAGAAGAAAAGCAGAAAAGGGCATCTAATTGGTCAAAAAGAATTGGTGTAACATTTTACTGTGGGATGTGTGCAGTAACACTCCCCTCTACTTTTTACAAAAGCTTCCGTAAAAATTTACATATTCGGCTTTGGGTTCACAAAACTGGACTTGTAAGTTTTTTAGGGGAGGAACTTGTGAGTGAGTTACAAAGTGCTAAGAACAGCCCCCAGCAGGAGCAGAGCTGAAGCACAGCTGCTTTAAGGAAGCCAGATGTGATCCGTGTGTGCTGGCACCAAGATATTTGTTTGCCATCTACCTGTCTATTTAATAAGAGCAAGAATGAATAAGAATATAAAAACTGAACTAGAGTAGCATTTTTCCATTTACATAGCATTTCAAAAGTAAGGATTTTAGAGCAGTGAATATTAACCCATCAACCCATGATTTATTTGTACTAAAAGAACCAGTTCAATTTCTGATTTGATTTATGGAATGGGTTTCTAGTGTTATGAGATCTATATCACTCAACAAAACACATTTACTGCTTTGTAAAGTTTTTCTTATTATTTGCCATATCCCTCCCTTCGTTCCACTGATAGAACTCTGCAGCTTCCCCTGCCTAAACACTTTACCTCTTTCATCAACACCATATAGTCAAGGGTGTAGTTTTCCAGAGCAATGATAAAGATTCAGTTAGAGCTACAGGCATTTCACAGGCTTAAATTTCAAAAGATTGTGTGTAAATCAATTATTTTGAACTGTGGTTGCATTTTTCCCATTGAAACTATGTTATAAATTGTATGGGAGACTTCATAAATCTTTGATCTAAAAATACTTTAAAACATGTTCTCTTCATGTGGGCGTGGGTGAATCTTTTTTCTTCTAAGCTTGGCATATACTTAGCTAGGTTAATTGAAATGGGCCTTTGATAATGTAACTCAAGCTAGAGAAGAAGATTCTATTTAATAAAAGAACTTGTGTTAGTGCAAAGAAAAGGTGTGTCTTTGCAGTGGGACAGGCTTTGTCTTAGGTAATCCACCTCCGGGTTAGACTGGACCATGGGGGGCATTTTTCCCATTAGTATCCACTGCTCTCAGCTGAGAACCTGGTGCAGCCTGAGTGTAATGGCAAGCAAGATATTGAAGGGTGCAAGGAAGCAAGGGGGTTAAACAAATAACAGATTATGAGGTTGGACAGGAGAGAAAGAAGACCAAAGAGGAAGTGGCTTCTCTGATAACAGGATGTGGGTGGTCATACATGCGCCCAAATAGAGAAGTTACACCTTGAGCCCATTAGCTCAGGGTCAGACACTGAAGGATGAACAGAAAAGAGAGAAAAGCATGGATAATACAGAATGGGAGGAATTTTTATCAGTAACTATGATTGTGTAATATAAAAATTAACTTCAGGGAAATGTTTCTATGTGGCACACTGTGTAAAACCCCTAAACTAACTTTTACAAGAAAATTTACAAAAAATAATTTCATTATTCTTCAAAGTCAATTTTGTGAATCCATGCAGACATTTGCCAGGTGAGGGCCCAGGATTTATTAGGGTTACAAAGGCAGAAATAGCTTATACCTACCAGAATTTATTTTTTGCCAGGACTGAGGAGACAAAAATGAACAAATTTGGTTATAAAGTAACGTTA
>CM052436.1:44548838-44573518 GCA_028533085.1 Varecia variegata
AAGCCAGGCTCCTTTCCCTCCAAAAATGAGTACATACCATATGATTTTATTCATGTGAATTCTAGAAAATGCAAAGTAAACTATAATGACAGAAAGTAGATTGGTGGTTCCTGGTACCAGGTTGCCAGGATGGATAAATTATAAAAAGGTGTCATGACACACTTTGGGTGAGGGGTAATGGAAATGTTTTATATTTTCATTATGGTCTTATTCTAGAGGTCTATACATATCAAAACTATTCAAATTGCACATATTAAAGGTATATAATGTATTGTATTCCAAGTATACTACCATAAAGTTTTAAAAATGAAATAAGCAAAAACTATAAAAGGTGAACCTGAAAAGTTTCTTGAAAGACACAAAATGGATATGTACAAATGGAAAGATACTTGTTCTTTAACAAGATGATTTAACACCATAAAAATGTTACTTGTAAGTTTAATCTTATCTCAGTGAAATAGTGAGTTGCTTTCTGGAATTGCACAGTTTAATTTTAAAGTTTATATGCAAAAAAACATAAGGAACAACAGTTAGGAGAACACTAAACAAAACAATAAGGCAGGACTAGCCAGATATCAAAATATACTCCAAATCCTCTGTAATTAAAACAGATGGTACTCACATATGACAAGGCAGGCTGACTAATGAAACACAGTGCAGAAATAAACACAAGCACATCTGGAAACTTAGTATATGAATAAGTGACATCTTAAGTCACTCAGTTTAAGGTGGACTATTTAATAAATTGTATTGGGACAACTGAATAGTCATTTTAAAAAAAGATAAAGACTGGGATTCTATATCTCAATTCATACACCAGCATAAACCCCAAATGGATCACATCTCTGAAGATAAAAATAAAACTATTCACATTTCTTGTATAGAACATTGATGAATTCATTTTTAATTTGGGTGTTGTTAAAGACTTTTAAAATATGATTCAAAATATAGATGCAATAAGATGAAAAGTTATAATGTAATTACATAAAATTATAATTAAAACACCATAAGCAAAGTAAAGAAATAAATGACAAACTGGCAAAAATATATTTGAAACATACATCTCAGATAAAGATAGGTAGGTAGGTAGGTAGATAGCTTAAAAACTTTGGCTTTACAGAAGCAAACTGGTACAACCTCTATGGAAAGTAATAAGGAGATACTTCAAAGAACTAAAAGTAGAACAACCATTTGATCCAGCAATACCACTACTGGGTATTTACCCAATGGAAAAAAGGTCATTCTATAATAAAGAAGTCTGCACTTGAATATTTATATCAGCACAATTCACAATTGCAAAGATGTGGAAACAACCCAGGTACCTATCAATACATGAGTGGATTAATAAAATGTGGTATATGTATACCATGGAATACTACTCAGCCATGAAGAAGGATAACTTAATGCCTTTTGCAACAATCTGGATGGAAGTGGAGACCATCACCCTAAATGAAGTATCTAAAAAGTGGAAAAACAAACACCATAACATTCACTATTAAATTGGAACTAATTGATGAACCTACATGTGCACAGAAGGGAATAAAGCTCAATGGAAATCAAACAGAGGGGAGGGGGAAGGATGGGATGGGTGAGAACCTACCTAATGGATACAGTGAACACTATCTGGATGATAGGCACACTTATAACTGTGACTCAAACATTATAAAAGTGATCCATGTAACCAAAAAGATTTGTACCCCCATAATACTTTGAAATAAAAAAAAAAAGAAAAATACCCAAAGACCACAAGAAAGACAAGAACAAGGACACTAGAGAAAATTTTAGCTACTGACACCTACAGCTATAGCAAACCATAAACACAGTTTAACTCCTTCACAATGAAACATAAAACCTCAAACTAAAGGTCTTCATCTCAATTGCTTTTACTTATACATCATGTCCAGCTTTCAACAAAAACTTACAAGGCATGTTAAAAGGCAAAATTATAATCTTGAGAAACAAAGCAAGCTTCATAACCAGACTTGGATATAGCAGAGATTTTGAAATTATTAGACCAGGAATTTAAAATAACTATGATTAATATGCTCAGGACTCTAATGAAAAAGGTGGATAACATATAAGAACAAATGGGTAATGTAGGAAGAAAGATGGAAAAATATAAGAAGAATCAAAAGGAAATGCTAGAAATCAAAAGCACTGTAACAGAAAAGAAGAATGCTTTTGATGGGCTTATTAGTAGACTAGACAAGGTTGAGGAAGGAATTAATGACCTGGAAAATAAGTCAATAAAAACTTTCCAAACTGGAAAGGAAAGAAAAAAAAAGAATAAAAAAAAATAGAACAGAATATACAATAATGGTGTGACAGTTATGAAAGGTACATGAAATGGGTCTACCAGAAGAAGAAAGAGAGAAAGAAACAGAAGAGATATTTGAAGTAAGGGCTGAGAATTTTCCAAAATTAATGACATACACCAAGCCACAGATCCAGGAAGGTCATAGAAAAACAAGCAGGATAAATACCAAGAAACCTATACCTAGGCATATTATATTAAAATTCAGACAATCAAAGAAAAAGAGAAAATCTCAAAAGAAGTGAGAAGAAAATAAAACACATTACCTATGGAGGAACAAGGATAAGTATTACATTGGACTTCTATTCAGAAACCATGCGAGCAAAAATGGAGTAGAATGAAATATGTAAAGTGTTAAAAGAAAAAAAAATCCACCACCTAAAATTCTGAATCCAGTTAAAATTGTCTTTCAAAATTAAAGGAGAAATAAAGACTTTCTCAAACAAACACTGAAGGAATTTGTCACCAGTAGACCTACCCTGAATGAAATGTTAAAAGAAGTTCTTCAGAGGGAAAGAAAATACTTTTTTTTAACATATACATACACACACACACACACACACACACACCAACAGGAAGCATGTAAGAGCATTAGAGAAGGTAACATGAAATCTTTTATTTCTCTTCATCTTAATTGATGTAACATATAACAGTTCAAAATAACAATAGCAACAATGTACTAGGTGAATATAGCTTATAGATAAGTGAAGTGAATGACAATAGTGTAATAAGGGACAGGAGAGAAGAATTGGGAGGTACCTGCATTACTTGGGAAGTAATATAGTGTTATTTCAAAGTGGGCATGGTATTTCTGCTGTGTTTGTGTTTATCTGCACTGAAAAGCTAATTCTTTTTAATTTAGATGCCACAATGGATTTTACATCATGAGGTCTTTTTTATTTTTATTTTTTGAGTGGGAGTAATAAGTTAAAATGTTATACCATGATGTCTTATTCCATTTGCTATAACAAAATGCCACAGACTGGCTAATTTATAAAGAATAAAAATTCATTCTTTCACCGGTCTGGAGGCTGGAAAGTCCCAGATGAAAGCACTGGCATCTGGTGAGGGCTTTCTTGCTGTGTCTTCACATGACAGAAGGTGAAAAGGCAAGAGAGAGCAAATCCACTCCTGCAAGCGCTTCTCATAGTGGCATTAATCCATTCACGAGGGCATAGCCCTTGCGGCCTAAACACTTCCCCAAGGGCCCCACCTCCCAACACTGTCACACTGGGGATCAAGTTTCTAACACATGAATTTGGGGGACACATTCAGACCATAGCAGATGAATATAGCTATGATAAATATTTGATACATTTGAGTTTCCTTAAATAGAACAGTCTCTTCAGTACCCTTCCAGAAGAGCTAACATAGATGATCTATGATTTCTTTTTTTTTTAATTTTATCTTTTTTATTATTTCAGAATATTACAGGGATACAAACATTTTGGTTACATGACTTGCTTTTGTACAGTTTGAGTCAAATTTGTAAGTGTGTCCATCACCCAGATAGTGTGCACTGTATGTGTTAGGTATGAATTTACCTATCCTCTCCTCCCCCAGACCACCTGCTTTATTTCCATAGAATTTTACTACCATATGTGCACATGATTGTTGATCTATGAGTTTAAAATTAGTAGTGACTACCTTTGGTTTTTGTTCCTCCATTCTTGTGATACTTCAATTAAAAGGATGGCTTTCGGTTCCATCCAGGTTGTTTCAAAGGTATTAATTCACCATTTTTATGGCTTTTTTATCCATGGAAATGGTGAATTAATACCTTTTGCATCTATGATTTCTAACCTGTGTGAAATAGATGAATGGCAGTGATTCTGTAACTATAAGACTTCCCTCCATTCCATCCCTTCTCCAAGCTACTACTCATTCTTGAACAACTTCAACATTCATTCTACACAATTAATAGTTTGTAGTACAGATTAAGATAATATATTATGATGTCTCCTGATACTACTGAAATTCTTTTCTTGAAGAAATAAGAGTGAAACATTCCTAATAATTAACACACATCATTATCAACAAACCAAATTTCAGAGCCCCTGTTACAATCAGCACCCATTCAACTACATGTTGCTGCCACTTTCTTCTTTCTGTAAATTACCCAATTGTTTGAATCTCAATATCAATAATGTCTCCCTTGCAGTAACACTGACAGAATTAAATTAGACATAAAAATAATCCCCACTACATTATCTTATGTAAAACTGGGGTAGAGAAAAGATTTACAAGGAAATTAAAACTGCTGTTTGCTTTCTAGAATTTATTTTTCTTCCGAATTCCAGGTTTAGATCTTATACACCATTAGGTCAAGAGAGGACCAGTGAGCTGCTCCTACTCAAAGTGCTGCTCATGTCTGCCATTAGGATTAGAAGGGAGGCTATGGCTTGGTACAATAGAATTGCACCTTCAGCTTAGAGAGAATGAGAGAGTATGATAAGTAACTGAGTGATGATAGAAAACTAAGAATTAGCTGATCTGTATTCCTACCATTAAATCCCAACCCATCTTGGTTTTACTTTTAGCTTCTTGTTATTGACAATGCATTTGGTTTAGAGACTTCTCTATCTATACCCAGGCTGTGATTTTAATGCAGAAAAATCAAACTATGAATTTCTTCATGGGAGGAATCAGGTAATTACTCATTTTTTTCTCTCCAGCACTTAATAGTACTTACTACAGAGGAGCCTCATAAATTCTTAAGGCTTGGATGAATAAACAAAGGAAATATGTGAAATATTATGCAGAGAAATATTTGCTTTTTTCACCAAGGATAAATTTATACCTAAAATCAAAATTAAAACAGTTTTACCCTATTTAAACAAAGTTGAAAATGAGATGGGATAAATTAAGGATAGGTGAGGAATAAAGGGATGGTAACTCTCATTTGCAAGAAATGACATCATTCTGGATAAATTTCATGTTTTCTATTCTTTATCCTTTCCTTTCAATGACTATTTCAACAACTTTTGCTGAAGAGTCCCTGATGATACAGTCAGTTACAGCCTTGAGCTGTGCTAAATAAAGGAACAATTATAAATTTCATAGTGAAGGTCTCTTTGACATACCATTCTCTTGTGGGGAAGGAGGTGAGAGAGGAAGGTGAGGGAAACATCATGATTACTTTTTCCCTTTGCCTCCTTTTTCCTTTTGTTCATTGTGTACTTTACTACCATCCATCAGAGTTATGTCAAGAACAGTCTTTACCTAAAATAGCTGAAAAGTAGCATAGTCTCTTACCCCATCAATGAGTCAATTTGAAACTCACTGTCTTCTACTAGGTCAAAAGGAATCGCTCCTATTTTTCGAGGACATGATGGATTACAATTAGGATTCTCACAAAAGGGGACCAAAATAAACCATCAATATTATTTTCATTTCTGAATTGGATAGAAGAAGAAAGGGAAAAGCATAGATGACATTTTTCAGTCAACCTTATTTGCCATTGGTTTAGAAAGGGAGAGAGGAGGGCAATGGGGATAAATTCCAAGTCATCATTTAGAAATGTGGCCACAGGCACTTGTTATTGATGTGTCATTGCACCATGCTACTTGATAAAATTTTAAATGCATTTTTCTTTACCTGAGTCTGCTTTAAGTTTTTCTACCCAAAATTCCTCCAGGGATACTCCCCTCTTTGTGTTTTCATTTTTCAAGGAGTGAGAAGTTGACATAAAAGTTTTATAAAATTTGGTCTTGAAATTATAGAAAAAAGAAAATTGGTGTTTTGTGGAATCAGTCTCTTCTTCTGTAGAGCATCTCTCTGAAACTCTGATGATCTTCCTAGCTGACACCTGAACTAACCAGAACTACTGGCACTCCCGATCTTGGGCTGTATTCAGGATTTGGCTTTTACTTTATCACTTCAAATGCACCTAGTTTCAAGTGCTTTTGTGCCCACATTCCTAGCACAATGGTGTTCATAAATTAATGTCCAAGAAACACTTGACAAGCTAGCAGGACAATTGAGGAGAGAATCAAGAAAATATAAAATCCCCTTTCACCCACTTCATTCATATAACTTCTATTTACTTTATATGTTAAGATTAATCCATATATCACATGGATTAAGGACACCACTGATTTAAGAAGTTGAAAAAACATTGTTCTGCCCTATTTAGAACAACACAAAAAAAGCAGGATCATAAACATTTGGAGCTAAAAGGGATTAGTGACAATCTAATCCAATTCTCTGATTACATGGATGAAAAAGTTGAGTTGGAGAGAAGAGACATATCTAACAGAACATGGTGATCTGCTGATATAGAGCTATTGATTTCTAGTCAATATTCTTCCTTATTGTTCTATAATGTCAATGATACTTAAAGAATAAAGACTGAGGAAACATCTTTACAATGGCTAACTCCATGATGTTAACAGCCACTTTAAAGATCACATAGAATATTAAAACACATTAATCTCCATCCATCTTTTCATCATCCCGTCTTTAACCAAGGAAATATAGGCTAATACTAAAATCTGTTCTTGATTATATTGCTGTTACAGCACAAACACTAAAATAAATCCATCTAATTCCCAAGCACTCAAAGTCTGAAAACTTCAGGAGCATGACTTTAAGGGACTATATGTAGGGCATGTATTCCAGATCCTGTATTTAAGGGAACACTGAACCAGGTAGTGGACACACACATAATATACGGCTTCTGATCACAGATTCCTGGAGCCTTCCAAAAATAATTCGAATTCAAAAGAGCAACTTCCTGCCTAGATTTTGCTATGAAAACTGGATATCAGTATGTCAGGCTGGATTATAATATATATGGATGTCAGTTTTTGTCACAAGCAATCTGTGAGTCTTCAAGGCATACACTCCTGTATTTATGTTACTCTCTAGAAGGAGCTGAAACAAGGGAAACACAGTGACATTAATAAAATACTTTGCCATCTGCTTTAGCATCACCAGCTCCTGCAACAATCCCCCAGCTCTTAAGGGGGATCTCATATGTGCTTCAAACAATTCCTTTGGTGACCCAGGGAGTGTGCCCTTTTCATACACTCCTGTTCCAGCCTCACTCAGGGATGTCTGCTGTCAAGGCCTTCAATGCATGTGGACCATGTGAATGTGCCTTTCATTGGCTGGCAGAGTCCACAGTGATTCTCTCTCTTGCTGGGTGCCACTGCTTTCATGGATATTGCCATCACTTCCGCAGGGCATAATGCTGCCACTGGGCAGGGCTACTGCCTCTCCCTGGTGCTGCTTCTTTCAAACAGTGCTGTCAGTTGCTTCTGCTGCAATATGCCCTTCATGCACCCTGCCTCCATCTGCTATCATCACCTGCACTGGGGCTGTTCTGCACAGGAACCCTCAAAGAACCCTGCCCAAAGCTGTATGGGGCTCTGTGGAAAACTAAAGATCCCTTCTCTCCATCTTGTGTTCTTCTCATTAGTGATATCAAAAAAGGGCTGTTTGAGTCCCATGCTCTACAGAGTTTTTATTGAAACAGCTGTGATGAGATAAAATTGTTGAGACATAGGTATTCACAGTTTATTTCCTTCCTTTTATCTCCCACTTAGCTCCTTTGCCTTCCTCCTCTCTGAAGAGATAATGAACAAAATCTAAGTGGATATATTCTTTTAAGTAAAGCAATCAAAGGAAAAGAATCACATCCCATGGGTGGGGGAGGCATGTGGTAGAAAGGTATGCCATATCGAGTGCACACTGTGAATGCTCTGTGCAGAGGAGAAGGGAGCTAATGGACCAAGATGGCAAGGACAAGACTAGGAAGATGAGAGAATACTATTAGGATGCAGGAATGAGGGACTTCCAGCAATCTTGGGATGCTCAAGAATTTGGAAAGGACAGCAGGTTTTCATTTAGACTAGGCTTGTATTAGGTTTCTCTACTCAGTTGACACTTGAGAGATAAAGAAGTAAAGTCTTACATTTCATCCTGGACTGGTTGCAGCTTTGTACATACTTTAGGTATTTCAGTAGTTTTGTACTGCATCCCCCCTATCTCCACCATACTCCTCTCCCCTCCATAGAACAAGACATAAATTCATAAGAACTGTAGCAGGAGACAAACAGGAAGGAGAGATGCCAAGATGTATGCAGAATGCCCACTGCCTCCTGAAGCTGAGGCTTCGCTCCAAAGCCAAACCTGTCTCTCTCTTCCCCAAGATGAATTCCCCCTAAGACCATCCTTAGTCACATAAGCTTCTGGGAGATCCACTTCTGAGTCTGCTAGAGCTTTCCAGTTTTGCCTGAGCCACAGCTAAGCAGGAATAAAGTTTAGGCTCAACTGGGATCCTCACTATCCTCACTTTTAATAAAAAGCAGAATTGTCTCTTGGATCATGGCAAGTAACTCTTGCTCATACACTTGAGTTCTTTGGGTGCCAATGTAGGCTGACACTTTCATTGTTCTTTCATTCCAACACTCCAGTTTTATAAATCCAAAAAGTAATTCAGAGCAGCTGAAGATGAATCTGCTTCAGAAGACTAGACACTTCCCAAAGTATCCCAGTTGACCCAGGGGCTGATTTATTGTAGACTTGTGGGATCACCAGCTTTTAACCTCCTTTGCTTCCCAGATCAGCATCTGTGTTTGTTTAGCAGCCACTGGCTGAATTGCTCCGAGAATCATGGAAGCCAAGTGGGAGGCTCAGAGGCCACAAGGCCCATCTCCTGAGGTGACACTGTGGGTGTGTATATTGCTCATCACATTAGGACTTGTCTCATGGAAATAGAGCTCAACGACTGAGTCTACCAGTTCCCTGGAAAAATAAATCTGAGTTCTCAGTAACATCATGTCCTTGTCTCTTCAAGCCACAGCAGAATGATGCCACTTCCTGATATCAAGGGGGCCATATGTAATTTATGTTTTCCCAGTATGGAGTTTCCTCAAAGAACTAACCATTCAACCAGCAATCCAGCAATCCCAACCATTCAATCCAGCAATCCCAATACTGGGTATTTACCCAAAGGAAAAAAAAGTTATTTTATTAAAAAGACATCTGCACTCAAATATATATAGCAGCACAATTCACAATTGCAAAGATGTGGAATCAACCCAGTGCCTATCAATTCATGAATGGATTAATAAAATGTAGTGTATGTATACCATGGGGTACTACTCAACCATAAAAAAGGATGAATTAATATCTTTTGCAACAGTCTGGGTGGAACTGGAGACCATTCTCCTAAATGAAGTATCTCAAGAATGGAAATGCAAATACCACATGTACTCACTATTAAATTGGAACTAACTGATGAGCACACAAGGGCACAGAGGGAAATAAAACTCAGTGGAAATCAACCGGGGGTCGGGGAGTGGAATAAACCAACCTAATGGGTACTAGGAACACTATCTGCATGACGGGCACACCGATAGCCAGGACTCAAGTCTTAACAAAAACAATCCAAGTAACCTAAAACTTTTGTACCCCCTTAATATTTAGAAAAAAATTTATGTTTTCAATGTTTATTGAGTTCCTACCATGTGCCAGGCCCAGCACTAGGTACAGAGGTCACTAAAGAATACACCAATCTCTGTTCTCAACTCAAGGAGCTCAGTCCTAGTAAAGGAGACAGCCAGGGACTGCTACCAGGCAGAGTGAAATGCTAAACAGAGATGCACTCAAGGTGTATGCCTGGATCCTGGAGGCTGGGCAGGTAAGTTTGACTGTGGAGGGAGTAGCTTCTGGGAGAGCAGAATGAGGGGAGAACACCTAACCATCCTCTTTCCCATCATCACATCTGTGCCAGGAGGGGAGGCTCTTGCTAGAAGCCTTCACACCTGCCATTTGTATCCCTCCATCTTTTTTATCTCTCCCACCCTGAGTGAATGTGATGGCTGTACATCAAAGCATTGATGTACTTTTGAAAAATAGAGATACTCAAGCCTCGCCACGGGCTGACTGAGAGAAAATCTCCAGGGGAAGGGACGGGTGGGCTCTATTTCTTAAGGCTCTGTCTCCAGACGATTCCCTAGATGTGCAGCCAGCCAGCCCGGCACGAGCCTTCGGGCTGGCCCCTGGAAACCTTGCTCCAAACCACCTCAATCAAAATCCTGTACAGCCCATTAATGAGACTGGGTGAGTATTCCCTGACATGTGCCACATGACTTTATCTGCTCTCAAAGATTTGGCTGTGAGCCCAATCTGAAGAGGAGATGCCTTTGGGAAAGGTGGTGTATGCTAAACTTAGAAGTCCCCCAAATCTATTTTGATCCTATCCGTTATGTCTAGACTCTCCTTTGCCACCATCAGGTAGAGATATTTAGGACACAGTCAAGCAGACCACCGTGGGCTAGGGAGATAAGTATATGAGGCCAGATCTAGGTTAGCTTCAAGGTTAGCTCTCAGTTCCTCCATAAATTCCTGGAAGTATTTATTTGTGGGTCAGAGTGTGCACTCTGTTTTCTCTTGCGTTTTGAGTACATGTCAGGTTTGGCCACTTGCTAGCACCAACGAACTGACTAAAAACTCACAAGCTCCCCTACACCTTCAGACTTCATGGCCATGTGCACTGCCGTGGCTCCCCTGCACCTGGCCACATGCACTTTGGCACAGCAGCAGCTGTACCATGGTAAAGGAGGGAGGCGCCAGACAGAAGCAAGAGACCTGGCCCTGACTGTGCCACCATGTATCTGTGTGACCTTGGGTGTTTTACTTAACCTCTCTGGGACAATTTCCTTTTCTGTAAAATGAGGGAACTGGACTAGAAGATTCTCAAGGTCAGATCTCTTTTCACTGGGAGAGTGCGTGATTGAAAGTGCTTTGGAAGTTGTTATAAAACGGCTTACATAGATGTTTCTGCCTATGCTATAAGCAGTTAGAAATGTGACTTCCAGAAATAATTTTTCAAAAGCCATTAATAAAGAATAATTAAAATGGAAAAAAGGAAATAGCCTAATATTTATTTGATGTCCACAGTGCATCAGGCATTCTGTTGTGTTTCTTTTTTGGTGAGCTCATTTAATCCCTCTAAAAAACATTGAAAAATTTCTCTTCCAGTTAAGAAGACCTTGGAAAATTCCCATTTCAGATACACTAGCAAACCCAGAGGGTAAAATAATTTGCCTAAGTTCTCAGAGCTAGTAAATGATTGAGAAGGGGTTCAAGTTCAGGCTTTGTGATTCTAAATCCAGTGTTTTGACAGTTCAAATGCAGTTATAATCCTGCGGGTGGGAGAGGCCCTTTGTAAATTTTCTGGCTGGTCCACTTCAGTGGAGAGTGACTGTGGGCAACAGCACATGAGAACATTGCTATTTGCCCTTCGTTTCACACTTTCCTTCAGGGCTGCCATAGGACTTACGTTAGCATCTCAGTCACTGGCTGAGTTACCAAATAAATGTCCCTGTCCCCCCTCTGGTCTCACTGACTCTTCTTTCTTAAAGAGCAAAAGTAAAAATAAAGCACAACTAAGTATTATGACAAAAGTAATGCTGTGTTTTTAATCATCTAAATGCCAGCAAAAATCCCAGGTTTAAAATCCTAAAACAAACATAGCAGATCCCACTATACCAGCAGAGAAGGAATTATCAATAATACCATACATGCCAATAAAAAAATTTTAAATATTGGCTAGGGCATTGGATAGTAGTAGCACAGGAAGTCATGGATTTATATTTTCTGACTTTCTATATGATTACAATACCAATTTGACACTGTATTAATTTCAACCATAATTCACTTCCATTTTATAAAACATTCTTAAAAAGAAAAGCTTCTTTATAAAGACTTAAAATGTTAAAAAGAGTTACATAAAGGTGGTATTGACTCAATTATCATTCATAAAAGATGACGAAACAGCTTGAAAGGATTCTCAGGTGATACAGCAGGGACTTTGGGTTGTCAAACCCCGGTTCACACTTGGCACTTGGCAAACATTTAAACAACACATCTGCGACCCACGTAGCCATTCTTTTGAGTAATAGAAATGCTTTATACAGAATCTACTAGGGCAGATGTGTGCACCACAACACTGAGGCCGCATTTTCATGTGGTGTGGAGGAGGCACCAGCAGGACTTTCTAGCCTCGGTCGTCCCCTTGGCCCACAGTGTTCATTTACTTAATGTTCAATTTCCTTTCACCTCCTACCACCACAATCATTTCCATTTCTTTTAGCTCAGAAAGCATGGATTTAATATTAACATCTAAATTGGACAATTCTGGAAGTTAATGGTCCTCTCTAGTCTTGATCTAAGGTAAAACACACGCACATGCACAGACAGAAGATAGAAACATAGAGAGTGGTTGTGAGCAAGGTCCTTTCAATCTAGGGTCTGGGATCCTTAAGGTGTTTTATTTCCTGTTTTGTTCTCTTAATTTCTCTGGTTTGGTTTCAATGTAGAGTCAGGTCTGGTCAGTAAAGTAGATACTGTATCACTGGCTTGTGCGAGTAATTGTTTTAATGAGGCATCTGATGGGCTTCTGTTGGCCCCCAGGAAGCATGGCAGAGGGATTGTGTTTATAATCGACTCTAATCTGTTCTAATCTTCCACCTTAACCTCACCAAGAATTAAGTGATTGATTTTTGGTCTCTTGAAAGAAAATAAAGACCTCCTGAGATGAAACTTGGCAGCTGTCCAAAGACAGAGAGACACCCGGTTGCTGGAACTGACTGGGTCTAAGCAGGCAATTTCTCTCCTACCAGCTCTTGGTCTTAATTGAACACTAGCATGATCCTGGGTCAGAGATTAGGCAGAATTTCATAATCTGCCTCATCTCATTTCTTTACCTCAAAGTCAAACACCCATAAGGTACAACATGGCAGAAACAGCACAGGCTGGGGTATTCTTCAGCATCCTGCTCCCTCTAAGGGGCATCCCTCACTCCCTACACTCTCAGTGCAAGGCCTGTGGTTTCCAGTTTACTGCTTTAAGGCTGAAGAAACTACTTTTTCCCCTCACTCCGCTCAGGAAGGCATATATAGTTTCCCTCTAAGGAAGTCCATTTTTCCCTATACATTGGTGTTAGCCAGGATAGCAATGTGCAGCAGGTAGGGGACTGGCCTGGGTCCTGCCAGACACTGCTGGGCAGAGGGGACAGCCAGGGAGTCCAGCAGTCCTGGATAGAGCGACTGTAGGAGGAAGGAATCTTACGGTTAAGTGGTGCGGTGTCCCCTCCCCTCTCCCTACCCACCCATCCACCCACACCTTCTAGCCCAGGAACTTCAGTTTGAACAAAGCATTACTAATTCACAGGTCTTGTTCTTGTTTAAGATTGTCTGTTCTTTTCTCAGCACCCGTGTCAGACAGTGTCTCTTTTATTTGAATTGATGCAAAATATTCTTGGTCTTCAACCTCCCAGCAAACTTCAGGACCTATAATCAAACTTGCATTTATAAGAAGAACGGCTAGACCAAAGCTCAAGTATAATTCAAATAAAAGAGGGTACTTAATTTTATCACACTGAAGCCTTGAGCGAGACAGATCAAGTTTATGTCAGAAAATATTAAAGGACCAAGTCTACAACATGTGGATTTGGGGAACATGTGTCATTTTTGATGTGGGAAAAAAGAATATCCCACAATTGGGCAATAAGGGAAATGTCAGAGGCAAGTATACTCAGTAACAACCTAAGAGGAAGTGAGAGAGGAAAGCAGTGCAGAAAGAATCCTTGAGTCTTTTTTTCAGCCAAAAGAGTACCACTCCTCACTCAAGTCGACAATAGTGTCCCTGGGTAACTGTCATCTGTAGGAATATTCATCTTTGTGTTCCCACTTCCTTTGATGATATCATCATTCTAGGCAAGGATCATTTCTCTCTGGTCCCCATTGAGCCCCCAAACATCACCAACGGTAAACATTAACTTGCTTAGGGAACTCCACTGGCAGCAGAGCCCAGGGAAATTGTGTCATCCATTTGAGATGTCTCATGCCACAGACACACTGTTATCCCAGGCCATTGCTGGCTCCCCTGAAAGCAATAAATGGACAGTACAGGAAGCTGGCAGGAAATCCAATATCTAAACACAATATGAGATTGTGGGCCCAATCTAATAAGAATAGATCCATTTTGCTTCATTCCCATTTTGCACCTGCTTTGTGAGGAAAGTGAAACATGATAAATCAGAGCATTATGGCAACTTCTGAGTACATATTGATTCATCATGTCCTGAACTTTTATGCCAAACATTTGGTATCATGTAAATTAGTGGAGATTGAGTTTCTTAGCTGTTCCCTACCTTTTATCACAATGGAAGCTTAGAAGACTTCCTAAGGCTTAGTGGAAAAGATTTGATTATTGAATGATTTGAGGCTAATTTAAATTCACAAATGAATCTGATGAAAATATCTACATTCATCTGACCTACATTAAAGAATCTAGCACCAACACCATTCCAAGAAGTAACTGGTGCAGGTACATTGGGTAACTTGCCTACAACTTCCATGGAATTAACAGTTTCAATAAAACATAAATTGAATTGAGCAAAATTGCTAAGGAGGCAATAGACAATCTGAAATTTCAGCTTCTTCCAGTTTAGTAAATTTTTTTTTCAGCAGATGGATTTATTAAATGTCTTTTATAGTGTCTGTGTGCTCCAACCTGTAGATCTGTATATTGGGTGGCTGTTTACTTTAGACTTTTATGTAAGCCCTAGCAAGATATTCCCAGTAATCCATTCACAACAGCAGGCTATGATTAATTTACTGTAGCATCGATTTTTTAAGGATCATTGAAAAAGCCTTCTTAGTCAGGGGGAAAAAAGCATTAAGGGATTACAGGCTACATCTGCCGAAACTAAGATATTTACCCTTATAATTTACTATAAATTTCTGTTTTACATCACCTATCATTTTCTATATTAACAAGGAAATATTATATTTTATAACTTAATAGCAGGCCAAGTCATTTAGTGATGACCATTAAACCTGTCTTGAATCAATGAACTAGAAGGTTATTTTCGTTTGTGAAATCTTTAGCAGCTTACTATTTTATTAATGAGGAAATGCAAGCTCAGAAAAGTTAAATGACCTATTGTCCAACATCACTGAGTGGGGGAAGAGCTCTATCCAGAAACCATGTTCCTTCTCTGGACTTTGCTTCTTACTCGTATTAGCATTATTGTGGCTTCGTTAACTATACTATGGGCTAGACGCTGTACCAAGTACTTTCACATACGTGATCTCATTGAATTTTCACAGCAACCTTAGTGGATAGGTATTGTCATCATCCTCATTTTATATGTAAGAAAACTGAGGCTCAAAGAAGTTAGTTGTTTGACAAAGGCCATTTAACTAACAGCTGGGTGAATTCCAGTTGTTAGATTAAAGTTTATTTCACCCCAAACCCTAAGCTCTTAATCATACTGTGCACATAACACTGCTTAGAAAGATGACATTGCAATACTCTCTCGCATTTTTCCCATTTCCCCAACGTCTCTCTTAGAGCAAAAGGTGATTTCCTAAATCGTTCATACTTTGAGTTCAAATCCTGGTCTGAAAATCATTCTCTTTGACCACCTTTTGCCCCATATATGACTGTCTGTGTCAGGGATCCAAAACCGAGCTGGAGACTTGAGTTAATGACAGATGGCACTAACTGGAACACAGATCACTTTTCTCCAGCTCTTTTGACTCTACAGAGTTGACACAATAGAGAAAAATTAATTCAAATTTGTTTTCATCAAGGAAAGAATCAGGCAATAAATACAAAGTAACATTTTGGCAAACAGTTATTGTTATCTTAGAAAAAACAATAAAGAGCACTGTGTACGTCATGTTAATAATAGCTAGTGTTGCAGCTCACTTACTTTGTTGCCGGGCACTTGACATGTCATCAATCCTCATACTTGCCCATTTTACAGATGATAGAACACAGAGGCTCCGAGAGTTTAAGCATCTTGTTTAAGGCCACAGCTAGAAAGTGGCAGAGCCAAGAACTGAAGTGGATCTGATTTACTGTGGAGTCGTGTTCTACATGGGATTGCCCCACTCTATGCTGAACAGCCCAAATTAATGCAGGTATTTTTCTTTATATCTCTGTACAGGCTGAGGTGTGATTTTCATAAATAATTTCAGATTCTAACATGGCAAACCAAGCCCCAGTGGAAAGGTTTCTGATGGATCTCCACCAATTACCTTTACTTGGAGTGTAGACAAGAAGTGTTTGAGGCCAGGCTGGGCTCCCCTGCTCAGCAGTCAATACTGAGACACCTTTGAAAGTTTGGCTGTTGTTGGTGCAAACCAGTGAGGAGGAAGACTGCATCTGCATGTCTCCACTGTCATGAGAGAAGACTTAACACTGTGGGAAACTTGTTCCATCCCGAGATTGTTCTGGGCTCATTACTTCCTTAAGCCCATTTTCCTTTTTCTTTAACCAGACTTAGATTTTTTTTCTCAATCTCTGTCCTCAATATTGAGGACCTTTTGCTTTCATTTTCCATTTAAAAATATATACCTTCTAATCTTTTATAACATGATAAGATCTGTATTTAATTTCTCTTACTAATACTCAATACCCACTAACCATCCACTTAGGCTTCTGTCCAATTTTTGGAAAATATTACTTTTATTTTGAAAAGTTTTCCCTCCTTCTCATTTTTGTATTTATCTTCTTACCTCATATTTCTAATTACAGTGGCAATAAAAGGGCAGAGAGCCCACACAATGGAGAGTTACTATTTCTTTCTCACTTAGGCTCTCCTTTGATAACCCAAATTGCTCTCCCAGACCATTGGGAAGCCTCCCTCTGAGCTACTTAGAATATTTATGGTTTATCTCATGTTAGGGAGTGTCTTAGGTCAGAATTCCTGGGTAGCAGACACTGGTGAGATTTGCCTACAGGAGGTTTATTGAGAAGTGCTCTTGGGAGCAACACCTCCAAGAAAGCCAGGGAGGCAAGATGGGGCAGATGGTTGCAACAGAGGCTTCAGCCCATTCCACAAAGGAACTCTGGAGCTGGGATGTGACCCTTCAAACTCATCCAGAATTGAAGCACAAGGTCAGTCCTTTGTGCCTCCCCCTTCATCATCCACTCCTTACATGTGGGCTATTCCCAGGGAGGAATCATAAACTTGAAGAGGAAGTTCTCTGTAGATGAAGGAAATTTTTGGAGAGTGACTCAGCTATGAGCCGTCAACGGGCAACACTCCAGTAGCAGGGAAATGAGCGCTCCAGTCCTGAAGGCGGACGTTGGACAACACACCACAGCATCCACTACAGGGCTCTAATTTTCTCAGTGTCGATAGCATGCTTGGTTTTCCAAAAATGATTTTGCTTCATGATATCTTTAATGGTTTGAGTGGTGGCCCTTCAAAAGATATATGCAAAAAGTACCTGTAAATGCGATCTAATTTGGAAGGGTCTTTGCAGATGCAATTAAGTTAAAGATCTCCATATGAGATCATCTCGGATTAACAGGATGGGTCCTAAATCCAATGACTAATGTCTTTATAAGAAACAGAAGAGGGGATGTCACAGGGAGAGGAGGAGAAGGCCATGTGCAGACTGAGGCAGAGACTAGAGTGATGCTGACAGCCTCCAGAAGCTGGAAGAGCCAAGCAACAGGTTGTCTTCTGATCCTTTGGAGGGAGCATAGCCCTGCCAGTAGCTTGATTGTGGATTTTTGCCTCCATAATTGTGAAAAAATGAATTTCTATTATTTTAAGCCACCAAGTTTGTGCAAATTTGTGACAGCAGCCCTAGAAAACTAATATTATATCTTACATCGTTTAATCTTTATGTAAAAAAAATTATATTTTTAAAGCCAGTAGTAAAAAGGAGAGTGGTATTGAGATATTTATATCCCCAGCTCCCTGCCTAAGGGGTTGCCAAGGCTCGGCTGCACTTCTGTGCTGAAGGCCATCACTCCCTGCCCACAGCTGCCCTCTCTGGTGGCATCTCCCACCTCCCCTCAGCTCCAGGGAGGAAACAGCTTCCCAGTGTTGCTAGCCACGGAGAGCTAGGCCATCCCTTGTTGTTTCCCCTAAACCCTACTGCATCTTTATAAATAAACCCTGCGTTAAACTCTATTCAATTATCCCTTTTGAGTGTTCCTTCTGTTTTCTGCTGGGACTATATTGGCTTGCCGATTCTGGGGTAATTTGGCTCCCAGGGAGCAATAACGTCAGTAAATGCTAAGCCACTAGTGACAGCAAAAGTCATATTGGGACTTTTGTAAGGTTTTTAAATATTATGTGCCTATATGGAAGAGCCCTCAATTTTATGAAATTCATTTTTTTCACAGTTTTAGCGTTAGATCCTTTATCTCTCTGGCTTTCAGAGAAAAGCACCTTGTCAATGGTAGAGGTAGGTTTGTCACCCTTATTTCTGTGCATCTTAAGTACTGACTGCTATTGAAGTCCATGGCTCACGTAACAAAAATTTCTTTATTTTCTACAGTTGATTTGAGCACTAGGAAAGTCAGCCGTGAAATGTCTTAAAATTTATATTCACTCTGTCAGTGCACACATTGCCTGCTTTTTTATATGCTGCTAATTTCCTTAGTTTTGTACACTCCACAGGAGACCTAAGGGTGATAATCGGTAGATCCAATGGGCTCCTAGAACTGCTCACACTCACAGGGGTACCCTCTCCTTGATGAGGCTGAGATGACATCACGGGAGAAGAGAGATTCTTTCTTTATCTCCTCTGCCCATCAATCTTAGTGCCAGACAGGTAGGTGCAGCCCAGTATTTGTCGAGAAGCTCAGCAGAATGAAGTGTATACCTTATTTTCAGGACTCCTTAACTATTAAATAGCTTATTTCAATTTTGTGGACCTTATGAAATGAATATGCTATATTATTCCTACTGATGGGAAATGGCAGTATGTACTAAAGAGAATTTCATCAAAAAATAATCATATAGTATCTGTTATGTGCCCAATACCCTTCTGCGGGCTGGGGAAGTAGCACTGAGTAAGTAGACAGGCTTAGCATGTATTCCCCACGGAAGCACAGCCTGAGATGAGGGCCTGCCGACAGTTACTTTGGGATATAATCCCCTGGACAGGAGTGGGGCTAAAAAGAGTGAAACAGGGAAGGAGGAAAAGTCAATCCAAGGGCGCATTCTCAAGCAGCTTGCGCTATATCCAACTGTGTCTGGGTCTCTCTGGGCACCCTCTTAGGAGCCATGTAGAATGTACCTTAGCACCTTTCACCTGAGCAACAGAAGGAAGATTTATCCACTGGTTCCTGGTCCCCATTGGTGGAGGGCTGCCCCCTGAGGTGTTAACCCCCTGCACTTCCAAGATCACGCATGTGTCTGGAGGGAGGAGTGAATGAGGCCTCCTGTGCTGTGGGGGCAGAGACGCAGGTCAGAAAGCGAGAGAGATGCAGGGCAGCTGAGGAGATGGGCTTTCAGGTTGTATATGTGAGCAGTCAGTTGCTCCCACAACAGGTGCCCCAAGCTGCAGTCAAGCGTGCATATGCCCTACAGATGTTTGAAAAGGGGAGCCTGGACATTTACAGAGATGACATTTGAGGTTTGCACCTTTCACGAGTAACATTCAGGGTCTCTGATGCATTGTTCTATGACTTTTTATTTCACCAGGTGACACATTTGAATTATGTGTGTCAGTAAATTGCTCTGCTGGGGAGAGAGCCTCATTAACAGCCAACATCTGCATTTCAGCCTGGTTTCATGGCCCTTTACTCATGGTCATGTAAATAGTAACACTCATGACCTGATTAGTCTTTGTTTCTTTATGGAAAAACAAAAACAAAAAGCAAAAAAAAAAAAAAAAAAAAAAGTTGAAGGTAGAGCCAAACATTTTAGTTTAATATTTTTGGTATAAATAACTGAGTGACTTGAGGACTAACCATCATTTCCCTTTGTTGGGCACCAGATTCCTCATTTATAAAATAAAGGAGTTGATTCTCCTGAGGTTCTGAGCTTCTGTAACTATGGCTAAACTGTGAAACTGATACAAACTTGTCCTATGCCAAGTAAGTTCTAACTTTCTCCAAAGCAATCTAGGTATAATTTTGTTTTAGAATAAAAATCTGTGGGGATCTTCAGCTTACTTAAGAGGATTCTTCACACACAGTGTTTTCTGTTCATTTCTTTCCATCCTCGTCTAGCTTCCCAAGAAACGTGGCCTTTTCTGCTAGGTATTGGGTAATTAGAGAAGTTTCCCCCTTAAGCCACCAGTTATGTGTATTGGGAATAGAGGAAAGGCTAAAAAGAGAAAGAGAAATATTTGGAAATGTAAATAGGAGACCTATAGTGCCTTCTCTGAGCAAACCCAAAGGAAAAAATACATAATTAATGGCTAAAAAACAGTGAATATAAAATAAAATTGATGCTGAGTTATATAATGCTGGGATGAGGCTAACAATACTTTTAATTAAAAAATAGCATTCCTGGTTTCACCCAGAGTTGGTCAAAAGTCTTCCAAGAAATTAAATTTAAAAGCAAACAAGAGAACAAACAAATATACAATAGAAACTTCTCAAACATATATAATATGGTTATATTTATACAGACATATTTATTGTGCATATATAAAATATATAATGGAATATATATAAATACCTATTTTTTTCCTCTGTGACATATAAGTACAGGTTAATTGAGAGAAATGTCATGGGAATAAAAAACATATGCTTTATAGATTGTTTCTTATTTGTCAAGATTAGAGACAATTTACATTTTACTTTGAAGAATACTTGGTGTCAATTATTGAATATGTTATAAAGCTCAATGAATTGCTTAATGGTATAAAATAAAATAAAAACTCAGTATAAAATAGTACAAGATTCTTTATAAAGAGCCCTTTGATCTTGGGCAAGACACTTTTACCTCTTTGGGTCTCAGTTTCTTCATATGTAAAATGAAGGGCTCTGTCTGTACTAGATGATCAATACAGTTCCTTCTAACTCCAGCATTCTATGGATCTTGGCAGGAAATAGACAACCTCTGTCTGTAAGCATGCTCATGACTCTGTTTTTGACTCTTTCACAAAAACAGCAAATCTTTAAAAAGTTAGACCTCTTTTCTGGAGGAGGTTAGCATGTTTTTATACACAACTATCTCCTATATTCTTATGGTACACCCTGGGGACTGAGGTTCAGAACAATGTCTCTGATCTCTGCAAGATCCTCAATCATAAAATAAAATAATGTTCATTATAAGGTTTTCATTGAGCCAGAAATGTGAAACACCACATTGTTAAAAGATGTTCAGCAACAAGACTAATTTTCTATCCTACTAATTTCTCCTCCCAATTACAACCTTTCCTATCCCAAGAAAAGAATTAGCATAGCTCTCAGTTACCCAGGAAATGCTGTTAATCGCAATCTCCTATTCCCTGATAGCATTACTTAATTGAGGATGTATTGAGCTACATTGTTACTAAAAGCAAAAACATACACAGTGTCCTCACTTTCTCTCTTTTGCCCTTGTGCATGTTGTATTGCTCTCACTCTTATTCTCAAACTCAGGACTCCATTTAAAAGGAGGAAATGAGAGGGGGCAGGGTAAAGAAGACAAGGGAAAGGTCAGATCCAGTCTGTGCTTGATGTTACCTAGCCTGTTGTTTTCACCAAGTACAGAAACACAATATCTCTGTGAGAATTATGGTTGTAAAAGCACAATGTGGGTAAGAATATTATTGTAACAGGCTACTAAAGGACCACAGTATGTGATTTTGCTCCACTCTATCCATTTTTAAACTCTAAAATCAATTGCAACGCTTCTCAGTATTTCAAGGTGTTCTTTCTTTCTCGATTGAATGAAGAGACATTTAAAATGCATTTCAATGCTTTAAAACCAGGTAGAATACAGAATTTAAAATATTTCTTTCAATTCTAGCTATGTTAACCCTAGAAATATTACTGATTTTTTCCCAATGTACTTCTGAAAAAACCAACATTAAGTTATTACTGAGTCAACATTAAATTCCCATGGCTTTAGCTAAATCAAAATCAATTACCCACCTTCACTCTTTCTCTATCTTCTTTCCCTTTCTCCCTTTCTTTCTCTCCCCCATCTCTGTCTCTTTCTGTCTCTCTTTCTCTCTTCTTGTTTCAGTTAGCCATTAAAACGAAATATTCAAAGATTAATTACTATAATTATTCAACTGAATTTTATAATTCTATTTCTCAGAGTAAAATATTATTTTTATATTTATCTTACTTAAAATTATTTTTCTGTACATCTACACAATAAAATATTATGAGACTATTTTAAAAGGAAGAAGTGGATCTTTATTTTATAACATGTACATATGTCTACAATATATTATAAAAGAAAAAAGTTCAGGTTAGTATGCATGTAGTAAAAATCCATTTTGTTCATACATATGTTTATGTAGAAGTCCAGAAAAATATACAACATATAAGTCTTGGTAGTCTTTGGGTGGTTAGAATTCCAGGTGATTTTCTTTTCTTTGTTATCCTTTTAAAATGTTTTCATGCAATGAGCAGATATTGATGTTATAACTAGAAAAATGTATTAAACTAAAATTATTCTTTTATGTATGGAATTGAGCATGGTAGAAATTGTGGTGATAAAACAGATGGCTGTGCTGAAAGTCTCATGAATTTCTTTCTTTTTCATTACATGGTAATTCATAAAACTCATAAAATTTGATTGAAAACCAAAAGAAGGAACTCTACTCTCATGAAAGTAAGGCTGCTAGCTGTACCATAATAAGTTATTATATCCTTCATTCCCATTTAAAATCCATTGATCCTTTGACAATTGCTCCCTGATTAGAGGGGCTCTTCCAGCAGGAATCCAACTCTGTTACAGATTTTTCTTTCTCCTAATTCTGACACATGAAACTTCAGAGGAGATTTCAGCTCCATGCCCAAATGGACAACAGGCCTTACCTCCTCTTTCTTCCTAATGTCCCTGCTCCCATCATGCTTTGCGATAACCACTGCCAATCAGCAGGCTCTCATCCTAAAGTGCCTAAAGAAACATGATGCTCTTAACAGGTCTTCTGCTTCCCTTTTCTCCCATTCCACTTACATGTATTCACCCAAATCATCCTTTTAAAATGTTACTTTAAATATGTTACCCATATGCTGACAAATCTATAGCAACTCTCTCTGACATGAAGAAAAAATCCACACTTCTTAGCCTAGAATTCAAAGTTCTGCATAATCTAAGCTCACCTCTTGGACAACTTTGTCTTCCCCAAGACCCTAAATATAGCCTCTACTCCACCAGAACAGACTCACTAAATCAGCCTTGAACTTCAAAACTCCCAAGTATTGGCTCTTCTTGTTTCCTCTGCCTGGAATGACTTACCTTGTGGTTTCCACCAGGCTGACTTCTGTTATATAAGGCCACAGTCAGGTTCCACATTTCAGATGTGTCTGGCCCACTCAATCCCTAAGACATCTCTCCCATTCAGTTGGGCTATGTTTTATGCTACTTGACTTTGTCAGTGCACATGGATGCTTTCCCCCACTGAAGTGATAAGTGCCTTAAGATTAAGGGCCATATTTTATCTTTTGTATTTTAAACTTACCTAGAACTATATATCGTCAGCAATCCCTTAGAGTTGACACTCAATAAATATTTTTTAATTAACTGAAACCTTAGGCATCATGTTTTCTAAGCATTTTGGACAACGTGTGCAAAAGTATAACACTCCACATTTTTATTTTGTTATGTAAGTAGTCAAAAAATAAAATCCAAGACAAGTAATATTTGAGTTAACCTCTATGAAAACCACAAAAGTAAGTTTACCTTTTTGCCCACCTTCCTATTTCTGAAAATGTCCTTTTCTCATTGAGTATAAGTGTTTGTAGAGCATTTAAAAAGTTTGTCCAAAACATACAATCATGGCTTGCCTCTAGCAGGAATAATGTGTGTTCCTGCTTCTCTTTGTAAATAATTGAATTTCCCTCTGAAGTTCAAGATTTCTTTTTGTGTGTGAAACCCTGCTTCTGTTTTCTCTATATATGCAGCAGACTATAATCTAAGGCAGAAGAAACGCTGTGCAATTGGGATTTGGTGAGTAGGGAGGTTAATAGAAGAGATTGACATGACTTTCATAGAAGAGTTATTTTTAAGTATAGAGCATACCTATCCCTGTGCTGAAAGGGCCTTTAGAAAATATCTCCGGGACTGAAAAGTGGTGGGGGCAGTTCCCAGCACCCGACAGAGCCGTGCCGGTCTGTGGGGTGTTGCTGCCACCTGCTGCATGCAGACAGCCATAGAGAGGCTGTTGTCTGGGTTTTGCAGCTGCAGGACACCAGATGCGGAGTCGTTCAATTAACAGTCTGTGAGCATCTGAAATTTTTCTTCTCGCGGAGCATGGGTGAATCCCAAAGGAAAACTTGTCAAATCTGATAGCTTCAGACCACAGAAGTTTCTAGATATAAGAACCATGGACCAGGCCCTGAATAATACCCAGAGAGGGCTGATTTGCTGAGTAGCCACTGAACAGGTGGCTCAGGTAGTCCAACCCCAGTGAAAGGCAAG
>CM052436.1:44574018-44602080 GCA_028533085.1 Varecia variegata
GTTCAATACTTTCAAAAGAATATGCTTAATGTTGCCCATTCTCAGTTTATTTTCCTACTTTTGCAGTATAATCTTTTACTATGTATTTTCTAGTGCTCTTTATTTAAGAAATTTTTCTTGAATTATGTGTTTTAATATTTGTTCTGTTTCATTGCTTTGATTTTTTCCTTTAATGCCTTCTATTGTACATATACTTTTGTCTTCTTTGCATATCATTTTCTTTGACTCTCTTTTATCTCCTTTTTCTTTTATTTTAAAATTATTTATTTATTTTCCTCATTCTATTTTTTTAATGGATTAGCTTTTGTGTTTGTATGTTTTTGGTTTTGTTCTACTTTGGTCGGCATTTCTGGAGTGATTTTAAGACATTGCCCCACTAGAAAAAAATTTTTTTTTAGTTGGGGCCATGGTGTTTTATTACAAAAATAGAATAAAAACTTTGAAAACAGAGAGATCCTTTCTAATTTAATGAAAAATTTGTTATTTTTTGTTGTTTTCTGTACATGAGTTATAAACATTTAAATTGCCAACATTAATTGTAAGAGACATGTGAGATGTGTGAGTTGCATATGCTTCACGAGGCCCTGGGCTCAATACTAGCATGAGTTAAATACAACTCACAGGCCAGCTAATGTGTTAAAAAATTATTTCAAACCCTTTCCTGAATTCTGCCACCTATCTTTTATAAGTCTTCTTTTTTCCAACGAACTCATTTACCAGTCTTTCCAAAATTTTGCATAATTTATGTTGTTTTCTTTATTTCTTTTTGCTCATTTTGAGTAATTAGGCTATAGTTTTTATTTATTTTGTGGTCCTGTCTTGTTACTTGGCTGTCATTGTTGTAGGAATGTTATTTTGTTCTCCATTCTTTTTTTGCTTATAATATCTTTATATGTTATTCTACCTCATTCCTTTTCTATTGCTCATGCTTAAGTTAAATGCATTTTTATTCTTATCATGGAATGTTGGGCCAGGCTACATTTCCTAGAGTGTTCATTGTCTCCAGAGCCCCCTCTTCTGTTATTTTCAAGATAAATAATTTGTCATTGTACTTTCTGAATGTATTTCCTTTGCTTCTATGCCTTACTTTTACCTAAATTGCCTCTTTGATTTCTCCTCTTGGGCCTGTCTTATTTAGTTTGGATTCTTCTTCTAGGTGCTTCTTCTCGGTGTTGTATATGTCCTGAGAAACCCTGTCTGCTCCAGTACTTACAACCCTTTTCATATTTCCCTTGAAGACACTGATGGTTTGGTGCCTGCAAATTCTCTTCTCCATTTCAGCTGCTGTGCTCAGATTAGTCTGCTGTCTTTTCAGTGATTACCTGTTGTTGGGGGCAGGGTTCTCTAGTCCTAAGTGCCAGTTGATCTTCTTGCTTCTTTATGCACAGTCGCTGATAGCACAGTGGTCTAGTGGTTTGTCCCACGTATTAATGGGGATGTATTATTGTTTAGTAGTCTTACAGATATTGTAAGTTCTTCTGCCCTAGTTACTCTGTTTTTATAGAAGTTTTCAGGGATATTCAAAAAGTATTGCCACTTGTACTTCCAACTTCCCAGAATCTGAACAAAGTTTACAAAAATGTAATACTTGTGTATTTGGATAACTTGCATTAAGATATAATTACCATATTGGGTGGATTTCATAGACTTCACAGATATCATTGCCTAGATCAGTATGTTTAAAATAAATTTATGTAAGTAAAACAATTACAAGAATTTCAAAAATAAAATGAAATAGTAGCAATGGTAGTATGCAAATACAGCAAAAAATTTATGATGGTAGTATATAAATAACTCCATTTGAAAGTACTGTTATAGATAAATGCCTTTAACCATAAGTGATGGGGCCCTTTTTCTTAAATTGTGGAGTTGAAGCAATATTTGAAAGCAGCAATGGTGAGAAAGAAAGGCAATGATCCCACCTCCTGAGCTTGAGGAATTAAGGGCACAAGAAAATAAACAATTACTATTTGAGAATGATGCAGGGAAGATGTGCCCTAATGGGCATATCTGGTTTTAATTAGATAAAGGAGAAGGAAAGAATTATCAGTAAAGACAATAGCTGATATTGATGAAAGATTGAAATACAACAAAGATCTAAAGTCTAGATATAATATTTTTAAACTGAGAAATATTCCATTTTAAAATATATTTATACTGTTGGTAGCAATGAGAATGTTCATACTCAATGCTCAATTAATTACACTTCTGAAAATTTATCTTAAGTAGCTGAATGTTCAGAAGAAAGCCATTAGCATAAGGATGATCCTTGCTATATATCGTGTAATAGATTAAAATAAATTAAAAACCCAAGGTGAAAGAGCATAATGATGCAATAATTGGAAATGACTAAACAAATGATGATGTGTATAAATAACAGAATACATAAAGCCTCCAAAAATTTCAACCACAAATAGTTCAAGTCATGCAAAACATTTTAAAGTAACAATAGACATAACGTTCATTGGTAAATAGGAGTGCAAAGGATGAGAAAACATAGATGCTATACAAACAAGATTTGAATAGATACAGAAAAAAAGAATATAAGATTGTTAGGATATTAGGATGATAAGGTTGTTTTCATATATAAATTATCCTTTGATGTTAATATAGTTTAGTCATAAATGTGTATGTCTGTGTATGCAACTTTCCCAAAAAGAGGGACTATAAAACAGATATTTATCTCATATCACCTTTAAAATGAAAACAATTCATTAAGAATGATTCCTCAGAGTTTCCTTCTATATTCTTCTGTGTCATTTGTTATTTGGAGGAATGTTTATAAACTCTAAAAAGACCATTAGATATAAAGATCAGTGTTTGCCAGGGGTTAGTGGGGAGGGAGGGATGACTAGGTGGAGAACAGAGGATTTTGAGGGCAGTGAAGCTATTCTGTATGATACCACAATGGTGGGTACATATCATTACATGTTTGTCCAAACCCACAGAATGTACCAGACTAAGGGTCAACCCTAGTGTAAACTATGAACTTTGGGTTATGACGATGTGTTAATGTAGGTTCATCGACTGTAACAAATGTCCCACTGTAGTGTGGGATGTTGACAGTGGGGAGGCTGTGAGTGGGTAAGGACAGGGGATATACTGGGAATTCTCTATAGGTTCTGCTGTGAACCTAAAACTGCTCTAAAAAATAAAGTCTATTAAAATAGTACTTTCAAAACGACAAAGGCCAGGTTATAAAGTTTTATATTCTATCTGATCAAGCAAATGTAACCTAAAGACTAAAGCACCAGTCTGGGGCTAAAGCAGAGAAGCATGCCAAATGATGAGTTGGATTGTGTTAGGAGAGATTCCCTGTAATTTTTCAATGCTAAGCAACTCTCTGTGCTTCTCAGTGGCTCCGTTTAGCCATTTATACAATGAGGACTATCAGGAGGTTTTGCCTCTTGCTTCATAGGTTACCCTGAGGATAGATGAATCTCTGTACTAAAACTATTCTTGCCGGGCGCGGTGACTCACGCCAGTAATCCTAGTACTCTGGGAGGCTGAGGCGGGAGGATTCCTTGAGCCCAGGAGTTTGAGGTTGCTGTGAGCTAGGCTGATGCCACGGCACTCTTCTCAGGGCAACAGAGTGAGACTCTGTCCCCCTCCCCCCCAAAAAAGAATAAAACTGTTCTTGTCTCTTCTATAAAAAGCACTTTATAAACCAATCAAAGATATATGTATTTTCTACCTTATGTTTGTTACAGATACACAGGATGAATGGAGAAGCAACCATACAATAGAAATAGAAATAAATCAGACTCTGGAAATACCATGCTTTCAAAATATCTCCTCAGAAATTTCATCTGAGTTCGCCTTTGCATGGTTGGCGGTAAGTATTGCCTTTTTCAGTGAATAACTGCAATGATCTTTAAATATTAATGAAGTAAAATGAATAACAAGTAATAATAAGGAAGGAAGCATACTTGATGAGAGGCAGGCATTATGCCAGTGGTTGGGGAAGGGATAGGAAAGGAAGGAAAAGACACTCTCAGATTCCTTCTAACTGGGCAAGCCTCCGGGTCTATGAATGCAGTGGGTTAATTTAAAAATGAGCTCCTAATGGTTAATTTCTGTTTCTGTCTATAAACCAAACCATGAATGCAGAGAGAACAAAGCATGAAAGTGCCCTGGAGAGGAGCCACATCCAGCAGAAGTCCCTACTCATAAATATTTGTTTTAGAAAAAACATATGCAGAGATATGTTTTGGGTTTTTTTCCAGAGAACCCTTATTACCACATCCTGGGAAATATCCAACATTGCTTTAGATCAGGGAACACAAACTCTAAAGCTTCTAAAATATAAACAGAAAATGTGCAGGAAATCAGGACTTGTGTAAGAAACAGTCACTACTCAGCTCTATTAATGCCGCAGGGGGCTGCATGCCCGTAATTGCCTTGCCTTCAAACTTGCAAACAAAACAAAACAAAAAAAAGCCAGAAATTTGTATCTTTGAGAAATTTTCCAATTTTAGAAATAGTGTGTAGGGCAAAAATAAGTACTGGTCTATTATTTTGATGGAATAAATTACTTGGACACCCTAAAATATAACTAATATTTTTAAATTATCAATTTAAAAAATTCCACTGAGTATTCACTTTGGTAGTTATGGTTAGTAAACTATTTAGTTGCTTGCCATGTCCTGTGTGATGCCTAAATTCTCCCACTATTTTTCTCTACTTGAAAATTGCAGACTTCATCTATTTAGATCTATAATTTAATTTTGCCTTCCCCTTAATGTGACTGTATCATTTACCTGCTCTGTCTGCCTTTGTTATTTTATCATTAGTCTGCAACGTTATTCTGCCCTACTGTGTCATTTTATTTTTAAAATCCAAATGTAATCCTAAAAACTAAAATCCTAGTGATTTAATATATCTTTCAAATGGGAGTTCTCACAGTTTTTTCTCATAGTAAGCAAACAAAATCAACATGAGCATAATAAGAAATGTGAAGGAATTGTGTGCAACCAAACGGCAGCCAGCTATTAACCAACACATATAGTAAAATCGAAAACTGTTCAATCAAATGGTAACAAGAGACTAACACAATTATAAATATAACCATAAAAATGATTTCAAGAATCACATAACAGAGTATTTATTTAGGTGATCCAGAATATGATTACTGTATATTCATTTTTCAGATTGGCATCAAAATGCAAAACACAAGATTTTAAAATTCTTAAAAAATTCATAGATCCCTATGAATGTAATAGCTGACACAGTTTGAAAAATATGATTCACATGACTGTTTATTCACATTCCAAATTATCTAGGATTTTGTGGGCTGTTCTAGAAACTAGATCCTACACATAAAAAAATTTTTCTGGGGGTGTGACAAATCCAAAATAACTGTCTTCCATGAAGACCTTAAAATACAATCTATTGATAATTTTTCACTGTCTAGATATTTTTTGGATAGTAATATGAAAAGAAAAATATATTCTAAAACAAATTTCCCAAATTGTTCTGAAATCTACAATGACTCTTTGTCATCTGTCACAAAATATATTTTTCCTGTTATAGGATTTGGTTTCCAAAGAGAAAAGCTTCCTTGGCATCATGCCTACTATTAATATAAGTCAATTGTTCTTAACATCATGCAATGTAGTTCTTAGAAAAAGGTTAAAAAGCAAAGGTGATCTCAGAAGGGCAGAAACATACTATACTAAACATTATATAATGAAAATGCATTGTTTATATCTTATGTTATTAATATTTTTCACCAATAGGGCAAAAAGTCCCTATTGTAATTATCACAAATTCACTATCAATGGGAATTGGCTTAATAAAGCTTTGCTGTAGAGATTTTGGCTGTCAGGTAAATTAATCTGTAGTGTTCTTATCTCATGGGTGTGCAATCTGTTTTTCAAAGCAAATGTAAAGCCTTCAATCAGTCTATGCCTTTTATGTGACATTTGAGCTTCTCCAGGGCAAAAAGGCTGACCATTCACTCCAGAATTCTCTGGTATCAAGTATAGAGCCTAGAACATAGGCACTCATAAATACCTAATAAATGATCTAATGAATTTGTTTCTGTGTGTCCCCTTTCCCCACTGTCTTTTTCATTGTCCTCATGTTAAATTGATGGTCACTAAATTCATGCTGTTTGATTGATTAATGAGTGTCAGCTCATTAAGGATCGAAGACCAGATAACTGATAAGGCATCCTTTATCAAGTAGTTTCCTTCAAAGACACCAAGAAGGCTATATAGGCATTATCTTTGGATCCTGCTGGGACATTTAGGATAATGAGAGCTGGAGAGAGTGCACATAAGATCACACAGTGAGAGGGTGAGTGCTAAACATCTACTAAAACGTCAAGCCACCCAAACACTTTAAAGAATGCATCATGATATAGACAACTTGAGGAATCTTTTTGAAAGAAACCTCTCTTCAAAAGGAACCTCGTGTTGGCAAATGTGCTGCTTAAATTCCAACTGTTCATTCCCTTTTTAAATGTCAAAGTCTATTTGCTCCTCTGATTTACATCCGGCCCCACACTGTTGATGGAAGTGGGATTCGGCAAGTCTGATGTGAAACCCTCTAATGTCTTTTCTGCAGAGGATATAAATATTTTCTCCAATCCATATTTTCAGTCTTTAATCTCTTGTTAAATTAACAATAATAATCATAATTATAAGCCAATTGTCCTTACCAACATGGTATAATGTAGCTTTTAGAAAGAGGTTAAAAAGTGAAGATGATGAAGATGAGCTCAGAAGGGCAGAAATCTGTATGCCAAACTTGGTAGCTCCAGGAAGCTGCAAGGCTGTCTGCTCCCAATGCTTCAGGAAAGCTTGGAAACAATTTTACAAACTAAAATTATCAAGGTCACTGGGAAAAAAAAATCATGTCTTCCTATATGTGAAGTTTTATCAAATCTAATTAATTCAGTTAGGACCCTCATGGGAAAGGTTATTATTGAGATTCTCAGTCTCATAAAATAAACCCATTTGCTCTACGTACCGGATCCCATGCTGAGGCTGTGTTAAATGTGTTAGTGGGACAGAGACTTCGTGTTTGGGGAAGTTATGTTTCCGGATTGTGACTACACAAAGGTAGACCAGCATCAGGTGCAAGTAGACAGTGAGTCTAACATTGTTCTAGAATGAGGGGGAACTAAGTAAACACAGAGGATTAGCCTTTTAATACAAACTAAGGGTCTATGTAAATGGTGAGGTGATATATAAGAAATCATAGACTATGAATGTTTAGATGAGATGCAGTTGATAAATAAGGGGAAAAGTGATATTTTTCCCATTTTATGCAGTAGGACACAAGCATACTGTCATCACGGAAATTCTACAGGCTTATTCTGGAAGCTTCTAAATACATTTTAATATTCTGTTTTCATACCGAACTATCATCTTGATTTCCCACAGTATAAATTTCAATTCAATCCAATAAATGTAGGTGACTCTGCTTTGAGTGCTAAGTCATGCAGGGTAACATATTTCCTACGATGACGTACACCTTTAGTAAAATGTAAAAAATGGCAGCATGGTGGGAAAATAGTTTGATTCTGACTAGATGGACCTGGGAAAGCTTCTTAGAAAAGGTTATGTTTGAGCTGGATAATTAAAGAATAGTTGGCTGGCAAAAGACAGACATATACTATATCAAGACCCTGGGACGTGTAAGTACAAATTGGTAGTGAGATGGGAAATATTTACCAAAGTCAAATAAAGAAATCCACAATTTTTCTCTTTAAAACCATGAAGAGAAGGACAAGAATATTTCAAATTCAAACCGTTCAATATTACTAACAAAGGCACATAACTAAATTCTAGATGCTTATATTTCTTAAAATTTTTATCTACAAATGTATCCTCAATATGTTCTTCCTTAATATTTGTGCTATTTTATAATTAAAAGGTGAAATGGGACTATAAACAGTGTTGGCTTCTCGTACTTATGGGATACCTCGATATTCAGAAAACAAAACTGTAACCTCTTACCTGATGGCAGCTGATCCTAATTATCTTTAATCAACAATAAAGTGCTAGCCAAACTGCAAAGTGTTGACAACCAAGAGCAATGATTAGAAAAATATTGTTCTGGTACTCTAGAAAATGGACGTGAGGAGCTTTGCAAGCAGCCTGCTCTGACAGCACTGACTGGATGGAGAATAAATGGGGGAAATGTGAACACAGGAAACAGTTTGGAGATAAAGAAGTAGCAATCGATACAGTTAACAGCCGCTATCGAATGAGCTCAGTACACTCAGCACTTGCCACATGCTGTGGTCAACACAGCCAGCTCTGGCACGGAGCTGGCTCCAAGGAGCTCAAGCCAGCACGGAGATGAAATAGCATCATTAAATCAAATTGGTTGAGCATCCCAAATCTGAAAATCCAAAATTTGAAATGCTCCAAAAATCTGAAACTTTTTGAGCACCAACGTGCTCATTGGAGCATATCAGATTTTGGATTTTCAGATTTGGGATGTTCAACCAGTAAGTATAATGCAAATATTCCAAAATAAAAAAAAAAAAGCCAAAATCTGAAACACTTCTTGTCCTATGGATAAGGGATACTCAACCTGTAGTACCAAGATGCCTCTTCTGGATTAAAAATTCTGAGTCTAGTACAAAAACAAAAAAGCCTCAACAAATTATTTTAGGATTTGTCAGATCTTTAAAGGGCATATAATAGCAGTTTTTCATGATTCTATGTGACCCCACTCAGCCCTCATCATACTAATTATTTTATCTCTCTCTTGTATATAATTTAATTATACATTTCTTTTTTTTTATGGGCCTGGGTTTTATATTTGTTTTTCTTATAAATTTATTCTTTTCCTCAAGTAGCCTGTAAGCAGAAAAGGCAAGGACTGTGCCTTCTACTGCTTTTGTGAGGCTGTAGACAGCAAAGTCATTAACAACATGACTGTTGGAGGGAAATTGTTGTTTTCAAGTCCTGGGTCTACCACTAGCTGTTGTGACCTAAGGGCTGGGGTTAGGGTGAGTTGAGTCAGGCTTTCAAATTTGAGAGCAAAATTTAAGGCAGCATGAAATATCAGTAATCAAGATAAATATTTTAATACAATATTTTTAAAAATCAAAAGCTAGGGAAAATTCATGATGCACAAAATATCAAAATTTTAAATAAAGGCAGGCTGTTGTTTGTGTGGAAACCTTGATATGTTTGTATTGTTCAGGAAACAGTATTTTCCAGTCAGCCTGCAGTTCCTGGGCTTCATGGCCATCGTGTCCCCCAAGGGTAGTATAAGGGTTGACAGTGGCAAGAGAACAGATTGCACAATTCATGGCTTTCTGACTGTCTTAGTCCATTTTGTGCTACTATATATAACAGAATACCTGAGACTGGATAATTTATAGAGAACAGATATTTACTCTCTCCAAGTTCCAGAGGCTGGGAAGTCCAAAGTCAAGGCACCAGCAGGTTAGAGCCTGGTCTCTCTGCTTCCAAGATGGCACCTTGAATGCTGCATCCTCCAGAGAGCGAGAACATTTTGTCCTCATGCAGCAGAAGAGTAGAAGAGAGAGCCCCATTCCATAAGCCCTTTTTATAGTGGCATTAATCCATTTATGAGGGCAGAGCCCACTTAACCTAAACACCTCCCATTGGGTCTTACTTCCCAATACTCTCACACTGGGGATTAAGTTTCAACATGAGTTTTGGAGGGGACAAAAACATTCAAACCATAGCAATGATTCTCCATAATTTCTCAATTTAGCCAGGCACATAGTGAATACTTATGAAATAGCAGCTTGATCGAAGGTGAGACTGGAGGATAATGAGCTTGTATTAGTGAACATCTATTAAGCACCAGGACTAGAACAAGTGTATCATATATGTTAGCTAGTTAAATCTACATTCTTTCAAGAATGTAGATTTAAGTATCTACCAAGGTGTGAATCCATAAAGTCTTATAAATGTTTTTTAACATTTTAAAAGGTGGATAATTTTTTTCTTTGAATAACAGAAAAAGAAAAGAAAAACAGGTAGAAATAAAGGCTCTGTATAAGAACCCCTACCAGTCTGTTTCCTGTGGACCAGGTTACCTAAGATCACTACTGTCAGGTAACAGTTGAGGTATGCTCCACAGCATCTATCACGAAAGGTGGGTCAGTATACCAGAAAAGAATCCTTTCAATCAGCAAATTGCCTACACCCCTGAATCTACAATGTATATAAAGGCTTCTGGCTTTCTGACATTTCTTTTAAATTTCTCATTCCAGATACTCCAGAAAGTTTTTTTAAACTTTTTATGGTTGTCTTTGATTAGTACATGTTGTCTCTGAGGCTTATTTGTCCCTGGTTCTGGGCATTCTTGCTGTTTGATGCTGTGACTTAATACCTTCTTGCTTTGTGTGACCTTTGAACAAGTTATCTAACCTCAATTTATTCCAGATAGTTGTAAGGAGTAAATGAGATAAGACTTGAAAGAACTTTGCAGAGTGCCTAGAACATAGTAGGTGCTAAATAAATTTAAGCTGTGACTAATAAGAATACAAAATGTTAATAGTGGTCACAGCATAATATTAGCATGCTTCCTCGCTCTCCCGGCCCTAGGTGTCTCATTGTTTCCCTGTGCTAGTTTTTCCCCCTCTCCTCCCATTTGCTCCATGAAGACAGCCACTCACATGCAGGTTCTTGCCATGGCCCCCTTTATAAATGGGGGCTCTAGAGTCTTTCAGGATCTCCTTATCTTGTAGGTCACAAGGCACTCTTTGCAACTGAATCCCATCTTTCCCAGTGAAGGAACAAATTTCTCTCTTTGCAAAATTCAACTGCCTAGAGAAACAAATCTTTGGATAAGTTGGGGGTTTTTTGTTTCTTGGTTTTGTGTTTGTTTTGTTTTTGCATCTTGTCTCTATCAATTACACCACCTTCGCCAGTCACACACCCTGCTACATAATAAAGAAAAAAGTGGTTTTTCTCGCCAGTTTCTAAACTCAGCATGTGAATGCCCTTATTCCAAAAACAAGGTAGCAGAAATTTTTCAACTGTCCCGTCGTGTATTAAATGATCAAGAAGCATTTTAAACTCCAAAATCCTCACAAAAACAGTTCCCATGCATAAGGCAAGAGGCTGTCAAATATACCTTATTGTGCTAAAGGACCTGCAGGGGGCGCCTGCTTCCTTATTTATTGACCTCTAGACCAGCTGCTGAGGGACAGGCCTTCCACTGTCTTCTGCTGTCACCACTCAATACTTAGGGCTCCTGGGGACCCCCGAGGAGTATTATGTTTTGCGATACAATCTTTCTCCCTGAGATTTTCCAGTACTCATCTTCATTAGGAAGCAGCAGCACCGACGCTTAGGTCCTTCTTTAAGAAGGTATAAAGGAATGTACTTTGCTTCAGGGGTGAGACTTTAGCAGGGTGTGATTTGTTGTAGGCTACAATACCATCTGCATGTAAGCCTGAAACAAATCCTAGCCAGATGCTGCTGAAAAGTTGTGTCTTACATAAGCGTTTCTACTAAGTATATTCTGGAATTCTCTATATAATTAAACTATTTAAGAAGTTCGCCTTCGTGTTTCCACTGTTTCTGCCCATACTTGAATTCACTCGCTCACCTAGCTTCCATTTCTTCCACCTTGAATCTGCCTAATTTTTAAAACTAGAGATTCCAAGTCACAGATCTTTACTTACATTATTTTATGACTTTTTCCCTGTTAAATGTATTCCCGTTCACCCTTCTCCATTTTAGTTCCCTCCATTTCCTGTAACACCTATTCGGGATGATTCATCTGTTGTTTCAAATTAGGCCAGTGGTTCTCGGCCCTGGCTCCCCTGAGAACCTCTTTTAAAAAGCCCTATCCTGGGCCTTAGCCCAGGTCAATTGAATTAGAATATCTGGAGAAGGAGCTCGTGCATCATAGTGTTTGCAAAGCAGCTCAATTTAGAATATCGAGTTACACTAATGGGGTCTGAGGACCTAACCCTTCCTCCACCCTCGTGCCCCTCAAGAATCCCCTCCTCACTGCGCCTTTGTGAGCACATCCACCGACACTGACCAACACTGTGGCACCCCAGGGAGTTGTCCAAGGAAGTTACGGGTGGGAAAGGATAATGGGGGCTTTTCTTCACAGACCCAAGAAAGGACATGAAATAGAGGAACCAAGTGTTTCAAATAACCTCTGATCTCCAAAATTCAGATTCATATTTGCAGCCTACGCTTCACATCCCTCTTGAAGCTAGCACAAACACGGAAATAAGGACACAGGACTAGGAGCGCCACTAGGCTGAGGTAAGGAGGTGAGGAGGTGCCCAGGGCACAAAATTTAAGGAAGTACTCACTCGCAGGTGCCGACCCTTCACTTGCAAGACCCTGAGAATGAGTGCCTCCTTAAATTTTGTGCCCTGTGGGCCTCTTTACCTGATCCTACTCCAGGCTCTAAGAGGAACTGAAATGAGACCTTTTCTAAAGGGATCTGGGATGGCTGTAATCATCCAGTCCAGGTGAAGATTTGATAAACACGACTAAAACAGTCTCCTCAGTGCATCTTAGCAGTAAGATGTCAGGACTTCCTAAATGAGAATTAGGATCTGCCATGAGCCCCCATTTCACTCCTCAAATCCTACCCCAGATATGCAGCTTGGGGAGGATTTTGAAAGGTAAGATCTAGTTAGAGAAGCAGCAAATTTCCATTTGTGTTAAAAGAGGGTGACAATAGTTTTTGATTTAAAGTCACATGTAATGATACTTTCTCTAGTAATATGCTAAAATATCTCTTAATTTCAATTCTTCATTCTTCCTCTCTATTTTATAAAAAATAAAAGAATTAATGCTTGTGAAATATCTAATCCAGAATCTGACAGTTGAGTGCTCAGTAACTGGTAACAATGTTTCTCACCAGGAAAATAATGGAACTCAGGAAACACTTATTGCCCAAGATCATCGCATCAGCAATTCCACATTGTTCAAAGACAGAGTCAAACTAGGTGCAGACTACAGACTCCACCTCTCTCCAGTCCAAATCCTCGATGATGGATGGACGTTCTCTTGCCACATCAGAGTCAGGCCTGGCAAAATCTTGAAGAGCTCTACCAGGGTCAAGGTTTTTGGTGAGGATTTTTGTTCTGTGGACTCTCCACCATCCTCCTGTCAGTTTGTTCTGCCTTGTTCTCCCCTAAAGAGGAAGCACTGCTTTCCAGGAAAGCAGCCACTCAAGGGTAGCAATTCCAGAGTTCTGTTTGCCTTGATACTTGTCATTCTGGTTGGAGTTGGGGACTAGGGTAGAATGACACTAAAGAATGATGATTCAGTTACTACAATAAAATCACACAGAAAGCCATAATTTCCTGTATTCATCCATTTGCTGTTGCTTATAACAGAATACCTGAAACTGGGTAATTTGTGAAGAAAAGAAATTTATTTCTTACAGTTATGGAGGCTGAGAAGTCCAAGGTCAAGGGCCTACATCTGGTGAGAGCCTTCTTGTTGGTGGGAATTTTCTGAAGAGTCCCAAGGGTCCCAGCATCCTAGCTCTAGCTCAGGTCTCTCTTCTTATAAAGCCACCAGTTCTCCTCCCATGATAACTCATTAATCCTTGGACCCATTAATCCATGAAGGGATTAATCCCTCCAGTCACCTCTGAAAGTCCCCATCTCTCAATAATGCCACCTTGGGGATTACATTTTAGCATGGGTTTGGGAGAGAACATTCGAACCATAGCAGATGGGTCAATTTCCTGGTGATCACTATCTTATTTACAACTTTAATGTTGCCTAAGAATGCGGGAAATCTCCTTAATTATAACTGCCAAAGTCTAATTGCTTAGTTGCCTAATTGTCTTAGTTGCTTGTTGGAGCAAGGTGGAATAAGGCCAGTGAGAAAAGGAAGGTGATAAACACAGCTCCAGAGATACTCTGCAGAAGCATCTTCCCCTCCCCATCCTACCAAGGCCAGCTGGGGTGAGAGACCATCCAAGTCCTTCCCTTCCAGCAAAGGAGCCTGCAGGGACAGCCCTCTGACCCTGTGTTCTCAGGAGTGTGGAGCTGAGCTATGAAATCCACTGTGGCCCCATTCAAAATGCAGAGACTCTGCAGGATACAAATTTCTGGGGAAAATATGAAAGTTCTATTTTGCCTGATGGTGCAAGAAAATAATAAACAGAAGCCCCTGGCTTTGGATGTTTTTCCATTTTTGTGACAAAGACCTGTGTTTTTGTTAAAAAGTCAATTTTAAAGGAAGGTAAAGAGAAAAGCAGTGATGTGGATGGACAATTAATTGTTTTGAAAATGAGGTAAACAAAGAGAAAATAACTGCAGGAAACCTAAGGGCATGGGCTGCTAAATTGTTCCTCAGTTCTCTGAATAAAAGAGAAGGCAAAAAATCTTTTGTTTTTATTTGGAATCTTATTGCTTTATTATTGGAGGTCATGCAATTCGGTATTCTGAAGAAAACACAAAGTTGTTTGTAAAGGTGAGGGTGGCTCCAGCCAAGATTTATCTGGTTTGAAGTCTTGTGCTTATAGCCTTCCCCTTTTCTCTCTCTAGCTCTTACCCTTCCTCCCTCCCCCTCTCCTCCTCTTCCCTTCCCTCCGCCTCCCTCCCTCTTTCTCTTTCTCTCCAGCCATCAGGAGTGGCCTAGGTAATAATCACCCCTGATGACCAGGTTCTTTACTGAGCTTAAACAATGTCCTGTGAAGAGTTGGAAACACACTGCTCATCTCTTTTATTGATATCACCATTTGTTTACTTACCAGGGTGTGACTGTCTTAGCACAAACATGAAATTGCCTCAGCTGGTCTATTGGCAAACCAGTGAAGGCAGCTATCCTGGGTGTGGAAAGCAATATCAATTTTAAGTTAGGCAAGCTGTGTCCCCATTTGATCAAGACTTTTTGTGCCATAACTTGATCTAATTGCCTTGTCAACATTTATATTGTGCCCTGTATCTCTTTGCTGCATTAGACTATCTTCGTCTTGGTCTTCAATGTTTTCCACTCTTTTATATCTACTCATATCACCCTATCTGGCTCTATGTTTGTCTGTCTCTATATTTCTCTTTCTTCTTTGAATTCCTTCCAGTGGATGCTTAAAAATATGAGACTTTCTGCCTGCTTGTTCAGAGAATCAGATTTTCCCTGCCTTCTGGCTTTCCCATTTAGTAAGCGGCTGGGTATGTTGTGTTTGGACAGAGTCTCATCCAGTCTTTAGGCTATTTCTGTGTGTTCCTTGAGTATATAGTATAGTGGACCTGGCACAGAGGTACAATACATATAAGAACCCACTTTGCATCCTTTGATGATTCCCCATATAGAATGAGCCAAAAAAAAAAAAATGAAAACCTGAAATAAATACCCAAATGTATCACAGACCTATTATACATGCCCAGCTTATTTCTTCTCCCCAAACGATGCCTCATTACCCAGCTCTTCATTCTCCAACAGGTCAGGGACCAGAGCACCCCAGCTCTTTTGCCCCTTCCTGTATCTCCTTCCCTGGTCTCCTTTGGCTTTCTTTCCCTTGCCAGGGTGTCACCTGTCCATTGCAGGTTTGCTGTCCCCCACTCCTAAGTTCCAAACCTGATTGTCCTGAGCCTCAAAGAGAACCTGTCTCTCCCTATCATTCCTGAAACCTGTAGTAATTGTTCTTTCGGGACCTTCATTCTACTGGTATTTTTCTGCTGGTAGGAGGTCAGAAATACCCCTCCCCCGATAGTGTTTCAGGGTTGTATCTTGGTTTGGGTTCCCCTGAAAGCAAACATCGAGACAAGGATTTGAGTTAAATGAATTTTTTTGAGAAGGCATCCTGGGAAACATCAAAAGAAGAATGGGAAAGTGAGTCAAGAAAGGGAAGGAAGACAATAAAATGTACATGATTAAGCCAAAAGCTCAATCTCACTGGGAAACTCTTGGAAACAGTGTAGAACATGCATCAGAGTTATCCCAAATGAAGGACAAGGAAGCTGGGGTATTCATCCACCATCTCCCTATCTGTTATCTCCATAAACTCTCTGGAACTTCCAGTTTTTCCAACTTGTGAACTGAGCATGTTCTCATAATTCTTATAAATCCTTAGGCAGAAAATCATAGACATGCCCAGGAAGAAGACTTAAGTACGTGGAGGTAAATGCCATGTGGATGTAGCAGGTGCTGACAGCACCTGTGACAGGTGTCTCAGTGTTCTTTCCACTGGTTCATAGAAGGCTCTGTCTGCTATGCTCAAGAATTTACTTGATGCCACTTCAGTTCAACAAATATACTCAATGTCTACTTTATGTTAGACACTGCTAAGTGCTGGAGATGTAGAGACAGATAAAACACTCTGGCTTTGAGGCACGTAAATTCTAGCAGGACAACGAAATTGCTGAAATATTCTCCGATATTTTCTAGTGTTAAGAAACCAAATAAGGATCTCTGGTTCCCTTCAGGGGCATGAAAATGAGACTTTATTTCTAGGCATTTGGACTTGTAGAACATGCCTCTCTTCTCTCTTTCCCAATCCGCCTGCCCTCCCATCCTACACATTCCCGATTTCACTTGACTCACCACTGATCACCACTCAAGTATTAGTTACACGTCGCATCTTCCAAAATCCTCCACCTATCTCCCAAGTGAGAGTTAGAAGCTTTTGTTAAACGCTGTCTTCAAATTCTACATGTCCTCAATCGTTGTACTTATCTCAGCATATTGTAACTTCCAGTTTATTTATCTGTATTTTTCATGAAAATGTGGATTTCTTGAGGACAATGAATGTGATTTGTTCACCTTTATTTCCTGGGCATCTAGTATACTGCCAGGCACATAGTGGGTATTTATAATTATTTGATGAATGATAAATCTTTCTCACAGATACAACCCCCCCCACAGACACACACTAGTAACCAGGTAGGATGACATTCAGTGCCACTAACTATGTTTTATTTGCCTTTAAGCTAAGCCAGAAACCCCCATGATTGTGGAAGACTCCATGGATGTCTCGGGAAAGGTGAGTCACATTAAAGCCTTTGAACATCTGTAGTATTACATGCCAAGGTGTGTCACGTTGCATCGTTGCCAGGAACATGCTCTCAAAGGACCTTACTCCTTGGCCCTCGGCCAATTAACTGCCCATAGAGATGTAGGGAAGCTGAGTCGATTCTAGAAACTGAATGGGAAATTTTACTTTTAGACTTAGGACCTTCGGAATGTTTGATCTGCATCCTTGGTTCTTAAATTAAATTTCCCAGAAAAAAACAGTTGTAATTATTTAAACTTCTCTCTAACAAAAATTGTTAGAGGTGGATAGTGAGGGAAAAGTAGGGCAGAAAGCAGTGTGAATCCTGGTGTAAGAAGGAGGTTTTTGCTCAGCTTAAATTTATAATAATTTGTTCTAATCCATTTCCTGTACCAGATTTTCCGTTGTTTTCATTTCAAAGTGACAAGACGAAATTTACCCTCCTATACCCCTTCAGAACCCTGGTCATTTCTTTGGCAGTTGGAGAAAGGGAAGGAGAAAAAGGAAAGTTGAATAAGGCCCTGTGACTTCAGTTTCTCGTGGGTGGTAGTTCCCAGCCTCTAGTCACTGGGATCTGAACTCACTTCCCAGCCCTTCCTCTTGCGGCCATGACCTGGGGCAAATTACTTCACATCTTTATAGTCAATTTCTCCATCTATAATGAAGGGGATAATACTAGTATCTACACGTTGTTCTGTGGAATTTAATTAAATAATGTTTGAAAAGCCCTTAGTACAGTGTGTGGCATATATTAAGTATTTAACAAATGTTATTGTTTTTGCTATTACTATTATCTATTTTAATCGGCTATATTGTGGCCTTACGATTTCATCCAAGCTTTTCAAAACCCCATATAAAAAAAATATTCTCATTAATTCTCAAACATTTCCTGTTATATAGGGTACGAGAAGATTATGTTTATATACTAGTTTCTTCTCACCCCAAGACACTAGATAACATGATTTCTTGTCCTAGCTGAATATCAGTCCTTTAATTCAACAGCTGCATAAAAATTATAGCTCGGATTCTTTGGGATGGTTTTTTATGACTCTCTCTCTCTCTTTCTCTTTCACTCTCTTTCTATATATATTATATTACCCAAGTATTTGTGTTTTTTACTATTTCACGTATTAGTCTCTCAGATAACTGCTACTGTAATCCTGAGTATATAGCAAAAGATTTAATCATTTTTGTGCCACCGCAATTTAATTTCTAAGTTTATTAGTGGACTTCATTGCAATAGTTTAAATTAAAAACATAATCTAATGATACAGCTTTTGGTAGGTGTTTTTGTTTCTAGTGCCAATGTTTATAAGTAATATGGGCTCAATACAGATATAGAACCATAAATTGAATCCCAAGAATCCCAATTTTTTAAAAAAAGAACTTTGCCTTTCCTCTTCTGTACCCATGCTTGCCGAAGTGCTGACTAGGAAAACCAGAGAACTTTACTTCCTGGGGAATAGACAAATAATCTCTCTCCAACCCCACACAGGACATGGCTTGTTCTGGGGTCTTTCAAGATCTTGCCAAACATTAGAAACTTCTCACTCTAATATTCTTATAATCCCTGCTGTATTTCAATAACTTATTAACTCTTCAGAGCCCTTTCACATACTTTTATCTGGTGGTGCTCTGAAATATGTCAGACATCTGTCATTTTACAGATGACAACTTGGGGCCTGGAAAGAATAGACAGCTGGCTGAGTCCCTCGTAAAGGGCAAAGGTGGGGTGCATATTTAGCTTGCCCACATCCGGGCAGGATAGTAGGATGAAAGGAAATCACGCTTTAGGGTCAGATAGCACTGGTGTCAAATCCTAATTCAGCCACTTACTGGTTACACATCCTCATCAACTAGTTAACCTCCATGATCCTTAGCTGATTCACCTCGAAAGCTGAGATAATAATAAATACTTCACACGTTTCTTAGGAAATTAAATTTATGCACAATAATGGAGTACCTAGCGCATAATAGACAACTCAGGAATATTTTTTCCCTGACTACTACTTATCATTCACCCACTTTCTTTCACTAATTCTTTGCTCTACACTTATACTCATAAATCTGCTATGTGATTGATTCTAGGAGACAGTGTGGGATAATGAAAAACACAGAGCATAGATTGTGGAATCTGACAGAACTAGGTTTGAATTTTTTTTTGTCACTTACTAACTTGGACCCCTGGGACCTCAGGTCTTTAACTGCTTTATCAGTGAAGGGGGACAATGATTGCCATCTCACAAGGGTGAGGGAAGGATCCAACCAGAGAGGGTATGCAGAGTACTTACCATCTGACAACCACGAGTGTTTGATAATGGCACTTCCCTACCCGCCCCCCTTCATTCCTTAGAAAGTCATTAAATCACCATACATGTATTGGATGCCTGCTCTGTGCTACATATTCACTACACAAGCAGCCCTCAGTGTTGGATTGTCATGTAGACTTGGTCAGTTGTGAGCTGTCTTCCAGTGTTACTTAAACTTAAAAAGTTTGTGGCTAATTTAGTTTTTCTATAAAACAGAAAAGACTCAAAGTTATTCTAACAATGATGCCTCTCAGGTGTGGACATGCCAGAGATATCTAAGGAGAGTATCATATCTGTGGATATTGTGTTCTTGTGAGTTCCTGAGGCTAAGACTTTGCTAGGGCTCCAACACAGCATGCAACTTCACTCCTGCAGCTAGGATGGGAAAAGAGTCTTTAACCTCAACCTCAGGGCCCCTCCAAGTGGCAGATTTTTGCATCAGAGCAAAAGATGTTGGGCCAAAGAGCCCCTTAGCCCACAGTTGGTGATGCAGCACAAGAAGGCACAAGAGAGATGTATAAAAACTCCAGTGTACACAGTCTTTCCACAAGCCACATACATCTCTCTCTGATGCTTGTGCTTTATGTTTTAACCCCATCATCCCCATGGGTCTTGCCCTTGTGACTCCCTACCTTTGTTATGTTTGACAAAATTTAGGAAAAAAAAAAATCTAAAGAAATCTCTTTATCATGAAACAGGAAACCAAAGTAGTTTGGAGTTAAGATGCCTAAAAAGGAAGACAGGCTACTATAATAAGAACCACGTAAAACAGATAACCAAAATCTGAAAACCACACTGTGGTTAGCTTCAGTAGGAGAACACTGGTAGATTTTTGCAGAATTTGACTATTCGTGTTTATTTGGTTTTGGTTTTGCAAAGCTTGAACACTTGTGGATTCCTGGAGCTTCTTAAGCCCCCTTCCAAATAAATGTATGTGTTTTTGGTTTTGTTTTTCTAAAGAATAGATTTTACAGCCTATTTTTTTTTTCCTCTCTCTCTAACATCTTTTGTGATACAATAAGGCTCTGACTCCAAACGTCCAGGCACGGGGCTCCCAGCAGCCGTCTCCGTCTGACTGGTGAGCCCTGAGCTCGCACCACAGGTGGAGAGGCCCCGTGAGGGCACCACAGCCTGTGGGGAAACCACATGGCAACTGAAATCTTCACTATCAGGCAGATTTCTAAAAAAAAATCATGGCAGGACTGCAGTATAGCCTGGGTGTTTCATAAGGCTGGTGTTTGGGCTTCTGTTTGTTCCAGAAACAGCTCACAGGGAAGACAGGTCTGGCTGTCAGGGCTGCCTTGCAAGTCTAGGAAGCAGTAGGAGTGAGCCAGGAGGCAAGATGCCATCGTTACACCAGGATCTCCTCTGCCTTCAGGGAGGTCGGCACCCATAAATTACTTGCGTGATCTATGGGATCATGGGACACTTTATCTCCTCTTCCCTTCAGTAGCTCTCCGCATCCCACCCTCTCTCCCAACTCAGCTAAAAAAAAAAAAAAAAAAAAAAGCAGGGGTGTGGGGAGGGGTTCTAGAGGAATCTTCCAAAACAAATGGCAGCTCCAGTCCAAAGACCAGAATGGTTTCCAGTTTGGTTTATTTTAGGCATATCCTCAGCAGCCCAGGAAACTTTTCTCTCCCTATGGGCTGTTAGGCTCCCTATTTGCAAAGTATCTCTGAACATTTAAAGATGAACAATTTAAAAAATAAAACCGACAACAATAGATTGGCACACAGTTAGCATTTCAGAGGTACAAATAAAATTCAAAACCTACTGCTCAAATGAATGACTGGTCTGTGGACACAAAACAAAACCAACTCAACTCATGAAAATTGACTTCAGGATCTAAGAAAATATTCTCTGTCCTTCACTCACCCAGACAGTCATTTTCTGTTTCCTGGGTGGATTTTTCCTAGAGCACTGTCTCTCTCCTCCCCATCTTCACATTTCTTCTCTATCCCTTTGCTCTCTTTTTTGCTTTCTTTCCTCTGTTCTTTATTTCTCCTTACCAACCCCATCTCTGTGTTTCCTTTTTCTTTTGGAGTTTCTTTCATCTCTTCCTCACTAAGTCCTTCTCCCTTAACAGACCTCAACATGAAATCAGGTTATAATTTTAAATACCTGAGATTTTTATATTCTCTATTCTTAATATTTAAACCAAGTAAGTTGAAGAGTCTTTAATTTTCTCTGTGCTCGTTACACATTAATTAGCTTACGTGTTAGATTGTTGAAAAGGCTCACAGGACTCAGATGGCTTATACTGAAGAATCAGCTTTAATGTAAGCAGACAGTACAACAATGCAAGAACAGGAGGAAGATATGCATTGGAAGGGTCCGGAGATCTTAGGCTCAAGCTTCTTTGCCCTTCCACTTGCTGGATCACACAGAACAAGCTTTGTATCCAGGTCTCAAGGCACCACCAGTACATGTGCAAACACCTCAGTCCCAGGAAGCTAAGCTCTGCTTGTGACGGGGTCCCTGAGAGTGAGCTGGTCACATAGGCACATTCCAGATACCTGACTGGCCTCAGCCGTCAGAACCTTCAGCTCCACCAAAACCAAGTGCAAGGCATAAATCCAATTATTTGTACTAAACCATGCCGACAGGCTGGTACATTCTGCCTTGAAACAACTCACAGATCCATGGTGGCAAAACAGCATTTATCTTTAGTCGGTGCATTTTACCTTTTTGGCCAAGGGTGAGCACAGCTCTAAGAACCCCATATATATAAGCATGTGGTCCATTCAGACCTGCTGAGATTAACTCATACTGGGCATTCTTTTGCATATAAACAAAATGTCACTAAACTACTTTGCTTTACAGTTGAGCTGGAACTAAAATGACTCTTTGCTATGAGTTCAAACTCGGTATTCTAGGAATGGATTTCCCCCCAGTCCCGATTTAAACGAAATGGAAGGGATGCGCCGCTGCAGGCAGGTCCTCGTCCTGCTGACATGCCTCCTTCTCAGCCTTCGCCTTCCACTTCATCTCCAGGATGGCCCTCTCCACCTCCTCCAGGGCCTGCTCTCGCCTTTCCACTGCCCTCTCCCTCCATTCCACAGCCCTCACCCTCCTGAGCACCTCCCTTTCCCGCTGGCTGGCCCACAGAGCCAGGGTGCCCACCTGCTCCAGGAGCCTGCCCCAGTCACCCTCAATGCCCACAGCGGGTGGGGGCCCGTGGGGCCTGGGGTCCTGGCGCAGCCCTGCCTGACCATGGCCACTCTTCTCCAGCTCCTCCCTGTGCATGCTTTTCAGATGCTTCCACAGGGCCGTGGTGCCCACATTGACCCCAGGCCCACGACTCACCTGCCTGCCACACAGGCGGCAGGTGGCATACTGGTTGGGGTGGTGCCCTGCACGAGCAGGGGCCAGGTGGAAATACTCCCATGCCTCAGAAAACCGAGTCCCCTTGTTGTGGGACATTGGGGTGGGCATGGCACTCGCCAGAGGGCCAACCAGTTCTCCAGTCTCACTGATCTCTTCCTCCTCCTTCATCTCTAAGTCCCCTTTGGCCTTCATCCTGGTTCCCTTCTCGTCCTCCTCTTCCCGTCTCATTGTGTCTCCTCTTCTACAGCTTTCTTTATGATGTGCCTAGACGTGAGCCAAAAGGTTTAGTCGAGCCACAGGACTGAATGTGTAGTCTGGCCGCACCTGGGCAGTGTGATGTTTCCTCCTTTCTGCGTCACTGGAGAGTCAGGGGTGAGTCAGATACAAGCAAAATGGCCTATAAATGCATTCCCTCCGTGCCCCAGATACTTACCAACCCCTCCCTGGCTAGGCCAGAAAGACAAAACACATCAGGTCCTGTGGCAAAGGTGTTCCCTGGTCCAACAATTACGAAGCTCTTTAGTAAACTCAGTGTTTTCTACATCAACCACCACAGCAGGTATTTTTGAATGTTGAAAGTTTTAGGTTTTCTCTTGATTCTCCTCCTAGATGCTTCCACTGTTTCTGTGCTCCTTGTTGCCTATAAAATGCACTTAGGAGGCAGGAGGAACAGCCTCTGGGTTCAGGCTCTGTAGGACTGTCAGGGCGGGGGCCTCAGTGGCTTTCACAGGCAGAGGTTGATGTAGGAGACAATCCTGCTTCCTAAGAACTGTTGCAACAAGCAGTCCAGAGTAGGCGAAGCCTGCCAAGATCTGGATAGTAAAGTTTCCAATGTGAGTTCAGTTTGTCCTTAGAAGGTGTGTCTCTGAGGCCGGGATTCTAAGAAATCCAAACAGCAAGCCCAGCTGTTCCGGCAGGAGCTGGCATGCACAGAGGAGGAGGAGGTGGAGCACACTGCCACAGATGGTGTTGCCTGGTTGTCCTCCGCAAGCGGCTCACCTTATTCCACCTTCCCCAGCATGATCACCTGCAAAGCTAACAGCAAATAGGACCTTCAAATAGGAAGTAACACTTTACTCCAGATATTTGGCTTACTTACTCCATTTTAAAGATAAATAAATAGATGGGAAATTATATTACATTTTAAAAACAGCCTGACTTCACTCCCCTTTCTTGGGTCATTTCTTAAATGAATGAGAGCTTTATTCATCAAGCTTGGCAACCCCAACAGTTAGGAAATCCCCCAAGCCACAAGTGGGTACTTACAGGCAAGCAAGGATTTGCACTTGTCTCTGATCTCTCCCGTGCTGAGTGAATGCGTTTCTGCTCACCTTGGATGGCTGTTAGCTGACTCCTACCCCTAGGAGGAGGGCACCTCCAGTTCCGGTCTCCTCCCACTTCCAGGGGAGCTTTGTTTCCAAGAGGGTGTGTCTCTGTCTGTGGGTTTTTCTGCAACTCCTAGACACAAATGCAAACCTTCTCTCCACCCTCTCCAGCACCAAAAAAAAAAAAGATGTTCCTGGCAAAAGTCATGCAGCAAAACAGTAAGTCAAGCAACTACAAATCTTAGTTCTGTTTCTCGATGACTAGATCATCTGGCCTCTCAAGCAAAGAAAGAGATTTAAGGGGGTGAGGGGTGAGAAAAGCTGAAATATGTCTCTACAAAACATGCCTCAAGAACACCTGTGATTTCAAGTATTTTGTCCAATTGTCAGACCATGAGTCTTGATTTTTGGTTTGGCAACTATGGCTGTTGCAAATACAGTCAGTAGAAAAACCAAAGAACTTGTAGAAAAGGGAAGATTCAATAAAAGAAAACCCCTAAAACTCAATGGCACATTGAGAAACAGATTTTGAATGCTTTTTATTATGTTATGTAACTAGAGTTGGAAAAACTGAAATTCTATTCGCTTCTACTCTCAAATAAAGGTATAATCACAACTTAAGCAAAAATATATATTTACATATATATTACATCTATTATATATATATGTGTGTGTGTTTGTGTGTATGTGTGTATGTATATCTAAATTTGGGAAGGAAAACCTGCCAAGAGGAGACAGGTACATTTTAAAGAAGGTATCAGTGGAAGAAAAAACTTCGCATTATAGAAGAAAAGATAGAAGTGGTATAGCAGAAAACATGTAGAGACTGAAAGTTAAATTCCAAGCAGAAAAAAGAAAGATCGAGAGGAAAGATTCCAATTGGGAATGCAGAGTTGGTAAACAAATATAGAAACTTTGTTTTTAAGATTTCCAAATCTTAAAAAAAAAGCTAAATGTTTTCAAAATGATTCTAATGGAAAGCCCTTTGGGAAAGGTTCTGTTCAAACTTAGGCAAGGTGACCAGGGTTTAACTTACAGATGGTCACCACTTCAGTGTTTTACCTGTGGAAATAAGGAAATGATCAGTCTTACAGTCAGATCTGGCTTGTTTTTTTCTGACTTATCCAATCTCATTATGGCCCAACTGTCCACTGGCTTCTTTCTGCTTCCAGGGTAACATCCCAACTCATGGCAGAGCCTCAAGGTGCTCTGACAAGCAGCCCATTCCAGCCACCCATCATCATGAATTGCCCACTACTTTCCAACGTAGATCACCTGTAGAGTCTGGGCCTATCTCTTCCCTGTCCACAGAATGTGACTCTGTTCTCCAAGTTATTCCCAGATTTCACTCTTCCTTCTACTTCTATAGAACTATCCAAATACTTTTTGGTACTTAATACATAATTTGTATGCTATTGCTCACTTATTCCTTATGTACCAGAATAATGTATTGGAAAAGTCAGTAATTTAGCTTGTCTCTCAATGCAACAGGTGCACAGAGTGAGTGAATCATTTTTGACATCTTGGCCGAGTAATGTGGGTATGTGCATATATGTGTGTGCACATACACTCTTGTACAAATTTACTTTGTATTTTTTCAGATTTAACATATTTTTCTTCTTGCTCATTTAAGCCAAGTGAAAGTTCCCAAATACAGACAGCTCTGCTTATGCAGCCAAACCCATAAAAGTCATTTGACCTCAAGTTAAACTATTTTAGTCTGTGGCTTTTCAATTTTAGAGACATTGGAAAGAGTTTTAGGGCAAGAACCATAGTCCTGAACCAAATCTTAGAACACAGAGTCTAGAGATAATATAGAATATTTGAAATCTAAATCATTCTAGAAAATCTGAGTCTAGAGTATCTACAAGAGTCAAATCTTTTCAGCTTTTTTAGGAGCTGATAAGAGATTCCTTCAGTGAGCCAGGTGCCTTTGTAAAATAATAGAACTCCCCACTTGTTTCTGATAATGCCATATCATCATCTTTTGGTGAGTTAACTGAACCTGGAGGAAATGAAGCATGAAAATGGTTAATGGCATTGGATGTAATACAAACCTTTACAACTTTTTTTTTCTTTTTTTTTAACATTTCACCTCCTCTACCTCTTATATCTCTTCCTGGACCAACTGGAGATAAAAATCAATTTTGGGCATCTACTGGATTAAATTAACTGAATTCTCTTTCCTTAACAAGAATATATTTTAGGGGACTTGGCTTTACTTTTGGTTTTCTAGGGGAGAAAATGACATAATTTCATGGTGGTACGTCCCTGACACATGCATGTATCCCCATTATCTGGAAAAAGCAAGTGTTGCACAAGTGGAAATGCTAGGAGCTGCCGTGTTTGCCATTTACTGTCTTGGATGTGATAGAGAGTCTCCTCTGAAATTCTTCTTGTTTCCATGGGATTTTTGTAGCAAGATACTGAGGGGATGGTATCTCAGCTCTATAGGTTCTACACTTTTGGGGGGGCAACTAATTTGTGGATTGGTACACAAAGCATCCCATACAATTAATTGTTCTTTATTAGTTAACTAGTTTATTCATCAACTGTGAAAAACGCTTAGGATCTAAGAACTAGGGCCAGTCATATGTAAAATATGTACATCTCCTGATGAGAAAACAAGTAATTATAAGTGGGTATAATTTTGCAGGGTCTCAGATAAAATAATGGGGATCTAATAACTCTTATTGTATATTTTCATCAGGCTGTTGAAGAAAATATCATTCCTCAAAAAGCAAACTGTTGAAAATAAAATATAACTAACTCTACATGTGAATTTTCTGCTTTTGTAACATAGCTCCCTGTTGTTCCATTTCTTTCTTATTTCAATACAATCTGTTTTACCAGGAAATATTTTGGACTGGGATTGAAGAGACATAGTTTCTAATTGTGCCATTAACAACTATTTTCCACTCCCTTTAGCCACTTGGTGCTTTGATTTCCCCATCTGTGAAATGTCAATCATAAGGCATGCCCTACCTACTCTATAAGATTAAGATAAAATTTTTAAAAATTAGGAAAACTCTTTACAAGTAAAAAGTGGGATATTTGTATTAAATGCTTTTTGTGATTGTTGCTACAAATAGTATTTTACATTATTTGAGGAACAGAATCAAGATGTAGATCCCTTTTAACTTTTAATCTACTAATAACAGAATATTCCTCTCTGCCATCTTCTGTTATAGCTTCTTCATTCTATTCTTTAGTTTCCATTTAGGATTATTTTATTCTATACAGAGTTATGATTTCTCTTTTCCATAATACAGAATACAGACTTGTAACATTAGTATAGTCCTAGGTGCTTAAATTGACCTATTATTCCAGCCATAAATTTACAACATTTCTATAGTAGATACCCCATTTATAGGCCACATTTTAATGCAACTTATATTAAAGGTGGATGCTGCCTTGTAGTTATCCAGTTAAAAGTAGAGAATATAATTTCTTGCCAGTTTATCTCATGTGGGTGTTGATGAGATGTAAGGAGCACCAGGTTCTTCTGAATTTGCAAATAATCCTTGTTCTGTCTGTCTTAACCCCAGAGAACATTTACCTGCTCACTAAAGAATGTATTTCCCAAAGCAAATCTCACATGGTTTATAGATGGAAGATTTCTTCAAAATGAAAATGAAGGTAAGAAATCAATGGAAATGGGTCTCGTACAGAAAGAAAGCCATGTTCACAAATAACATTAGAAATTGTCATTGCCCAAGTTGAACTTGGCATTTAAGAATAATTTTCATTCCAAGAAAAACATCATCTTGCCTACCAGTTGTCATTTTCTGATACTTCATCTGGCTCCTACAAAAGGGTGGAGTGTAACATTTCCCAGAAAGAAAAAAATACAGTTGGCCTGTCAAACCACATACAAACACTTTTATTTAACTTTTAGTAAAAGTAACTCTCATATATGAGGGCAAAAAAAGTTTAATTCAACATACATGTATTAAAAAATTCTCTGCTTTTGGAATATAGTCATCTGTTCTTCCATTTCTTTCTTATTTCAATCCAATGTGTTCAATTAACTTAGCACCAATGCTTTAAATCAATCAATAAATAATTTCTACTTTTTCTTGTGCAGATCTGGGGTGGGGATTGGAGGGGCCTGGAGGAAGTGTATATAAGGGAGTTGGCTCCTTGACAAATAGCATGTTCCTCAGGAGGATTAA
>CM052436.1:44602580-44635572 GCA_028533085.1 Varecia variegata
AATTAATGAGAATAATGTTTTTTCACTATGTAAATGTCATTTAATGGACTCTATGGTGTTAATAAAAGATAATAATTTGTTTCTGCCTTCAGAAAGGTAGCAGTCTACCTTTCTGAAGCAGTCTGGAAGAGACGATATACACACATGAAAGTAATAATTCAAAATAGTAATGTGAAAGGTGGCATACCTTATAGAAATAAAATGCCCAGGGAGAGGTATAGACCAGTAAGTGTTGAGCTTTGAATTAGGAAAGTTCATGAGGTCAGAAAATGTTGCCTAAGAGAGATGAACTAACCTGATCTTTGAAGTGTGTATTGTATTTATTTGACTCCGTGGAGAGCTTGTAAGAACACTTTAAACAGAGAAAACAAAGTGAGCAGTTGTGCATTAACAAGGATGTTCATGGGCACTTGAGAAAACATCATAGCTAAGCTTGGGTCAAAGAGATAGGATTCTGTATCAGAGAAGCAGGGATGAAGATTGGAAAATGCAGACTAAAGGGAGCCTTGACAACCACTGTAATTAATGTGTATACTTCAAGTGATATTTCATTTACATGGGAGCAAATATTGTACATTTAGTGTACATATATTCCATTTCCCCCTCTTTTACAAAAATGGTAGCATACAATATTCATTGTTTTTTACTTATTCTTACTTAACAATATATCTTGGCCAGCCTTTCCATATCAGTACATAAAGTGCATTCCTCTTTTATTTTAACAGCTGCATAAATCTGCTATAATTTATGTAACCAATACCATATTAATGGACGCTTGTTTTTCTATTATAAAAATGCCATAGACAATTAAAAAAATAAAGAAAGCCTTAAGCCCCAGCTTAAGAACTCTAAATGTTATTTTTTAGGAAATGAGTCAAGGACCCCATTAAATATTTTTTTAGAATGAAAGTGACATAATTCATTCACCAAATATTTATCGAGCATCTGCTATGTATGACTACTCTTATAGATGCTGGGAATACAACAGTGAACAAAACTGAAAAAAAATTAAAAAGCCCTCATGGCATTTACATTCTACTAGTTAAAAGCAGATATAAATTTCTTCTATTTGAATTTTTATGGGGTTAATCTACATACATTAAGTGCTTATGTCAGACCAAATTCTTACTTCTGTGAAGAAATTCAAAGCAAGAGAAAGCACAGTTGCCACCCTTAAGGAGCCCACAATTTAATATAGGTCTAATATTAAAGAAGGAAAGAAGGCACAGCCAAGTAAATATATTTGTAGAAAAACAGGGGAAGATGCTACCCAATCTACTATCACACTAAGGTGATATAGTTGGGAAGCTTCTGGAGAATCAAAAGACAGTTTTAAAATAAGATCCCACTGTATTGGATTCGAAGACTGTTTTAGATCAGTGCTTCTCAACCAAGGTGATTTTGCCCTCCAGAGGACATCTGGCAGTGTCTGGAGACATTTTTGGTTGTCGCAATGAGGGTGGGAGGGTGCTACTGGCACCTAGTGGGTAGCACCAAGAATGCTGCTAAACATCGTAAAACATGGGACAGAACAGCCCTCTCAACAGAATTATCGGGTCCAAAATGCTGAGGTTGAAATACCCTGTTTTAGATCAAGGCCGAGGTGTAATTAAAGTAGGTATCTCTCACTTCACAAAATCAAATCTGGACCTCTGTCAAGATGGTAACAATAGATTATGTATGGAACAATTTTCTGTCTGATTTTTGTATGTCAAAAAAAACATGTTAAATCAATGGCTGATTATATCTAAATAAAACTTATCTTCTTAGAATAATCTCTGAATTATTACTGAAAAATCCAAATTTTGTCTTGGCAAACTGGAGGGTAATTGTGAAATCACACGATGATTCACTGCCTCAGAAGCTGGTAGCCTTCACTTTCGCATGGCCTTTTAGGAAAGGGAGCAAGATGGAGCATGTCATGGAAACCAACTTCAAAGGCTATGGTTTCTTTCCAAATTCTACGATGTGATGAACTTCATAATTCAGTTATAATTATTAAGCTGCATATCTGGCTGCAAGCATCTATTTCTCATTCTTTTTCCCTCAATGAATGGATATTTTTTAAACAAATGTAGGAGGTCATGAAAGCAATATTCCTTAACTAGCAGAGGAGAACTTTATAACTCATAACAAGCTGCAAGAGTTACCCAGGGAAGCATGGCTCAATTCAACCAGAACCAATATGTGTTTGCTGAATCCCAGCTACAGGCCCAGCATTGTTCCAGGAAAAGACAGGAGGCTGACAAGGCAAGCAGCAAGATGAGACAAGCCCCCATGGAGCAATCAGAGACACCTGACAAACCTAGGGCGGGGCTTCTGTTGCCCTGACAAGAAAGCCCTGTGCCTTTCAATTGACTGGCTATGACTTGGCTACTAGTTATGTAGCCTGAGACAATAGGCCTCAGAAATGCCAACCCCGGTTGTGGCAATCATCCAAGACATTTATTCAGTCAACAAATAAATACTGAGTGCCAGGGATTTTGGGGGGGAGGTGCTGGGATCCAGTGTTGAGCAAGACAGGCCGAGCTCTTGTTGCACGGAGCATGCAATCCTGCATGACCCACTTGCCTTGCCTCCCATTTACCGCCCACCAGGCCACAGTGCCTTTGGCCCTTCCTCCTATTTTTATGTCTGCACATGACCCTCAGACATGATCATGTTGATTTTAATATTAAGCCCTTTCTAATAACTCAGCTAGTCCTCACAGTAGATCCTCTGGATCTTTCTATCTCTAAATACTTGGAGTAAAATACCAGGTCCAGTCTGACACTAACCCTTGTCCGGATCCCTCGGTGGACACAACTGATCCTTGGCCAGTGGGTGATCAGACATTGAGGGGCACAGTCTAAAGGAAGCAGTTGCCCAGGGGAAGAGGATGCAACACAACTAGTGATTTATGAGTAAGCATGTCAGAAATGGGCAGGAGATCAACCTGGAAGACATGTCATTGGATGAGATTTAGAGGAAGCAGGGAAGAAGAGGGAGGTCAGGATATTAGGTTCTAAAGTTAAGAGGGGGATCCCAGAGAGAGTCTGCAAGGCAGTGAGAAGACGCTGGTGATTTGTTTGTGGCAGCAACTTCTGACCCTTTTGCTAGTCATGCCATGCCTGTCTTCAAGTGCCAGCAGGACACCTCAGTTGCTAATCAGTAGTTTCTGGGTTTATCATATGTACCTGGGTACTGAAAAATAAGAAATTCATTAAGTGCTGGGGACAGAGGAGTGGAATCAAGGAAGTCTGCACAGGGGATCTGGAAGGAAATTTTGACTCAGGTGGAAGAAACACAGGAGTTGGATCTTCAGATTATTGTCTTAAGCAAAGAAGTGAAATAAAATGAGTGCAGGATATGGGAAGACAAGCAGGATGAGGGCTGCCATTTCTTGCTGTGGAGAGGGCTGCAAGGTTGACTAGGTGAGGTGGAACCAGATGAAGCGAGCTTCAATTAATGGGCTATGGATTGGGGCTTTTTTACCCACTTTGGCTTGTTTAGTATGTGGGGAGATGTGAGTAAAACAGAAGCTGCAATATGGTAAGGGATACCTGCAAGAGCAGGGAGCAAGAAGACAAATTATGTACGATAGATTTAGAATGATTTAGATTGATGACGGTCTGAACTAGGATAGACATAGGTATCAGTGGAGAGTACTGTAACAGAAAACTCACCAGGATTGTCTGCCTAAATATGGAAGATAGCAAAAACGTTTTTAGGCTATCATATAAGTGCCTTCCAATTTTTTTTCCTAACAATTACTTAAATTTTTTTTTACCAAATATCATGATTGTATTATAACACTAAGCAATAATATTAATATTTACTGAGTGCCTCCAATGTGCCTGGACTGTCCTAAATTAGCAACTCTATTATCTCATTTAACCCTCCCAGCAACGCAATAACTTAGGTACTATTATTATCGCACTTTATAGATGAAGGCACTGAAGCACAAAGAAGTTAAGTAACTTACCCACAGTCATGCAGGAAGTAGAAGAGCCGGGATGGAGCCCAAACAGTCAGACTTCAGATCTTGAGTCCTACTGCCTCTGACAGTACATAGCTGGTGCTCAGGAAACGTCTTTAGACACTGAATAAATCCCTGCTAGTGTGAAGCTATTATAGCTCCTGTGGAAAGGTCACACATGACAGCTATGCCTATATTAATCTCTCCCTTCTCTCGACCAGTGCTTTCCTGAGAAATGCAGCCTCCAAGAGTGAAACTAACATTTTCTCAGTAGGAAATAAATCAGAATAAAGGACTCTCATTCATTACCCCTCCCCCATCAACACTATTATTATAAAATTCTTATAGTAGATATGAGTCTACAGAATCCATAAAAAACTCCGATACTCTCCCTTGAATCCTAGGAAATTCTGTTCATTGTATCTTTTTCATCAGCTTTCATCTGGGGCACACATTACAGATTGTTGAAAATTTTCTAATTTTTGTTCATATCTGTCACCCATACATAAGTCAAGGTTAGCCTTCTTGATGACTGGTTTACTTTGGATATTTGTTTATTCAGTTTTTCCCCTTTGGGTGAGGTTCCTCAGAGGAAAAGCTATCAGATGACCTATTTTTCAGTTTATTTCACAATTATTGAGTGTCTACAGGCTTGCCACATGATGCATGATGAGCCCTGTTCTGCTATCATCTTCCCCAAGGGAGGCCTGGAATCCTTTCTGGACCAGTTATCCCACAATACACATTCCTCTTACCAACTCAGTCAGCACGTGTCCCAAACAATCTGCTTCCCACATGAAAACAGCTTTGTGCAGAGATTAGGATTCCACGCCACATGTCTCCTTCATGCTGGGCTGAAGGTCAGTGTCCACCTTATCCTGACCGTGAGGATTGATGAGGCTGATTCGAATGTGTTTAGATGTGGGTGATGGCCTGTATTCTCTTAAGTGCAACTCTCCGGTTAATGTCACTACTGTTTCTAAAGGCTCTTTGTGCTGCAGGCGGATTGATGGAGAGCAATTACACATTTGTCAAGGAGTCTAGGGAGATAAGTCTGAGTTTCTGCAACGCTGATGGATGCCGTGGTGATGGAGTGGAAGGCCAAGAGAAAATATTGCTATTTGAGAAAATAAGTTAAATTTTCAGGTACAGTTTTACACAGGAATAAGGCAAAGTATTTAGATAACTGAGTCTGATCACTCAAACAGCAGTTCAAACTTACAAATAACTTTTACCTTTGTACTTGGTCGATTAAAGAAGCTAGACTGGGTAAGTTAGCAAAAAAATTAATTTTATTTGTCCTCATCATTCCCTGTTCAAATGAGCTCTATTGAATAATTTCTTCTGGGCCTCTGAAAGAAATTTCAGACAGATTACTTGACTTTTTTGGTGACTTTCATATAATTAATATTGTCTGGTCCTTTTCAGCCACAAGAACAGACTTGTGTCAATAATTAAAAAGTCTTGTCAAATGTAATGTCAAAACTTTCAAAAGTTAATTCAGTCCAAAACTTCCTTCCTCTCCTCTCCCCACAGCATGGGGAGGCTGTTCTGTGTGAGGTGGGCGTGGGGAGGGGGGATGTCTGTGGTTCCCTGGCCAGGCTCCATCCTCCCCTCTACTCCTAGTTGCTGGCTTGGCCCCCCACTTTGGGGGACATGGGGCAGGGAGAAAAGGGAGCTGTAGGTAAGGAAAGCCCACAGGCTGCTGTAACCTGATTTAGGTGCCCCCTGGAGGAGGAGAATAAAAAATGCCATCTTGACCTCACGGGCACTTCGGCAGATTTCTCAGAAATCCCTGCCTGTGCCATGGCTGCCATATGCTTGGTGCAGGCCACGCCTCTCTTCTGGTGGACTGCTCACTTCCAACCTGCAGCCTCTCAACTTCTGGAGGTCAGCTCTTCTGGGAGCTTCTTTGCTTCTCTCGGTGTTCTTCCTAAGTAAAAGTCTTTTCATGGCATCCTATTTTGTCCTGGAAAATATGCACCTTTGCCTACTGTTTGGGGGAAGGCTCCTCTTCTGCAGTGTGGCCTTATCTTTACTCTCTGTTCAGAGCTCTGACCAACCATGGACTCCTAACAGCCTCTTCAGCCTGAGTCAGTCACCTGTTCCCTTTGTCCTAAACTCCAGGACATGCAGGCCAAGAGCTCTGAGTGGCTCTCTGGAAACCACGCTTCACTTGGGCTGAGACGAGGAGTAGATTTTCTTCCCTTCCCCCATGGGGGCCAAATTCACAGGATCCTGATAACTCTCTTCAAAGAAATCCTCCCGCAGGCTGCTTCCACCCCTCCTACAGCTGTGAGGTGATGGCGGGCTAGAGCTGACAGGCCCCACCCCACACTATCTCACGTGCCCTTCATGGGTGGTAGAACCCTGCTTTCAAAGTGAGGCTCATCTTGTCTTGTAATGTGGTTCTTAACCTTTGAGACCTCATCTGATTCCCCCTCCAGGAATTCCATTTGAAAATTCTGCTCTGCACTACCCATCAAAATGCAGAGTTAAAAGAAATTCAGCGAAAATGAAGCAAACATGATGAGGTGATAGTTTACCCACTGAGATAATCCACAGAAAGCTGTAGTGCTTGGCAACAGTGTGATAGGCAGAAAATGAAACACAGAGTTCTAAAAGCATTGGCCAAAGAAGGCTCCCTAAAGAAAAAGACATCGAGTTAGGGCTTGAGGGCTGGGTGGCCTTACGACAGGAAGCTGAGAGGTGCTGACGGGAGCCAGGCAAAGGGAGAGGCTCTCAGGGGCCTTCTGTTCCTGGTGGTTGTGTGCTAGGGGGGCCACGAGTGGGCTCCTCTGGGCCCAGGCCCTGGCTGTGATGCCACGTGCTGCAGCAAGGCTAGTCACACTGTATAAGCCCAGCAGAATGGAATGACTGGGGTCTTCAGTGTCAGACAGGCTTGGGTTCAGCTCTTGTCTCTGCCACCTACCAACTCTGTAGCCTGGGGCAAGGCATTTCATCTCTCTGACACTGTGTGGTTATCTTAAAAAATGGGAGGAATGTTACCTAGTTCATATGGATACTGTTGAGTATCAAATGTGAAAATGCGTGAAAAGCAACTATTCAGCTAAGACCCACAAGGTCCCATCAGAGAACGGATCCCTGGATCAAAAAAAGAGCCTGAGAAGCAAACATCAATCTCAAAATGAATCAAGATCTTTATTTGTATTTTTAATTCCCTGAAGGGAGAAATAATGATCAAATCATTATTTCTTTTTTTTTTTTTTAAGTTTCTATTTTATCCTTTATGCCTTTCACTTATCCCATGTCACAACCATTCATTCACCTGTCTCTTTCGTTCGGCACATAGTAGGTCCATATTAAATTGTCTTTAAAAGCTAAATAGTTTGGAAAATATTTCTGTATTTCCAAAAGTTAACTAGCCATGGGACCTCTAGACTTTGCCAGCCTCTCTCTTCTCCAGCAGTTAGATGGTCAGTCCCTGGGAAGATGAGCAAGAGTATGGATTAAGAGATTTGGTTCTGCTAATTCAGAATTAGCTCTTTTAGAACGTGTTTCTGTCTCCTCCATTCAACTCTGCACTGACTGGTGCTGTCTTCTGACTTAGTTGAATTTCTAGTGATAGTATAAAAGGGTGGTTTTTAATCTTAGTGAGAAATGTTTTTAAAGAGTTAAAGTAGAAATGGACTAAGGTTTCAAACCTCCTCATCAAACCTCATGACCGTTTCTGAACTATTACAAACAAGACATGTTGTATGAAGTAGAGTTTACTCCTAAGCCCCTTCTTCTTCCTGGAGACAAGGATCATTATAATGTATCTCTGGATACTTACAAGATTTAATAACAATAAGCAGTCACATGGAGGAAGGAATAAACAACCAGCAAACAAAGCAAGCAACTCTCTATCGCTGGCTTTGGCATATTACTTGCCTACATAGTATGCATAATACGGAACCTACTATTGAGTATTGAAGAGGTTTTGCTGTGTTGTGAAGTATAAGCTTAGCCTTGAAACAGAAAAAAACAAAGCAAGCTGTCTTATTCACATGCTGAAACATACGATCAATATGAATCTTTCAAGAACTTGGCTAAGAGGAATGCAAATAAAATTCTTTTAAAATGTCATACTTGATATCAAGAGACAGTCAAGTATGTTCTCTTATAGTTACAGAATCTCCAGGTCAGGTTCTAGGAAGGAGTTTCTTTTGAAAACAAAACTGAGACGTAAGCAATGTTGCTGCATCAGCATGCCAGTTTGACCACTATTCTCTTGCTGCTGCAGATGTCTTGGATGTGCAGAGACAGGCAGCCCCAGCCAGAACAAAACACTCCTGAGGGTCTGTAAAGGCCCAGCCCTAGAATGGACAGGTGCCAGATAGGACTATCACTAACCCACGGTGTGTGAGACCACATGCAGGGCCTTTGCACTGGCTATGCCCCTGCCTGAAAGCTCCCACTCCCCTCCCCTGGCCCCATTCTCCCATTACATTCTTCAGGAAAGCCTTCCTGGGACTCCAGCTGGGCCATCCTCCCTATTCATGTGTTCTCGTATTTGGACTGGCATATGCGATTCTCTGGTTGAAGTTCAGCTTCTCTGTGAACTTAAACTGCAGGGAAGCAGTGTTCCCAATGCCAAGCATTATGCCTGGAAGATAGAGGCTCCCAAATGTTGGTTGAACAAATAAAAGAATGTATGCAGGGAGTAGCAAGAGAGGATGATGTGGAGATTGTTAGGGGTCAGGTCATGGGCAGTGAAGGGGCCTTAACTTTGAACTATGTTGTAAAGGGGGAGGGAGGGGGTGGATTTAATTCATCTAGGAACTACATAGTTCTCTAAGTGGCTTCAACTCTGACTTCTACGTGATGAATAAGGCCCCATAATAAAGGGATCAGTCTTTCAATAACCTATGCAAATTGGTCCAGATCTTCAGGCCAAGGCCTAAAAAATATTCAGCTAGAAACCAATAAAACTGAAATAACCTCCTGTTCCCTAGGGGTAGAGTCTAGGCATCATTGATCCTTTTGTTCCCAGCCGTTGGCAGTATTTAGCCTTCAGTGAACTCCACAGTCCTGCCTGTGAGAAGGAGGGTAAAGCAACACAGATGTCTACCTGGGGGGAGAGACACAGTAACACAGGAATTAACGCAGCATGAGTTTTGTCCCTCGGCAACATGGTCCTTGAACATGTTAGTTGGAATTGAATGAATGAATTCTTCCACTGCAGTAAACCTTGAGAAAGAATTTATGTCACATTATTTTCTGACCTCCAGAAGAGAGCATTTAATCAATCATTTTAATATAAACGAAATTCCCAGTCAAGTTATACTGCATCAGGATTCTGATGATTCCTGCCAGAATTAAATCACATGGCCCCGGTCAGTGTCAGTACCCAGTGTGGGAGACCCAACGGGTGAGGGGAAGTGTCTGTTTCTTGAAGGCAAGAGATATTTTAAAAGCAATATTTTTAAAAGAGATTTTAAAACTGCTGGCAGTTGCTTATTAGACTGAGATTTCTACGTAATGGTAGTATGGCTTGCAAATAAATATGAAGTTCTCTAATGTTTGTTTCCTAGTTCTTTTCCATCATCATCATGACCATTGTTATCATATCATGACTGTTAAAACCATTCCTTTACTTTTACTTACTAAGTCTCTGAGTAAATACTTTTGGATGTCAGTTCTCAAAGTGAGAGAGAGGACAGGGGAGGGAGGAAGAAAGAACCATCTTTCTCTTTTAATTAGGAAGAGCACATCATAACTCTCAGTATCTCACAGTGTCCAAAGATGACCTGTGACTGGTTGTTTATTTTCCTCTCTGCAGTTTTTACATTGTCTTGTCCCAGAAAGGATATGAAAAATACACAACAACACAACAACACAAAAATTTGAAAAGAATTAACTGAATAAATTGCTGCAGAGAGAAACAAAGGTAAAGCCAACTCAATGGGAGAAATAAAATTCAAATTCACTCTGTGATCAATAGGTTACTCAAAATGACAAACCGGTTGTCCAGAAGTGCAGCTGCCCTTAGTGCAGAGACTGCCTGGGCTGTCCTCTAGAGGGCGTGGTGGAGCACAGCCCCAGCAACATTCTCACAGCAAGGGAACAATGGCTGACCCCTGGCCCATCCCAGGTATTAGACTGTGATTGTCTAGTATGAGTTAGAGGTGATAGCGGGAGACAGGCTCCCCCCCACCAAAAAAAGGAGAGACAGGCTCCTTAAAGAAAAAAGACATCTGGTTATGGCTTGAAGGCTGGGTAGTCTTATGACAAGAGGCTGAAAGTTGATGAAGGGAGAGAGGCAGAGGCAGAGGCTGTAAGAGGCCCTCTGTTCGAGGCACTCTAGGCTTAGTTGACAAATGCATCGTATCATATATTCTTTAGGCAGGCAGTCTTGTGCACTTTTTCTCTCAATGGAGCCTTTGATGAATGGTGGGAGGCATTACAGAAGTTATCATTACTGCACAAGAATCTGGTACTGGTGGCTTAGTGGGGTGACAGAGGAGGAGAATTATCACTGGTGACTTTGCCAGTGAGACGTTACTATTCCACCATAAAGCTAAAGCTCCAGTCAACTGTTTGTCATTCTCTTCACCCCTGACAATTAGCCCTGGTCTGGTACAATCCTTTGGAATGTAGTACTTGTCTTGGGCCAGTCTGGGGAAGAAAGGATGGGTTATCTTACATCAACCTCCTTCTAGAAAGACCAAGGAAAGTGGGACAGCTGTGGAACTCATGAGATCTAAGTGGCGTGTTGCTAGAACATGCTTGTATTATCAACTCCTGAACTAAACTGCAAATGACTTGCATTACAGCTTCTAAGATATACTTTTTAGCATTGGCCACATGCCAGACATTCTTTTAAGTACTTTATATGTAGACTCTTTTAATCATGGAGCCATGGTGTAGTATCTCATTGGAGTTCACTGGTAGGCTGGATTGCAGATATGATTATTGTTGATCATCTCTGGATGTGAACCACTTGTAGATGTGTAAACCACAATGCCAATTTATTTATTTGAGTTGATTACCTCTGCTCTCTATTTAAGGCACACCTTTTCCCAGAATCGAGGTAACCCAGGAAGTTGGAATGCTATTCATTACTATTAATAACTAAAGCTTGAGCATGAATGAACATACTGACTATCATACTGTAGGATATTGTTGAGGATATTATACACATTATATACATTCTTTTTTTTCTTTCTTTATTTTTTATTTCAACATATTACAGGGGTACAAATGCTTAGATTACGTATATTGCCTTTGCCCCACCTGAGTCAGAGCTTCAAGCGTGTCCATCCCCCAAATGGTGCACACCGAACCCATTAGGTGTGAATATACCCATCCCCTCCACCCCCTTCCACCTGCCTGACACCTGATGAATGTTATTACTATATGTGCACATAAGTGTTGATCAGTTAATACCAGTTTGATGGTGAGTACATGTGGTGCTTGTTTTTCCATTCTTGTGATACTTCACTTAGTAGAATGGGTTCCAGCTCTATCCAGGATAATACAAGAGGTGCTATATCGCCTTTGTTTTTTGTGGCTGAGTAGAACTCTATGGTATACATATATCACATTTTATTAATCCATTCATGGATTGATGGGCACTTGAGTTGTTTCCACATCTTTGCAATTGTCAAACAGAAGAAAGAATCTCAGGGATTGAAAATATATACATTCTTTTTATAAAGAGCTGGAGAAAAAAATTATTTTCAATTACAATAAAAAGAATAGCCATTTCTCCTGAAAATTGACTGCTTTTACCTTAGGATGTCCATCAATCACATGACCTATAATCTTTATTTCTTAGCATTTACTACTAGAAAGTTCATATCAGTGTGGGGCTTACATCTACTAAAAGTACAGGACATCAATAAATGCACTTTGTGTACTATCCCCATTCCGGTTTCAGGACTCAACATATTCTTTCTAGCTACATTTTCCTTGTTCTTATTTTCCCTTTCTATCCACTGCTTTTATCTTCTTGTATTACTTATTTCTGTAAGGCATCTTATTTTTTTGTTTGGTTTTTTGTTTGTTTGTTTGTTTGTTTTTGAGACAGAGTCTCACTCTATTGCCTGGGCTAGAGTGCTGTGGCGTCAGCCTAGCTCACAGCAACCTCAAACTCCTGGGCTTCAGCGATCCTTCTGCCTCAGCCTCCTGAGTAGCTGGGTCTACAGGCATGGGCCACCAGGCATGACTGATTTTTTCTATTTTTATTTGTTTGGCTAATTTCTTTCTATTTTTTTAGTAGAGATGGGGTCTCACTCTTGCTCAGGTTGGTCTCGAACTCCTGAGCTCAAACGATCCTCCCGCCTTGGCCTCCCAGAGTGCTAGGATTACAGGCATGGAGCCACTGCACCTGGCCTGTAAGGCATCTTAAATGCATTTTGGAACAACAAATACACACAAATATATTATATAAAAATTTGTCTTTCTAAGAGACATAAACATGATTTCGCTAGAGTGTTTGGATATTTTTTTTCTTTAATCTACCTTGCTTCATCTCCAGAGATATTTTCAAAGGAATATGAACTAGTCTTTTATTTTTGATGGTAGAGGGGGAGGAAGAGAATGGGAAATGATGAATTATGAAGACAAAGATGACTCTGCAAGCTAACCATTAAAGTAAATATGAATCATATTTAGTATGTAAAAATGTTATATGCTATTGTGAAAATTCACTATAAGGTAAGTTTCATGAGAGCAGATATCCTGTCTTCATTATTTATTGCCATATTCCCAGCATGTAGAATAGAGTCTGGCACACAGTAGATATTAAAACAATATATTTGGAAAATGTGAATATAATACATTTGGAGTTAGGAGAACTTGGTTAATAGCAAAGAAATGATGTTAAATATCAGTTATGTAACCACAAGCATATACTTTTTGGATTCAGTTTCAGCATTTATAAAATAAGGCTATTAGACTATGTATTTACTAAGATTCTTTCTAACTCTAATAATCCTTGCTCTTGTCAAATCTAGTGGCATAGTTAAACATGTGAATGTAAATATCTATAACAATTTGGGAATTTTGTTTTCAAAATAGGGTATCCAGCTACATTTTCAAAGACCCTTGTAGATATGAGTACACCAAGGCCAAACACCACACCTCAAAGTAAGTACAAGAAGGCTTTCCTCCTATAATTCAAAGGAGACAACATGCACAAGTTTTACTACAGCTTCTATAATTTTGAGGTTTGGCCAAAGGTTATATTTTTTGGTTTTAAGTTACTCTGTAGTGACAATATATTTATATGACAATCCCCATAATCTTAAAAATAAGGGTTGGTGATTTGTTATTATATTGTACCTTTCATTTGTAAAGGGATTTTAAGGCAGTATTAAAGAAATCTTCACAATACTCTCAGTGATCTGAGTTGATAAGAAGAGAAAAAGAAAGCAAATCAATGACAAGTTGGCATTAAACATAAACTACACCGCTTTTGCTTAATATGCCAGCTAGTGTTCCTGCATAGGGAAGCACATTTTCAATTTCAGATTTCCCCAAAGTCACATAGATTAAAAATTCAGTGTATCAAAGCAAAGCTAAATTAGAGCTTTCTAAAAAAGTTGGATTCTGAAAATAATTTTGTCTTTCAGCAAGCAATTCCGATGTGACTACCCAAGGCTTCAACTACACCTGGACCTCCAGTGGGACAGATGCCAAAAAACGTTGAGTATAACCATGGGTCCCTGGGAGTCCTCTGGGCTGCATTTATTCATCCAACCCATATATTGAACAACATCTATGTGCTTTGTTCATAATCATTCACAAACATTAACAAAGCACCTATAATGTTTAAAGCATTGTCATAGGTGCTGGGAATACATTTGTGAACAAAACAGATCTAAGTTCCAAATTCTGGTGAAGGGGAGACAGACAAGTGGTGATAAGTAAGATAAGTAATATGGAGGGAGCCAAGTGGTGGAGGGAGACAGAATCAAGGGCAGAGGTGGGTTGCTATTTTAAATGGGGTGGTCTTGAAAGGTCTTACCAAGGGAGGTGATATTTGAGCAAAGATATAAACAATGAAGCTGAAAGAGCAAGCTGTGAGTATATCTGGGGAAAGAGCAAATTAGCCAAAATATGCATATCACTAATAAAAATGCAAAGAGGGAGCCCGATGTGAGATACAGAAATGGTTTTATTATTACTTTTAATCTGGCCCACTAACTGCAGAGTCTGCGGGTGCTGTTTTAGCAGGTATGGACGGGAGCTGAAAAGGAAATACACTGCCTCTTAGTGGTAAGATCAGTGTAGTGGGGAAGTGGCAAGGAAGGTGGCTAGAGCAAAAAAGAAAGAGGCTGCTGGGTGCCACACAGCCATCCAAAACTCTGACTTTAACTGCTAGGCTCTTTGCCACAAAAAGTAAATGTGAATGTCCTTTTGGAAAGCAATTCCAAAGCTGTACATTTAAAACCTTAAAAAGTCTTTTATACCAACTGGCTCAGTCATCTCACTACTGGGAAGTTATCCTTGGGAAATAAAGAGCAAAAAAGAATGTGTATAATACCATTCTTTGTAGCATTATTTATTTTATCTCTTTGATGCACCTCAGGTTCCAGATTTGGACCTCAGATTTGGAATAACCATAATCTTTAATTCAAGACACGCTTTCATCAGTCAGTGAATGATCCTCTATGATTTAACATATTTCTTGTAGTATATATCTTAATAATATAATAGACACTTGTGAACTCAAGTACCCAAAGAACTGAAAAGGCACTATTCAAAGGAGAAGCATAAAAAGAGATACACAAATAAATGAAACTTAGGTGTCTGTGAAAGGCATAGCAGATTGCTGTGAAAAGAAGGGACTGTTCAGCAAATGGACCTATAAATAGTGATCATTTATTCTGAAAATAATTTTGTCTTTCAGCGAGCAATTCCTATGTGACTACCCAAGGCTTCAACTACTCCTGGACCTCCAGTGGGACAGACGCCAGAAAATGTTGAGTATAACTATGGGTCCCTCGGAGTCCTCTGGGCCCCGTTTATTTATCCAACCCATATATTGAAGAACATCTATGTGCTTTGTTCATAATTATTAACAAATATTCACAAAGCATCTATCATGTTTAAAAAGCATTGTTGTAGGTGCTGGGAATACATTTGTGAACAAAACAGATCTAAGTTCAGATCTGTTTTTTAATCATAGAAAAAAAGCATTAAAACGTACCCCTGCCTTGCACAATACACAAAAAATAAACTCTATGCAGTGTAAGATATTTATGTCAAAAGAAAAACATTAAAACATGTAATAAAATAAAAGTGAATTTCTTTTTACTTTGGAGTAGGGAAGAAGAGCTTCACAAAGAGGCTTATGGTACTAACCATAAAAAGGATTTAAAAGTTAGAATAAAATTAAGAAACCTGTGTTTGTCAAATGATACCTTAAAGAAAGTATTAATAAAACAAAAAGTAAAGTATAATCTGGGTGAAGACACTTGCTATACACATAATTTTAAAAAGGATCAAGAATATATAATTGACAAAATTTTATATCAAGAATATATAAAAAGTGCCTACAAATCAAAAACAAAAAAGACAGGCTGGGCATGGTGGTTCACGCCTGTAATCCTAGCAGTTGGGAGGCTGAGGAGGGCGGATTGTTTGAGCTCAGGAGTTCGAGACCAGCCTGAGCAAGAGCGAGACCCCGTCTCTACTAAAAATAGAAAGAAATTATCTGGCCAGCTAAAAATATATATAGAAAAAATTAGCCGGGCATGGTGGCACATGCCTGTAGTCCCAGCTACTTGGGAGGCTGAGGCAGTAGGATCACTTAAGCCCAGGAGTTTGAGGTTGCTGTGAGCTAGGCTGACGCCACAGCACTCACTCTAGCCCGGGCAACAAAGCGAGACTCTGTCTCAAAAAAAATAAATAAATAAAAATAACAAAAAAGACAAAAAAAAAATAGAAAATGAACAAAAAGGGTACATCACAAAATACGAAACACAAGTATCTAGAAACGTCTAAAGAAATGCTCAGGCCGGGCACGGTGGCTCACACCCGTAATCCTAGCACTCTGGGAGGCCGAAGTGGGAGGATCACTTGAGGTCAGGAGTTTGAGACCAGCCTGAGCAAGAGCAAGAGCCCATCTCTACTAAAAATAGAAAGAAATTATATGGACAGCTAAAAATATATATATAGAAAAATTAGCCGGGCATGGTGGTGCATGTCTGTAATCCCAGCTACTTGGGAGGCTGAGGCAGAAGGATTGCTTAAGCCCAGGAGTTTGAGGTTGCTGTGAGCTAGGCTGACGTCACAGCACTCTAGCCCGGGCAACAGAGCAAGGCTCTGTCTCAAAAAAAAAAAAAAAAAAGAAAAAAAAAGAAATGCTCAGTCTCTCTAGTAATCAGGAAATATAAATGACTAGAATCAGAAAACCATTTTACATGAAATCAATTATTGAAAATTAAGAAGTCTGGTTGCCAAACATTGGATAGGATTTATACAACATCCTATCAACATAATTTCTTAAATGTCACTGGTGGTAGTATAAATTGGTATCATCACTTTTCACCATACTTTGGCAAAATGAACATGTGCATACTTGCAATCCAACAATTCTATTCCTAGATATATACCTCCTCCATAATTAGTACATGTTTATAGGAAAAGGTACACAAATATTAAGAAGAAATACTGTTGATATAGCAAAAACTTTAAATAATCTAAATGTCTGTAGTCAGGGAGATACATAAATTGTAGTATATTCATATAATATAGAGCAATGAAAAATGAGTGAATGACAGCCACATACAACAGCATGAATGAATCTTAATAATATTGTGTTGAGTCAAAAAATGAATATCAGGTGACAACATATGATGTGATATTTTTAATAAAATTTAAAAACAAGTATATCCAAACACCATGTAGTTTAGGCATCATATGTGATAGAGATTTTTAAGCTACATAAGTGAATAATAAACACAACATTCAGGATGGCATTTGCTTTTGATGGAGATACGAGGTATGGGACAGGGAGAAAATATTTATGTTGTTATTTATAATAACCCCAAATCCGTGTTATGAGTAGAAGTTAGGAGGTGTTAAAGAAAAATATGGCCAATAATAAGAGAATGTGGAATCAGGTAAGGTAATAACTCAGTGAAATATTATGAAACCAGTCAAAACAATAGCCATAATGTTACTAACCAAGCTAATTAATCTCATTATATAGACTAAGGTTTGAGCTGGGAAGTTTTTACCAATAAAATATATATTAAGAATAAAAACATTAGTCAGACTGAGGATGAAAGTCCATACTTAACAGATTTACATTTATGCCATATGGTATTAACATAAAATTGAGTTGTTTGTAATAAACTCCACTGAAAATGCCTTACTTTACCTGCACTGGTTGTTTGTCAAACTTCATTCTTGAGACTATAATACAAGTAAGTTCTATAAGATCTTTTTTTGTTTACCTGTATCCTCAGTGCCTAAGATAATGCCTGATATTTAGTTAGTGCTCAAAAAATATTGTTGAATAGATATATTAATCAATACTTGTTGGTTTTAGGGTAGAAATTTTGTAGCAATGGGGACAAAAATTTATTGGAAAATGTCATAGGAAAAAGCTGAGCTCCAAGTCAAATTTATGCTATGATTATTTGTAAATTATCTCATATTTTAATTCTTAGCATAATACTGCTGTCTGAAGTGTTTCTTTTATTTTATGTATTTGATTTTTTATTGAAATTATACTAGAATGCAAGACATACAAGAACAAGAACCTAAACCGTTTTCTCTCTTGCTCACTGCAGTATCCCAATGTCTGTAACAGTGGCAGGTATACAGTAGGTGCTCAACAAATATTTATTTACTGATTGAAAGGATGAGTACATATGAACAAGGACAAGGAAGAAACACACACACACATACACAGTGAAAAGGAATGACCAACTTAATTGGAATTTTTGAACTTTTATTTGTTTGATTTAAATGGTTATTACAATATTATGTATGTCAGAAATTTCTTAAAAAAGGAATCTTTGACATCCTTTGTATCAGCATGAAGCACAGAAGTCACCCAAAGTACTTTCTTTCCAGGAACTGGGAAATTGAAAGGGTATTGCTCAAAAGTCTTGCTTTATAATTTACACAAGTGTAATCTTGGTCTTTTTAATAGATTTAATAACAATATAAACTACTGTAATTCATCACATTTTCTGTCCTTCCTAATTTGAAAGCTTCATTTATCCTCAAACATCTCTTTGCCATTCTTACCATAAAAATAGCCTTAGAAATTGCGAAATCTAGAAAGGGACTCTAAAGCCCAACAAACAGTTTTTCCCTGGCAGTGTAGACCCCACATTCTTCCTTATGCAAAAATAAGAAGAGTTTATAAACTAGTTGCCATTTTTTATTCCTAACCTTAGAGAAAAAATTCCCCACAGTAAGTTGCTCTATTTGTAATTGTTCACAAAAACACATTAGGATCCAACAAGTTAATATTGACTGCTCACCCCCAAACCATTTTTGAAACATGTTTCTATTCGTTGGATTGGACTGTAATGTGACATCCAATACTGGATGATGCATTTGGCAAGATTCATGACAGGCATTGGTAATGGGATTTTTTTCTCTCCCAGTATGTTTATTTCAGTAGATTAATGAAATGTTCAGAGGCAGAAAAAGAATGACAATGGATGCATTTCTGGTGAAATAAACCCACTCTCAATGTTTCTAGGGCCCTTACTATTTGTGAACAAATTCCAGGGGATATTTGACTTATGCATACATTTTATGTAGTCTATATATATTTTGGATGTCACTACAAGATTCTGAGTACATTTACTGACATTTATAAAAATATGTTTTGATATATTCTTTTGTTGTCATTTTGTTTATCACCGTGAAGAGATCTAGGCTGGGATGCAAGAATATTGGAATCTAATTCTAGTTTAGCTTCCAAGTTTCCTATAATTTGGAACAAAAATGCATATTTTACTTTATTCACCTATGAAATGGGAATACTTAATCCGACCATCTAAATACTCAAAATGTATAAGGTTAATGACATCCTGGAACACATTTTTATCCTGACACTCAGGTGATCAGACCATGGAGCAGAAAATTGAATCTTAATTACATTTTTCTTTCTCATTTCCCTTGCCATCCATCTGGTCCAGTGCTTAAAACCACATTGAAACCAGTCATTGTGTCTAAGTTACACAAACAGAAAAATGACGTAAGTCTCCATGGACCTCTCCGCCTCCAGCTCACCCAGTTACCAAAATCAACAAGCCCAAGCTCACCATCAATGCATGCTCACATGTGCACACACACACACACACACACACCTGGGCCTCAGAATACCTCCTAATGATCTCATAAGGAGACTTCATTCTGTTATTTGACCATGCATTCCTTATCCTTCAAAATGGATATACCCTTCTTCTTAAATCTTACACATGCATTTCTTATCCTGCCCTTGGTCCTGGCTGATTCTTCTCAAGCTCTTGATAGCTGTGCCTAATAATTTCATAGAAGCCCCTTGTATTTTTCATAGACAGAGAGAGATTGAGAGGCTAGAGTTGAGGGACTGAGAGTCAATGGCAGGAACACAGCAATTCCAAGACCTATGGCAATGCTGGGCCCTGCTTCTATTTTAGGCTACATGATAATCCCTGCAGTCCCTCTATTCCCTGCTGGCTGGGATGCTGATTCTCTAAACTCACCATTTTTGTCCTCAAATTATAAAATCCCAAATGTCTTGGTTCACATCTCATTCTATTTCTTTGGTCTCTAAAACACTGTTCTTCTCCCATTCTGTCATCTGTTAGTGCAGTCTCAAATATTTATTCCTCTGATTTAAAAATTCTGTCTTCCATTAAAATACAGGCATACCTCAAAGATAATGCAAGTTTGGTCCCAGATCACTTATTGCAAATGGAGTCCTTTCCCCAACATATGTTTTTGTCAGCTTTGTCAAAGATCAGTTGCTGTAAATATGTGACTTTGTTTCTGGGTTCTCTGTTGTGTTCCATTGATCTATGTGTCTATTTTTATACCAAGACCATCCTTTTTTGGTTACTATAGCCTTGTAATATGATTTCAGGTCAAGTAATGTGATACCCCCAGTTTTGTTCTTTTTGCTTAGGATTGCTTTGACTATTCAATCTATTTTTTGATTCCATGTGAATTTTGGGATTGTTTTTTCTAATCTGTGAAATGTGACATTGGTATTTTAATGGGAATTGCATTGAGTCTGTAGATTGCCTTGGATAATTTTTAAAAATAAGACAACAGTGAAGTTTGCCACATCAATTGACTTCCTTTCATGAAAGATTTATCTATATTATGCCATGCTTTTTGATAGCATTTTACTCACAGTAGAACTTCTTTCAAAATTGGAGTCAATCCTCTCTAACTCTGCCACTGCTTTATCAATGAAGTTTATGTAATATCCTTTGTTGTCATTTCAACAATGTTCACAGCATCTTCACCAAGAGTAAATTCCATCAACTTTCTTTTCTCATCCACAAGAAGCAACTTCTCATCTGTTCAAGTTTTATTATGAGATTGTAGCAATTCAGCCACATCTTCAAGCTTCACTTCTAATTCTAGTTCTTGTACTATCTCCACCACATCTTTAGTTGCTTTCTCCACTGAAGTCTTGAACTCCTCAAAGTCATCCTTGAGAGTTGGAATCAACTTCTTCCAAATGACTGTTAATGTTGACATTTTGGCCTCCTCGCATGAATCACAAATATCTCTAATGGCATCTAATAGAATGCTAGATCCTTTTCAGAAGGTTTTCAATTTACTTTGCCCAGTTCCATTGGAGGAATTACTACTTATGGCAGCTATAGCTTTATAAAATGCATTTCTTAAATAAGACTCGAAAGTAAAAATTACTCCTTCATCCATGGGCTGCAGAATGGCTGTTGTGTTAGCAGGCATGAAAACAACATTAATCTCCCTGTACATCTCCATCAGAGATCTTAGGTGACCAGATACATTGTCACTGAGCAGTAATATTTTGAAAGGAATCTTTTTTTCTGAGTAGTGGGTCTCAACAGTGGGCTTAGAATATTCAGCAGCCATGCTGTAAATAGATTTGCTATCATGCAGACTTTGTTGTTCCATTTGTAGAGCACAGGCAGAGTAGATTTAGCACAATTCTTAAGGGTCCTAGGATTTTCAGAATGGTGAATGAGCATTGGCTTAAACTTAAAGTCACCAGCTGCATTAGCCCCTAACAAGAGAGTCAGCTCGTCCTTTGAAGTCAGGCATTGACTTCTCTCTAGCTATGAAAGTCCTAGGTGGCATCTTCTTCCAACAGAAGGCTGTTTTGTCTGCATTGAAAACTTGTTGTTCATTATAGCCCCCTTCACTGATTATCTTAGCTAGATCTGGATGACTTGCTGCAGCTTCTTTATTAGCACTTGCTGCTTTACCTTGCACTTTTATGTTGGAGATGACTTCTTTCCTTATATCTCATAAATCAACTTCTGCTAGCTTCAAACTTTTTTTCTACAGTTTCCTCACCTCTCTCAGCCTTCATTGAATTGAAGAGAGTTAGGACCTTCCTCTGAATTAGGCTTTGGCTTAAGGGAATCTTGTGGTTGGTTTGATCTATTCGGACCACTAAAACTTTCTCTGCATCACAATAAAGCTATTTCACTTTCTTATCATTCATGTGTTCCCTGGAGTAGCACTTTTAATTTCCTTTAAGAACTTTTCTTTTGCATTCACAACATGGCTAACTGCTTAGCTAAGAGGCATAGCTTCTGGCCTATCATGGCTTTTGATATGCCTTCCTCACTAAGCTTAATCATTTCTAGCTTTTGATTTAAAGTGAGAGACGTGCAGCTCTTCCTTTCCCTTGAACACTGAGAGGTGTTATTAATTTACCTAATTTCAATATTGTTATGTCTGAGGGAATAAGGAACCCCAAGGAGAAGAAGAAACAGGGAGGAATGGCCAGTGAGTGGGGCAGTCAGAACACACACAACAGTTATCAATTAAGTTCACTGGCTTATTTGGGTACGGTTTGTGGTGCTCCAACACAATTACAGTACTAACATCAAAGATCGCTTATCTCCAGATCACCATAACAGATACAATAATGATCAAAAAGTTTTAAATATTACAAGAACTACCAAAATGTGACACAAAGGCAAGAAGTGAGCACATGCTGTTGGAAAAATGGAGCCAATAGACTTGCTTGACACAGGGTTGCCACAAACCTTCAATTTGTAAAAAATGCAATATCTGTGAAGCACAATAAAATGAGGTATACCTATACCAATTTCTGGGGGCTTCACTGGTTTCTCCACAGCTAGGGCACAAGCCCTGCACTTGCAAAGCTTGTGAGTGTCGTTTTCTTTTCCTAGTCAGGAAGAGAATAAAGGTCCCATCTGTGGACCAGGTGGTCATGGTAAGAGTGGGCACAGTAGCTAGCACCAGAGTGTGCATCTTGGTGGCAGAGGTAGTGCTGGCTCAGTACAGATTCACCTTGAAGAGGAATATGGGACAAAAGACCAAGATCATCAAGATTCCTCTAACCAGGCCTTGTATCTCTGGGTATTGTTTGTCATCCTAAGACAAAATCAAAAACAGAAGAACTCAGAATGCCTTAAAGAATAACAGATAACTAAGAAATGACTCATCACAATCTGCTGTACATGTAAAAATGATGACAGAATTCCATATTTCCAGATAAGATCATAAAGTTTGCATAAAGAACTGTGGTTTTATCAAAGGAGGAGCTGACAAACTTCAGATAATAATGGACTTTAATATGATACTAAGTAGATTTCCTACAAAAGGGAAAAGATGCCCAATGTGTCAAAATATCTTTGAAAATTATAAACCAGTTACAGGAGAATGTCAAAAAAGTTATTTCAACTAAAGGAAAAATATGATGCTGTTGATGTAGATTCTGTTCTTACCATAGAAGAATCCTTTTATGCTAGAATAGTGTGCTAACTTACATAGTTTCTTCGATGAACATGCTTTACCAAAAGCTAAATTTGAGAAAACTGTGGAAGAATCTGATGTTATGCTCAAGGAAGGATATAGGAATTTACTTGAGAAGCTCCAACAACACAGTGTGCTTGTGTTCATATTTTCAGTGAGTATCGGTGCTGTACTAGAAGAGGTTTTCAGTCAAGCTGGTGTTTATCATCCAGATGTCCAAGTAGTGTTCATTCACAGATTGTGATGAAAACGAGTGCTCAAAGGATTTGAAGGAGAATTAACTCATGTATTTAACAAACATGATATTGCCTTGAAGTACACAAAATAGTTCAATCAATTAAAAGACAATAGCAACAGAATTCTGCTAAGAGACTCCCAAGGAGACTTAAAAAGGACAGATAGAATAACCAAATCTTCCCATTCTGAAATTAGATATCTAAATTATAGAGTGGATAAGCTTTCAGCAAAGTATTGTTTTATCAAGAAATAAATCATTTGGAAGTAGCCAACTCTGTCTTACACAGGATTCTATAAACAAACATTCTTCAGCTGTTCTCTCCTATGGAAGCAATTGATGCAAGAACTCTTCATCTCTTCGTCTTGTTGACTCTTATTTATAAGACATTTTTGGTCTTGAAGTTTTTCCTTTACATATTTAAGTATTTTCAGACATGTGGAATCCATCAACTGGAAGCTCCATTTTCTTCACCTGTCTTACCACTCTCATCATTACATTTTTTAACAGATTTAAAATCTTTTTTAAAAATCTCATAAAGTCAAAATTAGAAAAATTACCCTCTACTGTTCCAAAGTAGCCTTTGTAGTTTACTTTTATCTGGCATTAGTTTGAGGAGTCTTTTTCTTTTTTCTGAGACAGAGTCTCGCTTGGTTGCCCGGGCTAGAGTGAGTGCCATGGCATCAGCCTAGCTCACAGCAACCTCAAACTCCTGGGCTCAAGTGATCCTACTGCCTCAGTCTCCCGAGTAGCTGGGACTACAGGCATGCACCACCATGGCCAGTTAATTTTTTCTATATATATATTTAGTTGGCCAGATAATTTCTTTCTATTTTTAGTAGAGACGAGGTCTCGCTCTTGCTCAGGCTGGTCTCGAGCTCCTAACCTCAAGCGATCCACCCGCCTCGGGCTCCCAGAGTGCTAGGATTACAGACATGAGCCACCGCGCCCGGCCTGAGGAGTCTTTTTATATTGGGAAAGTTCTTAGAAGCCTAAAAAGAAGTTCTATGAAATGACCAAATAATCTGCATGATTTTAAGTATTGCCATGTTTGTAATTTCTAATTGTGCTGATGGTATCATCAGCTCCTGAAACGGTGTTATGTTTGGTTATTTTGTTTGGGGAAAATCAATATTGACCAGAAAAGCCTGGGACTTTGTATTTGATGAAAAAACTACTGGTGTCCACATGTCACTAATCAATACAAAATGGTCTATCCTGACTCACATAATAAACATGAAATGGAAAATCCTTTTTTTAAAATACTCATTTTCTTTAAAGAGATGGTACTTACAACCATTTATACCTTAGCATAAATTAATTTATCCCATTCTTTCTTTCAAACATTCTTTGAAGAGATACAAAATAAAGACATCGGACTCTAAAAGTTAAGCAGTTAAAGGAGATACTATATTGAGCAAAAAAACCTATAAAGTTATCCAGAACAAACTGCCTTCTTCATAATTTTACCTAAATCCACAGTTGGTCCCAATAGCTCTTTAATCATTTGTTGCTCTTTGTCAATCAAATTCCTGGCTAATGGCTTAACGATTAAAAATGGTCACTAAAAATGCTTAGTCTATCATCATCTATAGTCCTTGGTATTCTGTCTGGAACAAATCATGTGTGCAGGATCAAAGAATTATATTGAAGATAAGAACATGTCCCTAACCTAGTCAGACCCAAAATAGCTGTATATAAAACCACCCTTACCTCTGGAGTGACCTCAAATGGAAGCAGCTATGACAAATTATCCTGTGAGCAAGCCCTAGAAAGCATTGATCACACCTCTTCTGAAGGTCCTGATCACATACATTTGTCAGCTGCTGACATCTAGGGAGAAACAGAGAAGGGGATGGGGTAAGGGATGTGTGTGTGTGTGTGTGTGTGTGTGTGAGTGTGTATTTGTTTTGTTTTATTTTGGTTTTGTTCATTTGTTTTGGTCTTGACACACAAGAAAGCATTTAACTGGGAAAATCATGTAAGCTAATACATTAAATAAATGGGTGTAATATCTGTCTATTGATTGCAACCATCTACTACTACAGTTATTTTACTTTACTTTATGCTGCAGGCCTTTTATCAAATACAGATTTGTGGGGCCTACCAAGAAGTGGGTCTTTCTTGCCATAGGTGGACCAATGAACAAAATGAGTTGATAGATATATTTCAAAAGCCATGTGTGCTGAGTTTGTTGCCATCAACTCAAAGGAAAAGTTTGCCTCAAAAGGACTCATCCAGCAGCTAACAAAGCCTGTGAACATAAAGGCCTGATACCTGCTGACACGGTTCAGTTTTCATAGTCTAGCAAGAGCATCAGCCGTCCCACAAGTACAAATTATTTTCTTCCCTCGTGCATATTCTCCCAGGGTCTTCAAATCCTCTTGGCACTTTTTCTGACTAAAGGTCTCCGCAACACACCTGGGCTTTCATTTTCTCCCATTCTTTTGGTTCATCTATAGGATGGGTATGAGAATAGTCAAAACACACTCCCTATGGCTGGAAGAACCTCTCCTAGTGTTTTTCTTCCATTTTTTTTTTTCTTGCTTCTAGGTGGCTATAATTAAATGTCCCTATTAGAGACATCTGGGCCACAAACATCCTCTCAAATCTGACTATATTTGGTGACATTCTAGTGTTTACTGCAGAATATTTCAATGATCTTGCTTTAAGTATTCATTAATATCCTTTTATATAATTATTAAATTCAATTAACAGTCAAGAAGAGATAATAGAATAACTAGTCATACATAGATTGATTCTTTTGATATCTTCTTCCTTTAGCAGTTTCATGGATACCCAGTGAAATGTACAGTTCATCCCCCTCAGGCACAGGCTCGACACTTTATGGTGAGTAGCTGTGGAAATTTACAGACATGGAAGGTAGTGGTTTGCTTTATTTGGGCAAAGCTGGAAAAATAAGAACTGATAAGAAGCCAGTCTCAGGTATTCAAAAGTGCACCTCGATGATGACAATGCATGGAAACAAAATTCTTCTGAGCCATTCAAAGAAGATAGAGACTAAGTCTTAAATTTTTCTCTATTTTGTTTCAAAACAAAACCTACACAATAGCAGTTACATCTATGAAAAATACATTTCAATTTTTAATTTTCTATTGGAAAATAGAATGATTGGTCTACATTGGTTTGTCTAGACTAATGCAGCAAAGGAATTTTTATTAACCTTATCAAACACTCGGGGGTGAGGAGACTCAGTATTTTGGTCAGCTGAACCTCTGGTAGCCTGAGAGAACAGTGGTAGGGTTTCTCTATCCATGAGCCCACCTTATGGCATTTTCTCATACCACTTACGTTTCTCACGGAGATTCTTTAAAAGATATTGTTTTGTCGTTTGGAAGTGTGCATCTTTTTTTCTTTAAATCAATAAGAAATTTCACTTCTTTGGTAGTTATTAGATCCCAGGATTCCAGCCTTGCTGTAAATTGGTCCATAGTAAACTTGACACACAATATTTTAGGGATATGCAGACCAATTAAATTGAGTTCCCTCTGATAGCACATGAAACCCAATCATGATTTCATACCACTTGATCACTTGAGATAGCTATTAGAATCAGTTCACATATACCCTTTGCATCCTTAGATGACGTCTTTAACAGCACGACTACAGCACCTTCAGAAGTCCCCACAACTATCAATGGATCTACTAAAAAGAATCTTGTCCACATTACTGGTGAGTCATTTGGCATATTTTTTTGGATTTTATGTTTTGTTCAATCAACAAATATTTATGGAGTACCTACTATTTACTAGGTACTGTGTCAGCTATGGGTATATAGTGAAGGCCCTGGCTTCCTGAAAATTACAATCTATTAGAGATTATATGTAATAAATAAATAATTACACAATTAAATTTATTTACGACAAGTACTATAGGGAATTGCTAGAGTCTAACAGAAAGACCTGATTTTAATTGAAGATCAAGAAAGGATGCTCTGAGGATATGATATTTAAATTAAAATCTGAAAAATGAATAATAATTAGCCAGCTAAAAGGTAGCAAGAAACATTTTAGGCCTGTCAAAATATAGTCTGAGAAAGAGACTCAGACTCATTGGAACAAAGAGTATATGTGTAATTCAACTAATAACATTTTATCAATGAAAAATCTAATCCCTTATTTTATATCATAAAAAAGCAAGGGATTCAATAAAGTTAGGACCCTCCCAATGCAGGTCATAATTGTAAGTTCACAGGCATAATTAACTCCAGGAGTGCTCACTTGGCTATTGAACTCTCCACCTGGGCATATGCTTATTTCATATCAAAGGTCATACCATCTTCACGTCATTGGAGCATCATCCTGCATATATCATGGCAACAGAGATGCCAACTGAGGCACTATCAATATTTTAAGGTATCAGTGGCCTTAAAGAACTGTGTAATTTAGAGATGAGTCAAGATTTGAGCTTTGCTTTTCCACCCAGATATTCCTGAAGGCAATGGTCTCATTTTCTGTAATATATTTGGTTGGAAGATAATTTATAGGCATTTATGTAAGACCTACTTAAAACCTTTTGTTCTTTTAGTTCTGTAAAACTTTGGAGGTAAAATGTTATATTCCACCATATTGCCAGTGTGGAGCCTGGTAAATTTTGACTTGACTAAAATAGAACTCAGTCCTGAGTTGACCATCTGTGCAATTGTTTCTTTTATGATCATGCTACTCTAGTGGTTTAAACTACTGTGAACTTTCTAGCCATCTGTATATACAAAGTACCACTTGGTTATGTATTATATAGAAGAACATGAGCTTCTAGGGAGTCCGCAGTGTCTACTTCCACAGAGTTGAGGTAAAGTGAGCATCAGGAAGACCTTGAAGCCCCGGATATGTGTTGTATGAAAAGGAAAAATCTTCAGCACTGCTAACCAATGTTAACATTGTGGTAGAATCCCAAATTCAAGTTCAGGTACCCAATGCACAGCTAAAGCCAAATACTGTGACACCGGTGTTTGGAGATAGAGAAAGGTTTATTCAATTTGGCCAAAGTGAGAAGATAGGAGAGAAAATCTCTCCGATCTGCCTTGTCACAGAGATGAGGTAGTGAGCTTTTATGCAGGGTGGAGGTAAGGTAGGGGGAAGTCTGTGCTGCTTTTAGTCTCAGATAACACCTCGCTCGAGTAACCAGACTTCTGGGCCTCACCAGCTAGTTGCAACTTTTCCAGGGGCATTCACTCCTTCTGCAGAACAAACACATAGATTCTTCTCGTGACCCTGGAGTTCTCTATCTCCTCCTGCTTGACAAAGACACCGTGCATCAGCAGTTAATAATTGCTGTGAGAACAAGGGATGCTGGGAAGGAAGCAAGCAATTGACATGTGCCAACAACCAAGGCCCTAGTCCAATTTTACATTATTTCAGTCATTAAAAATACTGGGGTACTAAAATCTCAAGGGGTCCAGCCTCAACGACACATGGCTGCAGTCCCAACTACGTAAAACATAGAAAAGATTTGGTAGCTAATCTTAAGCTATTTATTTGGAATTAATTAAAAAAAGATTTAGTAACTAATATTTTAAATCTAATTCTTTAGCATTCATTTCTTGAGATTTTGATGTGTGAAAAACGGTGTAATAAAAACTGGGCAATAAAACAAATTAAAAACCTTGTATCTACCTATAAGCAGTTTACTATCTAGTGGAAACAATGAAAGAAAACCAATCTAGATAACTTTTTTTCCCAAATGATCTAAGTAATCTAAATATCTATTTATAATATATAAGGAATTTCATCCGAGTGTTGTTAGAAATAATAAAAGCCTAGAAACTACTTAATCATCTAACATTCTGGACCAATTAAATAAACTGTGGTAAATCCATTGAACTATCCAGTCACTTAATAGAATGAGGTAAAACTCTATGCACACTATGGAAAGTTACCAAGAATGTTTTTTTTTAAGAAAAAGAAGCAAGGGACAGAACAGTGTGTATAGTATGCCCCCATTTGTAATAAAAGAGATATATATTCATGATTCATATATATGCATAGATATCCATAGAAAATGTCTGATAGGACACATAATTAACTATTAAAAATTATTGCTGCTTGTGTGGGTGACAAAGCTCAGACTATAGCCAGTGGGCACCCCGGTGGCCCTTGGAGAAAATATGTTTCAGGTAGGAGAAATGGTTCAATTAATCCTGTTTTCCAAATGCCAAAGTTTGGCATTAAAGTTCATCTCTCTTTATACCCTTTTCAGGTACTGTGGTTAATAAGCCCAAAGACGGAATGTCCTGGCCAGTGATTGTAGCAGCTTTACTCTTTCCCTGCATTGTATTATTTGGTGTCGGAGTGAGAAAATGGTGTCAATACCAAAAAGAAATGTGAGTATAATACTAAGATATGTAGAAACTTATAATCTTTCATTACAAAATATTTATCAGCACAATATGTTACTACTATGTGAACTCCACAGAGTAATATTACTATGGCTGTACTGATAAATATATTATTTATGTATTATTGTACTGATAAATATTTCTGTGAGGACATAAGGCTCACAGAAGCTCAGAGAGGCTAGGTAGCTTTCCCAGCATCACACAGCCGGGTTAAGTGCGCAGCCCCTGACTCAGCATCCTCTCTGCGTGGGCCTGGTCAGGCTGGAATTCTCATTGGATGGAGCGAGTCCGTGGGCATGAAATGGGAACCTCACCTCACCTCAGCTCAAAACTAAAATGGATTTTTTTCTTTTAATCTTCATTATTTTTTCATTTTCATGCATCTTTGAACCACCTGGGCTCAGCTGGGCCTAGATGCCCAAGTGTGAAATTGAGTGAGAAAGGTAATTTTAAGAGATTTCCAGCTGCTTTTTATCACAGTGGGCTTTTACTGCCCTTTTCCTTTTTCCCTGAGCAGAAAAGAAAGTAAGTTTTTGTGGGGTTAACTTTTGTGTTTGTCTGACTGAAATATTTTCCAAAACTCTTCTCCAATCAGCAGTCCGAAATGGCATGTAAGGTTAACCCTCGCTTTTCTGACTTGCTATTTTGGATCAGTCTGGAGGAGACCCCAATACACAGGCGCTGATCTTCCATGTATCTTACTACCAAGATAACACTGAGCATTGTGCCATATGGGCTTTCATAGAGAACCCCTGAAGACTCTATAACCATATGCAGGGAGTGTTTCATGGTGAATAAAACACAAGCCAGTAGTTAGAAATCCTAGGATCTTATCTAAGGACTACATCTTGGCCACTACATGATTTTAGAAATTTATAACTTTTCTAAAAATCAAAAGTGCAAGTTTCTTAGAATTGTATCCACCTCTCAATATATGTTAATTCTCAATGAAAGCATCCAAAAATAGGGTAATAGGGATTGAAGATCTTAATATTAAAATGAGCAAATGAGTATCTGAAAATCTGGATTAATTTTTTAATTGCTCTGCATTCAAATGTCTGTGTCATCTGGAGATGAGAATAACCCCCCAATACACAACATTAAGATGCTATGGATTGCCAGGGCATAGAGGTGTTGGAGTGATGGACATAGAAGATGCTCACAGATAGAGTTCTGTTTCTTAATATCAAGATAGCATTTGTATAGCTAAATTCCACACTAACTTGGCTTCTTAATGCATTTCAGACAAAGAGATGGATTGTGCTAACATAAAATAGTGCTTCATACAAAGATGACTGCAAGAATGTTCACTGATTCAAAGAAAAGGGATTTAGGCATTATCCAGCCAGTACTCAGGGATTAAGAAGAGCTTTACTTTCTACCTCTGTGGTATCCCCACAGTACTCAACAAGTGTGTGGGTGCAGGTCAGGGGTAGGGTTAGCAAAGAGGCTGTGTGAAAAGCTTAGGTCTTAAGTCCCAGAATTTTAAGATTTTGTCTCTGGAGAAATGTCTTAATCCACATAAGAGCAACACTACTTCTATTAGGAGGCAGTTGCCCTGAAGAGTATCAGTCCTGGTTAAAAGACTTCAATTGCTGGTCTGGTTCTCTTGAGTAAGAAGTTTAAAACCTCTGAGCCTCCGTTTTAGCTGTAGAATGATGACAATAATACTCAGTTCCTAGACACAAAATAAATAATGTTATGATAAAAACGTTTTGCAAATTACAAAGTACCATATAAATATTAATTAATAGTATGATCATGATATTCAAATGGCTGATAGCACTAACAAGCAAAGGGTTAAGTCAGCAAAAAAAAATTCTGAAAGAACTAGGAGAGTATGTCTCTTTCTCACCAATCTATCTTCCCCTTAAAAAAAAAAAGTGAAGAACTATGACTCTCTCACATCCTTAGCATTGAAAGAGCAATGTTTTGTTCCCAGCATGGAGAGACCCCCACCTTTCAAGCCACCACCACCTCCCATCAAGTACACTTGCATTCAAGAGCCCATTGGAAGTGATCTGCCTTGTCATGAGATGGAGATGCTCTAGTCCTGTGAGGCTTTACCACACAGCAGAGCTGTGCTGGAATTCTATTGAGAAGGTAGACACTGTGTTTTATTAATATAAGTTCCCTTCAGCCAAGCCTCTGCTGCAGCTGAAATGGATGTTACAAGTGAATGAACTGTCTTCTCAGCAATTTGCCCTCTTTCATCTGCATATGCCTGAAATTTAAACAAGAGTGAAAGGATATATCATGCTCACACCCAATGCAATCTGTAGGGGTTTTCTTGCTTATGTAAGAGGTGCACATTAGGCTGTTGTCATTAAAAAATAAAGTGTTTTAATTTTTCACTTTAATTCTCTGATTAAGGAGACAATTGTGGTTGCAAGCATATGCCGATACTAGATCCTCTTCTTTTAAGGTCATCTGCCAATATTCTAAACTATTTTCCAAAATTATGATGATCTCAGAGTTTTATTGCATTCCTTAAGAAAATTGTAAGAAGGAAATGTAAAAGTTCTATTAAGAGTTCCAAGTAAGGTGGAAGCATGGCTAATCTTTATATTGAAATTCTGTTGTTTCTTTTCACTGAAGGAAAATAGAATAGCTTGCACAAGAACCACATTTGCATCCTTCATCATTCCTCCTATCAGGTTCAGACCAGGCTCCTGCCACAGGGACAAGGATGCAGAAGGATCATAAAGTTAACTAGCCAACAGCCAAGTAGCCTGTAGATATAAGACTTTACTGACCTCTAAAATCATATGAGCTAAGAGTGGTTTCATTCTCATCTTTGCCTGTCTCTGTATGTGTGTGTGTACTTCACACTAGTACCGAGCTGTTATGTAAGCAAACAGGCAGCCTAACCCCAGTCCAACCCATCTCATTTCAGTTATTCTCATATTTATCTTGGGACTTCCCTGTTCATCCAACCTGCCTGTTTTGATCTATTCTGAAATAGCTAAAGAGCCTCAAATCAGACTAGCACTGATAAATTAACCCTGTTCCTACCAATCTTTTGCAAAACAGCTTCAGCAGAATGTAGAGGTGACAGAGAAGAGACCTAGTTAGCCAGACGTGCTCTGTATTCACCAACAGTTTGTGAGTGAATAAGTGACTGATCCCTCTTGGCCCCGTAAACCTTCCCACGCTCCCTGCCCTGGGAGGGAAGCACAGATGTTGTTGACAGATGCAATGATAGGCAAATCCTGTGTGGACTTTAGTCCCGGAAGGAAACTTTAGTTTATGTGCAGGTACTCCTCCCTGACTGTACATGAGAATAACTTGGAGAGTTTATCTTTTTTTAAAATACAGTGGCTGTTCCACTATGGTTGAATTAAAGTGGAAATCTGAGGAGTGAGGCACCGACGTCAGCACTCTCAGATGATTCATGTGTTCATCCAAAGTTGAGAACTGCTGAACCAGTGAAAGTTCCTTCTTATGGACCAGACTCTTGGTTAGGTGCTTACATCTTGTAGAGGCCAGCCTCCAAGACGACCGGCAAAACTTCTTGCCTCCT
>CM052436.1:44636072-44704923 GCA_028533085.1 Varecia variegata
TACTATTATAGTGTATAGATACTATAACTATATAGTTATATATGTATACATCTATACATATACCATAGTATATACTATATTATATTGTATACATATGTATATTATAGCTACAACTAAAACTATACAAATATATATATATTCAGATGCAATAAAAGGAAAGATGGATAAGTTGCACTACTTAAAAATAAAAACAATATGCATGGCAAAATAAAAGCAAAGGCAAATGATAAGGCAGTTGAAAATATTTACAATATATATCATGGATAAAGGGCTAACATACCTAACTGATAAAGAACTTAGAAATATTGAGGACAAAAAGTTGAAAAATCCTATGAAAAAATGGGCCAAAGGCATGAATCAATGATTCACAAAAAAGGTACAAAAGTAACTCTTAAACACCTGAAAAACTATCAAATTTATCCATAATAAAATAAATGCAAATTAAAAATTTACTGAGACATCATTTCTTCCCCATTTAATTGTGAAGAATTCAAAAGTTTAACAATATTCTCCGTAATTAAAGCTTTGAGGAAACATGCATGCTCATATATTGATGAAGGGGTACAAACTGGTGCCACCATTACGGAGAGGAATTTGACAATATCTAACAAAACTATACATTCATTTATTCTCTGATCTAGTAATTTCTTTTCAGGAATTTACCATGAAGTTCTGCCTGCAAGAATATCAAACTATATATGCACAAGGTTATTCATGGCCTCAATATTTGCAAAGTATCTAAATGTCCAAGCATAGCAGATTGGTTAAACAAACTATGGTAAATACACAAGAGTAATGCACAGTCATAAAAACAGGAAAGAAGAATATCTCTATCAACTGATACAGACTAATTTCCAGAAGATATTATTAAGTGAAAAAGGCAAAGTGCAAAGAACATCTAATATGCTACCTCTGTGTAAGAAAGAAGAAAAAATAAGAAAAAAAAGTAATGTTGTATGTGCCTATTTTTACAAGAAGAAATACCAGAAAGATAAATCAAGAAACAGTGCACTTGAGGTCAGGAGTTTGAGACCAGCCTGGGTAACATTGCAAGACCCCAACTCTGCAAAAAAATAGTTAAAAAAAAATTATCCAGGTATGGTGAGGCATGCCTGTAGTCCCAGCTACGTGGGAGGCTGAGGCAGGAGGATCACTTGAGCTCAGGAGCTCAAAGTTACAGTGAGCTACGATCACACCACTGCATTCCAGCCTAGATGACACAGTGAGACCCGATCTCAGACAAAAAAGAAAGAAAGAAAAGAAAAGAAAAGAAACAGTGGAGTTGGTTATCTGTAAGGGGTGGGAATGAAACAGGGTAGAAGGGATATGGGAGGAAGTGACCTCTCTGTATACCTTTCTGTATAATTTTGTCTGAAAAAAGTATGTTAATGTTATACATATTCAAATAATAAAATTAAATGAATAAGAATAGGAAAAAAACCTAAAACTGAAACCAAAGTGAAATAGATGAAACCATTTGTATTTCAAATAAATAGTGTACTCACACTGAAAGAGAAAGAAAAAAGAAAGAAAAAAAAAACCAATTCAAGTAGCTATGGACACAAAATGTGGCTATATACCCCCGGTCTTATGTAGTAGGGGGGGTAGGAGTAGAGGGGAAGGGAAGAATTATGAGTAAATCTGGAAAGATTTTGTAGTAAGTTTTTTTTAATTATATTCATACAAGCAAAGCAATTTTGAAACTATTTCATATGTATTATAAGATTGAGTAAATGTATAAATTTGTTGTCATTGGGAGCCCAGGTTCTCTCTGTAGGAGAAGGAACATATAAACATGGAATAAGGGAGGATAGTGTAGATGCAGGGATGGATTCAAATTAGAGGTATCAATGTGAATTCATGATTTCCTCAATATATGTGTGCATATGTGTGTGTAAGCATGTGTATATGCACACATGATAATGTCTCCTGGGTATCACATATGGAGGCCCATAATGTCCACTCAGTCCTCATTCATAATGTTAATTTTAATCATGGCTCTGTGTGTGCACCTGTGCACCCGCACACATGTGTTGCATTGGAAGTATGTGTACATGCCTATATTTCCCAGATGTGTCTTTTGAAAGGAACAAGAACAAAGATAGCCCAGTAGCAACGAGTATACAAAGCATCTAGATCTTGGTCTCTAATATAATTTCCTGCTGAAAGGAATGGAATTTCTCAGAGAAATACCTGATTAAGGGCAAAGTTGATATAAATGATCTTAGAATATCTTGTTACATCAGAAAATAACAACATGGTCCAAAATATACTGAGGGTATTTCAGAAGGATGCAGAAGTCCATTTGAAGGGACTCCCACTGGATAGATCTAGAATAATTTGAGTACCAATATAACTAAGCATACTAATGAGATAGAAACCATGATGAAAAGTAAGAATTTATGAGTCCTTACCAGTAATAGGTGATAAACATATAAGTAGGGAGACGGAGGTCCAAAAAGAATGGGTCTAAAGATACTCTAGCTTAAAAGAGTCTAAAGAGATATGACAATTGATTGCAATACCTAACTACAGACTGAATCCTGTACTAGAGGGGGAAAAGGCTATAAAGAACATTATTAGATCAGCTGACAAAATTGGAATATGGGTAGAAGACTAGATAAAAGTATTTATAACTCTATTGTGGTTATGTAAGAGAATATCTCTATTCTTAGGAAATATACACTAAAATATTTAGCCGTAAATGGCCATGACATATATATATAACTTTCCCTCAAATGGGTGTGTGCGTGTGTGTGGATGTTTATGCATGCACATACACACACACATAATGCATGCACAATGCACAATGCACACACAATGCACACATAATGCATGCACAATGCACACAGACATTCATATGCATACACACAGAGATGGAAGCAAATGAAGTAAAGGAAGTAAATTGTTAAAGACAGATGAATCTAGGTAAAGGGAATGTGTGTGTGTGTGTGTGTGTGTGTGTGTGTTTGCTGTTTTTACTTTTGCAAACTTTTTTGTTTGAAATAATTTCCAAGTAGAAAGTTTAAATAAAAAGTGCTTAAGTAAGACCCTAATAAAAGATGCTCAACTTGACTCAAAACCAGCCTGTTTTGCCAACATTGCAGCCTTTATACAGAATGACAAAATCCAAAACTCTATTTCTTTGGGGGGAGTTTTCTTTCTCTTTTCTCTGAGCATTGTTTAATCTGAAAGTTCAGAGAAAGAAACCAAGAATTCATCCTGCAATTTCACTGTTTTTGTTTCATTTCTGGGTCTTATTCTGCCCTAGGTACTGGCTGGGATCCACCAAAACTTCAATCTTAAGGAAATGAATGGAACCCTTTGATTTTCCCAAAACTCCAGGGGCAACTTATCCTCTCACCATTAAACCATTTCATATCAAAGGAGACTAAGCTGCGTTTCTCTAGACTTAACTCAAGAGAGCGACTTAGTTCCTCCTCCAAGCCCTTGGGCAGTGTTTTCTGTTGCCACTTTAGTACAAACTGGAAACGGCTCACAGTTTACAGCAGTCCCTGCTGCAGGACCTCAGGTGCCCACAGTAGCAGGTGCAGACTCCCATTCAGAATTCCCACTGTGGACTCCCCAAGGAGCTGGGGCAGAAAGAATGTGTGACCAATACAAAGGCTTTATTAGAAAACTAATCCCAAAACCACAATCTCAAGCTTTTGCTGGTGGCAGCATGATTTTAGAATATCAGCTCCATATTGATATAAAAGAAGTGCTGGTAGTCCCAGTTCCAGGAAGAGAAGTCAAAGATTTGAGTGAGGAAGATAATAAGGAAGAGAAGAAGAAAAGTCTTAACTGTGTAAAGGTTTTTCCCAGCTGACAGAGGGAGAAAATGGACTGTGGTTGGAGAGACCATAAAGCTCATGTGGTTCAATCTGGCATCATGTGCTTCAATCCCCTCTACCACATTACTGTCTTTTTGGTGCCATGTTTGGCTCAGATGCTTCCAGTCATAGGAATTCATTTCTGCCTCTACTTCATTCATTGTATTACCCAACTCTGAATTCTAGAATTCTTCTGTATACTTGGCCAAAACAGAAAGATGGGTAGCATAAACTTTACTTTCTCTTTTACTTCTACTCAAAGGAAGAGGAAGCTGTGGGCACAGATGTTGCTAAGACAAACTATGTCTTCCTCCATGACTAGCTTCAGAGGTTTAGGAAAGGTGGGACAAGGCAGGTGGCTGAGTTGAGGGACTAGGTGCAGAGACTTAAGCAGATCAGAATCCTTGGAAACCAAAATCATCAAAAGGCCAAGGAACATACTAAGGGCTTCTGACTACAACCTAGCATTCAGAGAGAGTCAATCAGGGAAAAACATTAAAGATTCATTATTTTTATTTAAGTTGAAATTTATTTTCTTTGTTTAAAAAAAGAATTATTTTCATTGGTCAAAGTCGTTTGCACAAACTTGTAACTTTAATATTAAAAAAGTTGGGAGAGAATGATCATTCCTATTCTCAGTTACTCTGATTTTTATTCAATGGGTGATGTGCTATCATGCTACTTCCAACTGATGGTGGCAACTCAAAATACAGGGCCAGGTTGTTAAAAGGAATGCATTTGTTTTTAAGATTAAATTTGCTAAATGATAACAAATATACAGAAGTCATTTTGATTGTGCCTGAAGTTCAAGTGGTTACTAATGTACGCTTTAGGACAACAAAGTCTCCTAATAATTGATGTAATTCTTATAATTCCAGGACCCTCTGGGTGGGGTATCCTGTGGAGAGGGGAGGCAAGGAGGATAGAACAGTTGGTTTTCCTGCCAGTTGAGATCAACTCTTCCTGCCAAAATATTCTTCTTTAATTGCATGCATTTCTATGCAACATGGGTAAGAATTATTTACTCTGCCATTCTACCTTTTCTAACTTCTTTTTAGAAGAGAAATTTTTTGACATTCCAAAGCCTTGAGCTCAAACATTTGGAACACAAAAAATCCCCCAGGAGCTTATTTTAAAGGCAGGGAAAAAAGGTGCCACCCCCCAAGAGGAGCTGATTCAGTAGGGTCAGCATTTAACCCAGGAATCTGTATTTTGCATAAGCTCTCAGTTCTTGGTGCCGGTGATCTACAGACATTATTAGGGTAATTGAAACAGAAAGGAAATTTTCTATGTTCCTGAAGTGAGCCCTTAGTACCAGCAGGTGGCTCTATAACATCTTAAATCAGGAATTTTTTGCAGCTAACTAGCTAGCTAGCTGGAAAACAAAAGCTCTGAGGCCTTCCTTTCTAGGCTCTCAATTACCTTTTTGGAGGTTAAAGGTGGGGTGGGAAGAGGGAGTGGAAGAGAGTGCAGGAATATGGTGTGGTATAAGGAATAAAGAAATATTAAAACACATTTTACAATCATCACTTGTTAGTAGTTCCTCTCAAAAGTGTTATAGTGTTAACTGAGCTGTTGTTAAAGGAAATTTTCTTTAAAGTACACCAGAAAAACTTCAAGTCCAATAACTTTAAAAGCATAGAGGTTCTTAAGGTGTTCCTGAACACTAAGCTTTCAAAGCTGAGAGATAGAATCTTATGGCCGGCCACTGCCACCATTCACTTTTGTCTCATTACAGAATCCCAGCTGTGGGTCCTGAATACAGGTGAGCAGGAGGTAATATCGATATCACTACTTCCTGTGTAAGCTGCTGCTTCTCCCTCACCCAGTTTCTCAAGGATACACCACCTGGGTTTAATCAGGGAATGTGTCACAATAACTGACAAAACAATGGTCTCTGGCTCTACCCTGATCAACAACATAACTGGATCCCAAACTCTTGACTCTGCCTCTGATGTCAGGAATGTGTGAGGTGTATCATGTGTTCACCAGACAGTGCACTTTGGTACCTCAGTTTCTTGGGAAGCTCCTGAAGATCCCCGGTTGCTGCAATCATGTCACTCTTCCTGGAGGAATTGCTGTTGCTGTCATCAGGTCCCCAGCACCACCTATGCTGGTGACACTTCTTTCTACTCTGGTCCTTATAGCACAGTTTTGGTTTGAACTGGAAGAGGGAGGCTGGGAGTGATGAAGAATAAATTCTGCTGGTAGGAGGCCACAGAATAAAGCAGCTTATACTCCATCCCATCTTTCATTTATCCCTTCCCCACCCACCCCACTTCCCAGCCAGAGAAAGACAAACATTGTGAATGAGACATCACTGTGAAACTCAAAGCATTGTATAACCTCACTCATCTCCTGGCAATGTCCCTGGACCAGCCATGTGCCTGGGTCCTGATTCTGTGTGGGGTCTGCTCCCTCCCCATCTGGCACACTGCCTGGATGGTAAGGCTTCACAGGGTCTTAGCTCTGGGGACCAGACACAGCCCCAGCCCCAACATCATTAAGTCAATATGCTGCCTCAGAGTCTCTTTAGGTGACTTCAATCAAGTACAATCTGGGCCAGCTTATCTTGCCAACCAGACATGCCCAAATGGTAAGCTGTTGAGGCACTTGCTCTGGGACCCTCACTATTCCTTTTGACATGAATCCAAACAAAAAGAACCATTTTTAAAATATAGACACTCCATTCTACTCAGCTACAAAAAACAATGGTGAGCTAGCACCTCTTGTATTATTCTGAACAGAGCTGGAGCCCATTCTACTAAGTGAAGTATCACAAAAATGGAAAAACAAGCACCACATGTACTCACCATCAAACTGGTATTAACTGATCAACACTTATGTGCACATATAGTAGTAACATTCATGGGGTGTCGGGCAGATGGGAGTGGGGAGGAAGGGATGGGTATATACACAGCTAATGGGTGCAGTGTGCATCGTCTAGGGGATGGACATGCTTGAAGCTCTGCCTCGGGTGGGGCAAAGGTAACATATGTAATCTTGACATTTGTACCCTCATAATATGCTGAAATTTAAAAAAATTAAAAAAATTATATAGACACTCCAAAATATAATGGAGTCTCCAAGGAGAGGGTAAAGGCTGTAGTCAGTTTTTCAGGAATTCAGTGGGGTCCTTGAAGAAGTAATGGGGAAAAAATTCCAGAAAAGAAAACAAAATTTATACATGTATTTCTAGAAACAGATTTGGTTGTATGTAATAAAAATGGATGAATGGTTTGATGAGGCTTTTAAGTGATGAAAAATAATTTCAGAGGTTGGCAAGCTGCCCACTCAGGCCCTAGAATTATAGGTCCTTGGAGGTAGGAAGTGAGGATGGGGAGGTAAGTGCCAGAGTCAAGAAAGGCTGTGTATTCAGTGTCTGTGTGCCAGGCCCTTTGGGTGCTTTCTCACTTGTTTCTGCTTAGATAATTGATTTCAGTGATTTACCTGAAAGACTCTTGTTTCCCCCAACCATTCTCCATTCTGCCATAGTTACCTTGCTAAAGTACAATGTGAGTCATTTTACTCCCCTTCTCAAAAACCTGCAATGGCTCCTTTTGTCAACAGAAAAAAAATCCAAACTCTTTAATATACTTTGGTTATAAGCAGCCTTTTCCAGGTTTACAATAATAGGTAACATGTAATGTGAAGCCCCTGGCACAGTGATCAACAGCCTTGGAGTCACAGCCACTAACTATGAGATCTTAGACAGGGTTAGGTAGCCTCTCGGCCTCAATGTCCTTTGCAAAATGGGAATAGTAATAGCACCTAACTCATTGGGTTCTTGTGAAGATTAAATGAGAGTAAATGAGTTATATTTCCCACTTATCCCACATGCCATTCGAGTATTTCGTTTCTCATATCTACCATTCACTATCATTGCTTTGCTTATGCTTTCTCAGCTACATATGCCTCTCCCATGCCAACCCCCAACCCATTTTCCATGGGCAGAAACTTTTCTCAGAATTCAAGACCTGGTTTGAATGCCACCTCCTCTAATAAAACATCTCTCCCCCATCAAAATGTATACCTCTTTATTGTCCTCCCCATGTACCACTGTTTTCCCTTCATTCTGCCTCATATTACAATTTGTAATTTACATATTTGACTCTCTTTCCTACTGGATTATATACTATCTGAGGATCCCTTAACTGTTCTTCTATTCCTAGCACCTACCAGAATGATTTATACATGATAAACACTGTTTAGTTGTAATTCACCATTAAAATTAAATTGGAACTAATTGATCAATACCCATGTACACATATAGTAGTAAAACTCAACAGAAACCAAGCCGGTGGGAGGGAAGAGGAGGGGATGGGTAAATTCACACCTAATGGGTACAATGCACACTATCTTGGTGAAGGGCACACACATAACTGACTCAAACTGCACAAAAGCAAATCATGTAACCAAAACGTTTGTACCCCCATAATATTCTGAAATAAAAATAAATAAAATTGACTGTAAAATTTCAGTCTTCTTATTGACTTCTCTCTTTTTGATAAATTTAATAATATAGTATTACAAAAATATTAACTATTCAAATTCTAAATATTAATTTTTATTTAAAAATTATTTTTCCTAAATATCTGTAGCATAGTAGAAAAATCCCACTGATAATTTGATTTCCATTACATAATATAACAGAAAAATTATTCTCTTAGAGATTTAGCTGAGATTATTAATGTAAATGTATTTTTAATTATAAAAGTGATATAAAAATATTATAAAACCTTGGAAGAGAGAGAAAAAGCAATGCATATTCCCAGCTATCGAACACGGACCTGTTCTTAAGGCCTTGCTACTCATAGTGTAGTCTGAATAAGCAGCATCAGCATTGGCTGGAAGCTTGTTGGAAATGCAGAATATCAGGCCCATAACGGACCAGTTTAATCAGAATATGACTGACATGTCCATTAAATTTTGAAAAGCATTGTTCTAAAGTACTGCGTAGAGCCCGGCAGAACACAGCATTTACCAAGAGCATTTACCAAGCATCTCCCTCCATCCAACAAATATTTATTGAGCACTTTCTATATGCCAAGTGCTACATCAGATGCTGTGCTTCAATCTGCAAGATTTTTTCCAGGACTGAGTCAGAAATATATGGAGAGGGTTGTTGCCTTCCTTTTGGACTGTTTTCTTGTGCAAATCAAGTAGTTGTGAATGAAAAAGCTGCCAACTTTATAGAGATGCAAAACAACTCATTCTGAAGTGGTTCCACTTCTCCTGCTTTCAAGTTCTCAGTGATTTCGCTAAGTCCCTGAAGTTTGATACTTTCTTATTATAATATTCTCACTTCTTCCATTAATAGCTGAAAAAATAGGGGGGGAAAGCATTAAAATTAACATTTCACAGTAGAGCTTAAAGAACACATTTTATTTGCCTTAGGCAGCTTCCATAAAACTTTATCTTGGCTATTTTAAAATATATATATTTTACAAGTTGAAAGGAAGCCCAGAAAGGTGACACTTCAGAAATTTCCTTCACAAAGTGATTTTTCTAGGGTGGTGAGGGAAAAACCAAAAGCTTTGTTTGTTTACTTAAACACCTAGTGAAAAATCTCCAACATACTGTGTTATACTTGAAAAAAAAGCACTATGTTGAAGTGCTGTTTAAGTTTCAGATGATACATGATAAATATTACACACTTAATTAACTGACAAGTGATAATCCTCTAGACATCCCCCCCAAAAAAAACAAAAACAATAATGACTGACTGGTAATATTATGCAGCAAAGTAGGTTTAAATGAATGTTAAGAATAGCCTGGAAGGGGAAACTTTAATAGGATGTCAAAAGGGGCCAATACGCAGCAGGAGTTATGTGTACAGAAAGGTGGCATGGGGTACAGGAGATGAGATAAAGCCATTTGGTGATTAAATGTCAGCTGACCTACACATCTGTATATGAGCCTTCAGTCTTCCCTTAGCTCAGATGACTATCTTCTTTTCCCATAGGGCTCTTCTGCGTCATTGAGCATCTGCCTGGCCTGAAACCCTCCAGGGCCATAGAGGCCAGGGGTGCTTTTCTTGATTTGCCTGTTTGCCAAGATATTCTTGTGATTTTCATTGTGCAAAGTTCTCCTATCAGCAGAGACCCCATGGTTTTGACCATGGAAAAGTGTCATTTGAAAGCATAGGAATCAGTGCAGAAAGCAGGGAAATGGGTTTGTGTGCCTGCAAGCTTCCAGGCTAGAGGACCTCATTCCAAATTGGGATTTCCAAATAGTGCCACCCCAAGACTCCATTTCATGTATTAAAGGGAATCATATCAGCGACTGTCCCTGGCTTGTGGGGGTACTGTGAAAAGCAAATGGGACAAAGAATTTGAAAGAGGGTTCCGAACAACAGGGCAATACACATGCAAAGTATCGTTATTTCCTCCTCTGTAAAACGAGAATAAGCAAGGAACTGTTGCATACTAGCGTGTAGGTGAATCCTAATTATGTAATGCTTGAAACACAAACCGTCCTTGATGTTGTCATCCAAATATGTGGTACAGCACCTCTCTCAGCTTCTTTACCGCTCTTATTTCTGCTGCTTCTGTGGTTCACGGAAAATGCAACGCTTTCTGTGTAGTTGTCACAGAGCGTGTGTGTGTGTGTGTGTGTGTGTGTGTGTGTAGGGGAAAGAAGGAAGGAAGGAAGGAAACCTGGTGGTTGCGTTGAACATCTGAGTGCAGACTGGATGGAAGAAAGAAGACCCGTCTGAGGATCGAGGGGCCGAAGCCTGCGAGTTTCCACCAACGCGGTCGCCACCGCGGCGTGCACGGAGGCAGGAGTAACGGGGGGAGGAGACTGCGGAGCAGGGGAGGCGTGGGAGCGGGACAGAGGGGCAGCCCAGAGCGCACCGGCCAATCGGAGCGCGCTCCGCCAGCGGCCAATCACGGGCCGCCTAGCCCGGCAAATCTGCCCGGCAGTGCGGGGCGGGGCTGCCAGGAGTCCGGGTGCCGCTGGTTACACTTCTGAGTGCCTTTCAGGAAGCCGCAGGGCAGGGGGCGTCCGTGCAGAGGAGCCGGGGGAGTAAGTCGCGGGCAGGTCCAGCCTGTGAACCAGCTCAGTGACATATATGGAAGCATAAATCAGGCCAGAGATGGTGCGCCCGGCCGCGCACATGTGTGTAGACTCACAGGCATGTCTGTATGCTGTCTGGGCACCTGTCGTGTGAGTGGCTCCGGGCGTGGCTGCTCCTCGGACGCTCAGTTTCTGTAAGATTTATCTCTGGGGGCCTACCTTCCCCCATCTCCAGAGGGGAACGTAAGAAGTTTAGCGAAGCTGGGACTGAGCAGATTAAGGGAGGGAGTGGAGCAGAGGCTGGGCCAGAGAGGGTAGGGGCTGCGGGTGCTGGGGAGTGGGGACCACCTATTTGCCCCCTCTCCCAGGCAGAAAGCCGTTTTGGAAAGACTGTCGTGACAAAGGTGGCTCTGAAATGTCCACAGAGCCCGAGAAGTGATGATCATCACTGAGTGAGTGGCACTGGGCTGAGACTGGCCAATTTGTTGACAAGAGGGATGCTAGCACTTAGGAAGGCAAGGAGGAAACTAAGAATGGGGACCATCTGCTCCCCCAACCCCAGCGGGACAAAGACATCATCGGAGGTCTGCAATGCCGACTGGATGGCCTCGCTGCCCCCTCACCTCCACAACCTCCCCCTTTCCAATCTGGCAATCCCAGGTATTCTTCTATTCCTACTTGTTCCCACTGTGTTTAATTCTGCCATTTTAATGTTGTTAATGGGTTGAGTTGCTTTTCTATTGTGCTGAGAAATTTTCAATGACCCTTTTTATTTCCAAACCAAACACTTAACACTGAAGCAGCTGCTTTAAAGAGATTTAAGTACACTGCATCATTGGCAAAGGGACTCAGGAGAATGGAAGCACCGCTGTTTTTGCTTGTGATTTTTTGTTTGTTTGGTATTGTTTATATTTGATAGCCTCATTTTAAGAATATTATCCTTCTTAATGTTGGGGCCAGGGTATGTGAGAGGTGCTTTTACTTGAATCACTTAAAGGAAAAAGGAGAAATCAAGGGTAATGAATAAAAAGCCATTAACACTTTTAGATCTGGATCAAAATTAAAATTGAAAAATATTTCCTTTCTCATTTATCTGACCTTGTATATTGGAGAAAGAAACAAAAAATGAATAGAGAATTAGAGAATAGGTTCAGAATCAGAACTGATTATAAAGACACATATTTTTGTTGTTGGAAAAGCCAGAAATAGAGAATGCAAGATCTCATCACAGGCAGTCATTAGGTGTGATGAGGTTGTGGTGTTTGAAGCTTTGTCTATATATATACAGGTGTCTGCCTGACTGATCTAGAACTGCAGCCTTGAAAAGCCTTGAAGAGCACTTTTGCTCCAGCCACTGTGCTAAAACCTCTCTGCTGGAGGTTTTCTACCTTGACATTATTTGTTAGATGTGCCCTCTTCCTTCCACTCAAAAAGTAGTTAAAGTATGGTTTGTAGGGAAGGATATTAGGGCAGTGAGCTTGGCCTAGTGTACTGAACAAAGTCCTATGGTGCTGATACTTGGAAAGCACTCCTAGCAGCAAGGGATGGAATACTGCCAATTCCTTCTCTCACTTGGAGATATAACAATTGAAGTTCACCTCTAGACTGCCAGACAAACTCCCAGACATTCCTTGGACCAGTCTGCCTTTTTGGTGGTTAAAGAGATGACCTCATGCAGACCCTGATCTTTGCTTTCTATGCATGAGGAAGAGCAGTGCTGGCTTCAAATGCAGGCTTTTCATTACACTCCTTTTGGAGATCTTCCAAGTTCATTGTCCTCATGGGCCCTGGTTGCTTTTGAGCAAAGAGAGGGCTGCTAAATTTCTTTATAAATATGGTCACTTGCATTTTACCAGACTTGACTACAGCTCCTTAGGAAATGCCAGATGGGCATGCTTCAGAACAGGTCTTTTCCATGTTTATTTGACGCTTGTGGAGCCATCACCAAAATGATATATGGGCCACCTTTGACATTAGTCATTTGCCTTCAGGCTTTCTGATGGAATTATTTTGTTGAGTGATATGGCAGGTATGTGTGTTTGCAAACAGAATGGCATCTTAGGCAGGCTCTAAATGGCTGTCATTCAGGTCATGTGCAGGGTAGGTTGGGGCTTCCTCCTTCCTTGTACTTTGGACAGCCCAGACCATAGCAAGCAGCTCTGCTAGTGGCTTGGGTGTGTATTCTGACTCTGTGACTCCAGAAAGGAACTGGGCATTTGTTCTGTGAAATTCTGTGATCTATAGGGTATCTCACAGTTACTAGAATTGCTGGGGCAGGTGAGGGGAGGGCGCAAATAGCCAGGGCCTGCTGCTGCAACTGGAAATTCTATGATTAGCCATTGTTGGGGACACAGGAATTCACCCATCTTTGGGTAGTCCAGTCCTGCTAAGCAAAAAGAAAAAAAAATGGCCTTGACTCCCCAAAAGATAGTGAGTTCACCACTGTGAAATGCCCTTTTCCCAGCAGTGGAAGTGACATTAAGTGTAAGCTAAAGACAGGAAAATCACATATTGAATGCTAACCATTCATGGACTCCACAGAATCAGCTAGTTCTTCTATCTCCACCTCAAGCTTGATACTCCCCAAATAAAGACTAGCAGTCAAGTTCTGCCCAGCCTTGCTGAAAAATTCTGAAATATAGAAGGCATTCAGGCAGTAGGGGCCACCATCTTCCTCCCCTCTCCCCTCTTCCTCCTCCCTCTTATGGTCACTGTCATCACAATAGCTATTATTAACTGAGCACTACCATGTAACACCCATTGGCATACATTACCTCAAACCTTCACACCTCCATGGGGTAGCTATTAACATCCTCCTTTTAGAAATAAGGAAATCATTGTTCAGAAAGGTTAAGTAATTTTCTGAAGATCACATAAGTAGTAACTGGCAGAACTAGTATTTAAGCCCCTATGTAGCTGCCAAACCCATGCACTATCTCTATGCCCCAGAGGGGTCCTTGGGAAGTGCAAAGCAGTGGAAGTGTTCTCCAACAGACCATCCTTTGCAGTGAATGAGAGAATTTTTAAAACTAAGCAGTCTTTATCTGAGTAATTATATATAGATAGACACTTACATGTATACATATTATATATCTGGCACATATATATATAGACACACATACGCACATTTAGAGTTGGAACCCAGTAAGTTTTCTATATATAAGTATATACACATTTACAGTTGGAACCCAGTAAGTTTTCAATTCAAATATAGTGCATCGACCTGTTCTGTGTGTGTGTGTGCTCACATGCTCAACTGGGGCGTCTGTAAGACTAGGTCAGGTCTGTCAGGATGGGGGCAGGGCAGCAGGACATGGGAGAGGGCAGGGAAAAGGCAAGGTGTCAAGCAACAATAGCAGAACTGGGATGGAGTAAACTATGTCAGATTTAAGTGCACCTGCTGCATTTGCCTAAGTCATGATGGGAGAGAACATGTGTGAATGTACACCTCTAAACAGAGTCTTGATGTATTATTTTACTTCCGCAACTGTTACTAACACCTGTTAAGGACCATTGTCACCCAAAAATATTGAAATATCTGGGAAAAGAACCTCAGAATAATGCTAATTGCTAACTTTGTAGAATCATTTGATGTCCAAAGGGTAAAGGATCTGGAAACTACAAAAGTCAGATTTTTAAATTAAATCTTTAAACCTCTACAGACATTTCAGATGTTAGTGAAAGCATAATTTTCTCTGTGGACAAATGATCTGATAGGAAAAATTTTTTCTATAATGTATATTGCTTTTCAATGAATTCTTTTTCTGTGTATATTTTAGTGTTGTTCCTTTTTTTTATTAACCATGCTCTTTCTTTTTTATTAAATGTAAACTATTTGGTCTATTGGAAAGAGCCTTGAACTTAAGGGTCTTGAAATTTGTTGTTGATTCTTGCTGTGTGATATCAAAGAAGTATGTGAATTTCTCAGGACGTAGTTTCTTCACTTGTAATTAAGATGTTGGATTAAATGAAATACAGAGTCCTTTCCAGATTAAAATTATTTAATTAATTTGAGGTTTTTGTTTTGTTTTTTTGCCTGTTCTTTGTTCAAATGTAGAAAGAGATGGAAAGAATGATTGGATCATAGAGTTCTAAAGGCCATTTCTTTTATGCCTCTTCAAAACAAGAAATTATTTTTGGCATGTACATACAAGGACTCACGATTGCCAGAATGAAGCAGAGGGCACTCACTTCAGCATCCTAAAAGGGGCTGCACCTTAATGGATCTAAATGAACTTGTACCTCATTAGATCCTAAGTGTGTGTTTTAATAAACCTCCATGCTCAGGCCTGTGGGAGCCCCAAAGATGAATCAGGTATCAACCCTACTGTCAAAGAAGGTTATGATCTAGTGATAATATATATATATATATACCTTCATCATACATAGTTTTTAAAAAAGAACTAATTGAGAGAAATGTTAAAACACAGATATAAATAATGTGTTATAGAAGCATATAGAATGGAAAGATTAATTCCAGCTTCTAAGATCAGGAACTAATTTGTTGAGAAAATGGCATTTGACTTAGGATTTGAAGAGGGGTCAGGACTTCGATGGTTGTGGCTTGGGGATCAGGGCTGGGAAAGGGGCTTTCCAGGTGAAATTAACCAGCTGAGCTAATGCATGAGGGTATCTGTGGGAAATGGCTAGGGGGTGCCCTCTCTTATACCTCCATATCCCTGTTATAGTATCTTTTTCACAGCACTTCTCAACACATTGTTATTTTTAAGTGTCTGTCTCTTCCGTGGTCTCTGAACAATTTGCAGACAGAGAATATGACTTATTTCCCTATATCCTAAATCCTAGTAGAAGGTAGCAGTTCAGTTATTGGTAACTGCAGCGTAAGCATGCTGGAAAAGTGGCCTGTGGGCACCACCTTTTCCATTGTGACTAAAGCTGAACTGTGTAGATCAGTTAGGTTCACCTTTTATAAAAAGCCACATGAATTTGTATGAAAATCTTCCGATCCATTCTTTGTTTTTATGTATAATATTCCTGAAGCCCTCAGTAAGGCTCATCACTGAGCCCCATCAGAAATGAAAATACGGAGACAGAGTGAAATGATCAGAAGAGTCAGAAGCAGAGTAACTTCTTTCCTAGAAACAATTCCTTCACCCAGCATCCCTTCTGCCTTCCTTCATCCCTTGTCAAATTTGAACTTCTCGAGCTTCTTGTCTTTCCTGCCTGGCTGCTGCCTCTGCCTGCTCTCATCTTGTGTTCCCCGCTTTGCCCTCCTTCCACTGACCTGACCTATTCCCCAGCCTTGCCTTTCCAGGGTCAGCCTTCCTCAGGTGCTCCTCGCTGCTCTCCAATTCCTGTTCTCATGTTGCTGCTGATCATTCCCTTCTCGTCCTTTCTACCTATCTGGATTCCTATTTTCTTCCCATGCAGTTTTACCCTCGATCACTTGGTGATTTCTGTAGCTCTTCTCCTGGTGGCCCCACACTCTCTTCCCCCGTGTGTGACATGAAAACAAACTCCCTAGCAGGGCAGGATGAAGGGTTATTATTCAGGTCCTTCTCTTGGAAGTTGGACCAGGTCTGGTGCCTCTAGAAGAGATTTGGGGACCACTCTAAAAGGGTGCAAAATAGATTGTGTAACAAGAAGTTTTGGTTGGCCCATGAGGTGGCCTTAGAACAAATCTATTCTCCTACAGGGTTTGAGGTTGTGGAAAACCAAGGACCAACCTGAATCTACCATGGCTGACTCGATCAGGAAAAAAAAATTGTATGAGGCCAAAATGGTCATTTGAATGGGAACAGTTTATTTCTGTTTTGTTTCTCTCTTTTTTCTCTGGGTGGCCATGGTGAAGCATAAAAAGAGGCTATGACTTTGGTGTTCCCATTACAAGGTTTCTCTCCTAAGAAGGTTCATCATTTCCCTAGCCCTCCCCCTTCCCCAAATCACACAAAAGCTACAAAGAATTCTGGAATCACACAAGTCTAAAAAGAAGGATCATGGATTGATTAAGAGTATGAATGCTAGAGGCAGACTGCCTGTACTTGGATTCTGACTCTGCCCTTCAGAAGCAGTGTGACCTTGAGCAACTTGCTTAACCTCTCTGTACCTCAGTGTCCTTCTCTGTAACATAATCATGGCACTACCTCACTTGCTTAGTGTGAGAATTAAATAAACCAATTCATATAACATGCTTTCTGGCACAAAATAAGCACTATATAATTATACTAATAATTATTATTGTGTATCTTTTTAAAATTCAATCACAATATGCATTTATTGAAAGCCTGTGCCCGGAATGGACAACAAAAACAAGATGTAAGATATAGTTTATACCCTCAGGTAATTTACAATCTAGTTAGGGAACTGTCTGTCCAATTAAGCCATGTGACTCAGTGTTCTCTGTCTGATCAGATTAGGGTAACTTGAATGGTCACCCCCTCAAGGGGGCTTTAGAGTTAAGGGACGGATACATGGAGGATTGGGACATGAGTGCCAAGGAAGTCTTAAATGCAATATGATGGCGGCTGATCAAGAGAGCCAGAAAATCCTCTGTAGTTATTTACTCTGTCCATACATCCCAAATTCAGCTGTCAAACCTTCTCATCTCCGGACATCCAAAGCCTTTGGGAAAATCTCAGCTGTCTGTGACAGGACCATATTGTTACTCTGCTCTCCTCATTTCCTGATCACTTGTCCTCCTGACCCAGTCATTTTGTTTCCAACTCAAGAGTAGAAATATTACAAAATGCTTGCCTGTGAACAAATCTGTGTACATACTTTATAACTCTTTCCCCAGCTATTGGAATAGCTTCATCATCCCTCCGAACACATACATTGGCCCGCGTGCCCTCACACCCAACACACATATGCACAGAGGCTTAGCTACAACCTTAGCCACACCCTAAAGGGGGCCCAAATTCGTAGTAGAATTGCTATTGTTTACCCTTCATAAATAGCCTACAAAATATGCCCACTGACACCGCAGACCCTAGGAGCATGTTGCTTTCACCTGCATGCTCCTCTCTCAGACGCGCTTCTGAAGCTTAGGAGCTGAGTTGGTTTCCAACACATGATTTGACCAAACCTCCACTAGATATGACAGGTCACCTCCATAATGCTTTCCTGCCTCTAGGAGTTTAGGAACCCAGGCACAGTAGAATGTCATGTTGGTGAAATGCTTTAGCATCCTGTAACTTTGCCTCTGGGAAAATCACAAACTACTTTGCAAATGCTGACTAACCCTAATTCGAGTTTTAAACCAGGCCTGCGGAGGAGGGATTATTTATAGACGTTGTAATAGGTGGGTGTGTTTGTGTGTGTGAAAAAGAATTTGAACACACATCAAGAAGCAAATTTAGGTGGAGGAGATCTATGACTCAATTTGTTACAGTATTTACACATGTGGTTAAGCAGGAGTCCTTCCACCTTCTCTCTTGTGTTGTTAAACATCAATAGGAATTTGGATGATATTGCAGAACACTGTGAGGATCAAGCAGTACATGGGAGGATTACATCAGTAGATCTCTAGGTAACTCCAAGATAAAATAGGTTGGGCCATGGAGGCCTTCACCGCTCTAAGGGGGATGTCTAGGTTCTATCATCTATGAAATATAGAACGTCTTTTATGCATTCATGGTCTACCAAGCAGCTGAAATTTCCTAAGAAAATAACAGGGTTTTTTTTAAAAAAAAAATTACTCTAGAACTGCTGGCTGTAAAGTATCATTTCTTCTCAGAGAATATTCTGTCAGTATTTTGTTTCTGTACAGACCTGAGAAGATAAAAATAAGGAAAAAATATGGACTGTAATGCAAATGTCTTGGAGTGTAGCAGTAGTAGTTTGCAGTAACGGTGGAACTGAAAAATTCCTAGACCCTGTCAGACTGAGATGAATATTTCATGAACATGTATGATTTGAAGGCTTATATATGGAAAGCAGTATTTTTTTAAAGTGTAATTGAAACCAGATGCCCTTTTCCCCCCAACAGTGCCACACAGATAAGGGTGAAAACAGCATTCCTGTCTGTCCTCCCTGGGTGTAAGTTTAGGTCACCATCCTGGCAGGAGGTGCCCATAGGGATCGCCACAAGAATTATATGAGCATATTGTGTTAATTTAGCTAAAAAAAAAAAAAAATCAGTGCCTGTTTTGGTTTTTTTGGTCCTCATTTCCTATATAAAAAAACTGTATTCATTTAAAGGAAAATCATTAATTCAAAAGATATTTACTGAATATCCTTTTATGCCAGGTACTGTATTAGAGGAGTTGATTACAGGGATGAATAAGATTCTTTTCTTTACTCTTCATGAAGCTATGCTCTTAGAAGAGCATAAATTCAGACACAGTAGAGAAAATGCATTGGGTACTGCATCACTCAAAAACCCGATACTCAGTACTGTTACTGAAGGAGGGAAGCTTGGTTGATTGGACTTCCAGGAAGACAATGACCCTTGGGTTGAGTCATTAAGAGTGGGTAGGAGACAGCTAGGTTATGGGTGGAGGGAAGAGTGTCACAATGCAGGGGAACTGAGGCAAGAGAGATCATGGTGACGCTGAGGAAACCTGGGCAGTCTGATGTGACCAGAGCACAGATTTCATTTAAAGAAAGGAGTAGAGAAAAGGCTGGAAAGTAGGCAGGAACTAGATCCTAATGGGCCTTGTAATATGCTATGTCATGATTGAACATTATCCTGAAGGCAAAGCGCAGCCATGGAAAGACTCGGGCAGGAGTGGGTGGGAAGCCCTTCAGATAACTGCATAAGAGTGAAGTGAAACAAAATGACCCATCGTTAGCAGGAACACTAACGGGTGAGATGAGAAACTCATTATTTCTTTCACTCTATTCAGCACGTGTGTTGATTTTCTCCCGTATGCCAGGCCCTCTCCCAGGCACTGGCGATTCAGTGATGATCACTTCAGACATGGTTCCTGCCGTCAAAGAGCTTCCAGTCTAGTTGGAGAAATGGACATTTAATCACGCTGTTATAGCACAATATGCTCTGTAGGATGAATCGAGAGGGATAGGTTACTGCTGGAAGAAGAATATAGCAGGGGCATCTTAACGAGACTCAGGAATCCAGGGAGGCCTCCTGGAGGAAGTGAATAAACTAAACTCTGAAGAGCACATGGGAACTAGTCCTCAGGGTAAGAGGAACAGGGCAACAGTGTTCTAGGAAAGGAAATAATATGGGTGATGATCTTGAAGAAAAGGAATGGCCCATTTAATGAACCAAAGACTTCTTTATAGTTGTACCATAGGTTGCCAGGAGGAGAGTGTCAAGGGTAAAGTGCCCAGTTACTTGGAAGTCTAATAAGCCATGTTAAAGTGATTTGACTTTGCCTGAACAGGAGTGGAAAGATTTTTAAGCAGGCAAATCACAAGGTCGACTTGGTGTTTTGGTGTCTCACGCCTGTAATCCTAGCACTCTGGGAGGTCAAGGCAGGAGGATTGCTTGAGCTCAGGAGTTTTGAGACCAGCCTGAGCAAGAGCGAGATCCCATCTCTACTAAAAATAGAAAGAAATTATATGGACAACTAAAAATATATATAGAAAAAATTAGCTGGGCATGGTGGCACATGCCTGTAATCCCAGCTACTCGGGAGGCTGAGGCAGGAGGATCACTTAAGCCCAGGAGTTTGAGGTTGCTGTGAGCTAGGCTGATGCCACAGCACTCACTCTAGCCCAGGCAACAGAGTGAGACGATGTCTAAAAAACAAAAAAAACTTGGTGTTTTGGAAAGATCTCTCTGCCTGCAGCACAAAAGGTACTGGAGTTGGTACCAGTTAGGCTGCTGCTGACATCATCAAGTGGGAGGTGCTGCTGCCCTGAAGGAGAGGGGCAGTGGCAGCCTGGACAAAGGAAAAGGGACAGACTCAGGAGCTATTTAGGAAGGAGTGGTCAACAGGACTTGGCAATTAACTGGAGGGTAAAAAAAGAGAGTGCAACTGGCTTGGTAGGGGAGAGGAAGGGGGTGGCATTCCCAGAAATATGGATGCTGGAGAGGAAGCAGGTTTAGGGGTGGTAGAGGGAAGCAGATGTGCTCAGTCTGGGGCATGCTGAGTTCAAGGTACCTGTGGGAGAAGGGGATAGGTAGTGCCCAACGGAGATGATTTCAGAGCTAACTCTCACATTTCACACTCAATCTTCTATCCTCACCCACAGCTACTATTATATCCAATATCATATGGTTTGAGTTAAAGATATCCTCATTTTTTTTTATTTTTTTAGATTTCAACTAAGATTGTACTTTTTTTAGGAAATCTGTCCTGAATTTCTAGTCCCTGAGAGGTGACCCTTCATGGGCTCTCCTAATGTATAGTGTTCTACCCGTTCTGTGTGAATTCTCTCTTTTCTTGTTTAAGTGTCTCCCCAACCCTATTAGCAGCTCAGGGTGTGTGTAGTGTTAGCTGTGTGTACTATACCACAAACCAGCTATAAAATGGAAACTTCTAGTTGCTTTACCACAGTCATCAAACACCATTTATTTCACATACTGACAATGCCAGGTTGTTCCAAGAGGCTCAATAAAAGCAAGAGAATTTTGTAGTAGAATATTCAGTTTAATATAACTTTTTCCTCTACCCTAAACATTTCCCTGGTTTCCCCTGAATCTTGGCATCATTTTTTTCTTTTGTGTTACGAACTAAAAGTTTATTAAAGAAAATATGATTATCTGAGAGCTCATCACGGGATAACCAAGTGCCCCTTGTGAGGGGTTACTTTACAAAAGATGATGCCATCTGTTCAGAGACAGAGCAGGATGCACATTAGCAGAATGGAGGAAGAATTTCTTACTAATGAATTATCTATACAGTACCTTTAGGGGTAGGTATTGGGGTCTATTGGACACTTGAGGAAAAGAAGATCCTTCAAAAGAGAATAGATACCCATCCATATGGAGAGGGTTTTAAAATGCCTCCCATACATAGGATTGAAGACCCTTTGACTTGGATAATATCTAGTGCAATGGAATACCCCTGGCTCCCTGCAAAGTCATGAGGAGGTACTCCCTTAGTTGCCCCTCCAGCTACATCAGGGCCAGGGGTGGAGATGGTGGGGGAGAGGCTTTTTACTAAAGAAGCTCTCCTTGCATTTGTTTTACACATAAGCACTTTATTTGAAAGCATCCCAGGACTGAAAAGCACCCTAAAAACCTCTGATTTACTCCAATTCTCTCTAACCCACCCAGCCAGGTGGGGTGGACCAGGACCAGCCCTCTTGGTTTCCAGGCCAATGGTCTGTCCTCCCCTGGGCTTCTCACCACATAAAAAAGAGTGAGTTGATCGGCATCCTCTGTTTCCAAGTGTTCTGCCTAACACAATTGCTTTGTTGCATTGTGAATAATTATAAATTCAAAAGGCAACTGATTAAAAATTAAATTGGCCACATGGCCCTCTCAGATTTTGCAGGCAGTTTTATGGTTATTATTAACACCCTCCCATATGCCTCATGGAAAATAATCAGGTCTCATAGGTGAATTTTATCCCCTTGGGTTAGCAAGAAGGTTTAAAGATGTTATCGTAGACTCATGTTGGCTAATTTTGTATATCCTAGAGATGGCGCAGCCTTTCTGCACTTGTTAATATGGAGTCAAGTTCTTCACAAATGTTGCATTTTTTCCAAGGACGTAATTCAGTTGTGTGAGATTGGAGGCCCCAAGGAGATGTTATTAGAAGATAATTTACGCAGGCATGAGTTGCAGGAAATCTACTCTCTGAGACTTTTCTTTTTAAATTGTTCAATGCAGTATTTTATTACAGTTGCTCCACTAGCCATCCTTTCTGGCTAACATTGTCCTCTTCGTTTTCTGACACATACCTCTTCATTGACCCATATAACTCAAGCTAGAAGGACAAATGGAAATAAATGGAGCTGGGGGTTAAAAGGTACTAGGGGTGAAGAGGTACAGTGGGTGAACTCTACTTGTTTAAAGAGGATGGATGGGCCAAAGAGAAGTTTGGAAAAGGATCAGGAGACCTAGACTTACCAGCAACTCTCTAAACATCTGTTCGTTCAGGTATTCATGCTTGAGTTTATCTATATAGATATATTCAGTTCCTACTAAATGCCAGAAACTAAGTATGGAAAGATGGACAGGAATTAGACATGATCCTGCCCTAACAGTCAGATGGCAGAGACAGATATGGAGATAAATACCACCCAGTATCCTAAGTCCACCAAGTGTAAATGAAATGCCGTGGAAACACAGAGGAAGAGCAGGTAAGTTTGCTTCAGTCAGGTGAGCTCACAGACTAACGATTGTGGGCTGAGTCATGTACAGATAATTAAAATGGAAAGACAAGAGACAATAAGATTGTTCCCAAGGACTATAAGAGTTTTTTGGGGTTTTTTAAAGTAAATTTTCCACTATATTAAATAACCATAAGGCCCACTTCTCATATATAACTTTGTAAATTATTATGTTCTTAGTTCAGGCCTCAAATATTTCAACATACGTAATTATCATCTGTTCATATCTGAAATATTTGTAGAGATTGTAATATTTGTAGAGATCAAATACCTGAGTTGTAATACAAGATGTTTTTCTATAAAAGCTGCATTGTATCTTCAGCATTTAAGGACACATGTTCATTGTTATGTCTGCTCTTAATACTTTTTATCTCTATCTTTAATTTTTATTCACATAGGAGGCAGGATAGAGAAGGAGTTCAGAGTATGGGTTCTGTTGTTAAGGTATGTAGGATCAAATCCTAGTTACTAGTTACGTGACTTTGAGTAAAATGCTTAACCTTCTGTCCCTTACTTTTCTCATCTGTAAAATGGGGATAATTATAGTATCCACTTCACAAGTACAAAGTTAGAGGAAGAGCAAGCCATAACACTGCACTCACTCTGACACCAATTATAAGTTTTGGGGCCTCAAGATTATCCTTACGTTCAATAATTTTCTAGAAGGATTCACAGAATTCACTGGAAGCTGTTACACTCATGGTTACTGTTTTTCACCACAGAAGGCTACAGATTAAAATCAGCTAAGGGAAGAGGTGCCCAGGGCACAGTCCAGTAAACTTCCCAATGTGGAGTTTCCAGTTGTCCTCTCCTCGTGGAGTCACGGACAGCATGACTCTCCTGTGTTGATGTGTGACAATATGCATGAAGTACTTCTGACCAGGGAAGCTCACCTAAGCGTCCGTGTCCAGAGTCTTTACTGAGCCTCCACGTAGCTGACCTCAGGATCCAGCCCCTTCAGAGGTTAAGCCCTCATCATAAATCACATCCTTAGACTTTCTGGTATGGCCCCAAACCCCCAGGTAAATAAAGATACTTTTATCAGGCAGGACATTCCCAGGGCTTAAGAGATTACCTCCTGGGGGCCAAGGGCAAAGACCAAACCTCTCTTTGGGTAAGATTAAATTCTTTACTACACAAAAAAATTGTTTTAGAATTCAATAAAGTAATATATGCAATGTGATTAGAATATTGCCTAGCACAAAATAAACATAAAATTTTTATATGTAGCTGTTATTATCAACCATCCTTTTTGATTACCTAATATGTACCTAGTATCATGGTAGAATACTGTAGGAATTTTTTTAAAATGAATAAGATGTTGTTTGTATATCTTGTAGGCGATATACAAGAGTACAGATAAAGCCGATAAAAATAGAATGAGGTGAGTGCCATGATCTGTGCTGGGACCTGGAAAGGGAGAGGTTACTTGCAGATGTGAGCCACGGAACAGCTTTGCAGAAGAGGGCACCCGCGGGCTGGGCTGTGAGAGGTGGGTAGGGTTTCAACATGAGCAGGAAGGGTTTTCCAGAGAGGGAGAAGCAACTGCCCGAAATTAGAGATGGGAAAACGAGGGCACCTTCAGGGAACAGAGAAGGGCTGCCATACCTACCTGTAGAGGTGACAGGAGAAAGGAATGGAAAAGGTCTGGAAAGATAAACTTAAGCCAAGTTGAGAGAGGTTTTCAATGTCATGGTGAGCGCTTGACGCTTTGTGTTGTAGACCATAAGAAGCCAGTGACACTTTAGGGCCTAAAGAAAATCCTGAGAGAAAATACATGATCTTTTTTATGACTCCAGTCTTTGAAGATGCTGTTTCCTCCACCATAACACCCTCCTTCCAACATGCACCCTCCACGCTGCTTGGCCAATTACAGTTCAGCTCAGGTATGACCTCTGTGCACATCTCCATCATAGGACACAGTATATCCCATCGGGACTGTTTTGCTGTCCCTCTGCTATATACAGTTTTGTTTTGTCATGTCTGTATACTTGGTGTCTGGTTCAGAATAAGCACCTTACAAAAGAGTGGAGGGAAGGAGGAGGAGAGAGACATGGAATCTTGAAATATCAAATAATTTAACCATAAAAAACAGATTATTAAAAAGTAGAATAGATTATTTCTAGTTAAGGAGAAACTAGGACATGCAGGAAGTAAGTAATAATGCCTAGGGTAAGACCAAATCTTATGACATTTTATAGAACTGTGTTACATTACAGCATTGCAAAGTCTTCTCAAAGGCTTCCCCAGACTTTAAAATAAGAGCAAATATGATAATAATAATAATGGATGCAGAAGAATAGCTTACTTATGCAACACTTATATAGCACTTAGTAGGTATCCAAAATGATGCCCTACTTGTTTATATTAACCCGGTTAATCCTACAACAACCCAGTGATGCAGGTACTCTTATATATCCCCTTTTTATAGATGAAAAAAGTAAACACAGAGAGGTTAAGCAGATTGCAAAAATAATAATACTAAAATTGTAAAAACTAGATCTTGCCAAATTCATTTAACTGCATTTGAATAAAAGACATTTATAGAGTTGGAGATTGACCCAGTGTTGGGCTGTAACTTCAGTTTCTTTTGCTGGTTATAATAAAGCACGGTTTTCCATCTGAGGCCATTTGCTTCCATGCCAGGACTCTAATGCACTAGCACCCATGAGGACGGTTATGTTTGAAGGACTGCCTGCTGACCTGTTCCGGCTGAACAAGTCACTTTTATTTTTCAAGACCAGACATCCAGGAGGCTTTTTATTGACTCAGAACAAAAGCAGCCCAGCGGTTTAAGTGGTCTGTGTAGTAATCACCCAGCAAGGCTCTGTCAGAGAAAAACTCTTTCTGCCTCTATTCTGCCTTTGTACAGAAAAACCAGCACGAGGCTGTAGCAGGCGTGTAAGCTCTCAGAACACTGGTCTTCAGGGGTGGGGTGTGTTTTCATTCACTTTCCCTGCTGTGTGTAATGTACAAATTTCCTTTAAACCTATCATTTCATGTAATTTAGACTGCTACTTACTGGATTTCCCCTCCTCCTTTTTCCCTTTTCTCTGTCAGAGCACCTGGCTTAGTCCTTCATTTACAGGAAAGAGAAAAGGGATCTCTTGTCCTTTCTCGTCCTCCAAGGGATCTCGCTGAGAAGCTTCCCCGCATCTCAGCCATTCTGCAGTTTCTCAAATGAATTGTAAAACAACCCCACTCTGTGAAAAACTCCGCCCCAGCTAGGTGACTACGAAGGTGGTTTTTATTTTCCAAAGTCCCCACAATAAATTTCATAAAAATGCCCACAAAGCAATGAAACACCAGCCTTTGGAGCAAAGGGAACTGTCACATAAATGCTAAACAAGAAGTGACCTGCCAGCCGATGCAGAGCAGACCCAACCCCAGCTGACAGAAGATGGTCCCTGTGAGTCTGTGTGAGGGGGAAGAGTATCTCCAGAAATTTGATAAAATTCCCAGATGAGCCAAAAAGAAATAAATACCACCTCAGGCTTAGGGGGGATTTGCTCTTTGCAAATTTGATGAGTTAAATCTATAAGCACATTTTCTGTTTAAGTATGGTAAGTATGAAAGAAACATATTATTTCTTTGAAATGATTAATAGTCCTTGGTAAATAGCATCATAAATTCCTTTAATGAGCTGTTAATATGTGGAATTATACAATTCTTAAGATATGAGAGACCCTAAGTCTTATTTCACCCACCTTCCTGAGTTTACAAATGGGGAAACTGAGCTCCACGGATGAACTTGTAAGCCCAGGTTCACACAAGTAATGAGAGCAGAACCGGCCCTGGGATTCAAGGCTCTGAACTGTGGAGTTACAAAGGAAATATTTCAACTGAGAGAAGGTTAGAGTGCCCTCGTGTGTTCCTACATAGAAATTCTTTAGGTCTTTACAAAATCTAAAATAGCTTTCATCTCTCCGTTAATTTTTCTGCATTGGGGTGAGGGCCAGGCATTTAGCTCTGAAGACAAACCCTGTGATCACCATATTATCAGCAGCAAATGAGCAATGCATTTGACTTATTTAATCAGTAAGGATACAGAAGTAATAACAGCTTCCCTAAGGTATCTTTGTGTGGAGTAGAGTCTGACAGACCTGAGTTTCTGTCCCACATGAGACAGGCAGCCACATGAGATCTTTGCAACCCTGAACTAGTTGCAAAACCAATCTGAGCCTTAGTTTCCTCATTTGTAAAATGCAGGTAATCACCATCCTGCAGGATTGTGGCAGAGATCCAATGAGGTCATGTAAGTAAAATGCCCAGCTTGGCATTTGGTACGTAATAAGCACTGAATAAACTGAAATTGTTTTAGTCGTTTTCAGACAAGAACCCCCACCAGTGATCACCAGCTAGTTAGTGGTGAAGGAGCTGAGGTGTAAACTCTGGGGAGGTAAACAGAATATCTTCAGGATGCTTTTAGTTCCTGGATGAAAAATTTTCCATGAGCTCTGGGGGCAGAGGACAAGGAGAGAGAATTTTTAAAGAAATATGTACTGAGGCCGGGCGCGGTGGCTCACACCTGTAATCTGGGAGGCCAAGGTGGGAGGATCGCTTGAGGTCAGGAGTTCGAGACCAGCCTGAGCAAGAGCGAGACCCCGTCTCTACTAAAAATAGAAAGAAATTAGCTGGATAACTAAACATATATACATGAAAAATTATCCAGGCATGGTGACACATGCCTGTAGTCCCAGCTACTCGGGAGACTGAGGCAGGAGGATTGCTTGAGCCCAGGAGTTTGAGGTTGTTGTGAGCTAGGCTGACACCATGGCACTCTAGCCCGGGCAGCAGAGCGAGACTCTGTGTCAAAAAAAAAAAAAAAAGAAAAGAAAAGAAAGAAATATGTACTGAATATGAGATTCCTCCAAAATAACTTTCTCCTTCAGATGGGGAAATCTAAATGGACCTAAGCCAAATGGCTTTCCCACAGATGAAAGCTCTTTCAGAGGTAACACCTGGCACTAAGGGTCTAGCAGTCAAAAAAACAAAACAAACAAACAAAAAAACAAAACAAAACAAAAAAAGCTTCAACTATGAAAGAAAATATTTGGAAACCAGAACCTATTGTCATTGACCCAGTTCTTGTAGAAGTCTTTATTTATTGAGAGGCTAGCCACATTAAAATTAATAAAGAACAGAGGAAAATAACAATAGCTGGATGAATTCATCCTTTGATTTTAATTTTCTTCAACTCTTTATGAAACAAGCAATCTCAGCTAAAGTGTTCAGCAAAATTGCAGTAAATCAAGATCATTTGCCCCAATGATCTTTCAAAGGTCCCTCTCCTCCCAATAATTCTCAAAGCCATGCTTTTGCTACGTGTGGGCGGGAGATATCATTATTTATGATATAAGGAGATTTGACCTTTAAATGTCAGTGGAAGTGTAGAGTCTGGCCGTTCTGTCTGTACCTCCAGCAGCTTATTGGAGAATTAAGGGAATAGTCCGACAGTGTGCAAATCAGGAAGAGGGAGAGGTGGAAGGAACACATCATCCGTGCCTCCATCTTCTTGTTATATAATCAGGGAAAAGCGAAGGAAGAATTGGTCTGGCCTCCCGTTATCTACTTATTCTAAATGGAACAATTGCTACTGCAAGAGCTGATAAAGAGCTCTCAGAGTTTGTGAGCCTCACCCTTTCTGGTAATCTGTTACCTTTAAATAAGGCAAGTGCAGCACATGAGGCTGAGGCATTTATTATTTATAGAAAGTTCCTCATCAGACTCATCCTTGGTTGTGGAGGAAGAGTCGGAGCCGCTGCGCGTGAGCAGAGGTGACCTGCTGCGTTCTACCCTGTTGAAGGGCTTTTCTGGGCAATGTGGAGCTTCAGCTGGACTCTTTGTGGTCACAAATATTTAGTCCACTAATGAAAAGAAATTCCCTGCCTCATATGAAAGTCTTCTATTTGTGTGGATTATGTGAACAATACATTTTCTGGCTATGGTAGTTACTTCAATAGTATTTGTGAAACACTCTGTTCCTGGTATTTGTCTCACGTTCTACTTTATGCTTTTATATATCATTTTCCTCCTTAGAATGCCCCCCAAATCTATCTTGCTTATTGATATATCGATATAAGCAACATCAATGGTGGTATTGCTAGCCCTTGTAGTAGGGTTTAATTCTAGTATACCAAGAAAAAATTTATTCATAAAGGGGTCTTTTTTCAGGGGTCCATCTCAATCAAAAGGAAGCCTCCTTTTGTACTTTTCCACCTTCTTCTCCCCTTTGTGTGGCACCACCTCACTCCCAGCTAGCTCTGCCCCTGCCTGGAGACTCTGGTCCAGGTACTAGCTGAGACGAAGCCAGGAGGGAAGGCCCCACGGAGCAGAGCCCTCGGTGGGATCGGGCCCCCAAACAGGGCTGGACCAAAACACATCCAACGTGTGCTTCAGACAGCTTAATAATAGGGAACCCCTGCAACTGTCACTTTAAAAATATCCATTAATCATTTAGTAAGAAACATAGAGGTGAAATTGTACCATGAGGTTTCTCTCCTTTCCCAAGTCTCTTCCTCAGCCCGGCAGCCCCTCTGATCCCTTCTCCTTCCCCTCCGATTCTCAGCGTCCTCAGCCCTCTGGCTTCTCATCCTCTCTCCTCTTCCTCAGTGGAGCAGATGAAGCCCTTCCAAGCTTCTGTCCCCACACTTGCATGCCCCACCCACTGCCTAGCACGGCTTCAAGTACGTCAAAAGCTATTAATGCCAGCGATGAACATTTCAGTTGTGCTTAGCAAACAGAAGATGCTACAGTTACCAGGATTCACTCTGCTTAGAGGAGAGTGGGGATTAAAAATGATGTACTTGCCTTATCATATGTTCATATTCCAGATAAAGAGTTTACCGTGTGCATTGAAGACAGTTTTTGTTCCTCAGTATCTTGCCCATTGGGTAAGGAGTCACTGGTGAAAACCCTGCATCAATTGGCACCAAATTTGAAGTTTATTCCATCAATGCTTTGGCATCCTTGTAGACTGGTCCCCTCAGTCACAGCTCTGCTGGCGTACCCTTCGACATGGCTACACCTGGAAGCCCAAGTCCTGACAGAGCTGGCTGCTGTCCTGAGTTAGGAAAACGCTTGAGAGGCAGCGAGCTGGTGATGGCCTCCATGGGAAGTCAGAGTCGGACAGCAGGGCATCTGGAGTCCCGCTGGGCCGATGGCCTCTGAGGGGCCAGAGACCTGTTCCTGCATATTGCTCATCCCATCTGACTCTGAGTCTGCCAGTGGATGTTCATGCCGAGGAATGAGCAGTTCCTCAACGACGCTTCCTCCAGAAACTTGTCCTTGCTGATAAGCTCCATATGCATATTGAGACATATGGTTTTAGTCATTTGTAAGATTAAGAGTGGTTTCTCCAAACCTCAGAAAAATATGCAGAGTTTTCAATCAAATGATCTTGAGTAGAAATGTTTTGACTGCCTTCAGTTTAATATATTTGAAAAAATTTTGAATTTCTTAAAAATCACAAGTCATTAAAATACAGGCACTTTTAGTGAGATAATGTGTTTGAGGGCCTACATCTCATTTTTAAGCCCATTTTCTAAAAAAATATATTGTTGAGAGATTTCTTAATAGAAATTCTATAAAGAGAGTTCTCTGTGATGTCTGTAAATTTCTTTGGTTTAAACATTTATGCCTTTTCTCTCTCTCTTTGTAAGCATGATGCTGCTTTCTCTTCTGCTGTTTGCACTGATCTACATAAAATCTTACAGTAGCCCCCCCTTACCCACAGGAGGTGTGTTCCAAGACCCCCGTGGATGCCTGAAACCTCAGATAGTACCAAGCGCTGTATATACTATGTTTTTTTCCTATGCATACATACCTTTGATAAAGTTTCATTTATAAATTAGGCACAGTTAGAGATTAACAACAATAACTAATAAAATGGAACAATTGTAGCAATCTGCCAGCATCACTACTGTTGCACTTTGGGATCATGGTTAAGTAACATAAGGTTTACTGCGATACTGCAACACAAGCACTGTGATACCGGACAGTCCATCTGGTAGCTGAGGTGGCTACTGAGTGACTAACAGGCAGGGACCCTCCCACAGCATGAATATGCCAAGAAAAGGATGAGCAGAATGGCACAAGTTTTCATCACACTACTCCAAATGGTGTGCAATTTAAAGCTTGTGGATTGTTTATTTCTGGAATTTTCCATTTAATATTTTTAGACCACAGTTGACCTCGGGTAACTGAAACCTCAGAAAGTGAAACCTCGGATGAGAGGGGACTGTATATTCTCAGAAAAAGTCAACTCTTTAAAATTGCTTCACAAGTACCAGGTCATCATCTCCAAAACCCTCAAATAGGGACAGAATGAGGAAGAGCAATTGTTCAGCTGGGCCCCTTGACCTCTGATCCCAGTTTCACTTGGAATCTGTCCTCTCCCTTTCTTCATTAAGAGATGGGAGCAAATTACTGTTTTTCTTTGGCTTAAACACGTAATCTCTTTTCTCTCTCTCTTTATAAGCATGATGCTGGTTTCTTTTCTGTTGTTGGCACTGATTGTCTTCTGACCTAGTTGAGCCTTTACTGCCGCCCAGACGCTTTTTGGTAGCTAGCATCCTTTATTGAGATAAAATGTGAGCAAAGGTTTTTTTTATCTTTTGTGTTTGGGAACCTTTAATATCTTTTTGTTGTTGCTGTTGTTTTTGGACAGGAAAGAGTCTTTGCAGCTAAGATCTTATTAATTCACCCAGAACATTTTTTGTTCATGTATTTTATATTAATTTATAAAAATAAATTTGACAGTCAATGCAGTTTTGTGCAGCATCAGCTCTGGTGGGTAACTGGGAGGATGGCTGAACCTGTTTTTTGTTTGTTTTTTGCAAGCTGCCTGCATTACTCAGACCTTACTTGACAAGGTATAGGTTAATAGTCAGAGAAGGAATATGCAAATTGCATACATGTGAAGTAAAATTCAGACTAAGATAAAATAGACAAGCCCTAATTGAACATCCTGACTATTCCTAATAGAAAATACATGCACATTCGGGATATGTTTTCAGTCCAAGCTTGCAATGGACCAGACCATCTTAATTTTGATAGAAATAATATGATGAAGTCCTGATAAAAAATTGGAGTTTACACAGAGTTTAGATGACTCTTTCAAAAATGATCTCAAAATAATATTTTCTTTAAAATAATTTTTGGAGAATGATTATTAATACCTATTAGAAGCTCTCTATTGATATTAGTAAAAATATTTCAGTGAAATAGTAGATTTTTTTCAATTGTTTTAAACATACTTTTCCAAATAAATGAAAGGTATTTTTCCACCCAAATAAGAGCTTTTTCTGGATTTCATTCAGATCAGCCAGTTTTAGTGCCAACATATATAGATACACAAAAATACTTTGGTGACTAAGGACATAAGTTCTAAACACTTCTATAGATATCCTTTCCTATCCAGACTCTTGCTATCTAAACAGGCTGTAATAACTTATAAGATTTGTTTTACCTGGAATTCACTATCTGAATCAAAAATCTCATGGTATGAGTTCACAGATGTGAGCTAGCAAAAACATTTAAGTTGTCAGTATATCCGGTCGAAAGAGTGGAGAATGTGTTGCATCCATAGCTCAGCTGCCCTCCCAGGAGACTCGAGCTGTGCATTAGGGCTCTCAACTTACCACATTATTGAGTGGAAACGTCTTCTAAAAAAGAGAAAAGCCTGTGAATAAAATAAGCAAACTCGAGAGGCCTAAAGAGCCCATACATGCGAAGAAATATAGGAAGTGATAAAACATATTGAAAGAGAACATAAGCTGGGCCATTCTCATGTCCCTAAGCACTAAGCATTAATGTTTTAAGTGTGTGATAAAATACAGAAAAACTTCTGAAAGTGTTGTTGGTTCTGGTGTTTGGTGTTTAAAATATATTAGGGAATGATTCTTTGTGGATGGCTTTGTAGATGTTTGAGTGTTTCAGTGATATTTGTAAAACCTGATAGGTTTTTTAATATGTTTCCATTTCCAATAATGGATTGTATAGACTTTCACTCCCCAAAAATCTGTTATTCAACATGTTTTTAACAATAGATTGGATTTTTTTTATTAATATTTGTTTTTCTGTAGAAATCACTTGAGGATGTCTAATTCTATGATGCTAAAAATAAAAAGTTCAATAACATCCTTGGAATTTTCTCTCCTATTCTTTCAAACTATGTTGTAGTCACTGTATTCATTTATTTCCAGGTGTTGACATAGGAGCAAACTAGAGAAAACTTATAATTTTAATTTTAGTGCCAATTTAAATTTAAACTGTAAAATCCTGCCATCTGAACTTATTCCTTTTGATATTGGTTTGGAGTATAACCTAAAGTAAATCACTTAAACTGAAGACTTCATTTTTCCCGCATTAAATATTAACTGCCATGGCAGATTATCAAATATAAATATTTTACTAAGGCTTCACAGCATTATTTAAAAACCAGAATTATTTGTCTCTCAGATAGTATCATCCTTGTAGGAGATGACACAAATTTCTTAATAATAAAGAATAATAATAATAATATGTTTAAGCTCATTCTGTTGACCAGAGACTTTTCTAAGTGTTTACCTCAGTTAATGCATTTAGTCTTCACAACAAACCAGTGAAGTTGGTATTGATGTTGTTCCCATCTTACAGATGAGGAAACTGAGGCACAGCATTTCAGTCACATAGCCAGCAAGCAACAGAGTCCAGATTATGAACTCAGCCAGGCTGGCACCAGACTCTATGCTCTTATCCAATGTGGGAACACTCCATTTAGCATATTCAGAGCTATGGTCATTCACTAGGTTGGGTCTCAGGACTCACCTTTTGTAAAGTTCTTTGTTCTTAACTGACACCTTGTAAACTGCAAGTTTGGGTCCTTTAGGGCTGAGAAGACAGAGAAATGTCTTTTTCGTCCTGGATATGGCAAGTGAGAATACTTAAAAGATAACTGGAAAAGAGGGAATTGAATGGCTATCAACCCTTTAGTGTTCTGGGGGGTAGGGGATAGGAATAGAACCTTCCAATGCTGGGTCACCTTATGGATGGGTGGGCAGCAGTTGCTGGAGGCACTGATGCCAATTAAGGATCAAAAGAAGCACAGGATACTAGGCCCAGCTCAGACAAGCCAAGAATCTCAGTCTAGAGCAGTGTGTCCACCTTTTGCTCATATTGCCCCCCTAAGGGGTCTTTTTAGATATTTCTCTTCTAATTGCACCACCCCATGAACTTTTAATACTGCAGATGTATCTGTGCTTTATATATAAAAGAGTAAGAATTTTTCACCATCCAAGAACCAATTTTTGTGCTGTCAGTGCCTAGAGGCACAGATACCCTGGATGGTGTGAGAAACCACAGGGTGGGGATGGTGGAGTCAGGGAACCAACCTGGAGGGGCCAATGGGCTTCAGAGTTAGAAGGGCTCACCAAGGGCAGAGGAGTATGCAAGGGAGGTTAATACTGGAGTTTTCTTAAATATGTGAGATCAGAAGTTCTTTGACATGGCGTCACCATCCCCATCTCTCCAGATGGGGAGTTTCTTTCTCTTTTTCATATGCCTCATCAAGTCTTGTGTCATTCTTCCCTCCGTAGTGACGAGTGTGATCACCATGTAGTCTGAATGCCACTGAAATGTATCATTTCAGGGTATGTGGTTTGAATTCTTTTTGTTTTATTTAGAAACCAGGTTCCTAAGAAGCTTGCTTTAAATTCGTTTTGATTGAGTTCAGAAAATGGATACTACTCCCATTTGCAAGAAATGGGTAATGAAAGTGCTTTAACTTTCATTAAAAACTGCTGTGCGCACTTGAAATCTCTAATCCCCAAATAACAAGCCTCAGAATTAAGCAGCAATTTATGTTCCAGATAAAGAGTAAACTGTTGTCCCTGGTCTTCACAAGGCCAGCCCATTTTTTCACACCTCGACTCTCAGATTATCTAACACTGTCTAGGAGGAAACAACCATAACACTGACCAAAAATTTTACTAACCTTTTCCCACTCGAATCTCTCTCTTCCCTTGTGATTTCACTGCCACAGTGAGTTTAGTCTGAAATCTGTAACCCAGTGCACATCCCAAAGGTCCTAATAAACCTTAAGTAACCTTCTCTGATCACCCGCTAGAGGCATGATAAGGAAAGCAAGGCCTCCCAATATTTTTCTTCTTCACGAACAAGATGTGGCTACTCAATTGGTCAAAGGGTAAGGGGCATTCGTGGAGCAAAAGGAATGGTAAAGAAAGAATCTGCCGGGATGTGGGAAGGCAGTCACCAGATTATTATTTGAAGACTTGGAAGTACTAGAAGACCAACTGGAGAAGGTCATGCCCAGAAGTCAAAGGACTTCCTGGGAAACCATCATCTTATATTTATGGCCATAAGTATCAAGACTGGCTGTCCAATAGAATAACCTAAGGAGCTTTCGACTCCCACCCCAGAGAGATTCTGAGTCAGTGGGTCTGGAGTGGGATACTGGGAACTGGTGTTTCTTCACAGACCTCCCACCCCAGTGAGTCTGATGTGCATCCAAGGTTGAGAATTACTGCTTTAGATTACAAAGTGCTTCCACGTATATTTTCCAGAGTTTTGTATATACAAAGTGAGGGAAAAGAAACATCATTAATGTTTGTTGACTATGTAAGAAAATAAGAAGAAACAGGAGTAGTAATTGTGAAAATGAAGGGACTGCAGAAAAATAAGTTTCTAGAAACTGGAGGAAAAAAAACCCTCTACCTTTCTAAGGGCTTAAATTGGTCCTAGGAATGTAGAACATTAAGGAGGGACTTGTATGTCCGTATTTCCTGCTATATGGAATAGTTTTGAGATGACAACAAAATTCTCTGCCCAGAGAAGTCCAAAACAGTCATTTAATATTTGATGCCAATTATTTCCTAAAATCATATTGTCTAGTGTACAAATGAAAAATACTGGAGAAGAGGAGAAAAACATTTGTTGTTAGTCAAAAAGTATGTTAGAAATGTCATATTAATATTTCTATGCTCATTTTGGGCTGCACACATGTTCTACATATATAGACAGGCAATGTGCCTCAACAGAATCCTGCCAGCTTTCAGATCATTATAATTGTTAATTCCAGAGGTGAAAGTGGCAAATGAATGACCTTGGATATAGCTAAGGATGAAGTAATGCCAGTGCTGGGCTCTCAGATTAGAAGGAAATACAGAAGTGAAGTTGCAGTGAGGCAGAAGTAAAAGAACTTGTGATTGAAAAGTAGGAAATGAAATGTTAAGATTTTAGAAGTGAGTGATGGCAAAGGTTAGGCTGTGACCATGAGATTGGTGGCTGCAGTCAACAGAGTAGAGGCTGAGCTGTCACCTGCATGTCAACCATTGAGATGGAGAGGAACAATGGATCACGTACAGAGAAGAAAATCTTCCAGACCCTCAGTATTTAAGATAAGAAGCTTCATTTAAGCAGCCCTTCACTCTGGTTTCTAACTAATAAATAATGGCTAATATTTAATAAAAATAATTATAGTTTCACACTTACTAAGTGTCAGCATTGTTCTACGCACTTTGCATACATTTCACTATTCACAGCGATTTTGTGACAGTGGGCAGTGTTGTGCCCCTTTTACAGATGAAGAAACTGAGACAGAGTAAGCAACTTACTCCATGTGTGTTGTAAACGCTGGGGAGAAGACATAGACAGATTTGGGGTGAGAGAACATTTCACAGAAGGTATCAGCAAAAGAAAGTGAACAGAGTCCAGAAGGAGGCCTGCCCACCTACGTATATAGCACACCGACAGTTGTCAGGCTACACGTAGGGGCCTGGTGAGAGATGCATCTGAAAAAACACATTGGAGCCACATCAAAGAGAGCTCTAAACCCCAGTGTTTAGAGTTTGAACCTCATATGCAAGGTGGGAGGAAAGTGTCACCATCAGAGCTGTATCTTAAGAAAACTACCTTTTGAGTATGAACAAATCAGAAAGATGCTGGAGTGAAAGGATCCAAGTTAGGGGGTTTTTGTCCTGATTATTTGACAAGTCATGAGTGTATCAGTGAGAAGAGTGGCAGTGGAAGGTTAAAGGCAGAGACAGGTTTGATATGTGTTGCAACGGTCAAATGTAAATTCTGGAATCTGTTAGGTGAAGGAGGTGAGGAAGAGGGAAGAATTTAAATAGAATCCAAGATTTCAAGTTTGAGTGACTGACTGAACTATTGGCAGAAATCCAGGAGAAGCGATTTGTGGGAGTGAGAGGGCCAGCAGGAGTAGCTAGACTTTGAAAATATGCAAGTTGCCGTGTGAGCAGGCCATCAGGCGGGCAGCAGGCCACAGCAGGAAGGTGGGAACCAGAGTCTGGAACTTAGGAAAGTCTGGGCTAGAAATGAGGCTCGTGGTGTCATCTGCGTAAGTGTACTGCGGTAAACTGGGGGAGAGAATGAAGTCTCTGACAGCAGGCAAAGGAAGAGAACGGACAACAGATCCTTGGAAAACATTTAAATTGAGAGACAAGAAGGAGGAAGAGGAACCAGAATAGGAGACGGAAGGAGAGTGGTAAAGGAAGGATGGAAACACCCGGAAGTTTGCGGAAGTATGCACTGAGCACGAGGGAATGCAAAATTCCAGAAGAAAGCTGACTTGATGAGCCCTCAGAGAAACCAAGAATAAAGCCATTTGGATTAGAAGGTTGTCAGGATAAGAGTAGTGGTAGAAGGGTAGGAGGTGGACTTGGATGGTAAGGAATGAGGAGGTCACAGCAGACAAAGGCAGCAGGACTGGCTCACACTTTCAAGAATTTGAGGACAAGGAGGAAAGAAGATAGTAGCATGTAGGAGTAAGACATGAGGAAAGGGCTTTGTTTTGTTTTAAGACAAAGGGGTGCCACTTACATCTACTTTAGACAGAGATAAAGGAGCCATAGAGAGGGGTGAGTGATGATGCATAAGTAATGCCAAGTAGTAGCAGCAAAGAGGCTTTCAGTGGCAGAAATCAGAAAGGGGTGCAGTTCTAAACCATTTTCTGACCTTATCAGAAAACAAACCAGAATGCATGGAACTGCTATCCCTGCCAATTCTCCTGCAGCTATTCTCTTATAGAATAAGGCAAGGACCCATGAAGCAGAGTTTTCTCCTCCTCATCTGGGGAAGTGCTTGAATTTTATTCATACATCCCAGTCCAGAAAGGGAAAATCGCTGTTTTTAGAGAAGAAAATAACTTCCATGAGTTGTGGGGAGAAAAAGGGAGGAAACTTTGATAATGAAGAAAGAAAAATTGGATTGTAAAATATTAAGATTTTCTTCTTGTAAATACCATTTGCAGATTGCATAGCTTATTGCATGTATGGGAGAGGGGAGGACATTTTTAGCCTGTTTTTCCAAAAAGAAATAATTAAATGCACTTAAGTACTTGAATGTTATTTCACCTACTCCATATGAGGCAAAAGCTTTAAGCAGAAGGGCAAAAATATTGATAGTGGTTAATGAGTGATGGTTGGCTTTGACTGCTGTAGGGCTACATAGGGCAACCGCTATACAACATTCAGCAATCTGCTCCATTGTCCTGTCCTGTCCTGGAAAGGTGGAGGTGACGGTGCTGGGCACTGGATATCAGAAAGGATAAGGTGGGGCCAGGGAAATGAAAAGGGAGCAAAGAGGTAAAGGACAACTCAGTGTTCTCAGGAAGTGAGCACATTCTCCCTCTTCTGTGGGATGAGCTGGAACCATGTATGTCCCTGTGTATTCAAAATGGTCCCTGGGGTCCCATTGCTGTCACATTTCTGCACAGTCCTCAGACATGGAGAAAAGTGTTGGAGGTTGTTAGCACATCTCCCTCTGGAGATGAAACTGGGCTGAGCACCAACAAGAGGACACCAGAGGGGATTTGTCTCTCCATGCTTGGATAATGGTGATTCCCTGATGCCCAGGGAAGAATTAAGTTCAATATGTGCCTTGCTCTATATTATACACTCAATCCTGAACAGCTGGGCTGTTAATACAATTTTTTTAAAAAGAGAGAACTGGCTGTTCTCTATCCATATATAATCTATGCATAATAAATTTCTCAATGAGGAGGTAGAAAAAATTTTTTTTTCTGTATAGCCAAAGGAAGCAGAGCATTAGGCAAATGCAATGAGTCTCATTAACAGAGAAAACCAGTGTGGAAAATCCAGCGAGACTTGTTCCACATTTCTATTAGTAATGGCAATTTTTTTTTTACCTGAAATATGCTGGTAATATTCTCACTTGCAAAATTCAATTTGCCTAAGGATTAATAAATATGCTTTTTCTTAATACTTAACTGGATATCCTCCATGTTCCAGATGCTACATAAAAATAAAGCATTATTTTTCACTTTTTCCTTTTTTCACTTTATTTCTGAGAAGATAAAATAGTAAAGCCATCACAAAATGATTTTCAAGAAAATGGAAATAATATCATATAAAATAGAGTTTTGTAAAATTCAATATTATGTATGAAATGCCTACTCTAAAATGTAGTAAAATGGAAAACTGGTGACAATAAACTAGTATGGATACAAGAATTCCCACTGCAATATGGGGGTAGTGGTTAAGAACAAAATCAGTAGTGTCACAACAAAGGCATTTTCCTCCTAGATTTTGCTTGTGAAGTGCAGCCACCTCTGTGGAGCCCCCAGCCTCAGAGCCAGTCACGGTACTAACCAGACTAGCCTACTGCATGAGTTAATGCATAATGGATATAATGATGACTGACACTGGATAGAATCCAATGACAAAATGAAAGAGACTTGCTAAAGATGATTTTCACCTAAAAATAGTTACCATTGAAATATTTTCTCACTATAGTTAAAATGCACCTATTGTGGTCACCTGTACTTCATAACAGGGTAACCTCAGTGTCCAGGAGGATACCTACCCTCTGCCCTCCACCTTTTATATTTTAGTTGACACATAATAATTGTACATATTTATGTGATACAAAGTGATATTTTAATACATCTATACAATGTATAAGCAAATCAGGGTAATTAGCATATCCATCATCTTGAACATTTATCATTTCTTTGTGTTGTGAACATTCAAACTTCTCTCTTTTAGCTCTTTGAAAGTATATAATAAATCATAGTTAACCATATTCACCCTGCAGTGCTGCAGAACACCAGAACTAATTCCTCCTATCTAGCTATAATTTTGTATCTGTTAACCAACCTTTCTCCATGCTCAAGATTTTTTTTAGCTTCAACATATGAGTGAGAACATGCAATATTTATCTTTCTATGCCTAACTTATTTTGTTTAGTATAATGTCCTCCAGGCTTATCCATGTTGCCTCAGATGACAGGATTTCATTCTTTTTTATAGCTAAATAGGATTCCATTGTGTATATATACGTTTCTAATCTATTCATTTATTGATAGATATTGAAATTGATTGCATATCTTAGCTATTGTGAATAGTGCTGCAGTAAACATGAAAGTTCAGATATCCCTTTGATATACTGATTTTCTTTCCTTTGGAGAAATACCCAGTAGTGCAATTGAAGGATCAAAGGGTAGTTATATTTTTAGTTTTTTTTTGCAAAACTTCCATACTGTTTTCCATAATGGCTATGCTAATTTGAATTACCACCAACAGTGTTTAAGAGTTCCCTTTTCTTCATATCTTCACCAGCATTTGTTATTTTTTAGCTTTTTGATAATAGCCATTCTAACTGTACAGAGAGATAATCTCCTTGTGATTTAGATTTGCATTTCCTTGATGATTGGTGATGTCGAGTCATTTTTCATGTGTTTCTTGGCCATTTGTATGTCTTCTTTTGAGAATGTTTATTCAGTTCCTTTGCCCACTTTTTAATTGGATTATTTGTTCTTTATGCTTTTGAGTTTTTGAATTCCTTGTAAATTCTGGATATTAGTACCTTGTTGGATGAATAGTTTGCAAATGTTTTCTCCCATTCTACAAATTTTCTCTTCACTCTGTTGATTGCTTTCCTTGCTGTGGAGAAGCATTTCAGTTTAATGTAGGCCTATTTGTCTGTATTTGTTGCCTGTGTTTTTGAAGTCTTAGCCATAAAATCTTTGCCTAGAACAATGTCCTGACACATTTCCTCTATGTTTTCTTCTACTAAAGGTAAACAATAAAAGAGGAAAAAAGGAACAAAGGATATACAAAACAATTAGAAAACAATTAACAAAATAACAGGAGTAAGTCCTCACCTATCTATAACAACCTTAAATGTAAAAGGTTTGAATTCCCCAATTAAAAGATACAGACTGGCTGAATGGGAAAAAAAGAAAGACACAACTATTTGCTGCCTATAAGAGACTCACTTCATGACTGAAAGGGAAGGGATGGGGCAAAAAATATTTTATGCAGATGGAAACCAAAAGTGTGCAGATATAACTATACTTATATTAGACAAAATAGACTTTAAGGCAAAAAAAAAAAACATTAAAAGAGACAAAGAAGGTCATTATATGATGATAAAGTGATCAATTCAACAAGAGGATATAACAAGTGTAAATATACATGCATCCAACCCTGGAGCCCCCAGACACGTAAAGCAAATATCATTAGAACTGAAGAGAGCAATAGACTTCAATACAATAATAGCTGGGGACTTTAATACCACACTCTCAGCACTGGGTAGATCATCTAGACCAGCGGACCCCAACATTTTTGGCACCAGGGACCAGTTTCATGGAAGGCAATTTTTTCCATGGACCGGAGGTGGGGGTGTGGGGTGTCATGGGTGAGGGGGAGGTGGTGGGGAGCTCAGGCCCATTTCCTAACAGGCCATGGACCAGTACTGGGCTGCAGCCCCAGGGTTGGGGACCACAGAAAGAAAATCAACAAAGAAACATCACACTTAATCTACACTATAGACCAAATGGACCTAACAGACATTTACAGAACGTTTCATCCCACCATCTTGTTTTTTAAGGCAGAGAAACAGAATGTGCATTTGGACCATTGATAGCAGTTTTGGTTCATTAAGATATGAATTTCAAAAGAGAAACGTATTAACTGAATTGAGCCCATCAAAATATTTATCTGATCTGTCAAGAAATCATTCCAACTGATTCAGATTTTTACAATAGTAAAATAGTATGTACAATTATTATTTTTAATTTTTATTTACTTATTTTTTATGTTTTAAAAGCATAAAAAGGGGGCACTCTTTTTTTAATTCTGCCTTTCCTAAAATTTAAATGCCTATCCTAGCATTATTGAGATAGGCACAATGTTTTCACACCCTTTGTTTCAGTGATGGCATGAATACATGCATATGCCACAACTAAGCATTCTTCTCTGAGGGGCAACTTCTGGCTTGTCTCTATTATGAATATTTTTCAGCAAATATCTTTGTTTTTCCAACCATTAGAGTTTATTTCCTCAGAATAGCTTTCCCGAAATGAAATTACTAGATCAAATGATATGAATATTTTAAAGCTCCTATTTGTAAGCATATTTCAAATAGCTTTCTAAAAGATTAGTTATTAATTTACCTTACACTAGCAATATATTAATATGAGAACTATAGTATTACCCCAGGCTTAACAAGCTAATAAGACCACATTACTGGGCCGGGCGCGGTGGCTCATGCCTGTAATCCTAGCACTTGGGAGGCCGAGGCGGGAGGATCATTTGAGCTCAGGAGTTCGAGACCAGCCTGAGCAAGAGCGAGACCCCGTCTCTACTAAAAATAGAAAGAAATTATCTGGCCAACTAAAAATATATATAGAAAAAAAATTAGCCGGGCATGGTGGCGCATGCCTGTAGTCCCAGCTACTTGGGAGGCTGAGGCAGGAGGATCGCTTGAGCCCAGGAGTTTGAGGTTGCTGTGAGCTAGGCTGATGCCACGGCACTCACTCTAGCCCGGGCAACAAAGCAAGACTCTGTCTCAAAAAAAAAAAAAAAGACCATATTACTTTTGTGTTTCGTTCCTAGCAAGCTTGAAAATTTTCGCAACTACTTATTTACAATTTTTTCTCTATGTATTTGGTTCTTATTTTTTTTTCTTATGAATTGTTTCATTTTTCTCAACTCCTGTCTCATCTTATTTCCTCACCTCTATTCCTTTGCATAGGCTCCCATGATTCATTCAGCTACTGGGTAGATGAAAAGTCCCCAGTGGGGCCTGACCAAACTCAGGCTATCAAACGCCTCGCCAGGATCTCTTTGGTGAAGAAGCTAATGAAGAAATGGTCTGTGACTCAGAACCTGACATTCCGGGAACAGCTAGAAGCTGGGATCCGCTATTTTGACCTCCGTGTGTCTTCCAAACCAGGGGATGCTGATCAGGAGATCTACTTCATCCACGGGCTTTTTGGCATTAAGGTCTGGGATGGGCTGATGGAGATTGACTCATTTCTTACACAGCACCCCCAAGAGATTGTTTTCTTGGATTTTAACCACTTCTATGCCATGGATGAGACCCATCACAAATGCCTGGTTCTCCGGATCCAGGAGGCTTTTGGAAACAAGCTGTGTCCAACCTGCAGTGTGGAAAGTATGGCGCTGAAAAACCTATGGGAGAAGAAGTACCAGGTAGGAGGCAAGGAGAGATGAGCTTCTAAGGGCAAGACTTAATTCTTTCTGCTATTCCTGTATCGCCAGCTGTAAAATAGGCCAATCCAGGGCTCTTAGGCCAGAAGGTGTGGATTGTTGGAAATATTAAACATATGCAAACTGGTTCCTGAGCTCCAGAATTGCTTCAAGGGTTGGGATTAACACTTGCCAAATATTTAAACCTTGTCTAGCAACCTGTTTAACACCTCAATTAACTTTGAATGGCCTGGCAGAACCAACCCAAGGGAATGTTGTGAAATTGGGCCAGTTGGTCATTACCATTCTATCTCCCATATGGTCCATTTTACCCACCTCGTTCCCCTCAGGGATAGTCTGTTCCATCTTGCCCTCAACTCAATGGATAATCCAGGTGATCCTTGCCAAGATATTGCCTGATAAGGAAAAGCATTAGCTGACAAAGGCATATGAAGTGATTCATCTCAGGAGAGTTAATATTTTAAAACGCCTTCTTTGTAGAATCTGGGTCACAGAGGGAGAGAGAGTGAAGGAAGGAAGAGCTTGTTGAAGGGGCTCCAGCTGGGAGAGCATCCCCCGGACTGCTGAAGTTGAGAAGAGCCTCCAAACCTAGGCCCATGAGGGACATGCCCAGGAAAAGGAATGTGGGCCCAGACGTATTCCACTCTGATCCCAAATGATCATAGTTCAGGGCAGTACCTTTCATATAAAGTTGCTCACCTGCTCAGTAGATGCATTAACCAACACAGCTTAGAGGCAGATATTTTTGAACTCAAGGAGGAGCTTTTGATTAAAAATCAGTTAATGATTATTCACTTGAAAATATTTATTAAAGACCAAGTAAATGCCAAGCAACCTTCTAAGGACTAGGAGTAAATCAGTGAATAAAACAGACAAAGATACCTGGCCCTAATGGGGCTTTTATTCAGGTGGAGGCGATCGGTCGCAGATAATGGGGATGTTATGTATACATAACGATATAATGCTATAAAGTCAAGGCTGGCAAGAGGGGACCAGGGTTCTGTGGGTCGGAGAGTTGGCTGAAATTTTAAATAGATTGATCAGAGAAGCCTTCATTGAAAGATGACATTTAAAGGAGTTAATCACATGGATCTGTGGGGGTGGAAGAAGTAGCCAGTGCAGAGGCCCTAAAGCAGGAGTGTCCTGCCGTCCTTGAGGGAGAGCAGGGCCAGGGGCTGGAGAAAGGTGAGGACAGAGTAGCAAGAGGAGGTCAGAGAGATGACAGGTGGTCACATGAGGTTTGAAGGCCAGCCAGGACACCGGCTTTCACAGGAGTGAGGAGAGTTCTGGGCACAGGGGGATGTGGCCTGACTTGGGTCTTAATGGGATCCTTCTGGTTGCTGTGCTGGGAAGAGACCAGGAGCAGGGGAGCAGCCAGAAGTAAGGAACCCGGTGGTTGTGGCAAGTGGTGGGATTTCGAATCTATCAGAAGGTAGAGCCAACAGGGTAGCCTAATGGATAGGATTGGGGATGTCAAAGAAAGTGAGGACTCAAGGATGACTCCCAGGCTCAGCCTGAGTACCTAGGAGCACCAGGTTGTTTTGCACACCCCTAAAAGTGACTCCATGGAGGCTTAATGAGTTAACTCTTAGTATCTGTTAAAATATAGTCAAACCATTTTCCACACTAAACTTCTGTAAATAATATTTTGCCAAATATTTATCACACCTCTCCCTCCTAAACCTAAGTTTATATCTGTTCAGGTCTAATTTGGAGAGACTTTTTTCCCAGTGAAGTTTCTCTTTTACAACATTAGATAATAGTAATAACAACAACAACTACTAACATTTACTTGAACCTTTACAATGTGCCAGGTACATGACTTAACTCATGTAATCCTCTCAACAACCCTATGAGATAGGCACTTTGTTACTATCCCCATTTTATAGATGAGGAAACTGAGGCATAGAGAGATTAAGCAACTTGCCAAGGGAAAGCTGGGCGTGATTTAAAACTCTGGTTAGTGAGAACCATGACTCAATCACAGGCTGCCTAGCTCTTCAGAGTTCCTGCGGCCTCTGATACTCTCTGAGTGCTGTTCACACATCTGCATGATTTTCACAACTGGTGTTGTAATTAGGCCAGTGAAACACTTTCTTTTCATTAATGAGTCCCTATTATCAGAGGATCTCAGCAGAATGGGAGGAATGGATAGAGATCTATAAGAAGGGCTTTTGAGTTTTGGGATTCAGGTAAGGTTAAATTTGAGTACAGATATAATTTTATAATTTAATACACAGACAGTATCCTGGATGGGTTGGCATATTGCATACTAAACTGTTTAGAAATCTGCAGGAGTAAAAAGTATCTTCAGGAATAATAAATAGTGTGGACAGTGAATTTCTAGCATCTGAGTGATGATCTATCATAGTTTTTGAGTATGGGCTAATTTAACCATGTCATTCAACTGCAAATACTCCTAAAGTTATAAAAGAAAGACTGTGATGACATATCAGAAAAAAGGAGTGTCACCAATTTAAATCCTAAAATCCCTCTCTTCCCCTTTCTTCCCCATGTTTCCCTAAACAAAGAGATCTCAGAGTCGCCAGCCATCTCCCCCTGCTGGGGCAGTGTCATAGTGAACTTTAAATATTTATTATGTAATGAGCAGCCTTGCATGGAACTCCCTGAGTATTTTATTACTACAATTTAATAGCAAGAAGTGCACTACCATTCAATCAAATTTCATTAACTTAACATGCAATTACATCGCAGCTCACAGGTATATATTTATTTGTACTTTAGTGGCTATGGGTTTTGACGGCAGAATGAATTAGAAGATTTAATCTACATCTTGGAAGTATTTACGATCTTAGTGAGAGGGTAAGAATACATAACGCTAGGGATATACAAAACAACTGATGGACAATTACAAGGTAAAACTGCCTCAAATGATCTGTACTATATGAAGAAAAGCGTTCTATAATATACCAATCGAGTGCTAGAACATAACGTAAGCCTGTCTCCCAGAGGCCCCCAATAAAGGAATGATCAGCATAAGAAGAGATCCATCAAGAAGTATTTCTTAAAGGAAATGAGATTTTTAATGTGAGTTTCAAAAACTGAACATGAACTGCTGAGCAGGAGAGGAGAGTATTTCAGAGAAAAACACAGCAGAGTGAGGTGGGGAGGCAGATGCAAAACACAGGCCCTGGGCAAGAGTCACTAAATCCTTATAGACTAGGAGCTGGTTTGCAGGGCCAGCCTCTGCTGTAAACAAACTCTCTCTGTAGCCTTCAGGATCAGAATGCTCGAGAAGCCTTGAGAAAGGCATAAACCCCCTTTTGGGTAATTTGTACTTTGTGCACCTCTTCCCAGGCAGAGTAAAGCACAGCCCTGTCCTCTCATCCCCTGACTCGCGGCCCAGGGCCAGGCCACACGGGTTATGGTCCGACAGGTGCTGCCACAGGGCTGCAGAGCCTCCTGCCTCCCAGGGTCCATCGCACAGGCCGGCTTTCCCCACAGGCCCCGGCCTTCCAAACCAGCCAAGCACAACGCCAGGAGGAAATCCTCCTGGCTCTCCCAGGCAATCTGCTTACGATGAGCCTGTGATTAACCTCATTAACACACGTGTTTACTGCAGACACCATTAGCAGTCAGTCAGACATTACTCAAAACCATTAAAAACAGCAAGAACAGCCATTACCCAGCTCAGTGCAGCCGGCCTGGCTCTCCCCTTCAGGAGCAGTTAGTCAGGCACCTTAGTCACGAGCTAAATGCACACTGGAAACAAGACTGGCAGTCAGAGCGCTTGTTCTTGGGTGCCCAGAGGATTATGCTCTGTGTCCAGCTATCCGAGGATTGCGGTCCAGGCAGCATAAACACGTACAGGACATTCCTCCAGGAAAAGATCACTGGTGCCCAGGAGGGGAAAAAAAAGTTACTTCTGGAAACCCACACAATGGAGCTCTGAATTGGGACAATCAAAATAGCAATTCCCTGTCCCACGGCTGCCTCCCAGAAACTAATTAATGCTGTGAATGTGGTTTGCTAATTATTTTCAAAATCGCCGCCGCCGTCCTGTCCTGAGCAGTCCCGCTGGAGGCCCGTTGCCGGCCCGTTGCCTCTGCGAAGTCTTCCCTGTCTCAAGGGGCACACTCCCTCCCCCTCCTGGGAAGGGCAGTTTCATTCCAAGTCAGCGTGCACAATTGAAAATCTATTTACTCACAAATTATTACAGTGTTTGTTCCTCAATTCCAAGAGCTACGTGTCAATTTCATGAGCATAAGAGACATAACTTCTAGACCTTACTGGCCAACTCAACCTGAGAATTCTCAGCCTGAAGTTCAAAGATTCCCTGGGGTGTATGTATGGGTAGAATTTAAGAAGTCTATGAATTTGGATGGGAAAAATTACATATTCATTTTTGCTAAGATTCAAGTGCAAGTTAGTATACCCATTGTTTGTGAGAACAGGCAGTGATCCACTGGCTCTGTTCCTTTGTCTCCATAGATGTGTCCGTATCTTATTTCAGTTATGGCAGATGTCTTAAAATACCATTCATGCTCATCACTAACTCACACTGTGGGACTTACTAGACTCACAACCAAATATTTTTATTTAATGCATTTATCATGAAACACATACATTAATTTATTACATATTTATTTAATACACTGATAGCTATATTTCCATATTATTGACTTCCTTTCTAATCCTGTCGATTTAATTTTATGCATTCATTTAAAATATAATTCTGAGAAGGGGGTCCATGATTTTACTATACTGCCAAAGGTGTTCATGACAAAAAGAAAAAATAGTTCAGAAACTTTGAGTCAGAAACATTTTAAGTGCTCAGTAAATCTTTGCTTAATTATTTTCTAAAAAATATATATCACAATTCTTGAATTTTCACATATGATTATATTTGTTTGCCTTTTTCTCAGCTATCAGTATAAAACCAAGGAGTTAAGAGGTAGCTTTTTCATGAATTGTTCTCATTTTTTCTGTCTTGAATGTTTCAGGTTCTTATTTTCTACCACTGTCCCTTCTACAAGCAATACCCCTTCCTGTGGCCAGGAAAGAAGATTCCAGCACCCTGGGCAAATACCACAAGTGTGCAAAAACTAATCCTCTTCTTGGAGACCACTCTGAGTGAGCGGGCCCCACGCGGCTCCTTCCACGTCTCCCAAGCGATTCTCACCCCCAGAGTGAAGACCATCGCCCGAGGCCTGGTGGGTGGCCTCAAGAACACTCTGGTTCATAGGTAAGAATTCGCTTCCACCCCTACAAGCAGGATGTTTTTTAAAAGCCATTTATCTTGATTCTATTCTGAATAAATAGCAGTAAAACCACATAGTTGGAGGATTTAGAAAAACAACAAAAATAAAACCCTTATATTTGAAAAAGCTGTGCATTTGAGGTGGATTATATTAACAAAGGATCTCTAAACACTTTATTAATAAGTACACATTATGCCACAAATACTGTATTGTCTATATTTGATACTGAGACAAACCACTTTTAGCCAATGCCATTTCTGTTCACTTCTGACACATGGCCACATTTGAGCTGGCCCAAGTACTCACTCGTTGAAGAACCATTAAATATAGACCACTGTGCTAGGTGCTAGGGGTTGGTAGATGGCTCTTCAAGCCTTTCCCAAAAGGTTTCCTTGCTGACCATGAGTCCTAAGCAGCAGCTTAGGATGCTACCCACCATACCATAGCTTCAAATACTTCCTCAGGACAGAATTGAGCCCGACTGTACAATTAGGCAGGAGAAGTGCCAGTAATTTTGTATTAGATGGTGTTCTTTATCTTGAACACCAATCAATGATAGATATTTAGGGTAAGGATGGTTTATAAATATATATATATATATATGTACATGTATGTGTATATGTATATGTATATATGTATGTATGTTTATATTATAAAGGGAATGTTATAAATACATTTGGATAACAGAGCATCCCTTGCAATCTAAGCCAAGGAAGCTAACATGTTCAGTTAACAAAAGATATTTACAAGAATAAGTTTGGTTTCTGAGTTCCAGGTAGTGGGCAGATTCAAATAGTGAAAGAGTCATCCAAAAACTGGTCCCTGTTTATATGGTTTTGAGTTTGGATAATGTGAGTTCAGCTAACAGGGGTTCACCTAGCAGGAGTTTAGACATCAAGGGGCACCGGCATTTTTCTTTCTTGGTGAAAGTTCCTGGTTATTTCAATCATAGACAGAACCAGAAACCTCTTTCTGTGTGGCTCTGTTAAGTCTTGACTAAATTAATTGCACTGAACTTGAAAAAGAGAATTTTATACACCAGTATTATATCTCTTTGAAAGATCCAGAGTTATAAACTTTCTTTTTTTATATAATATATGTTTGTGTATCCCCACCATTTTCCTCATGACTTTGGTGAATTTGTAGGTTAACATCTTTATTTATTCATTCAACAAGCATTGAGTACCTAGGAGAAGCTAGATGCAAAGATTCAAGATAAATAATACACTGTCTGCCCTCATGGAACTCACAGCATAGCAGGTAAAACTAACATGAAAATTTCTATAAAGCAATATGAAAATCACTCTAAAAAGTCCATGCAGAGAGCTGTACTCATAAGGGAGGAGTATTTAAAAATAAAAATAAGTTATATCTGTATACTGTAGTCTGAATATAGAGTGCCCTTTTGTAGATGATTTCATTTGATTCTTAAATCAAGCCAGCCTCCAGGAGGGCACATTGTCTAGAGCACAATATCGTCCCCACTTAAGATGGGACTCAGTGAGGTTAAGTGACCCAGATCCACACAGCTACTAAGAGTCAATATGTCTCAAACTCTGGACCTCTGATCATTGGACCACTGCCCTTTTTGGTGTTCAATGCTGCATATTTTAGTGCTGCATTCCTTTCTGCTCCACAGGCCTGCAATTGTCTTACTAGTACCTGAATCTCACTGGTTACATCTGGTAACCCACAGTGTCACACAGCTTTTCATACTTGCACATTCCTAGAACTTAGTCTGGCTGCAGATGAAATACAGGCTCTTTCATTTACTAGTGATGACGGTGGCATGAGCCCAAAACCGAGGTATACTAGCATGCCAGAGCCTGTGCCCACCTGTTAGCAAGCAGATGTCCCTAAGCTTGGAGAGACACTTTGACATCTCCAGCCCTGCTGGTCACAAGAATATCAGACGGATGCATCATGCGTTCCTAGACCTGCACGTCAGCAGGAGGAGGAAATGCAGCTCTGGCTGAGTTTGTTCCCAAAGGCCAGCGTACAGTGTGGCTGTCATTTCCTCTGGGCCATTGAACAAATATAGAGCCACTCCCTGAGTACCAACACCCAGAGGGTCTGTCCTAACAGATAAGCCCCACAGGGGTGCTGTCAGACTGGGCCTGACTAATTGATCAGCTCAAACTAAGAAGAAAAAGACAAAGCATATTTTTTAACAAAGGCAGAGGTGGTTTTCTCAGCAGAGATTTAGCCTCCGCAGCTCTTAGGTAAACTTTAGATCTAAGATCTCGTTCGCCTTGGTTCATCGCCCTAGAAGGAAGCCACAAAAAAGATAGCCATCTGGCTGCATTTCTATGGTGTTTTCCCCAAGATTCAGGTTCATTACACTTCCACTAAAATCAAATGAAAGTGAGTTTTTCCTGAGCCTGAAAAGTGGACTTCCATGAAACTCCAGATGAGTCATGGACTGAGATCAGAAGGTCTAAGGTTGACAAGGTCCCAGTTATGGGCTGAGTTGTGCCTCTTCCAAATTCATGTGCTGAAGTCCTTACCCTAGTGCCTCCGAATGTAACTGTATTTGGGGATAGGGCCTTTAAAGAGGTGATTAAGTTAAAATGAGGCCGTTAGGTGGGCCCTAATCCAATCTAACTAGTATCCTTAAAAGAAAAGGAAATTTAGACACACAAAGAGACACCAGTGACGTGTGCACAGAGAAAAGGCCATGTGAGGACACAGCAGGAAGGTGGCTGCAAGCCAACGTGAGAGGCCTCAGGAGAAACCAAACCCACTGAGACCTTGATCTTGGACTTCCAGCCTCTAGAACTGTTAGAAATAAATTCCTGTTGAAGCCACCTACTGTGTGATATTTTGTTATGGCAGCCCTAGCAAACTGATACAGTCTCTTAGCAACAGGGTGGCCTTGGACAAGTTTTCTGAGGTCTCTGAGCTGTGGGGTTTTTGTAATTAGTCAAGTGGGGATAATAATGCTTCAAGAGATTGTAGAGTCTTAACATGAAAATGCCTACCACAGTGCCTGGCACAAAATAGCTCTGCCATCCCTATTTGTAAGAAACCCAGAAACACAGTGGACCAGCCTTGTTCCCAGGTGGGCCTCAAGGTCAAAGGGAAGTTTTTAACCTACTGCTTTGTAGCCTGTAGGAACTGTCATCTCGGGGGCCTGTCAGCAATATCTGGCTCAGCCTTTGCAAGGATCTCTCATCCTGGTCAATGCCAGGAGTTAAAAAATAAAGTGGCTCCTCTTCACAGGGGGTTCTACATTTCCCTTTCTTGTACATAATCCTGGTTATTTGATCCTTGCCTTGGCTAAGGTTGACACATGCAACCCAAGACTGACACGGAGCTCTTTGTCACCGGAGACCACAGGTACACACCTTTCCCACATTTCTCTGTTCAGGCTCCAAGGGATCCTGCAATGTTTGGCTTTGGGTGCACTTGGCCAATTCCCATTTCCCCGCGATGACCAGCAGATGGCGCCTGCGTGTCATACTTAGACACTGAGTAGGGACGTGCAAAAGAAGTCTGAGACGCCTCAGGCTCAGTGTCCTTCATGTGGGTCACTGTGTATTCCTGGTCTATTTTTAAGGGAGGTCTGTATTTGCAGCCCCTCATTCTCAGGCCACAGCGCTTTGCAGCCTAAGCAGCAGGATGTGACCTCGTTCAGAAAGTTTCTTACCCCAGCCCGCAAACATCTTTACCTTACACGCTCCCATTCGTGACTCCTTCTCTGGTGCCAAACATTTACATAGGCTTACTATATCCCCGGAACTGTTCTAATACTTTACATGTATTATTTTATTTAATTCCCCAAAGTCTATATAAGGTATTATTATTGTCCCCATTACATGGAGGCAGAGATTGAGGGAAAGTGAGATTCCGTAAGTTAAGGTCATACTGAGATTATTAGGTCTTCAGGAGTCCCAGTTAACAATGAAAGTACCCCTGGGAAGGTGCCCTATTAAGTCATAATCAGCTATTAATATCAAAATGTACATTGATCTGTGAGATGTGTTTTAGCCCATGGCTTCTAGAGCCCACTGAGTGAGGGAAGAGACCCAGGACCAAGTGTAGCTGTCATGGTAAGAGAAAAAGAGAGAGTAGAAGGACAAAATGCTACCAAGGCGTTAACAGGGACGTCTAGCCGACTGAGAAGTCAGGATGTATGCCTAAAGAAGGAGGGCATCTTCAAAGGGGAGAGAAGATGACAACCAAAAGAAGAGGAAGGACCAATTAAGAAAATGAACTTCATTTTATTTTCAATTTTGGTCTAGAGAAGATCCTAAAAAACTCTCCATTCCTTAAACAAAACTTAAGCCCTAGTTTCTATCTTCTTTAAAGCAGTTTCAACCTATTGAGTATTTAGTGAGCTGTTTTTACCATGATGTAAAGCTATGAGCACACTTTATTGAGCCCTCCTCTCTACTGTCCGTGGTACTTTACACTCACTACTAATATAGAAATTATCACATTATGTCACTAAACAACTAGCTGTCACATAGCAAGCCTTCATTTCATAAAAGGAGACCGAAAGACTGTTCATGAGACAACTGGTTAAGTATTGGTCTATTAAGAACCCCTTACATAATGATAGAATAACCATATATCCATATGGGAAAAATGAACCTTCACTCCTACTTTATGCCATATACAAAAATTAGTTTGAGATGGATCTTAGAGCTAAACATAAAAGTGAAAACCATAAAGCTTTTAGAAGAAAACGTAGGAGAATATCTTTGTGAATTGGCAATAGACAAAAGTTTCTGAAACAGATCACAGAAACCATAAAAGAAAAAACTGATAAACTCCATCAAAATTAAGGAATTCAGCTCATCAAAATAGTCATTGGTATAATTAATAGATAAACTACAGGCTGGGGGAAAATATTTACAAAATATATCTGACCAAGGATTTGTATGAAAGATATATAAATAACTTCTACAACTCAACAACTAAGCAACCAAAAAAAAAAAAAAAAAGAAAATGAAAAACTAAGTAAAAGAATTGAACAGAGACTTCCAAAAGTAGATAAGCCAATAAGCACATGACAAACTGTCCAACATTGTTAGTCATCAGAAAAATGCAAATCAAAACCTTGAAAAATATCTCTACACACCCACCAGAATGGCTAAAATTAAAAAGACTGATAACACCAAATTTTGGGGAGGCAGTGAAGCAACCAGAACCTCACACTTTGTTGGTAAGAGTATACAATGGAAAAATATTTTTAGGAAAATGTCTGACAGTTTCTTATAAAACTAAATGTAAACCAACCCTATAATGCAGTAATTTCATTCCTTGGTACTTATCCAAGAGAAAGGAAAACAAGTGTCCACAAAAACACTCATGTAAGAATGCTCATAATTGTTTTAATCATAATATCCAAAAAACTGGAAACAGCTTATGCATACATCCAGCTGGTGTAGGAAATGGATAAACAAACTGCAGTATATTCATACAATGGACTACTACTATGCAGTGATTAAAAAAAGAGCAAACTACTGATACATGCAACAACATGGATGAATTTCAGAACCATTGTGCTAAATGAAAGAATGCTTACAAAAAAGAATACCTTTTGCATGGCTAATATGAAGTTCTAGGACAGGCAAATCTAGTCTATGGTAGAAAAAAAAAACAGTAAGGTTGTTGCCTGTAGGATGGAGCAGGGATTGAGGGGGAAGGGGCAGGGAGGAAATTTCTGGAGTGCTGGTAATGTTCTATACTTCGATAGGGGTTTGGGTTATGTGTATAGAGTTGTCAAAACTCAGCAAGTATACCCTTAAGATTTGTGCATTTGTTGAATGTGAACTGAAAGCAAATATTGAGCCCCTGTTAATTGTATGCATGCTGAAGTACTTAGGAGATATGTATATATGTTTGTAGTTGGGATATGTTAAAAATATAAGATGGATTGATGGAAAGCTAGGGATGGGTTGATATATATGTGCTAAGAAAGTACAGTAAAATGTTAGTGGTAGCATCTAGGTGGTGGATATATTTACTGTAAAATTCTTTCAATGCTGTCATGTTTGAAAATTTTCATGATAAAAAATTTAGGCCAGGCGCGGTGGCTCATGCCTGTAATCCTAGCACTCTGGGAGGCCGAAGCGGGAAGATTGCTCGAGGTCAGGAGTTCAAGACCAGCCTGAGCAAGAGCGAGACCCCATCTCTACTAAAAAAATAGAAAGAAATTAGCCGGACAACTAAAAATATATAGAAAAGAAATTAGCCGGGCATGGTGGCACATGCCTGTAGTCCCAGCTACTCGGGAGGCTGAGGCAAAAGGATTGCTTGAACCTAGGAGTTTGAGGTTGCTGTGAGCTAGGCTGATGCCACGGCACTCTAGCATGGGAACAGAGCGAGACTCTGTCTCAAAAAAAAAAGAAAAAAAAAATGTAAAGAACCCACCAGTACTGAAGCTCTCAATTTTAATTTTTTGAAGTCCTATTGACATGGTATTTCTTTTGGTGCTTGGAGCAAATAATCTCCTCTTCCAGCAAAGAAACCCTGGAAAGTACAATTCTCTGATAGAATAGAGACCACCTCATCCCTGAAGGAGATGTAAAGCTTGAACAGACATAACTCTGGAGGCTTGTGCTTCTATTAACATGCTTTTCTTACATTGATGGAAATGTTTTCTTTCCATTTCTGGAGGAGTGCTTCTAAACGCTACTGTCTGTTCTCTCTTCCCTCAACACCTTCCTCTGTGTAGGAATCTTCCTGCCATCCTGGACTGGGTGAAAACTCAGAAGCCTGGAGCCATGGGTGTCAACATCATCACGTCTGACTTCGTTGACCTGGTGGACTTTGCCACAACTGTCATCGAGTTGAATGACCTCTTACAAGAGGACAAAGCTCTGGCTAAATGCTGATTTAATTTTTTATTTAACTTAATGTTGAATTTGTTGATCCAGGGTAGAGTTCTGAAGGGTTTCCTATTAGGATGGCCCCTGGGCAGTGATGGTAAAGTAAGAGGAGGATGGTTTTTTTTCTTTTCCTTCCTCACAGGGCCATTTGGATAAAATTACAGGGCTTTTAATTGCATTTTTCCCAAATGAGACTTTTTAAAAACTTAAGTCCAAGGGAAGAAAGCATGTTTCTTGTGATCAAGGTCAGGACCTCCCCAATGGCTTCTGGTGGTGAATGGAACACAGAAACAGTCTGCAAGTTCCACTGGGGTATTGAGTATCCCCTAATTTGCCCAGTTCCCTATTGTCTTCCAGGGTTTTGTTTTTGAGCCAGTGGGAAGGTTGAACCAGAAAGGCATTCCTGGTCAACAGAATGGCTCATTGCAGGTGTGGACTGCCCTGTGGGGTGGCTCTAACACCAACCTGGGGCTTTGAGCAGGGAAGGAGCCAAGCACCAGTTCTCTCTGGGATTGGTGAATGTCACCATTTCTTCTCTGAGAGAATAAGACTTACTAATCAACAAGGTGTTTCAACCACAGCTGTTCTTGCATAGCTTGTGCTGGTAACTGGTCACCTTCATTTTTCAGATAAACAGTGCATACTGCCCTTAGTATCAGAAATATGTTTCCCAGTTTTAAAACACCAATTCCTTTCTATTTCTTTCGGCCCTTTTCTAAAAGTGAAAGGAACAATGATGGGAGATCTTTTCAGCGTGGGGCCCAACAAGAGGTAGACATGCATGTTGGTGCATGCCAGACTTCCTTGATTTAATTCTGTAGCTTTTTCCCAAATGGCTGCCAGGTAAGTACCTGCATCATTTTGGGAAAGTCCTCTTTGGAGTGTGGTCTTCAAGCCAGATCTTGAAATTGCATTTCATTGTTGTCTACCTAGGACTTGGGTCTGCGCTGTGTGGGACACAACACTAAATGGAAGGCACCTTGTCGGTGGTACCAAGGAGGCAGACACAGGATGCATGGGAAAGTGCAATGGCATTAAAGGAGGGTGCTCCAAGTGAGTTTGGAGCCATTCTGTAACTCCTTGAAAACAAGACTACCTCGGGGACGTTTAGGATGACTTGTGTGTCATCAAGTGAGAAATGCCCAGCGTTGGAACATTTCCAGTCCTTGTCTCAATTGTTCTACTTTCTGCAGGTTGTTCTGAGCCTAAAAATCACCACTGCATGAGGGCTCTGAAACACAAGAGAGGATTTGTTTTTAAAAGATAAGAGGTGCTTATCTATAAATAGCCCTCTTGTGATTTAATTGATTGACTTATTAATTTATTTATTTATTTATAGATTAAATATCTCAGTGCTTCTTACTTCAAGAGCACTCACACAGGAGCTTACTGAACTTTTCTCACCCAGGACAGATGCTGCTATGGTCTTCCTCCCCTCAACAGGACCATGCATCTCAGGGCTGTGAGTGGCCTCTGACTCTGCTGTAGATGTCCTGGGTCCCACAATCCTGCTGGGGACAGTGTATATGTGTGCATGCAGCCTAGATCTGAGGAGTCACTACCAAGACAGAAGATGAAATGGGTCATGAAGAACTCTTAGCTCTTAGCTCTTCGGGAGAGTAGACCCTCCCGAAGAGTGCTCAAAAGGAAGGAGCTAGAAAGAAAACTGGGCATGAGAATGTGTGCACTTTGCTGCTCCTCAGCACTGTCTGAGAATCCCCAAGGAAGTGTCAGCTTCTGGATTCTTAAGGAGGAAATCTAAACACGAATCCAGAATGGATGTATGCATTCATAAAAATTGACTCTTCCCAGTAGTTTCCCATTTCTATCCTTTGATTTTCATAGATGGATTTTGCATGTTACCCACAGAGAGGGGTGTCTTAGGTGAGCTACTAAAAGCACATACACACCCCCAACTCTTGGTCTTCCAGCCTTTACTTTCTGTAATGTAATTTAAACCCTGACTTTTAGCTTCCACAAGCTTGAGGAGGTCATAATACAAATGACTCTGGGAAAATCTGGTTGAACTTTCCCTTTTCTTGCTTCTGAACCCCTTCCCAAAGAGATTTCTGGGATAGTACTGTGGAATTCTGTAGGGCCTTCTCTGGATAGGAGAAAGAAAGGGGGTCCCCTTACTCTCTTAACTTTCCATCAATTCTGGTATGAAACCCTAGTGGCAAGCTCTGAAATCCCCGTTCTACCCTCAGGGTTTTATTTTTGATGTTATTGTTTCATTTTGCTTTTGTTTTTAAATCTTAATCAATTACTAGGGACTAGATCATTTCCCCTCTTTTAACCCTTTGTTATCAATACTTGACAAAGAGATAAGGAGGCAAGAGGAGAACTATTCTGCTCTGTTTTATTTGAGCCTCAGCTTTTGTCTGGGTGCTTGGTGCTATGAGGCCAGGTGTGTTGACAAGTTATCTACACAGGATGCCAGTAACACCCAAGGGCTGCTGACTGTTCCGTGAAATGTTTACTTGATTTTCTCCTTTAGTTTTTAAATATATAGTTGCACTTCACTTGGGTTCTAACATTTAACATTTAAGTGCACCTCAGCGTTTGCATGATAAAAGTCATCAAGCATGACCCAGAAACACAGAAGACTGTACGAGGGTTGCATGCATGGGATCGTGTTCTTCCTGGTGGGTGCAGGTGCCCACTCCTTCGTGCTGCTTGGGTTGCCAGACTTGCCTCCATTTTGAAAGTCTGCACTGGAGTTCTGGGAAGTAGGAAGAGGATTATTTTCAATTTTCCCTTGATAAACACCCTTGAATTGGCAGAATCTCTGTCTCAAGAAAAAGTTGCTTAACATATTGTAAAGGGTGTGTGCCTTCTGGTCCTTGATTTCACAGCCAGGGAGGAGAACTCAGGCACATGGGACAGAGAGAAAATAGTCTTTAGGGCGGTGACTCATTCTGCAACTGCCAACAATATAAATGGTGACCCAACCACATTACTTATTCTCACAAGTTCTGGAGAACTTTCAGAGCAAAACAAGCCTCTCATTTACTTAGAATTAACTTCAAGATCAGCTAAGAAGCTACTGGACTGAGCCAAAGAGGACTTTAGTTTAACAGAATTGGGATCATATTTATTCTAAATGTAACTGACTTTTTCATGAGCTCCCTGGACCATTTTGCACATGGCCAAATTTTCACGGCTTTGTGGCAAAGGGGACCATCCCAGGTTTCAGTTAGGTTAGAGCAGAGCTTACAGTCTTGAACTTTGAGCCTATTAGAGGTACTGCTGTGGTTCATGAGTATACAAGATATTCTTAGGATTGGAGAGAAAGGTCAAGATGGACTTGATGGAAGAAATTAAAGTTATTGAAGATTAAATTTTAAATTAATGGCAAATCTCTAAGAAGGTCATGCCAAAAAATTTTTTTATATTTGCTGTATTAGACTTGCTAGTAATTAAGTTTAGTCATTTTCCTTAGAGCTAAATGCAGACTCTAGAATTCTTGAGAACAGTTAAGCCACAGTCCAAACCCGGGATTTTATATAATCTCAAAGAAAAGCACAAGATCTGAGCCCAGGTAATAATAGATCTTAAGAATCCTAGTTCTTCTTTCAAGACTTCACATTCAAATAAAAAACCTTATGTTTCTGTTCCAGAAGACAATGTAATGGTGTATTCCAGAATTAAATGCAGTTTGTGGTGTGTCAGGATTTTCTCTCTCTAGTTTTCAGAATCTGTTCATCAGAAAGTGCTCCCCAAGGAAGTATTATTACAATCCAGCTAGAAGGCTTAGCACAGAGCTAAAGATGGAGCAACAGAAGAAATGTGGACTGAAATGAAACTACTTCTTTTTTCTGGGAAGCAAAGGGTCTACATGAAATCAGACCATCTTACAGATTTAGTTCATGCCACAGCTGAAGTTTTTGCAATGTTCTTTATTGGCTGACTGCAGATTTTTACTGTTAAGTTCTGGGAAACAAAGTGGGCTAATGAACACAGTCATGAGACCCCCCTTCCATAGTTGAGCAAGTGATTCTGTGCTACATCTTTCCTGGTTCTCTTATCTGTAATAAAGAGGCTGTCTGCTGCTTTAGTGCTGAGTGTTTTGCAAACCTTGGTTGACTAGCTCCCCAAAATATAAGGTCCCTGATGTTTAGATTAAATGTCTTATCCTCAGGGGAGGTACAGTTGTGGCATTTTTCCTTCTGTGACATGTGTGGAGAATGCTACTTGGGTTTATTTCCCAAAAGTGTGGTGTAGGATGACAGAACTTGTCCAGGAATAGCCCCTTTGGGGATCTGTAAAACGAAATGTGTAGGGTTCAAAGAAATCTTCCAACATGTATGTGGGCTCCTGAGAGGTGGACTTTCCCAATATATACTAAACAATCTTGTTATGCCAAGAGGAAACGAATAGAAATTTGATAGCACCAAGCATCCAGACTGACAGGAAGTTTGTTTTGTATGGCATAGAACATGATTGTCCCTCTTCCACCAACTTTCCAGTACATGTTGGCCTTCTGCCTCGGGCTGCTCCCTGGTATTAGCCACCATAGCTTTGTCACTCACACACATCACTTTGGGACACACAGGAGTGAACTGATTGGGTGATAAGTGTTTAGCTAGAAACTTTACCCTTAATTCCAAATGATACTGAACAGCTCTTTCCTGCCCCAAGAGATCCACTATGTCCTTAGTGTCTGTATCCCCCAGCTTCCTAGAATACAGACTGTTCCACTAGAAACAGTGACACTAATGGTACTATATCTCTGAACTGGCCCTAACCCAGAAGAATGCAGTACAAAATGCTATTGATTTTCTTAAAATAGCACAGTCTTAGACACTATAAAAATATTCTAAGATAATTCTGTCCTGCAGTGGATATAGTATTCTGGTATCTTCTCCAACAAAGTCCTCTTCTTGGGACTTTCAAACTCATTTCTAAGCCAAATAGTTTAGATAAAATATTTCCCTTCTCTTTTCTGGGAATTCAATCTCACAGTTTATGGAGGCAGCTCCATCAATAGTCTGGAGGCATTTCCTAAGTCATTCCTTCTGATCTCCTTCATGGAATACCACTTTCTCCTCTGGTCTCCTGACCTTTCTCTGTCATCTGCTGATTACTGTTAATCACAGGATGCTGGAAAATTACAGTGGAAGGCACGTGCATCCAGTGCTGTCCAACATACTCTTACTATAGTGGACATTGCTCCTTACTCTTCTCAAATGCATTATTGAGCCCCCATCATTAGAACTATACCTGATTGGGGCCCAGAACTTGGGACCAATACTTAATTCAAGTAGCAGGAGCTTGCTCACAAGCTCTAATCCCAACACGAAGCACAGCACTTTGAAAAGTCAAATAGGCCTTTGGTAGCTTTGTACATTTGCAATTTTACATTTGTTATTAGTTTATAGGACTAATAACACTTCAGTCATGAATCTATAGTATCAATATGATAAATCTTAGAACATATTCTAGAAATAGTGGTACCTTGCTGCTATTATACTTACTAATTTATACCCCAGTATTAATAAGTATTAAATGCAGATTGTGTATGCATTATTTATATTGTGTATATGCCAACTGTAATACTTAACCTCACTGATCAGCAATTAGAAAATACAGAAATTATCATAGTGAAAATAAGTCTTGGTCAATTCAGATGACATGTGAATCTGATAAATGCTCTAATAGGTATCATATTTTATCCTCTATTGCTTGCTTTACACTACAGTGCATGCTGTTTGCTAAGTTAAGTAAAAATAATAATAATAAAAAATTATACCAATTTTAAGGTTAGGATTAAAATTTTGCATATATGCTGCTTAATACTATGAAATGTATTTTGTGGCTTAATTATCTCATTCACACACATTTCACTTGGCTTTTTTCCCCTAGGAAGTAATTGTTCGATTATCTCTCTCATCTTCTTTCTTATAACCTTGATTAAACTGCTTACTTCAACCTAGAACATTGTAAAGCCAGAATACCTCATTTTGACAGTGAAAACATTTAAATAGATATGGTGACATGATGTGATTTCTTGTATTTGATTTGAACTACATAAATAGACTTAAACCTAATAATAAATATAAAACTTTGGCAAGCACTTTTCCTTTGTCTGAATGAACATTTCGTTATTGACCACTTCTAATTTTGTTTTAAAGAGCTATAGACTCAGCGTCAATATGATACTTTGTTATATAGTATTGGATGAAAACCCTCTCAGACATGTCTAGCACATATTGATATTAGCTAAACATGCCTGCAATTCACAAGGTAAGTAGTGCATGAAATGTGTACACACCCTTGTCACACATGATTTTCCAAGCTTCATCCTTAGCACTACAAGTTATTTCCACAAAGCTTAGACCACGCCTTATTGATATCCATACTGACATCACATCTCATCTGACCACCATCTCTGCCCACATTAATTTGATTGATTGCTGAATGCCCAAAAATAGAGCAATGCAGAGATTGTGTATTTGTGTGTACAAAGAATAGATAAGGGTGGAACTGCAGTTTCTGTTGCAATGAAGATTCCAATATTTTCCTTCTTTCCAATTCTTTTTAATAGAATATCTAAAACCATTTAATTTCTGTCAATTCTTTTCTTCCCTATCCTATATTAAAATAATGGGTTGAGGTGAAAGTCCTTTGTATGCATTTAGCAAAGATCAGATTAATTCAAAATAGTTATCCATTGTATATAGTCAAATTTTGGAACAGGCAATTAAGGATAATTATGTGTCCATTCAGGTTACCCTATAATTATAAAAACATAGTCATAGTCAGGATTTTCTTCCTGTATTTATAGTTTTTGTTTAGTAAATCTACCATACTATCCTCTGATTGGCTTTAATAAGCACCACTTTCAGTCATTCCTGTTTGGTTTTTAATAATAAATGACATGATGTAGAGAGGGCTAAATCCAAACATAAGCAAAGCATGTTTGTACTTAGCATGCATAGTGCAATTGCAAAGATACTACTGGTGTGCCTCAATTTCTGAACATATACTTGAGTTGAGACATTGCCTCTATAACAATGGAGCTCTTACATTATGTATGAACTCTTTAATATCTAGTCACAGATTAATGTATCCTATTGCAACTAGGTCACAAACATTCCGTTTAGTACAGAAGCTAAAAATAGGTATTTCAGAAATGCACAGACCTGGGTTTTTATCCCAACTCCATCACAACCTGACTGTGTGTCCTTAGGCAAATTAACATCTCCACATGTATAGAATATAGCACTAATAATACCTAATATGAAGGGTTGTTGAGAAGACCAATTAAGAAAGTATATGGAAAGCATTCTAGCGTAGAGCATGATGCATAGTAAATACTCGATAGTAGCTATTAGGCTTAGCAGTAGGGGAAGGTACTTTGCACCCACTTCCTCCAAATGGCACCCAGCACAATCCCTTCAACATGCTTGAATGCTAACCTTTGTGTTGATTGGTAAATGACTTAGCAGGAAATAATTAATGAGAGATAAATTTGGACAGTGAAAAAGATCGTGAAGGCTCTTTGTGTGGCAAATTCATGGAGGCCTGCAGTTGAAAGTCAAGGCAGCTGGATGCTTAGGCTGGATCATTCATTCTAGACTGGGCACTAGAGACAAAGTCTTTGGGTTTAGCTATTGGTGGTTACCATCTCTGGAAGCTTCCTAATCTAGAATTGCTCATATCAGTATATATTTCTGGACCTGATCGCTGGAGATTATAATTCTTTATATCTTAAAGTATATCTCAGGAAGTGTGGCTAGAAATACCATGTAATTTGATGCATAGCCAGCTGGACCAAAAATATATTGTTCAGAAAGTGGATTTCATGCCACTGGTGGTATGCAAGATGATGTGGGGTGCAAGATGGCCACATCCTTAAATAGCATTAATATGATTAATTACTTAATCAGATCTGATTAGTAAAGACAGAAGTCTTAGTTTAATGATGAAACATCTCTATCCCTTGCTTATCAACCAAAAACCAAAAAACAATAGTGTCTAGCTAACTTTCAATCTCATTTCATTTCTATTGTATTTATTTTATGGTTACCTTCCCTTTGTAGCAAGTGGTCCTGGGTTTTCAATAGTGATATAAAATTCTCTTTCAAAATAAATTTATTTAAGTTTTTTTAAGGAGTCCACTGTGGAGAAGCTATGGGAATGACCTAAGTATATGATCCTTTTCAGGCTGACAGAAATGCAATTGATTCCACCACAATTTTTTTTTTGCCTAGAACTGGGTTTGGTTGTGCTCTTTCTAAACATTCTTTACTAGCCAACTAAATGTATAAATGAACTGCTATTTGAGATTGAAAATCATCTCTTTTTTGCATAAGGGAAATTTCTTCATGTTGCCTGTAGAAATCCAAGCTCAGATCATCTCTCTCCATGTTGTCCTGAGGAGCAGGAAAGAAAGGTCTTGGAGTCACTCAGTCTTATATATGGCTGAACTTGGTAAATATGGAATGCAGAGACCAAACGCCATTTCTTCAACTTTGAAAATGATGTCCTTTTCTGTGAATCCCTGAGGGTAAGAGGCCTGAATGTCATGGATTTTTGTTTTGGTTTTTTCCAAAGGAATTCTTCCTGATCAGCAGTATGTTTCTTTGTTTACCCCTCTGCAAATCTGCTCACTATAACCAAAGGAGTATTATTATTTTCAAGACTTGAAACCTTTCATTCTCAGAGAGGGTGGGAGGTTGCAAGGGAGGGACAGTGGCCAAAGCCCATGTGCCTGAAACCTCACCCAAGATGGCCTGGACAGGCGCCAGTAGGACAAAAGCACTAGTCAGACCAGCGTGTTTTCACAGCTGGGCAGTGTTTTTGGACAGCATGGGTGGGGAAGAGGAACACAGAAGTATTAGCCTCTGTCCAGTAGCATCATGAGATTGAAGGAAGCCTTAGGCAAGCAGATGGCTTTAATCTAAGGGGCCAAGCATCTGAAACAGTAAGATTTATCATATAGAGAAAGGCCCCAAGAAGCAAAATTCTTGTTGCAAAAGGAGACCACTGAAAGCTGTTCTTTGTTTAACCTAAGAACTTAGCTGCTTTTTGGCCTGGACACTTTCCTGCCTTGATCTTCACTGGGCATTTGCTCAATCCAGTCCCAGAAGGCCTCTTATTTAGGGCCTCCATGAATTGTAAGGGGATACAGAAGAAGACATTAGGCTGCCTTTTGCAAAAGCTTCCCCCGCCAACAACTGTGAGTGTAAAACTAACTTGCCACATATCAGAGAGGCCAGTGAACTACTTCGGGGGGTGCAGTGCCCCAAAATCACATACTAAATTTTAGATGTATTTTTCTCTGGCAGAAGATCCATAACTTTCATCAAATTCTCGAAGAATCTATGGTCCTAAAACCGTTGCCTTTCTAATGCCTATGAGAATGAATTACTTAAATGTTAAGCAAGCAAGGGTGGCTAATTCAGGCTAGCACTAGAAAGCCTTGGTTCTTCCTATTTAAAAAAAAATCTAAATTAAGATTCCTGTGGATTTGTTCACTACGGTGCTCTCTTTCAAGAGGTAAGGACAGATAAAGCAAGACAAGAAGAAACAGACTTGGCTAAGTCCAAAGGGTCCTAAGCAGTAGTTAGATGGGATCTAGCAAGAGAGGGTGTTCAGGAGCCAGAGGAACCAGGCAGGTAGACAAGGGACAGCAGGGGCACAATGTGCAGATCTGGGCACCACATGTCAGAGGGAAATGGGTAAATTGGAGCCTTCCCACAGAAGGGCAACCAGGACAGGGAAGGTTCCAGAAGTCATGTCACATGAGAAGCTGGAAAAGCTCAAAGAGGAAAAACTGGGAGAAAGGTGACAGGGATATCTTCAAATATTTGAAAATTGTTACATGACTTGGTTTTAGAATATTATGACGTTAGATGTGGAAGGGATCAAAGGACATTTCTGCTAGGAGCTAATGTTGTAGGAGAGAAAACTGAAAGACAGAACTGACTGACGGAGGCAGAGCTGGGACTAGAGTCAAGATTCTGGCTCCCACCCCAGCACAGTTCTCACCATTTCCGGCTGCCTTGCTGAGTGCCTCGTGTGCAGGGAAGAACTAGGACCCATGAGTTGCCATTTCGAGAAGGCAGAGTTCAGCCAAATCAAGAGTATTACTATGTGGAATGGGATGCCAAATGAAATAGTGAGTTCACTAACAAAAAGTATTTCTAAGGGAATGTTTGTTTTCTGTTGCTCATATAACAAACCTGATAGCTTACAACAACACATGTTTATTACCTTCAAGGTCTAAAATGGGTCCTCGGGGCTGTGTTCTTTCTAGAGGCCTTAGAGGAGAATGCATTTCCTTGTCTTTTCCACTTCTAGAAGCTGCCTGCACTCCTTGGCCCACGGCCCCTCCCTGCATCTTCAAAGCCAGCAGTGCATCTTCAGTCTCTGGCTCTGCTCCTGTCACCACACTCCTCAATGCCAGCCTCTCATAAGGCCCCCTGTGCTGCCTGGGTAGTCAGAACAATCTCCCATCTCGAGATCCTTAACTTGATCACATCTGCAAAGTCCCTTTTGCCATGTAAGGTAACACAGTCACAGGTTCTGGAGATTAGGACGTGCACTTCCTTGGGGGACTAATTCAACCTACCACAGACTGTGTCACAGAAAGGATACTGATGCTGGCACTGATTTTAGAGTAGAACCGGGTTCAAATCCTGCCTTCAGCACTTACCAGTTGCATGGCTATTACCCTTTTGAGCCTCAGTTCCTTCATCTGTAAAATAGGGATGCAATCCCAAGGTTATTGGGAGGACTTGTGATAACATATAGGAAACGCATAGCATATAATGCATTCTCAATGAATGGTAAATACATTTATTCAAAGAACTGCCAGATGATTCTCACCCTACAAGAATTCAATAGAAGAAACTCTATTATTAAATGGGAGTTTTGGTAAAGTGACCTCCAAATTCCCTTCTGAGATTGCTAAAATATAAGGGAGGAAAATTTCCCTCCCATATGTAAATTATTCTCGGAAGCTCTGGTCCACTTCCCAGATCCAGGTACAAGGTAACCACTTTTCTGGGTAGTCAGTAGCAATCAGACTGTGCTCTCTGCCCCCGACAGTCCTCCTATCTGATTTTGCCACCCGGCCCTCGGGTTTGATTTGAGCAGGACTAGGAGCCTGTCCTGGTGTGTGATGATTGGCTAGACCAGGCTGCTGAGACCGGCGCAGACTCCCTCCTTCACATCTGTCAACATACCTGGCTTCAAGCAGGTCACTGCCCACTATGCCACTGTCTGCAGAGCCCACAGAGAGCAGGGAAGGAAACGGAGGGGAACACCTCCCTTTCATGCTGCAGGAAAAGCAGAAGCCTGTGTTGATGCTTCTTCCCAACATCCCAGCCTCTTCAGCAAGTGTTGGGACAGCCATGGGCTATCACTGCTGAGTCAGAAAGAAAGCTGAGGGAAGACTTGGGACTGAAAACCAGCTATCAAGGTAAGTGGTCTATCTGGTCATGGGCCCTTCCTTCAAGATTACGAAACAAGCACCTTGCATAGCCTTGTAACCAGAGTGTCTCTGAGGATGGGCTGCTGAAGGCGAGGTGGTAGGTGTGCGTGTGTGTCGGGAGAATTCAATCATTTGCCCATAGGCTTGCTCTGGAAACCAAGCTGTATTTTCCTTCCATATTCTCTTATTGTTCCTGTACACATTTCAAAAATTTGGAAGGTTTTTAAAAAAATCTTTCATGATAACAACTTATATTTGTGATTTATTGACATTTTCCCAGTAGTAGTGGCTCCACAAACGTGACTCTGTTCCTGAATTTTGCTTGCATGAATTTTTTCCACTTTCAAGATATACCATAGAGAACAGTGTGCATATAATTCAGAGGGCTGTCAACCTATCGTCTGAGGGAGTAAATTGCATTTTTCAGCTTTGGAACCTAGAGAGTTAAAAGTCCTAAAACTACTGGAGCAGAATCAAGCCTATTTACCTAAGCTTATCACACTGGGCACCCAGGTCAATCATTTACTGAGGCCAGGCTGTTTCCTGCCTGGAACAGAAGACCACCAAAGTCTCCACCCGACTGAGACTCTTTATGGAATAGACACAGGCAACGTAGAAGGAACCCTTCTCTGAAGCTATAGCCCCCATTTTCTTCTGACTAGAGTAAGTTTTCATCCTACCCAGAGTAGTAAATGCCACAAGTCCCTCTAAGCTCAGTGATAAATAAATATGAGCAAGACTCAAACACAAACCTGATACCTGGTTTCACCTCAGGAACAAGAGCTGTGGCTTTAGAGATAGCTTCGCCTGTCACTGGAGGTCTATAGGGAAGAAGTAGACTAACTATGGAACAAGTGACTAAATGATTCCTGAGGGGAAAACAAGGTTATGAAGTAATCACCAAAAGAAATACTTGGAATTTTTCCCCTTCTTGTCTACATATTCTGGAAATATGTTATTTTTAATGAACATGATCCATTCTTCTTTAAGTCTGAATATAACTCCTCTAATTTCAGCAACGTTGTTTGTCATACTATCACCACATACACCTGTAAGGCCTCTGTGGTGGTTTCTGGTTCTTATAATTATTAATATCAGTTAGAAGCCTGGTGATATGGAGGACCTATTTTTCTGAACTCCCATTAGGGAAGGAGTTGGAGCATGTATTGGACAAGGTAATGTTTGACACTTTTTGTCAGCTGTTTGTGGAACTGAAGTGACTCCCCTCAGGTAATGTTTGTGGCCTGAATGTTTAGTGGCTGAGGCAGTTAGTTAACTAGATGCAAGAATTCAGGCCATTGTAGACACAAACTTATGTGTGATTTTGGGTAAGTCTGTGGCTACCTACCAAGAATATTGTGGAGAATTATGGAAAACTGATAAATTTCCGTAAAGATATTAAGTCCTGTAAAATGTGAAGTGTGGGTCTGGTTGGTATCCAGAGCATGTTTGTAGATAATGCAGGCAATGGAGGTGGTTTTGAAGAGGGCAGAGGGTCTTGGGGTGCTCAAATGCATTGACCAGACTTACTCACATTACTGTAGGTTGGGGACAGACACACAGGTTTGACCTGTCCTTTCTGGGCAGCATCTGGCTCAAGGCCTAAAGCATACTGGAAGCCCCTGAGCGTATATCCAGCTTTTCTTTCCATTCCAAGTATATTGGATAGTAGGCAGAGGGAGATTATTCTCAAGATTGACTAGATTATAACAGGCATTGTGATTGCTTTTACATGTTAGGAAGTTAGAATACAGAAGTTAATTAGTTGGCCCAAAATTATTCAATTAGTG
>CM052436.1:44705423-44737648 GCA_028533085.1 Varecia variegata
ATACATGTATTTGTTTCCCAGGGCTGCCATAACAAAGCACCACAAACTGGGTGGCTTACACAAAAGATATTTATTGCCTCAGTTTTGGGGGCCAGAATTTCAAGATTAAGATGTCCACAGTGCTGGTTACAGCTGAGGGCTGTTTGGAAGGTTCTGTCCCATGCCTGTCTACATGGCTTCTGGTGGTTTGCTGGTATATTTCGGCTTCCCTTGGCTTGTAGATGCATCATCCCATCACTGCCTTCATCCTCACGTGGCATTCTCCTCATGTGCATCTATGTCTCTGGGTCCAAATTTTTCCTCCTTATAAGGACACCTGTTATATTGGATTAGGGTCTGCCCTCATGACCTCATTTTAACTTGATCATCTGCAAAGACCCTTTTTCCAAATAAAGTTACATTCATAGGTACTGAGGGTTAGGACTTCAACATCTTTTAGGGGGACAAAATTTAACCAGTAACAAAAAGCAGATATTTCTTCTTGAAAGGCACCTTCTAATTCAAGAAGAATCATCCCTGGCATGCCTATTTTGGTGTCACCTACTTCAAACATAATGATTAACTCATTTTTATAAAGTTCAAATTTTTCTTGTTAGGTTTTTAAAATTTTTTGTATATTGACAAATGAACCTTTGAATTTGAATACTCTCCACCACCGCCACCCCAAAATATAAATGCTCTACTGAAATGGCATGCTGCAGTCATTATGAGAATTTATTACTTCTCTTACCTGAACTATATGAACTTCCATCCATTTGCTTTGCTGAGAACAAATAGAATACTCAAAATGGCTCAAAATCAGTGATCTTTTTTTTGTTGTTATCCAAAGGAGATCCTATTCACAGGAAAGTCTTTTCCAATGCAGTATTGGAAAATTTCTACAAGTTGTATTTACAAAAGGATTTAATTTTATATTTCTGATTTATTTTAAAAATAAATTATATTCATATTTTTTATAATCAGTGAAAGATTTTTTTAAGTAGGGTTGGGGAGAAGGGAAGGAGTAAAAAGAAGAAAGAGATAAGGAAAAAGGGTAAATTGATGAAAGGGAGCAGCCATATGAATGACTAAGGCTGCAGGTTTCTGTTTGGGTTAACCGCAAAGCTGGTTTTTAAAGCTCTGTCTGCTGTCTGGTCTCTGCACTCAGAAATGTCTAGATTAGCCCTGCCTTGCTAGACACTGGGAATGACATTCTTTCTGTAGAGAAGTTTGTACCAGGGACCCAGCCAAGTCTGAAGTCTCTTTCTGGGTTTGCATTAACAATTTTCTTGGTTCTAATTCACAGGTAAGAGTTCCCACAAGAGAACATCTTGGGTTGCTTTCTTTATTAAAGGGGCTGTACCCTGAGAGCTTATCTGTTTGCCTGGGTGTCCACTGGCCTCAGAAAAAGACAGCATTTCATAAGGGAAACACCTCCTTGAGCCTCTCCCTGCATACTTGCTTCATAGCCCCACAAGCCTGCACCCCTGAGGAGGGCTGGGGTTCATGAGGAATGCAGTTTGGATTTTCTCCACAGAGAGGTGAGAATTCTTGTTTGAGGCCAAGAACTCCTTGCCTGTCCACTCCCACTCATGTGCAAATTAGACGCTTCTGATTCCCAGCATAACTTTCCTGGGGTTAAGCGCAGAAGCAAATGACCACAGTAAATAGATAGGTAACTACTGTAATGCTCTAAGGATTGAACTTGTAAAGGTCTGAGACCAGTCCTTACTGAAAGAGACAAGCAAGAATTTCAATGCTGTAGCAGCATTACTCAAAGTGCAGTCTGAGGACCACTTTTAGCAGCATCACCTGAAAAGCTTGTTCATAAAAATTAACAAGGTTTCCCAGGCTCTGCTCCAAACCAACATAATCAGAAGTTCTTGGAGTAGGTACTCATGAATCTCATTTATAACAAGTTTCCCAGGTACTTTCAATGCACATTGAAGTATGAGGGCCATTGCAACACCCAAATGTATGTGGGGACAGCCAAGGTTCATGTGAATATGGATCCCAACATGAACTTGGAGGTCCCTTGAGGACCAATAAAATAAGTGATTTGTCACACTAGACTTATTTTCTTTTTTGTTTAAAGTTCAAACAGCCACGTGCAATGTCACACCAGCTTTAGAGAGATTTTAGATAGTCTTCCCTGACCCTTGATATCTCTGGCAAAGTGCATTTCCCCAACCTTGTCCTCTCTCCAGCACTTCACATAACACTCATGCCGCTGGGTTATCAAGATCTATTTATCTGAATTTCTTTTTCAGGCAAAGACAAAGGCTTAGCATTTTTCTGTCTTTATATACCCCTTGTCTGGCAAAGTGCCTGCACTGAGTAGGTGCTTAATAAACTTTTGTTGATTAAATAAATAGCATAGCTACTTTACTCATCAGGAACTGACCAAGCAAAGAGTTTATGCTGATTCTCACTAAACTACTGAGATTTATGACACAGGTTTAATATGAGTCCAGGTCTGGTTGGACTTCTATCTTTATTCTTAATATCTTAAAGCGGTAGTTTTTTCTCAAATGCTACCCTATCACCTCCGAGTTGGAAACTTGTTTATGCACTCTCTTCCCACCCAGCAACGGAAAAGCTACACTGACAGCAGGTACAGAAAGGAGCCAAACCGGCCCAATTAGAGAGAAATTTGCAAATGGCACTCAGTTTACATATATTCGATACTAAGGCATACTCTCCATTTAGCAGAGATCTGCAAACACCTGTCTGTGGCATTATGAGATGCAATCCTGCGCATTTTGCTGTTCCACGTGCTTAGAGAATGACCATAGGGAAAACAGAGCCAGTGCCGCAGAGAGCTCCTTCGTTATTGAGACCTTGTCCCCCACCCCACTCTGCCTGAGTACTCTGGGGAGCTCTAAGTAAGGATGTGTGTCCGGTAAGGCTGTGCGAGGCATGTGAGTGGTGGACGTGCTGCAAGAATGGAAGGCATTTCAAGGCAGGTGTTTTTCCAAACTTGCTCTTTAGATTACCCTCCAACTGGTGACCCTCCAGGGAGGGTTTAGTGGTTTAGGAAATTAATAAAATCAGAAAGAAAAAAAAATTGATCATAAGTCCTGGTGCTTATGCTCACTCCATGTCCTGGAAACTGAGGGAATTCAGAGAGCAAAATGCTGGGGACGCGAGCACCAAGTGGCTTGGCACATCTGGCTTTAGATGCAACCACTGAAGATGTGCCAGAACTAGAAATGTAAGACGTGCAGGTCCTGGGAAAGGGTACCACTGGGGCTTGGGGTGGTTTTATGGGGCTTTTTTTCTATTTTCATCTTTTTAAATAATGCTGAAATAAAATTGACTTGAAATAATTTCGGTCATGTGTGCATCCTAACTCTGGCCCATTCTTTGTCATGCTAACTTCTTTTGATTTCAAAGAACACTCTCAATTTACCAGGCCCAAAATTTGTGGTGTTTTTAATTTAAACAGAAGGTTTTGCCAAACCTAGCACTAAGAGAAATATTTTCATAATCCAGCCCTTTTATCAGCTCCACAGCTCGGGTGTGGTTTCATTCCCCAGTTCAGCATCCCTCTGTGCTGCTGAGAAACCAAACACAATGGCTGGGAAATGTGAGAATGCTCTTGGTGGATCGGATTCTGCCTGCATCTCATGGGAGGGATGTGCCATAGGGAATTAATTGGAGAAACAAAGGAACCAAATTAAGATTTATATTTAATAGTGGCACATGTGATATAAAGAAAATATGAGGGCTTTATCATAAGAATTCCTAATAATAATGATATTAATCATAGCTATCAATCTAACAATTATTGAGCACTGACTTGATTGCAAAGCACTGCACTGGTGGCTTTATAGATATCTCATATCATCCTGTCAACCACCCTATGAGTAGATACTATTATGTTCATCATCATTATCATCATCATCATTCATAGATGCAACCGAGGAGCAGAGAGATCAAAGGGAGATGACTTGGTCTATCATTTTGGTCCACACCCTTAGAAAACAAACCTCAAGAACCCAGCTCTAATCTATTCAGTTGAGATGATTTTCCCTATAGATTAAACAGTGAGTAACCATGGAGGGGCATGCAGATGATATTTTAGAAAGACTAGTGAGTTAAGAAGAGTGGAGATGGGTGCAGTGACTCATGCCTATAATCCCAGCACTTTGGGAGGCTGAGGTGGAGGATTGCTTGAGGCCAGGAGTACAAGACCAGGCTGGGCAACATAGCAAGACCCTGTCTCTACAAAAAATTTTTCTTTTAAATTAGCTGGGTGTGGTGGTGCGTGCCTGTAGTCCCAGCTACTTGGGAGGCTGAGGCAGGAGAATCACTTGAGCCCAGGAGTCTGAGGCTTCAGTGAGCTATCGCACCACTGCACTCCAGCCTGGGTGACAGACCAAGATCCTTTCTCTAAATAAATAAATAATGAAAAGGAGAAGTAAGAATGGGAGGATGCAGAGTGTGTGTGCTACAATTGTGATGCTGAATTTGATTTGGCCAAAGCACTCTGCTAGCAGAAAGGATATTTAGAAGGGGGCGTGGAAATAATGAGATGATAGTTATTTCAGATTTTTGGCAGCCCCTGCCAGCCCTTCTTCTAACTGTATATTTTTGAAATGTCATCCAATTCATGTGCATAGAATTTGGTTTATTCTGGAGGTTAAATAAAAAGGAAAGTACAGTAGAATAATCAAGAAATGTAATTATAAAACTAGAGATAATAAAATTTTGGCTTGACATTTGACCCAGAGAATAATTATTTTAGATATGCTTTTCTCTCATAAATAAATTGGCAAAATTTTTACATTATCCTGCAACTGTACACCTGGGAACCTACTTATATCTTATTGCCAAATTAGTGAGAGCCCAGAATTTTCACTGAGTTTATGGAAATGTGCACTCATTTCTCAAATAAGTTTTTAAAGTATGCCTCATTGCTTTGCTGTAAAACTAGCCCTGAAGTAGTCTCAGAGCTGCTGGTGCAAGCTTTGGAACATATTTAGCTCTTTTTCAGAGATACCGAGCTCCTCACAGCAATGCCAAAGGCAAGAGATTCTTAAGCACAGTGTGACGGTGCACAGCCAGCTCTTGCGGTGATGCTTGTGAATGACTAGAAGAAGAACCCCTGATAACTGCTATTTGGAAGGCACTCTTGAAGATTAGGTCTTATTTAAACATGGACCTTTGGGGGGAATTACCTATAGAGTTGGAGTATACGTGGATCTGGGAAAGAATCCCCTTTATTATATAAACTCTCCTTGGGTTTCATTCTAAATCTCTTTGTCAATTAAGTGGGACGAAGGCAGACGAAATGGGATAGGAAAAGAAGAGAAAAGCAAAATATCTTTCTTTAAGACGGTGCATAGGGGGACATTTCAATATCAGAAATTCCCTTTCTATTTCTGTAAACTATTTCCAACCTATTTATGATTTATGGGCTTTGATATCTACTTTACAAATCAAATATTAATTTACTATCTGAGTGCACATTCCTACAATTATGCCTCACACTCCAAATTAATCTAGTTGGAATCTTCCTTCAGCGTCCTGGAAAGTCCAGCTTCCTGAGGGCAAATCTTTTCCTGCTGAAATACTAATCAACTGCACCCTATCCTGGAAAACTGGAAAATATAAAGCAAGAGATTTATAATGATTCATGTACCTAGAACCCAAAGAATCTAGGCCTGCATAAGAGTACGAGGGAATTACAGTTCACCCTTGATGTTGCATTTAACCTTTGCCTTCCCTTCATTATCAAGTAGTTTAATGATGTGCATTTCCTTTAGAGTCAGCAATTGGTCCTAAAGTCAATGGTAATTATTATGCTTGCTTCTTTCTAACCTTCCTCAGGGAGAGAAGATAGAAATACATTCTGTCCAAAGATGCTTAGGCTGAAGTCATTTAAGTGTATTGCCAAGGAAATAGAAGATAGATTATTATCTTTAAGGAGCTTCTGATAAAGCCAAAAAATTTGGAAAGTGTGTACAGTTAAGGAGCCAAAGGAATAAAGGCCACCAAACATCATAAAAAGAGAAGCCAGAAAGGTAATCTGAGCACCAGTCATAGGAGAGGACACAAGAAGCTGAGACAGAAGGGCTTTGATGAGAAGGCAGCATCCTTTGCCACAGGAAGTTCTCAGAAAATGAGTCCTCTATGAAGAAAGTGATTCTTTCTAGAAAAAGATAATTGGGCACCAGGGCATCTTCTCAAGGGATGGGCATTTTCTCTCAAAATGTCAAAAGGGGGTACTAGTTTCTTTACTAATAAGATGGATGTCTATCTCCACTATACAATAGTAATAGGAATTCATTATTGAAATTGAACCATTATGCCATTATGATTTGCTAAATAAGAATTAAGTCTTTCTCTTCATTCTTTTCTTTTCTTTGTTTTTTTTCTCATAAGACAGCCCAAAATACACAGAATATAATTTGAAGCTAATATCCAGCTCTAAAATTTAGGCTCAGAATTTACGGTATTTCTTTTGCTCTTGTTTCTAACAAAGGGGCATTTACTATAGCATCTTAAATTAAACCAGTTCTCTCTCAAATTTGAATATTTAGAAGAACAGAAAGACTAAAGGCACTTTGGCTCCAGATTATGAAACAACTCTTTCATTCTCTGTTCATCTTTATGTGATTTCCTTCAATTATGTGCCACATTTCTTTCTTCCAAAAGATACTAGCTTGTGGTAACCCTCCATGCATCATATTCTCAACTTGTCTGATGCCATCTGTTTAATACAATAGAAAATAATTAACAGTCCTAACGCATGAACTGAATTTTATCTGATTCCTCTTCAAAGAAATATGAGGCATTATTCTACTGGGCAAAACTCATGAGTGCTAAATCCTTCAACTAGTTTTAGAGGTAAAACACGTTTTACCCAAGTATGGATGTTACATGTTATTCAACATCATTGCACTCCCTTTTTCTTGCTAAATAGACTGAATTCTAGCAAATCCAGACCACTTAACAGACTCCAGCAGATATATTTTATACGTATAGTGGTCAACAGAATCCCATGGGCAGCTCCGGGTTTGCATCTCATCACACGATTGACCTACTGCCTTGGGGCAATCATATAACTTTTCTGAGGGTCCTCATTTTCCAGATAGGTACACTGTTCTGGGTTGAATTATGTCCCCCAAAATGCATATATGAAATCCTAACCCCCAGGACCTAAGGATATGACTTTATTTGTAAGTAGGGATTTTACAAAAATAACCATGTTTAAAATGAGGTCATCTAAGTGGGCCTAATCTACTATGAATTATGTCATTATAAAATGGGGAAATTTGAACACAGGCATGCATACAGGGAGAACACCATGTCAACATGAAGATGACAAGGAGAGAAGCATGAAATGGATGCTTCCCTCATAGCCCTCAGAAGAAACCAACTTTGCCAATACCTTGATTTCAGACTTCCAGCCTCCAGAACTGTGAGACAATAAAGTTCTGTTGTTTCAGCCACCCAGTTTGTGGTACTTTTTTATGGGAGCCCTAGCAAACTAACATAGACACTATTATAAATCCACCTCATTAGGCTGTATTAAGGATTGCAGAAAATATGTGAAGTACCCAATTCAGCCTCAGGGTTATAACTGCCCTTCCTAGAACAATACACTTAGCCATTGTTTTAGTGAACTTGGGAGGCAACTCATGCTCTCATGTGAAATGTGTTTCAGTTCTCATTACAGTGTCCATAGCTTTAGAACCTTGCACAGAACATCTCTACTTACTGCTTAGGGCTCAAGTCAGGCCAATTTGGTCCCAAAAAACCAAGGTCAACTTTGAGGAAAACACGGCAATTGATGTGTAGACATACAAACTGAAACTGACAGATCTATGGAGAGCACACTTTCTCCCCAGTTCTTTTCTGTCATCTAATCCATTCTCTTCTACCTACAGTTTTCCTCTGCTCATATAGAGTTCCCTGTCTTCCTTTAGCTTCTGTGTGGTCTATTAGACCACTCATGTAGCCTCTTTTGGGATGCTTTAACTTAGTTCTCAAAACTTTAGCAGCATCAGAATCACCTTTGTGGGGTGATTTCACAGAGGGTATGTGAAACTTGGATTGCCAGGACCTACCCTCAGAGTCTCTGATCCAGTAGGTCAGAGGAAGTACTAACAGGTTCCTAGGTGCTGCTGATGCTGCTGGCCCAGGGACCATACTCTGAAAACCACTGTTCTCTAGTATGATATTCTGCTTCAGTTTTCACTGATTACTTGTCTATAACTTTCTGGGTTCCCAAAATGTGTATTCTTAGAGGTCTCTGACCTAGATCCTCTTTTTGCCTTAGCTATACAGATCTCTGACCATCCCATATATGGGAATACTTAGAGTAGGAAGCACAATCAGCTGTGGCCAATGAAAGACTGGATCATGCAGCCCAATGCTTGGCTATTTATCACCCCACGCCTTCTTCAGATTTTATAGGTGGAGCAGAGTCAGAGACCCTGACATGTGTCTACTCACAAAATGTGGGCCAAAAGTTCACTTATAAGTCAGATATTTGTCACAATGAGTTCTCAGATGTTGCTTTCATTCCATGCATTATTAAAAAGGCTAATGTATAACATCTGCTGTGGTTTGAGTGTCCCAACGAAAACTCATGCTGGAATTTAAGTACCATTGTAACAGTATTAAGAGGTAGGACCTTTAAAAGGTGATTAGTTCATGAGGATGGAGCCATTATTGTAGGAGCAGGTTAGTTATCACATGAGTAGGCTCCTGTTAAAAGGATGAATTCAGCATAATTTTCTCTCTGTCTCACATACTCACTTGCCCTTCTGCCACAAAATAACACATCAAGAAGGCCCTCACCTGATGCCAGTGCCATGTTCTTGGACTTCCCAGCTTGCAAACCATGAGTCAAAATAAATCTCTTTCTTTATAATTACTCAGTCTGTGGTATTCTGTTGTAACAGCAGAAAACAGACCAAGAAAGCATCTCAGAATCATGATGAAGAGTTTTATGCTAATAGAAAAGCACAGTCAGAGTTCTAACTCACATTACCTGAAACTCTCATCTTAGAGATTTTTCAGGTAAAATTATGATGGACCATGGTGGACTTGCAGCTTTGAAGTCCAGATAGATGGATCCAAATGCATCAACAGCATCAGAAGGAGAAACAGGATTTTATAGCAGGTCTTGATAGGTGTTTTTATATGTGGGCATATTAATTGGGTGTTTAACAAGGATTCTTTATGTGTCTTCACAAGTACATTTTCTGTTCCTCTACAACATATTGAATCTTGGTTTTCCCCCTGGGTCAAGCACAGAGCTGTATATATAGTAGGTGATTAAGTGTTTGATCAATGAATGAATGCTCATCATCTATTCATGGGATGATGACTGGATCATCATCCATGATATTTGTGTAGAATCTTTCCTTTTGCATTATCTCCCTTAACATCAAAATTTAGAATTTGTTCTGAAGTTATTTTTCAGCTTTTATGATTCAAGCTGACATCATTATGGGCCAGTCATAGAGTGATTTCACAATCCAGAAAAATGTAACTACTTTAAAAAATTTTAAATATAATTACTTATTTCTGAAGAACTATGAAGGGGATCTATTGACCATGGAGATTACTTCTTTAAAATCTCCTTGTCTCTCTCCACCTACTTTCCTTATGCCCCAAACCTATTTTTAAACTCCCAAGAAAACTCCTTTCCTACAGCTCTAATCCACATATCTCATCCTTTTCTGTCCCTCTCCTTTTCTCCCAAATTCCATATAAAATTCTGTATCAAGAACCCTCCTGAGTCAGGATTGCCAGGAAAGTTTGGAATACTCATGTTATACCCTAATACCAATATCAAACTTAATTTAGGGGCTTTTATCAGCATCTCCCCAATAATAATGACTTTATCACAAGAGCTTTATTCCTTTAGAATTCTTTTCTTCTACTTTCAAAATATTTTTTTCAAGTCACAATTGAATCTCTCCTTTGTGGATATTCACAAAAAGATCAGGCTCACATAGATGGTAGAAATGATCATTAGTTTTCCCAAACATGATTCCATTCAAAAGCAAGAATGTTCTTCAGTCTCTGCTATGCAGATGCACTTCTTTCTCCCCATACTCTCAACTCTCAAATTATTAACCACAGTAAGTACAGTTTGGGGAAAAGCGTTCTTAAATCTAAAGAATAATCCAGAGAACTTTGCAAGATTTTATCAAGTGTTCCAACACTCTCTTTAGTGCAGATGAAATACAGCCCTCTTCAAAGTATGAGAGGGCAGCTATAGATGGAGGCAATAATTACTTCTAGCTTAAACTTCTAGCAAAACTACCTTAGTCAAAGAGCCATAGTGTAACCTGCCTGTTTTGAATTTTATGGAGCAAGGAGAGAATAACTTGGTTCTATCTTCCTCTGTCAAAAACTCTGTTTATTTATGTAGTATTTCAGAAACAGGACAGGATCCAAGGCCAGGATCAAGATATGGTGACAGAATGTAAAAGAGAAGATTAACTATGAAGCCAAACTTCATTATTTGCATCCAAATGTCAAAAATAATCGTAGAATGTGGAGATGGGCAATAACTACTTTTACAATCGGTAGCCAACATTCAGGTTTCTACTGAAAATGACTGCAGTCATATACAGAACCTCCAAATCTGAGTTAAATGGTCAGTCTTGAAAAGGACACTAGGTTCCTAGAAACTATGTCAAACCTTGAGCTAGCCTCATAGTTCAGTATCCTCAGTTACAAAATTTAAAATGAGAGTAGAAAAAAGAGAGATGCTCTATGCCTGCCATGAGTGCCCTAAAATGTTGGCCACTTTCTGAGCTCAGGCTTGAGCTTTTATAGTCAATCAATTTGTTGAGTTCTTGTTCTTACTATTCCTTCAGTCTAGGGTGCTCTCTACTCTCCTCTTCAGCTTGGCAAATTCTTGCTTATCTTTTTGGCTTAAGTTTAAAAATCATTCATGCCAGAGATCCTTCCCTGGTCCTCTTTATTCCCCTTTAAACTAGGTGAGACTCCTGCTAGAGCTTCTTTCTGTAGCACCAAGTGCCGATCCCAACAGGGTACTTACACACTTCTGTCCCTGCTTAGGAATTGTCTGTCTTTCTGCTCAACAGTAAATCCCATAGAGCACCAAGCCTCTCTACTTTTCTTACCATTTTGAACAAGTGTTTAGCACATATGAGGTGATAAATAGAGCTTTATTTTTGTTCTCAGGCTATTCAGAGAGAAAAGAAGTTTTGCAATATTTTTATATATAGTGTCTTCTTTTTAAGGATTATTTATATATAAATTTATATGTTACTAATAGTTTGAATTAATCTTACATACTACCTTTATGTCACATATAATTTTTACTTCCAGTTTTTTGTTTTTCTTCTTAGTTCCTATCTACTTTCCCCTCCTCTGTCCCCAGTTGTTATTTAAGGACAGCACTTTCTAAAATTCCAAGGCTCTCTATGCTTCAAAATTTGGAGAATTCTTTCTTTGCATGTCTATTTCTAGAAACTGTGCTTGCAGGAGTTCTGAGGTCTGCGACTTCAGCAGCAAGGTCATGGGAAAATCCTTACTGTTCAGAAGGAAGTTTCTGGAGCCCTCAATGAATATTTGCAGATCCTCTATAGGGCAATAGTAGAAAAGCCAAGACTTGATTACCTTTGTTTATAGTACTTCTTTCTGAAATGGGTAGCCTCAACTGGCAATTGGCATCTAAAATATTCGCTTTGGTTTGGAATTTCTATTTTTCTTAGTAGTGGCAAGTTCTTTAAAATGAAAGAATTGAACAAGCATTGTTAGGGAAAAACAGAAATATGAGCAAGAGATAGGGGAAAAAAACATCTCCTTTAAGTGTGTTCAAGTCTCCAGGTCCAGATTATTCAGAAAAAACTTATAGATCAGTCAGTGAACAGCCAGGGAGAGAAACATGTTTGAGAGAAATATAAATAACTATAAATGTGCTTGCACTCCAGAGACAGAAAAGTGACCTTCTGGTTTGGAGATAAATAAGCTTGCTGTTGATTACTAGCAGGATTCTAGAATGAATATTAAACAGCCAATTTGTGAACATTTAGGCCAGAAAATCTTGACTTGATCCCAAAGGAGTTTTTTAAAGATCAAGTTATACCAAACTTAAAACACTAAATCAGTTGAATACCAAAAAGAAATTCAATTTCAGTAAAGTTCTTGACAAAGTTTGTTATCATTAAAAGCTGGATGGTAAACTGAGGACTACATGAAAACACAGTTGAGTGAGCTCAGAGTTGACTGAACAGCCATATTAAAGGCAATTGTTTAGTAGATCCAAGGCCTTTGTCCTTTGGAAGGAATAGTCTCTCTGACATGTCAGAATGCTCATCCTGCCTGGTGTCATGTTGATGATAATCTAGATGACATTTTTCAAAATTTCCAAAAGCCCCAAACTGGGAGGGAAAATATGTTGGCTAATAGGATCAAGATCAAGATTGAGAAATATTTAATGTTTTATCAGGCAATATATATAATAGCCAACATTCCACAAACTCATGATTAAGGACATATGTCAGAACAGTAATTTTTATTAATCAAGTGTAATATATGTTGATTTAGAAGAATAAAAACATACAAACAAACAAATAGAAGAAAATACTTTCAATGTGGTAGTCATTAGGGCTGTCTGCAATAATTGCAGTTCTTCTGAGCTCGTTGTATGATTGTACTTTCTTTCTCCCTCTGAAATGAGACATGGCCTTGTGATTTCTTTGAACAACAAAATACCAGAAGTTTCGCTCCGTGTGTGTAAGTTGCTCCCTCCTTTCTTCCTGCCTCAGTGGCCACGGAAACTTCTGTAGCCTCCATCTCTCTGTGTCTCTGAGCGAGTCTGAAGAGCAGGTCCCTCTCTCATAAACTGTGTCGCTAAATAGCCTGATCAAGAATTAATTTTTTGTCATGTTAGGTCACTGGAATTGGGGATTATTTCTTACTGCAGCATAATCTAACTTATTTTGAGTGATAAAACTAGTATTTCTGAATATAGAGATAAGAAACTTATTTGTGGTGTGTTAATTCCCAGATTTTTAGTACATAGGTATACTATTTATATGTTATGAAAATGTCATCTATTTTGTAACATGCTCGTTTGCTTCATTATACTGTGAAGCAAATATATTTCTACAATATCAGTTTTATAACTGAATAAAAATGATGGTACATCATTTGAACATGTCACACAATACCCAAACAATCTCCTATTGCTAGAACTTTATTTTTCCTATTTTTGTTATAAAAATGATGACACTTTTTGTACCTGTCCTTAATACTTAACTTAGAATGTTAATAAATTAGGAAAGTGATATTTGGGGAACAAAGTTTTTTGCTTTCTTAAGCTTTTATCATATATTTCCAAATTATCCTAAATAAGTATTACAAATGTATAGTTCCACCAGCTGTCTGAGAAAACCTGTTTTTCCAGACTGTTTTCAAACTAGTCTATACATGATATTGGTTATTTTTTTTATTTTTACCAGTTTAATTTTGCCAGCACCTTTGATCTAATTTGTTTGAATATTTCATCATATATTTGTGGGCCATTTTATTTCTTGATCTATGACTCACTTGTTTATATTCTTTATGCATTGTTCTACTGATATTAGTCTATTTTTGTTGATTTGCAAGTGCTCTTGTGATATTAACTTTGTTAACCCCATCATATATCTTGCAAACATATTTATCAGTTTTCAGTTTACTTTTTAATATTATTTATTATTTTTCCATATTAGAGCTTTAAATTTTAGTTAGCAAAATATAGCAGTCTTTCCTATGTGACTTATGTCTTTGGAGGTTATGCTTGGAATGTCTTCTCAAGTATCCAAATAAAATTGACATTTCAAATATAACATTTTCCTCTAGTATTTATTATTTTATTTTTACACATACATTTTAATCCATCTGAAATTTATTTATGAATATTAAATACTACATGAATCTTTTCTCTTCCCTCAAAAAAAGACCTACTATTTTTAACTGACCTTAAACTCGACAAAAAGCATTAGTGCATCAAAGTAATGCAATTTTAAAGTTTTTAAAATTAAAATTTATAGCAATGCTTATTTCATTAAAATTTAAAAAAAAAAAAGAATTTTCCATCCCTCGGTATCTGTTGTGGACAGATAGGACCACGAACACTCAAGTCCCTGATATAAAATCGTGTAGTATTTGTATATAACCTATGAACACCTTCCTGTACACTTTAAATCATCTATAGATTACTTGTAATACTTAATACAATGTAAATGGTTGTTATACTGTGTTGCTTAACAATTAAGGACAAGGAAAAAGGTCTATAAATATTTAGTATAGATGCAGTGTTTTTCCAAATATTTTTCATCCATGGTTGGTTGAATCCACAGATGCAGAACTCACAGATACAGAGGGGTGATTTTATTGACATCCTTCTACTGGAAGAATTCAAACAATGACTAAATGTCATTTTATGAGGAAATTTGTAGAAGAGATTCTTGCCTGGGTTGGGATGTTGGACTGATGATCTGTAAGGCTTCTTCTGAAATCTGATTCTATGATTCCAGATCGTTTGACTTACCCGAAGAAAATGACCTAATAAATAACCGTTGTTACTTTCAAAAATTTAGGTCTGATGTCTGAAAAAGGCTTAAACTGGGAGAATAAGATAGAGCGTCAGCACAGGGGAAAGAACGCTAATTTTGGGGATTGGTGTACTAGCCCAGGCCCTACCACCAAGCAATAAGCACTAGAACCTCAGGCAGATCACTTATCTTGTCTGGGATGCAGTTTGTCACACTAAAATGAGAGAGTTGAACTAAAATATCATCACTAGATGATCTAAGAGTTCCCCAAAGCCCAAGATACTATAATTCTAAGTTTAATAAATAGGCAGAGTAAACTGTATTATCAGGTTTTCAAACAGAAACTCATATGCCTATTGTAATAAACCCTGCTCATTTCAGTGCCTTATCTTATGGAGAGCCTCTGGAAGAAAAAAACAGAGGTTAAATCCAAGGTTCACATTCATCATTCATTAAAAAAAAATTTAAGAAGGGTTTTGTGCCAGGCACCATGCTAGGTACCAGCGATTCAAGGGTGATTAACATGAAGATCTCGCAGTTTAGTAGTGATGGCAGCCTAGTAGACCAACAATTATGCTACTACGTGGTAATTGTGTTGGATGTCTTTAACTGCTGTAGTATCAGAGACAGGCAGCCTACTTGGCCCTTAGGTATGTAACCCAAGAGACTCCAGTTTACAATTTGTATCCTTATGACATCACGTTACCGAAGGTGAATGTGTTCCCTGTTTGAAAAGTTCAATAATTCAGCATTTAGAAGTATTTATTGTCTCTCTATAGCGTGCTGTGTGATAAGAATTTCTTTAGAGAGCAGTTAATTTTAAATCAAATGGTCCTTATAAGTGAGAAATTCTTGTTTCTCTTTGGATACTTTTCTGCACTTGGGTTTTAAACGCTGAAATGGGGGTTCTATCCATGGTGTAATCCACTGTGACCTAACACCTGCCACAGATTAGAGCAATTTCCAGCTAAAATAGGAGTGCTCACTTTGCTTCTACACATTTCCAAAGAGACGGCTTGTGGTCTGGGCTAGCTGTAGGCTTCTTTTCCTTGTTCTCTGGGGGTCTGCTTCTGGACCCTGCCTTTTTCCTTCTGGTCCACCTCATCTCAAAGACAGACCCCCACGAGGGAAACAGGAGGCATTCCACAGCCAAAGCCAAGAAGAAAGGATCACCCTAGGGTCAAGTTGCTGGCAGCCAACCCAGGCTATTTTGGGGTGGATCTAACTAACCTGATTGCATATTTCTCTAAAATACAGCACCAAGTTGAAGATACATCAAATATTTTTTCTATAGTTTTTAAACAAATATAGACTTGTAGGCCCAAAAATAAACCTTTAAGAATAAAGCAGTAAATTTTTCAGTACATATTATATATTAGAAATAGATGGTAAGAAATCCTCTAATCTGGTAAAGGCTGGAACGGGAGCATGAATGGGAAATGGGTCAAGACTGCTGGTCACTAATAGGCTCCTCCCTTTGACGAAGATGATCGCCTCATGCTTCCTGACCCAAGCGGGTCACTAGTTTCCTGGACTAGAATTGGTAGAATTTCTCAGCACTAAATGTGTTTCAAAAACAAAAGAAAGAAACTTGAACATAAGAACTAGCAGGTGGAGAGAACAATTATGCTATTTTCTTTTTCTTGTCATTTCAAAGTGGTAATTGAGATAGATGTCCCCATGTTTCTTATAAATGCCGTGGGAGTAGATCTGCATGGTCACCCCCCTCTGAGTAAGAGTGACATAGTGATAGACTTAGTCCAGGTCAGAAGTAGAGTCTGGAACTCCTGGATGTCAGTCCTGCTCTGCAATGCTAAGGCCTTCATCCTCTGAAGGTGGAAAAGTCCAGGAGGAAAAGTATGTGTCATTATTATTTTAAATGAAATGAATTTGACACTCCCTAAATGAAAAGAAGACCCTTCTAAAGATTCTTTGACTCTTCTCTTGTTCACTTCTTCCATCTTTTTCAACCTTTTATTCTTTCTCTCCAAAAAGAGTCTAAGGTGAGGCAGTAAAATTGGAATGGTTAAATCTACCACACAGGGACGCTTTAAGGATTAAAGGGATAACTTATGGTAAAGTATCCAGCATCCATGTAGTAGGTGTCCAACAAAGGAATAGCTTCATTTTCTTTCCCTGTTGGCAGAGGGACAGCATTGCAGGACCGCAGACAGAGAAATGACATTATGACATTATGCTAAATTCTTCTTTTTATTGGAATCAAATTGGTGACAAAGGAATGCCAGGTTCACACATCGAACCCCTTTGTGACTCTTTTGGAAACTAAATTTTACTTTTCCAATTATCACTGGGGGTTTTTGAACAAGGCAGTGGACAAAACAATGCTTCTCACTCCTAGTCAACCAAAGAGGGTTTGCTAAACAACAAATTATGCCTGTAGTTCAAGTTTATATCAGTTTCCTGGCATCAAATTAGGAGTTCCTTTGAAGCAAAGACTGTAGACTTCAATAAAACTCCTTATTAGCCCACTTTCTGTGAAGGTGTAATAATATACTCCCTGTAGAAACTAGGTGGTCATTTGTTCAACCAACAATTAAGGAAGTATCACTCACAGTTGGTTACACAATTAGCAGATTATCTTTGAGTCTGCATTATCTTAGAGGCTATAAGAACAAAATGATTTTTCTACAAGTACATTCTCCATTAAACAAAAGATGAAGAAAGAATTAAATGTTCTGACCTGTATACATGGGAAGCCACATACTATAGTGAATGAGAGTGCAGACTTTGCATTTAGATAGTCCTGAGTTCAAATTTCTTTACTAATTTCACAGACTTAATGAAGTTATTTAATTTTTTTCTGTGATGTGGTTTTCTCATTTGTAAAATGGTAATGGTAACAGCTAACCTTATAGGCTTGTTAAGAATTACATGAGATAATGTATATTATGTGCTTAGTTCATATAGTATCTAACCCTATAGGGAGTGACTGATAAATAGTGTTACTACTGTGCCAGGATTGGCCAAGTTACCATCACTGGGGCTATATACACTGAGAATTTTTGTTTGGCCTTTGTCTTTAGCCAACTGGACAACAAAAAACTGCGGGTTACTGAAAAATCTTGGAACCAGTGACTTCATTCATTCTCACCACCACCATACTATGAAGTTCATGATCTTCACATGTTGGAGTCTATCCAGCCAAACCCCCTCAGAACTTTGGAGTAGAGTTCTAACACCACAGCAGGTGGTATAGTGTCCCCATGGGCTTGAGGAGCCTGACTTGGGGCAGGGGAATTCAAATTGCCCTTAGATCTGATCAGCACCTCAAAGGTATCAGCTACCAGGAGGTGGAAGCCCAGACTCCTAAAGTTTATTCCTGCCAAGAAATAGGCCATACCCTGGTTTTCATAACTCCAAAAACCTCATAACATAGCCCTGAATCCCCAGCTTCAGGGCTTTAGAAATAAAGACTGTTCTCCACCTAGAGACGGCCAAGAAAGAGACTACTGCCACTGTAGCAATATGGGGGCTCATTCTGTTGCCCTTTGACCCCAGGCAGACTCATTATGCCTCCTTTCTGACCACTACAGCAGATTTACTCAACCCCCTCAGGTAAATGTCTCTCCTCTAATGAGGAACCAGATTCCAAAGTCCTTGAAACGTTTAGTAGTTACCTTTGAGAAGTTTCCATCCACATAATTAGTAGTCTCTTCACACTCTCTTCACAGCACTTAAGGTACTAGGACTCTCAGTAGGTTGCTGAGTGATTGCAACTCGGGAGCCAGACTATGACTGTGGACAGTGTTTTGACCAAGGGAGATAACCTTTCACAGATGCAGCAGGAACTTTTGTTTGGTGAGGTGAACATAGTGTAAGGGAAGCCACCTACTTAGGATACTTCAGACATAAAATGACATATAATGAGGAAAACAGTAATAGAACAGCCTACAGCCCAAACAATGTTCTGGTGTAATAGGATTTATTTTTCACTTGGTTTGCTTCTTTTTACTTATACAACAATGCATGATTATTGTAAAAAAATATAGTAATATGGAAAAGCAAATTAAAAAATTAATTTCCCAGAAAACAACCAATATCTAATATTAATGCTGTAAAATATACCCTCCTAGTCTCTTTTTACTGTACATATTAATTTCATAAAAATGGTGTCATGGTGAGCATACTGCTATGTAACTGCTTTTCCACTAATATACTATGAATATTTTCTTCCTTTTTTGAGACAGAGTCTCACTCTGTTGCCTGGGCTAGTGTGCCATGGTGTCAGCCTAGCTCACAGCAACCTCAAACTCCTGGGCACAAGCGATCCTCCTGCCTTAGCCTCCCAAGTAGCTGGGACTACAGATGCACACCACGACACCCAGCTAATTTTTCTATTTTTAGTAGAGACAGGGTTTCACTCTTGCTCAGAATGGCCTCAAACTCCTGAGCTCAAGCTATCCTCTCAGAGTGCTAGGATTACAGGCATGAGCGACTGCACCCAGCCTATACTATGAATATGTTCTATAAATATTTTTCTGTAATATCATCTTAACTTCTAGTAACCCATTTTATGAATGTACCACAATAATTTAACCAAACCTGAATTGTCAATATTTAGATAGTTTCCAGATTTTCAGGATTATAAAAATAGTTTGATGAATAACATTGCAGGTGTTTGTTCTTAGCTAATATCCTTTCCTTACAATAAATTCCTAGATATTATATTTGCTTGATGAAAAGCTATGTACATGATTTTGTTCATGTGAATAGGACTGCTATGAACATTCGAGTACAGGACTTCTGTTGAGCAGTTGCAATGGTTTGTCTCCTAGGAGTGAAATTTCTAGGTCTTAGGTAAATAATGATGACTGTTTTCCAGGTTAGTCCCAGTTAACAACTGTTGATCAAGAGATTTGCCCCATTAGTGCCCCCTTTATATTCTCAAAAGTGTCTTGGTTTGAGTAATCTATGGTCATCCTACTCATGCGGTATATGAATGCTTATCTTTAAGAGATAATACAAAATTGTTTTCCAAAGTTGTTGCATGAACTCAAACTCCCTCAATAATATGTAAGTCATGATGTGAATCTACACTCTCTCTGAAAATTGATATTGTAAGACGTCCTTTCTCTTAATGAAATGTTATTTTATTATAATCATGATTTATATTTCTCGATCTTTATTGATGTTAAACATCATTTCATCTTTTTAAATTTTTATTAATATTATAATAATTGTACATATTTATGGGGTATATGTGATATTTTGATATATGTTTAAATTGGAACTAATCAATCAACAATTATGTGCACATATGGAAATAACATTCATCAAAAATCAAGCAGGTGGGAGTGGGGAGGAGGAGATGGGTAAATTCACACCTAACGGGTACAATGCACACTATCTGGGGGATGGGCACACTTGTAACTTTGACTCAAACAGTGCAAAGGCAATTTATGTCACCAAAACTTTTGTACCCCCTTAATATTCTGAAATTAAAAATAACCCAACATTTCATTTCATTGATTTTTTATATTTTTTAGTCTCAATTTTGGTTATTTCTACTCCAATCTTTATTATTTCATTCCTTCTACTAACTTGAGGTTTGGTTTGTATTTGGTTTTCTAGTGCCTTGAGATGCATCATTAGGTTTATTTGAAATTTTCTACTTTTTTGATGTAGGCACTTATTGTTATAAACTTCCCTGTTAATACTGCTTTTGCTATATCTCATAGGTTTTGGTATCTTGTGTTTCTATTTTAATTTGTTTCAAGAATTTTTTTTAAATTTTCTTCTTAATTTCCTCCTTTACCCATTGGTTGTTCAGGAGCATGTTGCTTAATTTCCATGTATTTACAGTTTTGAAAGTTCCTCTTGTTATTGATTTCCAGCTTTATTCCATTGTGGTCAGAAAAGATACTTAATATAATTTCACTTCTTTTAAATTTGTTGGGACTTGTTTTGTGGCCAAACATGTGGTCTATCTTGGAGAATGTTCCATGTGCTGATGAAAAGACTATATATTTTGCAGTTATCAGATGAAATGTTCTGTAAATGTCTTTTAGATCCATTTGTTCTATGGTGCAGTTTAGGTTCAATATTTCTTTGCTGATTTTCTGTCTAGATGATCTGCCCAATGCTGAGAGTTGGGTGTTGAAATCCCCAAATATTATTGAATTGGAGTCTATTTCTCTCTATAGATCTAATAATATCTGCTTTATACATCTGTGTGCTCCAGTGTTGGGTGCATATATATCTATAATTATTAGGCCCTCTTGCTGAACTTATCCCTTAATCATTATATAATAACCTTCTTTGTCTCTTTTTACACTTTTTGACTTAAAGTCTGTTTTATCTGACATAAGTATATCCACTCCTACTCACTTTTGGTTTCCATTTAAGTGCAATATCTTTCCATCCCTTCACCTTCAATCTGTGTGTGTCTTTACAGGTGAAGTGAGTTACTTGTAGCAGAATGTAGTGAAGTCATTTTTTAAATTCATTTAGCCAGCCTATATCTTTTAATTGGAAAGCTTAATCCATTTACATTCAAGGTTCCTATTGATATGTGAGGACTTATTCTTGTCATTTTGTGAATTATTTTCTGGTTATTTTGCATATCCTCTGTTCCTTTCTTCCTCCCTTATTGTTTATTGTTGTGGTTTTGTGGTTTTCTACAGTGATAAGGTTTGATTCTTTTCTGTTTTTCCTTTGTGTATCTGCTCCACCAGTGAGTTTTATACTCTTGCATGTTTTCATGATGGCGATTATCATCTTTTGGTTTCCAGATACAGGACTACCTTCAGTATTTTTTGTAAGGTTGGTCTAGTGGTGATGAATTCCATCAGTTTTTGCTTGTCTGGGAAAGATTTTACTTCTCCTTCATTTATGAAAGAATCAGTTCATATTTGTTAGTCAGATATACTTCCTCCCTTATATAAAAGGGAAAGCAATATGAGATTCAGGTTACTTCAGATAGGAGGGAGGCAGAGAGATGGAATGCAGAGAACTTATGGTTTGAGGTCAGTTATCATCAATATCTGAGCATTTGTTTTGAGTGGTCCATTCTAAGGATTTATCACAAACAAATAAGAAAGCAAGCCAACAAACAAACAAATTCAGGGCTTGTGTATGTCATGAGCCAAGATTATGATTAATTCATTTTTGTGCACCAGAAATCCCATGAGAAGAGGGAATGATATGAACATTTGAAGGTTATTTATGAATACCACTAGATCTGCCCTCAAGAAAAGTTAAAAAATTCATATTTTCACCAAAATGTGTAAGAGTGCCTATTTCACTGCATCCTAAATTGTTCTGTAAAGCCAAAGTGATTGGATTTGATCCACCTGGGCTGTAGAACTTCTGTCCCTGATTCATGAATGGAAAGGCATGTGGTCAAACCTTACCATTCTCATCTTTGCCCAAAGCCTTCCCACTTTAGTCTGGTGGGCATCCTGAAGACAGGCTGCAAAGCAGAGGCTATAGCATTTGGCTGAGGGGTGCAACCATATGAAATGCCTCTGCTGCCATTGCCTTTGATGACTTCCAGTTGTGAAGAGGACCACATACTTTCCAGCTCTTTCCATGTTACTCCAGGGACATTTTCTCAAAATTTATTTCCAAAATAGCCTAAAAACTATAAATACTCCACCACTACCATCATGAATGGTAACAACTAATGTCTGGCTTTTCTTTAAAGTGTCATAGTCATCAGGTATATACATAAGAGTAGCTTGCTGGGCACAGTGGCTCACACCTGTAATCCTAGCACTTTGGGAGGCTGAGGCAGTCGGATTGCTTGAGCCTAGGAGCTATGATCACACTAATGCACTCAAGCCTGGGCAACAGAGCAAGACACTGTCTCTAAAAATAAATAAGTAGAAAGATAGATGATAGATAGATAGATAAATAGATAGATAGATAGAGTAGCTCCTCCACCTTCAGATATAGTTATATTTCTGTATTTTTAAAAATCAGATCCATATGCTTACCCCTTCAGTTGTGGAAAATTTCATCTCCATAATGTTTAAGAGCCCCTTTTCCTCCCAAAGATGATATGAGGGTAGAGATGGTAGAGGAGAGGGTATATCCCAACAGGAAAATTCAGTTCATCACTGAAATGCACATTGGCCAAGTTCTATGGTCCATTTCAATGCAGTTGCCCCTATTCTCTATGTGTTCAGTTGGATCTAGGGATCTTTCATGAAGAGTCTCCACACAGGTCTCCACAATGGTGCCTTCATCAAAGATCTCTTCATCTCCAATGAGCTGCATGGGAGCAGAACTAAGTCTCCATCATATTTATTTGAAAGTAAACATGCATTTGATAAAACCACCTACTTCTATGCATTTTCAAGTCTTGGGAAATCCCACTCTCTTTCCCATGCACACTGCCTCCTCCAACACTTTCAGTTCCTCCTCCCTTTGGAAAACCCTTCAGCATGACTCAGTTTGCCTACTTTTCATAAGTAAAAGCCTGTTTTCTTCAGGGGGAGGGTGAAATAGAATGATGCCTTTCCATATCTACATAGTTTTCTAAAGTAGTGAAAACAAAGTAAACTAAATCTAAAAACAAACAAGTAAAGAAAATTCCAGAGTTGTTAAGACATTTTCTGGTTGATCTACCCTCAAAATATGTCCAAAACCTATTTACTTCTCTCCAGCTCCTTTGCTGTCACCTAGTTCAAGCCACCATCATCCTGATATGGACTCTTTGTTATAATATCTCCTTAAACAAATCTTCCTGATTCCACACTTGCTCACTTCTAACAGGTTCTCCACAGAACAGCCAGTGGGAGATTTTTAAAATACAAATATGAATTTCTGAATTTGTTACATCCTTAATTAGTAAGATATAAAATAATAAAATCTAAAATCCATATCAAAGTCTACAAGACCTACAAGCCCTCCAGCCTTAATTCCTATTGCTCTTCTTTATGTTCTTGAGACAACCAGATTTGTTTGTTTTTAAACTGTCCCTCATTCTTTTCTATCCTTCTGCCTGAAATCTTTTCCTGATGACTTCCTGCTCGTACCTCATGTGTTACCTAAATGTTACTTCCTCAGAGAAGGCTTTCATTCATTCCATAATCTAAATGAATGACCTGGTCTTAGTTTCTCTTTACACCCTTTATCATCCTTCTTAGCAATATCACAATTTGTCATTAGCTTTGTGTTGATGTGATTATTTATTCAATATGTTTCCCCCAATGACCACATATCACCAGTGCCTAACAAATAGTAGACACTCAAGAAATTAACAAACAAAAGAAAAAGATATGGAACTTTGAATGGCTTAAGTTCTGTTTAGGCACATAAACACACACACACACAGTAGTCATTGTGGATTGATAAACAGCCCAACCCTTTCCCAATCTCATCTCAGACACAGGGTAACTAGAGGCCCAGCTATTGCCATAGCATTCCTGTTTCATATTATTGTTGACTGCCATACTTGAAAGCAATTCAATCCATGTGTAAGGATTCAATAAGACAGACAAAAGCAAAAATGCCTTGGTTCTATTTTTGCTACCATCTGTGTCTTTTCAAATTCACTTTATATGTGGCATTTTTTGATGCTTGGGACAACCCCGTAAATCTGCCAGATATGTCTACAAGCAGCCTTCACAAACCCCTCTCCGCCATCACCCCTATGTTGTTGTCATACCATTTTAGAACTGGAAAGGACATTCAAGATCTTCTTAACTTTAAAGATAACAGAACTAAGGCTCAGAGAAAAAGTGATTTGTCCAAAGCCATTCAGCTACGATTATACAATTATAAAGTAATAGTAAACATGGTGAGCTTTTAAAAGCTCGATCCTAATAATTGACTCACAAATTTTCTATTTAAGAAAAAAAAAAGCAGGGAGCATTCTAAAGCTGGGAGTGTTCTAACTTTTCAAAAGATGTTTAAAAAGTTAATTGTTAACATCATTCATAAGAAAGCAAGGAAATGAGACCTAAAAATAAACATCAAATCATTCTTTGCAGAAAAATTTTGCATGTTCTAGGCTTGCTTGCATTTACTGTTCTTACTGTTTTCTATAATCAAGTAAGATTGAGTAAAATTTTCCTGGGCCACAGCTTTGCAATGAAATTATTAAAACATTTATTTAAAATGTTATCTTCTCTTCAATCTGCAAAATTCTAGGATCTAGCATTTTTCATGTTCCAGTACAACTATCAATTTCAAAACGTGTACTGCATTCCTACTATGCAAAGTAAGGCTGACTGGGCCTCTTGAGGATCAAAAAGTAAGCTAAAGTGGAGACAGGCCTTAAGGAGCTGGTATTGTATGATAGTGGAAGAAAACAACATAGCCAAAACTTACCCCAAAACCTACCATGGTGTCAGCACAACTTGAAAATGGACTTCTATACATATAAGAGTAATAGTAGTCTCTGAATTTATTGTTGGAAAAAATATTAGAGAAGAAAACTAAATCTTACTTTAATTCTTTATACTGGTGAAGCAGAAAGCTTTAGTTGGCCTTTGAATCGACTTATTTTCTCTAAATTATTTCTTGAAAGCTAGGAATGTCTCTGAAAATATGTCACATAAATTGAAAAAATTTCTAAAAACAGTTGGGGGACAAGAATAAACAAATGCAAAGTTGTCTCAAATTCATTGAATTGGAGACTAAATTAGTTTTTCCTTAAAATCAAACTGTGGAGAATTCCAATAGTTTCACTGCTGGGAATTTATCCTGTGGATATATTCTTATGTGACTGTAGTCATTGTGTTTTTATGTAATTTTCTAAAATAGAAAACAACATAAATGTTCATCAGAAAGGATTAGTTTATTTAACTGTGTTCAACCCACGTAATAGAACACTATACACTCCTGAAAATGAAACAGGAGAATCTGTAGTATCAATAATGGGATAACATCTAAGGAATACTACTAAGTAAAAGGCAAGGAACAGAACTACTTACAGATAGGATTCCATTAGTAGAAACCAAGATTGTATAAATGGACCATTCATAAAGCATTTCTGGAAGGATACTCAAGAAACTTATTGGGTGTATCTTTATGAATTCTACTGGAGACTGCGATAAAGAGAACTTTTTATTATATACTCTCTGTGCCTTTTGATCACTCTAAAATCATGGACAGGTATTACATTTTGTTTATTTTATTCCTATACTATTATGCATATATCATTTTAAAAACTATAGTGCTATTAAGTTAAAGTTATTGGGAAAATGTCCTACCTTCTTTTCTCATTGTCTTCAGTTTCTATATTCCAGTGACTATTGTGAGACATGTGTTTGCCTTAGCTTTTCCCATGTCTGATAACATCATGCACTGGCAAATCTGATGTCCATTTCTACTACTGGACTCTTTAATCCTGCTTGTTTTAGGAAGCATTTTGTAAATTACAAGTTGATTACGACATAGTAACATATTTTAAGGGGTATAAAATGCAGTGGGAGAGATGGAAACTAGTTTTACTCTATAAAACCCAGTTTTTTAAAAAAGCTGTGATGACATCACAGAGCGGGTATGGGAACAGAGAAGGAAGGTTAGTGAATTTGGCAGGGGGCAGGATCAAGGAAGATTTCCAGGAAGACATAATAAGTAAGATAAATTATGAAAAAAAGAATCAGTTGGTAAAACTACATTGCCTTCGTAGAACATTTTGCATGACCTAGAATTAGAGAATTTTAGACATAGAAAAGATTTTAAGTAGTATTAAGTGTAATCTTCTCATTTTTAAAAAAGAAGCATTATTTGTTAAATAACATGAGCTGTGGGGGCAGATTAAGTGGCCAGTACAGAGTAGATACATAACAAATATTTATTCCCTCCAGAATCAGCCTCATAAAATACAGAGTCCAGTGCAACATGAAAGGCAAGGCCCTTTGTTCAAAAATTACTAAGAATTTCAAGACAACCATAACGGAGTATTAAACCAAGCCTGGGCCCTTCTGAGCACAGGGCCACATGCAAATAGCACATAGTTCTCAGGCCCATGAGGCAGACTGTCCTCCCTCCTTTTACCTAAGTTCCTGGAGGTAACTTTTGGCAGAACCTAAACAAGAACTCAGATCTCCTCAGTCCCTGTACCATTCAGATTTAGAACAAAAACTCAACAACAATTATGAATGTTTATACCATGTATACAGATTAACATTTCTGGATTTTTCCTACATGTAATTGTGTTAAGAAACATGTACCAGTTGCTCAAATAGCTAAATTACCCAGCCTTTTAAACAATGGGATGGGCCATGAATTCTGCCTTTCTCTTTTAAATTGATGCATATTATAAAAAAAAATCAATTTATAATGTCATTTTTTAAAAAATTATTACAGTAAGAAAAAAACTCAACAGAAAAGCATGCTTTTAATAAGGCTTTTGGTATAATCAGCACTTCTTTTAATTATGTGGACAAAACTTCTCAAAATTAAGAAACTCATAAATAATCCATTCACCTGAATTTATTTTTTTTAACTGAAGGGACACAAATTTCTCATGTTTATTCTTACATATTAATTAATAAATTCATGCCTTTATTTTATTCATGTAGTAAATATGAATCAATGTGTTCCAAGAGCCCAGGAAAAGGCTGATTCACAATAAGCATTCAGTGAAGAATGGGTGATTAATGGACAACACAATGACTGACTGACTAAATAATAAACCACAATGGAATATTATTGACCATAAAAAGGGATGAAATGTTGACACAGTTATAACATAAATGAACCTTGAGACATTATGCTAAGTGAAAGAAGTCAGACACAAAAAATCACATATTGTATGATTACATTTATATGAACTGTCCAGAACAGTCAAGTCCATAGAGACAGAAAGTAGATTAGTGGTTGCCAGGGGCTGGGAGGAAGGAGGAGCAAAGAGTGATTGCTAATGGATATGGGTATTCTTTTTAGAGTGATGAAAATCTTCTGGAGTAAGATAATGGTGATTGTTGTAAAACTTTGTGAGTACACTAACAACCATTGAATTGTATACTTTAAAAGGGTGGATTTGATAGTATTAATATATGAACTATATCTGAATTTTAAACATATAAAACAATGAAGAAACCAAGATTGAAAAGTTTGCTAAAAATTAACCTACTGAGTGTGATTTTAAACTTAACATCAAAGTTTTGGGCTCCTAGTCAGAACTTTTCCCAGTTGTTACTGCCCAGAAAATTGCAGAGCGCTACTAGCTCTCTCTAAGGCTCGATAGAGCACTGTACTTACATACAAGAAACCAGTCGGACCAAAGCATAAACCCACCGGTAGCTGCACACTGACTCCTGAGACCCTGGCCTGCAAGGGGTGCGGTATAATGTAAAGGGGAGAGAGAGAAAAAAAATAGCACTTTACAAGAGGCTCCTCATTTTCTCTCTGTTGTTCTAGACACTGCCCAAGCAGCCCTTGGACCTCAGGTCTTTCTTGAGAATCCAAAATAACTAGCAATACCCCTATTGTCCCTCAGCAATATTCCATGATAACTTAGAACATTTATTTCCTATTTCCTCAATTCTAATTTATTTTCATGCTAGCATAGAGCAAGATGACCTGTAACCTCTTGTGAAATTCTTGGTATTTGCCCTTCAGGACAGACATAAAGCCTGTTAATTTGTCTAATAGTAAAATAACAACAATCACAGCTTGTCCTTGCTTGTGGGTAGGTAATATGTAAAGTGTTCTAAAGTTTCTTTTATTTTTAGCATGAGTTCATTTGTTACAGCAGAGTGAGGCAAGCATCATGCATTTTCTCTTTTTTAAAGAAAAAGGAAATGACCATAACACTAAAACCTCCATTTTCTAACTCCTAGTTTATTATCCTCTCTTCTTGCTTGTACTTAATTTTTTTTTTTGCTAAGAAAATGGGACGGAGGATAAGGAGTAGGTGATGTGTACACGTGTTTTTTGTCCTGCCAGGAAAAGTTAAGGTTAAGGTCCTGCTCCCAAAGGACAGATAATTAATCATAGTTAAAATGGCAACCTGTCATTGGAAAAGGAAAGGAAAAGCAGAAATGTGAAATAAAACAGATATGTAATATCAAGTAGTACCAGGGAGGTCAAATATTTAACTTTAAATGTGTATAAAGGATTTTGTAAGAAAAAAAATTATACTAATCTCTAGGCACAAAAGAAAAAGCAAAAATGTGGTCTGTATGTTCATAGTCTGTATGGTCATTGCTCTGATTTTGAAATCAGCAGTCATTCCTTGACTGGCATGTGCCATTTGCGAGAGGAGTATGGAAGAACACAGAGAACAAAAGGTCCCACTTTATGCTGTGAAGCAGAGAGAACAGGCAACCAGCCAAAACTTAGGTGGTTCTTCAAACTCCTGGTGGGGATCAGAGTGCCTCTCCCTCACTGACAAATATGGAATGGAATGTAAGGTTGTGACTAAAGAGTTCTCTGCAATCCTGAGATTGGTTCTGTTCTAGCCAAATCTCTTGGATTCCAGTAAGCTCCAGTCTGGCTGAGCCTTCCTGGGGGACCACCCCCTCCCTGCCCCCACCCCTGCAGAACTCCTGGGATATCTCAATGACAGCCCCACCCCCACCGGCTAGTCATCCCTGGAATTTGAACTGTGAGAACACATCAATTCCTGACTCAGGCATTTGAGTCGATCTTCAGTGAACTCAGGATAATTGAATGGGTCACCATCTCACCAACCAACAATCAGTGGTTACCATATGGGGGATATGAAATCTTGGGTTTGAAACCAAACAAACTCAGGTTCTTATAGTCATTTATTACACTCAGAAACTGCTGTGTATTTTTTGTAGAATCTGAAAGTATTGAACTTACTGTGCTTTAGTTTCCTCATCTATTAAAAATGGAGATAATATCTTTTTTGGCAAGTGTTGCTTTAAAAGAAGGTGAGGTAAAGAATGAAAATTTTCAATTTACAAATATTTCTTTAAAAATCTGAGGTTTCTTTCTTTCAGTTCCAAAGCTAATGACTTCAGGCCAAACAGTGTCTTGTGAGTGGGGAAATCCTGCAGGATCCATCCCAGCCCAAAGTCATGTACTATATGGAATTGATTAGTTCCCTTAAACTCTTCACATGGCCTTTCCTCTCCTCTGTCTACTTCAGCTTCTAAAGCTTTTGTTCATTATCACACGCCTAAAGAGCCTTTTTAGCCATTTTTTCTTATCGCTCTCAGTTCCATGGAATTTAACACCACAGATATACTATTATATCTGTTTATGTACTGTATGTATATCTGAGCTTTATACATAAAAAGCGTAAAAATTTTTTACATCCTCCCAAACCAATTTTCACCCCCTTATGGGTAATATTGCCCCCGTTGCCCTATGCTATAAAAAAAAGTGTTAGAAGAATTTGTGAGGTTTTTTTGTGTGTGTGTGGAAGAAAACATTATTGAATTCTATTTCAGAACAGACTCTTCCCTTCATCATCTCATAACTATTAAAGGTCAAAAAGTATTGGCCAAGTTTTAAAATTTCTTTATTTCCTGTGTTTAGCCACCAGTGTCCAGGTCAATGGACATTGAAATAAAGAAAGAAGACTGAGAAATTAAATGATGACGCTAGGCCTCAGCCTACTGATGTGTTGTTCCCTAGTCAGAGTACATGACATACTATCTATAGCACAAGTGCACGGGTAATAGGGCTAAACCTCCAAAAACTAGTCCCAAGTCAGTTGACTAATCGGTTTCTACTCTACTCTACGTGGACGTACAGATTTTGCCTAATTAAACTTTTATTTCTCATTTAAAATTACGTACCACATTCATTTTAGTACATCAAAATGAAATTTTTATGAGAGAACTTTGCTAATCTGCAGTAGTTATTTGAATTTTTAAATAACTCTGATGACAAACAGTAAGAATTTGCACACAGAGCTTCTAAAATATAAGCCATATTTCTTGTTATTATTTTGAGAAAACCTCTGTTATATAATAAATTTCACTGATAAATCAAGTGTTGATATAAATAATGGTAGAAAAATATCAAATTTTGGTGAAATAAAAAGTTACTAATATTAAAAAAGAATGGAACAATACTAGGTGTTGTGTAGGATGTGGAGAAACTGGAACTTTATACCCTGCTGATGAGAATGTAAAATGATACAAACACTTTGGAAAACAGTTTGGCATTTCTTGACGAGTTAAATATACACATATCATGTTAACCAACAAATCTACCCCTAGGTATAGGTATTTACCCAAGAGAAATGAAATACATGTCCACAGAAGACTTGTACACAAATGTTTATAGGAGCTGTATTCATAACAGCCAAGAACAAATTGTAATATACCCATACAATATAACACTACCCAACAATAAAAGAACAAATTACTGATAAATGCAACAACATAGATGAATACAAAAACAATAAGCTTAGTGAAACAAACCAGATACAAAAAAGCACATATTGTCTATTTATATTTTGATAGAACTCCAGGAAAGACAAATCTAATCTATAGTGACAGAAAGCAGGTCATTGGTGCCTGGGGCCAGAAGTGGTAGGTGAGTTGATCAGGAAGGACACAGCAACTTTTGGAGGTGATGGAAATGCTTTATATTTTGATTATGGTAGTGGCTGCATAGATGTAGACATTTGTCAAAAGTTATCAACAAGGCCGGGTGCAGTGGCTCACGCCTGTAATCCTAGCACTTGGGAGGCCGAGGCGGGCAGATTGTTTGAGCTCAGGAGTTCGAGACCAGCCTGAGCAAGAGCGAGACCCCATCTCTACTAAAAATAGAAAGAAATTATCTGGCCAACTAAAAATATATATAGAAAAAATTAGCCGGGCATGGTGGCGCATGCCTGCAGTCCCAGCTCCTCGGGAGGCTGAGGCAGTAGGATCGCTCAAGCCCAGGAGTTTGAGGTTGCTGTGAGCCAGGCTGACACCACGGCACTCACTCTAGCCCGGGCAACAAAGCGAGACTCTGTCTCAAAAAAAAAAAAAAAAAAAAGTTATCAACAGTATACTTAAAATGAGTACTTAAAAAAGTAGGTCAAAATGTTGTTAAAGATGCAGCAATGAAAGTTATATACTATGAAAATGCCATAAATAATATTTATAAAATCATAATAGCAGTTATCTTATACTGCAAGTCCCAGTACCATTTTTAACAGCCTTATTGAGGTGCAATTTACACACCATAAAATTCTCCCATTGAAAGTATACAGTTATAGGACTTTTTGGTGAAGTTATGCAATCATCACCTCAATCTAGTTTAGAACACACTCATCACTCCAAAAGGTTCCCTCATGCCTCATTGGCAGTCAATCCCCTCTCCCACTCCCAATCCCAGGTAACCACTGAACCACTCTCTGTCTCAATAGTTTTGCCTTTCTTGGAAATTTCACATAAATGGAATTTTATGTAAGACAATGTAGTCTTCTGTGACTGCCTTCTTTTTTGTATTCTTTAGGGGTTTTTTTTTTTTTTGTCTGTTTTCCTTCTTTTTCTTTTCTTAAGATGAAGAAACTCAAGTTGTGGGACTTGTCTTTTATCACATATTAGTAGCACATCCAGGAAAAAGCACAGATTTGCTAATTCTCAGTCTGGGACTTAGCCATGACACCCTGCTATTGTCAAGATACAGTATGCCAAAGCAGAGAAAAACATGGTTTAGGGGATCAAAGCTGCTATCTCTAACTCCATAGTACAGGCAACTAACTCAACTTCTCTGAGGCTCAATTCTCCCTTATATAAAATAAGTATAATAATATCTAATGCATAGCTCTGTGGTGAGGAATAAATTACTTATACAAAGTGACAG
>CM052436.1:44737748-44823703 GCA_028533085.1 Varecia variegata
GGCCAACTAAAATATATATAGAAAAAATTAGCCGGGCATGGTGGCGCATGCCTGTAGTCCCAGCTACCCGGGAGGCTGAGGCAGTAGGATCGCTTAAGCCCAGGAGTTTGAGGTTGCTGTGAGCTAGGCTGACGCCACGGCACTCACTCTAGCCCGGGCAACAGAGCGAGACTCTGTTTCAAAAAAAAAAAAAAAAAAAAGTGACAGGGATTGGCAAATATTAGGAATTTAATAAATAATAATAATTATTGTTGATTGGAAAATCACTTAAAGCACATTCTGTCTTGAGACCAAGGACATAGGACATAGGAAACTAATAAATGTTGGTAATTGAAGATTAGGGTTTAAACATTGACTTATTTAAATTTTACAAGAAGAATGAATCCCACAGATCAAAGACAGACCCAGATAAATGAAGAATGATTTGCTGTATGTAGTTAACTGAACATAGCTTTATTTCCTTCATAGGAAGAACACATTATAAATAATTTTTTGTGCCTGATTTTATGAGTAACTCAATGGTTCTCCGTCCTGGCTACACATTAGAGTCACCTGGGGAGTGTTAAAAATTACCAGTGCCTGGAATCCAGCCCAGAAATCCTGATTTCATTGGTCTGAGGAGGTGCCTGGGCATTGGAGATTTTAAAGTTTCCCCTGGCAATATTAATGTATAACTATTGTAAAGAACCCATGGCTGATTCAACAATTTGATTTCCTGGGTTTTAGGGAATGGGTTCAAAATTGTGCACTAAACTGTCTTTTGAGTATGCAACTTCTGACACCTTAGGAAGAGGCAAACCACGGAACCTGCCTGTCCAAACCCAGACTTCCATCCACAGATGAGCTTTCCTTATTTTTCTGAACAGTGTTGGATGTTCGTATAATCAAGCACAGGCATAAGGGCTTTGTATGAATGACATGAGCTATTTCTACTCAGAAAGAGGAGGTTGTCCTTCACCTTCACAGCATATGCCTCCACTCTTCCTCCTAGTCCTCAGTCAGAGCTGGATGCTCAAATGTATATTCTTAAGCGATAAGTGCACATCTCATGAGTAGCAACGCCAAGATGACAAAATGTGCATGGACTGTTACTCTTACTTAAAAGGCCTGAAGACTCAGGAGGCCTGGACAAGTCTCTTACCCTATTTGGTCTTCAAATATTTAATTTGTAGAATCAATGGATTTTATTTTATGAATCCTAAGGTATTTTCCAGTTACTATGATTTGATGGTTGTAATTCTCATGTCTGATATAATAATGAGCAAATTCCTTGTTTAACATCCTTTTCCAATTCTATTACTAGTACTAAACATCTCCTAAAATAAGGTTTTAGATCTCTGTTAAAATCATTAGTACAAACACATAAATGATATATTTGGTCTTTGAGTAGTATATTTAAATTACATTGACCAATCTAAATGGCTCTATTTATATTTCTAGAAGGAACTGACAGCTGTAATCAAAGAATAGATATTAATACATTAATGAATTATTATTCTTCCCAAAAAGATGCTGACAGAACCTTAGTTCATTGATTAACCAGTTGGTCAACTATGACACTGCCAAACTAAAACATGACATTAATCATTACCTAGTGAAATGATTATGAGCCTTTGTGTGATGCTGCAGCCTCCTGCGAAAATCACTAATACATCCACATAAATCAGGTATGCCAGAAGAAAGCTCTTGCTATGGAATTGAAAGAGAGTTTGTTTAAAGAAAGGAAAACAACTCTAAATAGTAAAATAAATATTTTCTGCTGCCTTTGGGTGACCTTATGCTCAACCCCTTCCCTTAGGAGAATGCTGTCTCCGAGCCTGTGGTTTTGTGGTATGTCAGTCATCTGGAGAGTCTATCTGCAGCCCAGCAATGGGCCGCTTCCCAGCCACACAAACCTGATTTCCTCCTCTTTTCTCCACAGACATCCACATACATAACTCCGTCTTTTCTTAAGATGGATTCTCTTTCTTTAATGCCAACTTTACTTTATCAACTCTTTGATCCTGAAATGCCTTTAATAAGGTTCCCCTTCTTCATTACTAAGGCATGGTCTGGCAGATCTACCGGTCATAAACAAGCTCTGCTTTCTCGTGGTGCTAAGGTTGGAAGAAATATGAGTCAATGAAATAACTTATCTGAAATAAGAGTCACTTTAAATTAAGTGTATTTGTCTGGTCACTTGTAGAAGTTTGAGGACAATAGTCACGAAATAACCAAGTATACAAACCCAAGAGGTTAGATACTGTGTCAAGAATGTAATACGGCATAAAGTTCCAGTTATGCAAGATAAATATGTCCTGGAGTTCTGTTGTACAGCACTGTGCCTATAGTTAACAATACAGCATTGTGCACTTAAAAATTTCTTAAAAGAGTTAAAAAAAAAAAGGATACAATAAGTCTGGTTCAGTGCACCATGCCATTACTGAAAATCCCAAGGAAATGCCAGCAGGGCGTCACTGTCACACTGCCATGGAGCTATCTGAAAGAAGCCAGGAGCTAAAAAGCCAAATGAAAGATACCTCAGGCAGAGGCCATACACACTATCCCAAACCTGAGAGCATTTGAGGTGGGAAATATGTTTCCAGGAAGGAGCCTATCTGAGGCCATACTGCTGTGTGTTTTCATGTGCATTTCTGAAACCAGGCCTATACTTCATGACTATCTTAGTCTGCTCAGCCTGAATAAAAAATAGTATAAACTGGGTGCCTTAAACAACAGAATTTTATTTCTCACAGTTCTGGAAGCTAGAAAATCGAAGCTCAGGGTGCCAGCATGGTCAGTTCCCAGTGAGGGCCCTCTTCCTGGCTTGAAGGTGGCCACCATTTTGCTGCGTGCCCCCATGGTCTTTCCTCGGTGCACATAAGTGGAGGGCGAGCTCTCTCTCTCTCTTCTTCTGTTTATAAAACCACCAATCCTGTCAGATTAGGACTCACCCTTATGACCTCATTTAAACTTAATTACCTTCTAAAGCTCTCTAAAATACAGTTATATTGGAGGTTAGGGCTTCAACATATGAATTTTGGGGGAACACAATACTGTCCATAGCAAAGACATAGCAACCCACCTAGAATATCCCCAAATGTAGAAATCAGTTTTAACCTTCAAAGCAACACATTTTTAAAACATATCTTGCAAATGTCTTGTTTTCAACACCAGAACCCTTTGTCCAAAGTAAATTTTCGAAGATATTTAGTATGTAATATAAAAAATAAATATACTAGATGGTAAGGTTGGAAAATGTGTTCAGCCTGTGTTGAGGTGGACAGTTGCATCTGCACTGACCCTGCTCTGGGAGTAGACACATGGGAGATTGCAAGAAGCTGCCATCCTGAGTAAGTGGCTCAAGTACATGCTTCACAAAACCCCCAGGAGAAACATCTTTGCTACCAAACAGGAGAGTCTGTAAGAGCAGCTGTACCTCAAGGTTAACCTGGAACAGAGTGGACCCAAATATGACCTTAGATGCAAGAAGAGACTCAACCAAAGAGTGTCTCACCCTGAGTCATCAGGGTATTTCTCAGAGGGAGTTAAGTAACTGGTCTTGCCAGTTAAAGCCTTTTATAAGAATGTACTCTGTGCAGCATCTTACTGATAAAATCAAGTACCTGCAAAACTGGAAGCTTCACCTCATTAAGGAATCTTTCAGGATTTGGTGTTTGCATGAAACAGGAAGTAATCATTGCTATGGAAGAGTCCAAGTTTCTTCATGAAATCATTTAAAAAAATGTATTGGCCTAGGGTCAGGAGAACTCTGGTATCGTGCATATTTTGCCACCAATTAGCCTTGGTAAAAATGTAGCCTGGTTTCCCCACCAGTGAAGGAAAGGGTAGATTAGGCCAGTGAGTCTCAAGCTTTAGTGTATATAAGAATTATTTGAGCACTTTATTAAAATGCAAGTTTTCTGACCTGCAGCCTCCCCAAAAAATTTTGATTCAGTTGTTCTGTGGTAAGATCATTTCATTATTTACTGGCCTATTGATTATGATATGGGCAATCAACAGATTCCTCCCTACACACACACACACACACACACACAGACACACACACACACACATTTTGAGAAACACTAAACTTAATGATCTCTAAAGTTCTTCTGCCTTTCAGACCTTACAATTCTATATTTCTAAGGTTCATCCAAACAAAACATGATTATTGGGCCTACATTCCTGACTTATCTGCAGCAGACTTATTAAAAACAAACATCTTTTTCTCACTCTAAGCACACCGGACCATGCCGTTGTGATAAAGCCCAGAAGAGACCTTTGTGACCTTCATCTTGTATAGGCTGGTAATTTTCCACCTTAAGTGTGTATGTTCAAAATGATGCCCCAGGGTGAGATAAAATTGCTTGGAATGTTCCTTCAACATCTGCCCTCTTTCTTCTGGCCCTGCTACCAACGCTGTCTGTGAAATCTCAGAACCTGAATTCCAGTATTCAGATTTAAAAAAACTAGGGTTTCCCTATTGCCTCTTATCTCCAATTCCATTTCCAAGGTCATTAATGTGTTTAAGGGAGACAGAATTTTTTTTAACACACTATACTCTCTTCTAGGATATTCCCAGTCATTTAAAACATCATCTATAGGTAGAGAGCTTCTTTCTGAGATCACTGTTTGTTTTCAGTTGATATCAGTGGAGCTTAAAACAGTTTCCTTGGAGGCAGGGATGCTGTACCTAGATGGTGTCTTTATGAAAAGTTACAGTGAGCACAAAAGCTAGCACTTTGTAAGAACAGTACTCTGCAAAGGGAATGGGGGAACATAAATATATGGTGTTTGAGGTATCTCATGAAACCCAAGTTTATTCGATTATCCAGTGGAAGGACCAGGGAACTGAACTTTTCCATGGAGCTGCTCAACTTTAGAAGGAATCAGTGAAGAAAAGAGGAATAATCACCTCATTAGGAAATTCTCTGTTGGCTTCTTCTACTCTATGAGGCCATCCACAGACTTAAGATGAGTTCACTCTGTATGTATGGGTCATCCTGGGACAGCCACTTGCTGCCTAATTTTACTCCCACTGTAGAAAGCTGCTTGATGAAGACTGGTTCCTGAGAGAAGGACTCAGACAGGAGCTTCATCAAATACCATTGGCTGTTGGCTTTTTACAGAGAAAGTTAATGAATATAGCTTGGAGCCAGAGGAATTAATTTTTTACATTCTCTGTTTATTTTTAACTCTTGTTCCAAATACCTAGAGAGATTAGAGAGAAAGAGAACAATCAGGTCTTTATAGCCAAAGTCCAGGGGCGAGGTAACATGGTCCTAGAACGGAGCTCCTCAGATCAGGAGCATATCTAAAGGAGAAACCAAGTCTGCAATCATCTTCCAAATCTAGCAAAGTGCTTTAACATACAATGGTAGTTTGCAGTATGTTTAAGTGAAATGACTCCAGCTGAATGGAAACTTTCCATTCAAATATTTTAAAAGTGGACAGGGGATTGGGATCATGGTGGTAAAAGTCTTTGCACAATTTCAGTTAGGAGAAACAAGTTCAAGAGATCTATTGTACAATATGGTGACTATAGCTAATAACGTGTTCTGGAAAATCCCTGAGAGAGTAGATTTTAAGTGTTTTCAGTACAAAAAATGATGAGTATATGAGGTAATGCGTATGTTAATTAGCTTGATTAAGCCATTCCACAATCTATACATATTTCAAATCATTATGTTTTACATGATATATATAATTTTTATTTGTCAATTAAATAAATAAATGAATAAATAAATGTACGATACTTTCTTTGGCATTTTGGAGGCTCAGAAATTCTTGAAAAGGGGGAAAGGAAAGAGTTGTTTTTTTTTTTTTTGAGACAGTCTCACTTTGTTGCCCGGGCTAGAGTGCCGTGGCATCAGCCTAGCTCGCAGCAACCTCAAACTCCAGGGCTCAAACAATCCTTCTGCCTCAGTCTCCCGAGTAGCTGGGAATACAGGCGTGCACCACCATACCTGGCTAATTTTTTCTATATATTTTTAGTTGTCCAGCTAATTTCTTTTTATTTTTTTTAGTAGAGACAGGGTCTCTCTCTCTTGCTCAGGTTGGTCTCAAACTCTTGAGCTCAAACAATCCACCCGCCTCAGCCTCCCAGAGTGCTAGGATTACAGCTGTGAGCCACAGCGCCCAGCTGAAAAAAGTATTTTTAATATATTTAAGTTTCCTCCCCTTGGGTCTGTAGTTAATCCTCAACATGTAAAATAACTAAGTTAAAGGGAAAAAAATTCATGGTTTAAGGTTGAAGCAAATCTATTAGGCACTGGGTTTTTATGACAAATTTTCCCTTCTATCAGAATGTAAATGTTGTAATTGAAAGCCCAAAACACAGCACGGTACACAAAACTGGAAATTATACAAAGAAGTGGAAAGAACAGCTAAAAGGAAAGGAAGGTGGAAATTCAGTCAAAAATTGCTAAAAACTGGCCGGGCGTGGTGGCTCACGCCTGTAATCCTAGCACTCTGGGAGGCCGAGGCCGGTGGATCGCTTGAGGTCAGGAGATCAAGGCCAGCCTGAGCAAGAGCGAGACCCCGTCTCTACTAAAAATAGAAATGATTTGGACAGCTAAAAATATATATAGAAAAAAAAAATTTGCCGGGCATGGTGGCACATGCCTGTAGTCCCAGCAATTCAGGAGGCTGAGACAGAAGGATTGCTTAAGCCCAGGAGTTTGAGGTTGCTGTGAGCTAGGCTGATGCCACGGCACTCACTCTAGCCCTGGCAACAGAGCGAGACTCTGTCTCAAAAAAAAAAAAAAAAAAATTGCTAAAAACTATAATTGGAAAAACTGCAGAGCATATTTCAGTCCCCAGGATTCTTTGCCAGTAGTTCTTGAACTGGGTAAAGAAGTAATGTATTCTAATGTTTATGATTCGTTGTATGTGATATTTAAGCCACTTAATTAGGGTGAACATAAAATTTTATCATAAAAACTGGGGAAACTTTAGTGAGTGAAAAGGGGCGTTAAACCAGGTCTGTCTCAGACAACCCAAGACATGTGGTTGCTCTACTCTTGACCCACTTCTTTTTATTCTGTGTATTTTGTTCAGAATGTTCCATATTGCTCAAAGGGAGATCTTGATTCAACTCCCACAGTGTGTCATCCTGAAGTGAATGTTAAGTCTACTTCAAACATACCCAACTGCAGCGCAGCTGTGAGCTCATGGCCCAAATCAGCGTATTCCAAAAGGTGGGACACACCACCAAGTCAGAATCTGATTTGAGTTCTTAAAGGACAAAGGACACTGCACAAGATAACACTGAATCACAAAAGAAGAAAGCAAATTTTCTTGTTACAACTAGAAATAAGATGGTTTTACATGATAAATTATCTTTATTACCTTTCTAAGAGTTATTAATCTCCCACTGTAACAGGTAACAGACATCTAGGTCACAGTCAATATTCTAACGTAGCTGGGATTAAATTGCATTGCTTTGTTTTCACTGTATTTATTTTTATATAATATATTTTTGGCAAGTGACACTAGTTTTTCATTTATAATACTATTATTTCCTTTAACAATAGGAAATATTTAAAAATTTTTCACATTTCATTGTCTTTTTTCTTTATGTCAACAGAAAAGATATTTCTAATGTGCTAAACAAACCTTTGGAGGTAAATTAGCAGCATGACTAATTTAGCCAATGATGTCAGTTACTTTCAGACAAGTATCAATAGCTTCATGATACATTTTTTATTTCTTTGCATTGGGTGATTTTTTTAGTATATTAAAAAATGTAATGAAGGAAAAAAAATTTTAAAGTATAGCAATGAACCAATTAATATTATAAGTGATATGTAGATATGAATGAAAGAAATATTTTTAAAAATCTTCAAGACAGAGGCACTAGCCAAAATGATAAAAGAGTTAGAGGTTCTGACCCAATATATTTTCATTCCTGGCCCAAGGAATCATGGGGGCAAAAGTGGCACAAGACTTCACTCATATCTAGGTCTTTTCCTGAAACCCAAGAACATTAGTTAGGAAGATAGCCTGACCATTCCTGTATGAAAAGAGAAGAGCCTGAGAACTTGCTAAAATAGGGGAGTTGTATAAATACACCAATACAAGAAGGCAAGATGAAAACTGAGCCAAAGGGAAGCAGAGATTGAAAACCAAAGGAGACTAACTCACTTGGTTGAGCCATATATGGTTAAATCACATATAAGGCAGAGGGGGAAGGAAAAAACATAAACAGAAGATGTATACTAAAGTCTGTAGTCTTTACGAATATGCAATGAATGCTATGACAGAAGGAGATGCTTAAGGGATGAGAACAGCTGATTTAAGAAATGAAATCTGTCATGGTACACCTGCTATGAAATCCCACTTGACAAGGTTGACTGGGGCAAAATGGAATAAAAGTCTTTGCCATTTTCTTGTCCACCCAGATGCTCCCCACCAACCCTCAACTCACAATCACCTAGTATCCTATCCCTACTCCTATTTTAGAGAAAGACTGATGTATAAGCAAAGCTTCCTATGGTATCTTTCAACATTTCAATATGAGAGACATAAAAGTTAGAAGTAGGTTTCTGAAACTTGTCAGCATATTGGTGGTGACTGAAATTATGACAGTGGATGAGCTTGCGCTCTATTCATCCATCACAGACACTTTACCCACACTATTGTCTGCAAGAAACATTCTCCTACAAACCTTCCTGGTCTGGCTAACTTTTATTGTTCATTGTTTAGGTCTTAAACTCCCCACCCATCTCTACTTGTGCCTTTGGTATATGTTCTCATAGCCTACTTTTTCATTGCTTCCATAGAACCATTATTATCAAATATTTGCAATTTAATATTTATATTAAATATTATTTACTATTCTCTATTAGACTGCAAACTCCCTAAGGGCAGGAATGGAGTGTACCATGATACCCTCACCATCTGATCTAGTCTGGTCCACAGTCGGCAGTCAACAAATGAGTGAAAAAGTAAAAGAGCAAATGATAGCAGCCCATTGCCGTAGCTCATGAATGTTTGCCTAAGAAGCAAATTGGCCTGGCCTTTCTGGGCATAGACTGGTGAGAAGAGAATGTCAAATCAGATGCAGCTCAGACCAAGAGAATAACACAATAGAGTTGAGCATGACAGAGACTATGTGGAAGAAGGAGGCAGCGATCAGTTCATAGGTCCAAAGGGGACCCTAACAAGGTTAGTCTTGGTCATAACTGGGCTTGGGAAATGGGAGACTGATCTAAAGTTTGGAGCCACTGTTGCTAAACAGGATGTTATCTGCTCTCTTTGTTCATATGAGTTTTGTCATCAACATATGTGCTTTTAAAAATCTTCTGTTTGAATACACATCTACCCCATGGATGGAAGTGTTGAGCCACATCCCTTTAATTTTAAAGGCATGTAGCCCATATAACTGAGATGAGAGGAAGCTTAGCTGGCATTCCCTGCCCAATTATGCTTCTTATATTAAAAATAGAACTATTTACTTGAACAGCTACCTAATTACAAAGTAATCACTAGGAAAACATTTTATAATACGATCATAAAGAAAGGCAGCTATGTAACTTAACCTCTCTGAATCTCAGTTTATGTACCTATAAAACTAGAATTGTGGCGCTTACCTTTCAGGAAGAATGTGAGGCTCAAATACATGAAGCATTAAACACAAAGGCTGTCATTATTCAAAGAAATCTACAATAAAATTTAAGGAAATCAAATACTTCAGCATAAAGTGATAACAATCTTACTACACATTACCTGTTCTGGTCTGAACATCAATATAAACTGTTTTCCTTCAGGTCTCAGTAGAATATAACTTATTGCTTTATTCTGAACATTTTCTGAGTTCTAGAAGCCTTATAGATTGGTATACATTGGTATATAAGTCCCTGGAGCCTGATTTCTCACTCTAGTGGGAGAAAGCTTTTGAAGCCCACTTAAAAGCCAAGGCCATATATGTCCTAGGAATCCACCTCTCAGTTTCTGTCTCTTTTTTTCCCTGAGGAATCCCCTTGACCTAAACTCAGAGCATGAGCTCAGTCCCCACCATCTGACACCCTCCCCAACTGGAACCTACTTTTCCTTTCCTCCAGGTTTATCAAGGTGTCTTTCTGCTGCCTCTTACGTTAGAATCACCAGATGCCTAACTCCAGACCTTCCAAATCAGACTCTGTAGGACTGAAGTTAGGAATTCACGTTTTTAACACACTCTCTGGGTGTTTCTTAGGCACATAAAGCTTGAGGATCCTGACCTTAAACCAGAGGACAGCATTTCTGTGGGCAGAGAAAGGTTCCTGGGCATTTTAGGTCAGGATTCTGCTTTCAACACCTTTCAAGCTCCACTACATTGTGTGTGCCTCTTTCACCATAGCGTGAAAAATACCCCCACTGGATCAACTTTAAACTTGTTTTGCATTTAAAAGACCTAGTGAAGAAATTGGTACCTAGCTAAGACTAACTATAGTAATTTGTGATGAGTTCATAGATTAAATAACCAATTCTCCAAGTTAATAGGTACTAGGCTCAAACCAATGATTGCCAAAGGGTAAAATACTTGCTGTTGACAGTGGGAGAGATGATTTTAAATGGTACACTCACATGGCATTAAATAACAATGAGTCACAAAGTGAGAACCTTTTCAATTCTCTTTCTGCTTACAACAAAGAGTAAGTCTTAGAGATGTGCTACTGTCTTCTAACACATCATGGACATTTTTTCCAACTCCTTTTTTTGACAGAGAGTAGGTTTCAGCTACAACTTTTCTCAAGCAACAATATTTAACTAAAATGGAATAAATTGCATGACTTTCTGTGTATTTACTTTTATCGTTTTCTTCTGTTTTATAGTAGTGATATAATGTCTTCCTTTATTCATTTAAATATGAAAAAGTGGATTGATTATTAAAAATAATAGTTCAGGTAATATAGGATATGGCAAAAATCATGAGTGGTGCAAATGAATGAATGAAGATTTGGGAATACTGTTTAGCTGATAAAAATTCAAAAACAGATAAAAGAAATTCTTAGAATAAGATTAGAAAACAGATTTTCTTATTGCACCCCATGATGATGAGTTTTGTACTTTGATGTCTTAGCTCGGTTAGTGTTGCTTTTAACAGAATATCTGAAACTGGGTAATTCGTAAAGAAAAGAGGTTTATTTGGCTCATGATTCTGGTGACTGGAAAATTCAAGATTGGGTATTTGCATCTGATGAGGGCCTCAGGCTGCTTCAACTCATGATGGAAAGTAGAAGGGGGACATAGTGAAGAGGAGAAGCCCAAGGGGCATCCTGGCTTTATAAAAGCCCTCTCTTAGGGACTAATCCATTCCCAAGGGAACTAATCCAGTCTCACAAGAGTGAAAACTCACTCCCTAGCATGAGAACAGCACTAAACTATTTATGAGGGATCAACCCCCAACCCAAACACCTTCCAAGAGGCTCCACCTCCCAATACCAACACAGTGGGGACCAAGTTTCTACATGACCTTTGGTGGGGACAAACAACCATATCCAAGCCATAGAAATGTCTTATGTTGTTTGATGCACTAGAGGAGCAGGTTATTTAACATTTTGTGGATATGTGAAGGACGTTTCATATCAGCTACCTTACAGGAACTAGAGAGATGGGTAGGAATGAGCATAGCCTTCGTTCTTCATCATCTCTTAGTAATGGAAAAGAATCATTAGGTCACTTTCTGAGAAAATCACATGTAAATCCTTCATGCCCTCACTTTTTTATTCTTTACTCTTCAAATTAAAGCCAAAGAACAATTTGGGTCCCTTAATCAAAATTCTCTTCCCATATTTTCTAGCATTTCTGTTGTACCTTTCCAAACTCATGTTTCATAGCCAATTGTATTGAGGACCATGTTCCCCAGGTGCGATAGCTCAGCATGTGAGAATGGGCTCAGAATGTCTAGATTGCGGGGGACCACAGCTCCTCAGATTTTATAAGTACACCAATGATAACACAGCTCAGCTGATCGAGCTATAAGCACTGATTCAAAATGAGTAGAAAGGATAGTGAATTTTGTTCACCTTACTATTAATATGTCTCTTGTGGGAGAAGACAGGCTGGTAATTCATTATTTAAGTTAATAAGTACAAGACAAGGGAAAATGTGCAGACCATTTGGCCTTTATTTCTTCTTTGGTGAGCTATGGTGCCTTATTTCTATTGGTTTATGTTTTCTCATTTTTCTACATTAATGTTCATCTCTGAAATTGATCTCTTATGAAAAAGCCTTTGAGACGAGGTTGTGGTTTCTGTTAAATATAAGCTGACTCATAGGAATAAGTTTTGAGAAGCCAGTATTCCTTGAAAATAAGTAAAAAATTAACTCTGTGTGTGTGTTTCTATTTAGTGAAGTATCAAAGAGAAATGTAGTAGCCATTGAAATAGAGATATGATGGCCCTTGTTTGAAATAAGGAAAATGGGATCCTTTTAGAGGCTATATATTGAATAAATGGCACAACCTACTTTCTAAACTCAGTACAAATATTTTCACAAAATATGATCACATAATTTGATTTTCTATTGTTACTTACTGGACCTTCTTTCACAATATGTTGCTGAGTTCTATTTCTTCCATTGGGATCAACTCTCAAGTCTCCTACTTAACCTTATTTTCCAAGAACCCCAGAGACTGACTTCATCTCAAATGGGTCAAGTGGGCTAGTCCTGTGTCCACCCTCTAAGCTAAGCATTTTATTGGACCACTATAACCATATTGCCTCAATGTCATGCACTGTCACTGTTGAAGATGGGTCTTGCAAAGTCTAACAGCTCTTCGTAGTAATGCCCTTGCTTACTGGAACCTTGCTAGCACACGAGTGGAACCCAATGGTAGGGCTTCAAAGTTGTAGCTATCTTACATTATTTTCCACAAGACTGACAACAGTCCAGACTGGCTTAATCCTGAGGAAATGCTCCTACCATCTCCCTGCCATGCCATAATCATCACTATACACCTTGAACCTTGACCACTTACTAGATGCTTCCTTTCCTCAAGGTTGGTTTCATTCCACAGATTTTGTTGCTTTTCCCTTCCAAAGTACCTTCAAATGTTGATGTTCATCTGTCAGTAAATTCAGGCTGCCATAACAAAATGCCATAGTCTAGGTGGCTTACACAACAGAAATTTATTTTCTCACAGTTGTGGAGGCTTGTAGTTTGAGATCAGAGCACCAGCATGGTCAGGATCTGGTGAGGGCTCTTTTTCTAGAGTGTAGATGACTGCCTTCTCATTACGTTTTCACATACAGAGAGAGAGCACGAGTGTGCAAGCTCTCCAGTGTGTTTTTTCATCATGAGGTTCCAACCTCATGGTATCATCTAATTATTTCCCAAAGGCCCCATCTCAAACTGAGGGTTAGAACTTCAACATATGAATTGGGAAGAGGGAGACAAAATTCAGTCCATAGCGCTATCGTAGTTCAAAATGACAAATCTCCCTAACTTCTGAGATGTAGAATTCTAACCAGTTTTTCAACAGGAGAATTCATAAAAAGCCAAGGTAGACAACTCATCTGAATTCAATGACAGTCAGTCTTTTTCATGTCTAATTATCTGAAGTAGAAGAGCTATATGCATCTTCAATGTGTGGCAGAGACAGAGATATCCTCCTTGACTAATTGCTTCCCACCTGGGTGATACTGAGTACAGGAGAGCTTCATTTCAAGTTCTAGGCTTTTTTTTTTTCTTTTTCTTTTTGGGAGAATTTATGCAACAGAGAATTTTGAGAAGCTGGCTAAAATAACAAAAAAACCAAAGTTGGTGTCCTAGAAATATCATTAGTACATTCTCTATGGATATACTATACTTCCTCTCAGAGAACAAACCCACTATTTTCTCAATCCCAATGTTGTTTGTCCTTCAGCAGATACCTCACTCTCATACCATGGCTTATTCTGATTTTATCTGTTTACCCCAAAGATAGCCAAACACCAGTGGGGTCTGAGAGTTTAATTCTTTGGATACATTCATGTTTATCAAATAAATTATTGAGTTGAAAACCAAGCAAGGTTGGCAAGTCCTCATTTAGTAACCACATCTGGCATGGTATGAAATGTCTTATAGGCTTTAGTGGTAATGAAACTTTGAATAAAAGTAGTGTTCAAGTAGACAGCCTAACCAAAAGGAAACTTGGACTAAGGTCAAACCATCCTTGCCCCAGTGGCTTGAGGTTGTTCCTCTTTGTTTTTCTTGAGCTCTCTAGAAAGGATCTGACCATATTCTTCCACCTCTAGCTACCACATGTAGAATCACAGCATTGGCAGGGGACTTAGTGGTTAAGAAATATGTTTTGTCTTCCAATCTTGATAAAAATACTTATAACCACCTGGAAAATGAGATTCAGATTTAGAATTCTCAGACCCCTTTGTATTCCACTATATAACACAGTGATACAGGGAAATCTAGCCCTGGCTCAGTCTGAAACCCTTCTATTTTCAATTCCAGATCCATTTCATACTATATTGTGCCTCATACGTGTTGTGCCTCACACTAGTTCACATCTATAAGTTCAAACACATTACTGACACACAGTGGCCCCCTGGTCACCTCTCAGATCTGGATGTATATGCCCTTGGGAGAACAAATCTTCACAGGCCCTAAACAGGGAATTTGGGTATGAAAATCCAAGATTTGGAGTCCCCAGTTTGTGGTCAAGAAGGGGAGGGTAAAATAAGGGTAAATTCGGGAAAATAGGGCCAGAGGGGCATGACCTGAATAAGGCTCTCTAAAGTGTAGGACTCAAGGCAGGGGTCCCTTTGCTCAAGTATAAGGGTGGTACTGCAATTTATTAACACCAGGAGGATATTAACACACTTCAGAATTAAAATAGCACCATATCACTGGAACAAATTCCAGAGTCAAGCAAGATTCTACCTTCAGACCTCAGCAGCCAAAATGTGCTATTTGGGAGAGTGCAATTTCAGAACCAGAGTTTAGTTCCAAAAGCCTCTGAAGTTCTTCCCTGAAGACTCCTTTTATGTCTAATATGGGTCCCATGTTAGGGTCCCCAGTGATTCTGAGCATCCAGTATAAGTCTGAGCTGAATCAGGTTTGCTTTCAGCAATTCTCCCAAGAGAAGATTCAAAGAAACATGCCCTACCACTTTGATGAATTTTGCATACCTTTTCTGACCAGACCAAGCTTATGGTTCTTCTAAGACCCAAGACACTGTTTCAGGGAGCCCAAGAGATTAGCTCATCCATGGTTCCAAGGCCATGCTGTGGAGAATGTGCAATGACTCTGTATTAGCCAGGGTTCTCCAGAGAAATAGAGCTAATCAGATGAGAGACAGAACTGAGAGAGAGTCAGAGACAGAGAGATAGAGAGTTACTTTATAGAATTGGCTCACATGATTATGGAGGCTAGCAAATTCAAAATCTTCAGGTTAGGTCAGCGGGCTGAAGTCTGAAGAAATAATTGATGTTGCAGCTTAAGTCCAAAGGCAGTCTGCTGCCAGCATTTTCTCTTCATATGGGGAGGTGAGTCTTTTTTTTCTTAAGGCTTCCAACTGATTGGATGAGGCCCACCCACATTATGGAGTTAATCTGTTTTATTCAAAGTCGATTCATTTTATTAATCTCATCTAAAAAAATACCTTCACAGCCACATCCAGACTAATGTGTGACTAAGTACCTAGGTACTATGGTGTAGCCAAGTCGATATACAAAATTAACCATCACAGGCTCCATGACAGCTAATTTGTTCTTGAGTACAACAATAGGTAATGCTACTAAAAATGAGACCATTTTTGCCAACTGCTATTACATTTTTTAAACTTGTATTTGAAAAAGTTCATCTTACTACTCTACCTAGGAAAATATCAGTAACCAAGGGGAGGCCCAGCAGTCTGTCTAATGGTCAGAAACTTCAGGTTTTATTCCAGGTTGCTGGCAGGCAAAAATGTTTAGTTCTAAAAAGATATATAACCTCCATGGGGTAGCAGCTTTACTAGGCATGACCGTATTTCCACAGGAAGAGTTTGAATTTCAGTTGTCAGGAAATCCTATATTGGGCAAATTTGGGTGATATGTCAAGCCTCATAAATAAAAGCAGGCCAGGTTCTTATAATTATACTGATTACCTTTCCAGTCCACTTTTTGAGGCCAGAACCTTAGGTAATAAATTTAGGTATTAGTTCCTTACAGGGTACTTTCCTCTATTCTCCATTTCTTTTGTACTTTTTATCAGAAAAAAATATCTCTCTCACATATATATATAAAGTTGTATATATATATCATATCTATTTTATATATAAAGTTATATATATATAAAGGTACACTGAAAACAACTTGTTCTGCCAAGATTCAAGCAGCTGTTTTCCTTGTGAAAAATGAAAGACAGGCATAGAAGAGAAACCTCTTAGACTTCTCTCAGTTCCAGGAGTATCAAGGAAACTTATGAACTTTCACTGGACATATAAACTAGACTCAACTCCCAAACTGATAATTCTCGTGAGTAGTCTTCAGACCACCTCAAATTTCTGGAATTTGCTCACTTCATGTTAAAGGATGAAAATTTAGCCTGTTGCAGTGAAAATCCAACATGAAAGACCGAAGTCAGGGCACAGAATCTTTCCTAGGAGCTCTGGGAAACACGAGCAAGTTGCAGAAGAGGAAAGCTGACTTCAGAGGAATTAAGCTGGTGATTGGAGCTCTTCTCTGACTCTTGTCTTCCCTCCGTGGTCCACATTCCTTCCTTGGGACCAATCTCAAAAGTCACCAAACTTTTCTTTCTTTCATTTATTCTTTCCTTCATTTATTGATTACATACTACATATGAGATAAAGCACTATAAATCAGGATGTGAAAGACACAGTCCCTGCCTTTGCAGAACTCTCTGTTTAGGCCTAGAAAAAAACAAATATATGCATAATTATAACATATTTGATCAAGTAAAGTAACAGATTCATGCAGTGATAGTATGGGGACAAGCAAAGGACCTCCAAGGCACTAAGCAATTTATTGGGAGTCACCTCCGTGGTGATGTCCGTGTCAGACAATCAAAGGAGCAGCAGCAGTGCCATTGGTGGGCATGGGATCACGGGTGATGCTGGGGTGCTCAACCAGAGAAACTTCTAGAGTGGCTGCCAGCCAGGAGGCCTCAGGGACCAGCAGGAATGGGGCACTGTAATATCCTGATCATCCCTTCCACTTTAAGCCAAAGTTCTTGATTTAAAGAAGCTGCAATTCCAACAGTTCACCTTGAGAAGAGCTGGGATATGGAATAGGTGTTCTATCGTTTGCACCCCATTTGTATCCTAGGCTGGTGTGTCTGAGAATGTTTATTCTGTCATTTTTAGAGCATTCTAGATAATAATTCTAAATTCTCATTTCAATTAGCTCAACTCAGAAATTGCAGGTGAAGTTGCACCATAGCAGAGTGCATGTGTGTGTGTGTGTGTGTGTGTGTGCATGTGCATTAGCTTTTGTTGTACTCAAAAACAAATTAGCTGTCATGGAGCCTGTGATGGTTCATTTTGTATGTCGACTTGGCTACACCATAGTACCTAGATACTTAGTGGGCATGTGACCCAAATCAACTAGAGGTTTCCAGGGGAAAAGTTTCTTTGTCTTTGAGGGACTTTTCAGTAAGCAAGTCTCCTCTACACCAGAGTGGAAGTAAAGGCATGTAGCCCTGATTGCAGCTGGCAGTCATGAAGGGACCGTCCTTAGAATGAAGCTTGTGTTCACCAGAGCTCCGAGTGGAAAGCACCTGGGTCCTTGCACCTGAAGCCCAGTGAGTCCACGATGTCCAGTGATACGAGCCAATGACTTTCCATGTGGTTTAAGCTAATTTGATGGACTTGTAGCTGAAAGTATCCTAAGAGATGCAAATTTTGTTGGACATTTAAGATATTTTAATATATACTATGTGGAAAGGCCACTGATAAGTTTAGCTTTTTCAGTTATAGATGCATAAATAATTCACTCTGCCTGAGTATTCTAGAAACTATGGAAAAATTGTTCCTTATATTTCTACTTGTAGACTCTACCTTTCTATACCATCTCTTAATAGCCTCATCTGCTCACACTAAGAACTTAGCATTTAATCTATAGATTCAAAGGATGACTATTCCATAATTTATTTCTGAGAAGAAATTTGTTTAACCTTTAGCATTATCAATAGGCAAGAAGACAGAAATACTGAGAAGGAAAAGACTTACTCAAACCCACAAATTTCCAAAATCTAGGTAACTGTCACAAGACCAAATCACTGTAGGGCATTGAACAAGCCTACAAAAGACTGTGATTTTCTCTGATAAGCTGGATCCAGATTCTTAACTTTGTCAGTACATTTCTACTTTGGTGATAGATGAAGATTCTTACACTACCAAAAGGGGAGATCTTTAGGGAGACTGTAAAATGTTAGTTTTAAAAGATTCTCAGCTGGGCACAGTGGCTCATGCCTGTAATCCCAGCACTTTGGGAGACAGGAGTAGAAGGATCCCTTGAGCCCAATAGCTCAAGACCAGAATGGGCAACATAGCGAGACCCTGTCTCTACAAAAAATAAAAAAAAAAATTAGCTGGATGTAGTGGCATCAGCCTGTATTCCCACCTACTCCATGGCTGAGGAGGGAGGATCACTTGAGCCCGGGGAGTTGTAGGTGGCAGTGAGCTATGATTGTGCCACTGCACTCCAGCCTGGGTGACAGAATGAGACCCTGTCTCTAAAAAAAAAAAAAAAAGAAAGAAAGAAAGAAAGAAAAGAAAAAAAGATTCTCACCTTTTTAAACTCTTAATAAAGGCAGAGGTAGTGAGAAAATCACATTGGCCATACTTGGAATAGAGTAAGATTCTCCATGGAAAGAAAACACAAATCACACTTCCTTTCCTAAGTAACCCCTTAAGTGCTGCATTATTATGTTTTTCACTTGAAAGTTCTCAATTTTTAGCTCACTTAAATCTTTCATATATAAGAGAGCTAGAAAAGGAAGATTGAAATAAAATTAATTACCCGCTCTGTGGTTGTTGAAATAAAATTAATTACCTGCTCTGTGGTTGCTTTAAGAATTTTAATTTAAGAAAGAGTTTTCTGGAATAAAATTAGGATTATCTTTAAATTCATTCAATTTTGTCATTTCTCCTTAATACATTTATTATTATTAATATTAACACACTGTAAAACTAAATATTTGTTTGTGTCATTGGATAGTTTTTTAAATAAGTCCTCAACAATATACAAATCAAGTAAAACTCCTTTACTAGGGTATCTGTTGGAATTATCTAATTATTCAAAGGGATAAACCTGGCACATTGGGGAGATGTCCACCGGCATACTCTTTACAGCTGGAAATCGTCATTTTCTAAGGCATTTGGGTAATCCTAAACACTTGTGCCACTTTTTATTCCCTTGCCTAAGCACTGAGGAATCTTGGCAGCTAAACCAAGAATTGGACCCTACATTTTCTATCAAACAGATAGAGTTCTGGATAGAAGAAAGCATGATAACAGTAGAACAAAGTGGAAATCCATAAAGCCCAACGGTAATGCCATAATTTTGCTCCGTGGCCAGCGTAGGAATGCAGGAATTTTGCCATCCCACATTCCTTTGTCAATTCTGCCAAGGGAGGTGTGGTCATGTGGTGGTGGAATGGGAGTGGGGGCAGGAGGCGGTGGATCAGCTGACTCGCAACTCTCTGAGAGAAGGTCCTGCCTCCCTCTACCTCTAAGAGCGGCCTACTCTGGCAGCAAGGCAAGGCTGCATGTCCATAATCTCTAATTGCCAGGACTTACTGGGTAGTTGGGAGTCACCCTTCATAATTAATTCCCTTACTGGTAAGAAGCTCAAGCACATTCATTGAGAACGACAACTTGTTTATTATGGCACTTCAGGGTTTCTATTCAAAACTGGGAAATTTGAAATCAGTTAATACTAAAACTAATGTTAAAGCACTCGCAATTCTAAAGTAATAGACATCTATCTTACATATGCTGAGTGAATGTAAAATGGTATGATTGCCTTTATCTTATTAATATGGATTTTAAAAAAACACCTAATCTGAACATTTCCAAGAACTAAAAGTAATAAATTTAAGACAGTACAATGATTTAAATTTGATGCTTGGGCCTGTATAATGTATAATTCCTTTGTCTTCTTTTACTGGGTTATACGTTCAGGAAGCAGATATTGAGGACTCTATATAGCACTGAACTAGGCTCTACATTACAAAGCAAACTTAAACAAGTTATTGATTGTTATCCTCCATACTCTTAAAAGGAATAGAGCACAGCACACAATAGAGTTCAGTATTTATTGAATGGTGAATGAATAATCCATAGCAAAAGATAAATCAGAAATGACTTCTCCTGTTATACTTTAATTGTATGTTGCAGGATATTGACTTATTTATTTAAAGTTAACATGAAAATTCATTCCTGCATCTGTTCGGTGGCAAAGTGAAGCTATTTGGCTATCAAAATGAAAGGCATCACAAACTATTTTATGAGCATATGATTCCATTAATGAGAATAGGCAACTCTATTTGGAGTAAATTTAAGGTTGATAAGGATTCTGTTAAAGCTCTAGTGAGACTTTGTCTAAACAGGTGCTCTGTAAAGTGCTATGAAGATTTTTATAAAGCACAGAGTTATTAGAATGGAAACTGAAGTCAGGTAGGCTTGAGTTTAAGTCCCAGGTCTGCTGCTTACTGGCTATACACCTGGGCAAGTGTGTAAACCCTATATGCCTTAGTTTTCTCATACATAAAATGGAAAAAGATAATGCTACCTACATCATGCATTTTTAGTTAGTGTAAAATGAGCTGATGCAAAGACCTTTTGGCTTAATTTCAGTTCATAGCAAGAACTCAGTAAGTGTCAGCCATCATTATTTTCTTTTTCTGATCATCATCATCATCATCACCAGAGGTGGTAATTTCTCCCTTACTTGCTCATCCTACAAAATGTCAAGACTGCCAAGAGAAAAAAAGCAAAGGAAAAACAAAAATAAGCATAAGTGCTACTAAATCACATTATTATAAACTCTAAACCAACAACAGTCTGCAAACTGGTCTCTTTAGGCTTGACTTAGTTCAGACAGAAACCTGACCGTGTCATTCCTCTACTCTTTGTACCAGTTGCCTCTCCCTCCCAAGCAAAGTCCAAGCCCTCTAGTACAAAGGAGGGACTTTCAGAACTGAGCCCCTGCCTACCTCTGCCACCTCAGCTCTTGCCATACCTGACCAGCTTCTGGCCAAATCCTACTCGGTTATGACTCAGTTAAGAAAAGACCAAAAACTGAGCAACTTAGCTCAGACTCTCTTTCCTCCTGGGAAGCTATGTGCTCACCCACTTGTTTAACTGTGTTGTAAACATGCTACACTGTGAGCTCCTTATGGGTAGAGCCCCAGGGCTTACCACAGTGCTTGGCACAGTCTAGGGGCTCAACAAATCTTTCCAAATAAATGACTGAATGAATAAATGAATGCGTACACACCAGATAACTAGATGCCAAGTACCTAGATGTGTAGAGTTGATGGAGCTGAGTACCCTTTATAGGGCTCGAGGGGGGCCAAAAAAAAAAAAAAGCATTCATTTCCCAACCAAGTTTGAAAACAATGAAAAGATAGACGGGAAGTCTGGCAGAAGGAGATAAGAATGTCATCTTCATAACTACAGAGCTGACAGAGCAGGGTATAGCTTATGCTCAGAACAACAGAGGACTTCCAAAAGCTACATCTCCGAATTAGGTAGACTTACCCACCAGCCACAGCACGGCTCCCCACAGCGGCTGCCACTGTATACCAGAGCACAAAGGAGGTGAGCAGCAGTAGTTCCTGAGGGCAGCTGGCTCCCAGCGACACAGAACCAGTTTATTTCACAAGTGCACTGATGGGAGAGTTGCCCCTTCTCTTCTGGGATACAGTGAACCAACCGGGGGAGAAAGGCCAAGAAGGTTACAGCAACTGAGGTCCAACTGCTTTATAAACACAGAGCCAGAAGAAGTTGCCCTTCCCCATCCCCAACATCCTCACATGCACTGATTGGTTCAGATGCTGGTGATATTTCCCACAAGTGACAGGGAAGCTGGATCACAAAGATATCCCCAAATTATAAATGTGTTAATGGATCATTTTTTTATTTCCCCACTCTGATTCCCCCTGCTCAGTTAATCTATGAACACAAGTTGAATGACATACTTAAACTACTTACCAAGGTTTTAAAATTGTTTTGGCTTCTAAAAGACCATACCTCCTGCTTGACTCCATTTATTTTATGAAATCTAGCAAATATTTATTGAGTCCCTGCCAAGTGCCACAGACTGTAGACTATAAATACGAAGACATCACAGTGGTCCACTGTTGTTTATAATACAGTCAGCATCTATTAGATAGAGAAAAGGCAACATGGTCACTTGTGAGAATAAAAGGAACATAGACAAATACAACATTTTTTCTAATTTCCGAATGCTTTTCTGAATAGTTAAGTGACTGTTCCCCCAGAGTTTGAGACATTTCCCTTCTGCTATCATCAGCATTAATTAGAGCCAAGAGAGCAATGATAAAAGGTCATGGAAACCACAGGAGAGCCATTTATCTTCCCTATCTCTCCATATTGCCCCATCTCACAAAGGCCTGCAACTGGTAAGGAGATGAACTGGGTGAAAGGGTTTGGACGTATTATTCAAATCCATCACTATAATTGAAAAACAACTCCAACTAGTTTCTCCTCCCTAAATGAGGGCAGTGTGCTTACTCAACTCTCCTATCCTGAATTCCTGGATCGTCCATTATTCTTTTGTTTAAAAAAAAAAAAAAAAACCTGACATCTGATACTTCTAAGAATTCCATTTTCCTTTTTCCTTTAACTAGATTCTGGAAGACTATTCACGGTATTTCACTAGATCCTAAACTCACACTATTTTTTTTTTAAATCTCATATCACCTTACATCTCATCACCAAACTCACCGAACTATTTTTAAAAAGTAGGGATTAGGTAGCACTCTAATTTCTAAAATATTCAGATTCAGGATCCACTCCCAACTTCAACTTCTTAACCAAACCATTATGAAGAAATTTGTAATTTTGTTTCCCCACTGATCCACCAGCTACACTAAATGATGCATATAAACCTACCAAAATTTAGAGCAGGGCTCCACACTCTCTGCCTTGTTCCTGATTGCCAGAAAAACAGCTTTTCCCCTTCCTCCCACTTCCAGGCCTCTATTAGATGAGTAGCAGGAGCATGAGGTAATTTCTAAAGGCACTTCCACTATCACTTTGCAATTGCTTGGCAGCACACACTGAATGACAAGCAGGGAAAATGAGGCTGGTATTTCTGCTTGGAAAAACAAAAGTTACTCACAGAGTTAAAACAATCTAAAATTCTTTACCTTAAATGCGACAGTTTCCTATTAAATTATAAGATATCATATAGATTGATAGCAGTAATTAAAAAAGAATCTCTGTAGTTTCATGAGTATGCATAAATATTTTGTTTCTAAATGTTATGAATAAGGAAAATGGCCAAAAGAGGCAACGCATCCCAGAGTTTAAGCATATCATTGTCAGCATGAAGGGCTGGAAGATCTTAGGCAACTAATTATACTTCCATGTCTTATTTTCTAGATTTGCAAAAACAAAGAAAAAAGAAAAAAAAGGCATTAAACTTTTTTAAAATTCACTATACCCACTCAGAATCTATAGGAGATAGGAAAAATAAAAGGAAGTTGTACATAGTAGAATCATAACTATTGTAGGGACTTCTGCAAATCACTTAGCATAGGCATTTTAAAAAATTTTAAATATATTATTTATGTTTATCTAATGTAATGCATATTAAATATTGAAAAGGATTTAAAAAGAGACTTTCATGTATTAAAAAAATTATCATTGGGCCTCAAAGATAATATTCTTTTAATAAAACACCCAAGTGTTTCTTTTACTCAAAGCATTTTGAAGTTACAAAGGAAAAGGTGCTCTTTCCAGGGGCACATTTCTACAGTCAATAAGTTAGAAGGGGCCCTTGTGCAAAAATTTCCTTAGAGCCATTAATTTAAACCCATCTGGAGAAGCAATAAGTAATCCTGTAATAAAACACTGACTTTATAACATACCACTATGATGCCCCATGTGGGATCCATTTTTATAATATGCTTACCCTATATTCAGTGTGTCCCAATACACAGTATTGTTCAAGGCCAAATTTGAATAAATGCTGATTGTTTCATGTGAGAACGAGCAGACAGGGATATCTATGTATATTTATCTATACCCATCTGTCTAGACACATGTATAGATGATGTAGATACAGATACAAATATGGATGCAGATATAGATATATTCCAGGTTAAAAATATAAACAAGTTTGAGGTGGGGAAAAATTCATAAAGATTAGTTTCACAAGTAGGATATTGTTGTTGTTGTTGTTGTTGTTTTTGAGACAGAGTCTCGTTTTGTTGCCCGGGCTGGAGTGAGTGCTGTGGCATCAGCCTAGCTCACAGCAACCTCAAACTCCTGGGCTTGAGCAATCCTACTACCTCAGCCTCCAGAGTACCTGGAACTACAGGCATGCGCCACCGTGCCCGGCTAATTTTTTCTACATATATTTTAGTTGGCCAGATAATTTCTTTCTATTTTTAGTAGAGACAAGGTCTCGCTCTTGCTCAGGCTGTTCTCGAACTCCTGAGCTCAAACAATCCGCCCACCTCGGCCTCCCAGAGAGCTAGCATTACAGGCGTGAGCCACCGCGCCCGGCCCACAAGTAGGATATTGTATTACTTACCAACTTATATATTAGGTTGAAAGATCTAGAGTTAATTATAGGTGAATCAGATTGGATAAGCTAGCTTTTAGGGTGAACAAGGCTGTGTCAGAGAGTTGTTCCCTTTAATCCTGGGACCCAACAGCAGTAGAAAAGATCTGTGGTGTTGCTGCCCATGGCATTGGCTCAGGAGTCTTGCCTTTGACCCTGCAGTCTTAGCTGCAAGCTCTCTCCATATTGACCACATCTCTTGTCTAAGCCCTACAAGAACTGTAACCTAGAAAGCCTGCCCAGGCACACCCTGGACTGCTGCCAAGAACTACCACAACTCTAACCGCAGTCCAAGCCTTTGGCACAGCACCACTTTATACCAAATACACGTTAACCTACATCTAACCATCCTTTTCTGCCTGAAGCCAACAGTCTTTTCAGAATTTACTCCTATTAATGGCACTGTTTGCTTGTAATGGTATGAAATTTGCAGATTTAACATGTTCTTATATTTTTATTTTTTAAAAAAACAAAAAATATCAATAGGTAAAATTATATCAATTAATCAAAGTAAATATTTTAAGGCCAATCCACTCCTACATAGTTCCATCTCCAGTTCCCAGGGGAAAACAGCATTAATTTTAGTATTGTTCCTTTCTGACACTTAGGCTTTTTTCTGCTTTTAATGAAAATCAGATGACATTACATATGTGTGTGTGTGTGTGTGTGTGTGTGTGTGTAGAAATATATATATATATTTGTTTATAATTTTCTCTTTTCTCTTAAAACTTATAATTCAGGTCAGTTTATATAGATTTACCTCATTCTCATATCATTCCATTGTATGAACATATAGTAGTCTACTTAACTATCATCTTGCTGAGGGTGTTTCAGTTCTTCAGTATGGTGCCATCATTAACACAGCTGCAGTGAATACATTTGAACATATAACTTTAAGAACTTTTGTTCTCATTTCTTTAGAAGACAGACTTTCAGAAATGAGATTGCTGGATCATAGGGTATCCTATGTGAACAATTTTTAATAAATGCTGCCAAATTATTGTGGCAAATTTTGGACTTCTTTTTCTTATTCTGACTTTTTACTTTGTAGACTCCAACCCAGTCAATCAAGGTCTATGGAAACTTCCTCTGTGATATCATCCCGCCATTTCCTCCTGACCTGACATCCATGTGATTACATTTTTAGGTCCCATTTAGACTCCAACATGCTTAGACACTGACCTTAGCTTTCTAACTGTTTTTTATATATCCGATCTCTCATTCTATATATTACTGTCATATTAATCTTCTCAAAACTTGCCTTATGCATATCACACCTCTGTAATCTTCCATGAGTCCCCAGTGACTAAAAAACTGAGCCTCAACCATGCATCCAAGATCCTTCACAATCAGGCTGCAATCCTTTTCCTTTTATCCATATTTCTCCTATTTAAAAATGTGAGAGAAAAGGGTGGGGCGAGAGAGATCTATCCACCATGAGTCACACACACTTAGGCACTTTCATATGACTAAAATACTTTAAATCTCAAGTCAGTTTCAAAAGAGGAGAAACTTATGGATTGAGGAGAAAACTTACTTTCTACCACATAGTCATAGCATTTAGAGCATCAGTTTGAATTGTAGTATATCTAGCTGCTAAATGCTTTTTCTCCCACCCAATACTAACTAGGCCCGACCCTGCCTAGCTTCCAAGATCAGACAAGATCAGGCACATTCAGGGTGGTATGGTTGTAGACACTAAATGCATTTTCTTATTACCATGCCATATTTCACTTCAACCAGCAAATATTTATTCAACAAATACTGCATGCAAAATACTTTGTTAAGTGCTATTGAAGATTAAAAATGTAAAAAGAATGGCATATAACTGGCATTTAATAATGGCACCTGCCTGCCCAGCAGCAGCTCCTTCCAGGCAGCTGTGCTCTGTGCCGTGTGCCCTTGACCCTGGCAACAGCTGGTTCAAACAAAGGTAGACACCTGTTCTGGTGGTCTGCTGCAGCATAACAGACACCCCAAAACTTGATGCCTTAAAACAAATGACAACATTTATGCTGCTCACAAATCTGCCCTTTAGGTAAGGCTCAGAGGGAAGATCTTGTCTCTGTTCCACTCAGCATCAGCTGGGAACACTCAAAGGCCAAAACTGGGAATCATCTGAAATCTTGCTCACTCAGTTGTCTGGGAGGTGGGTGCTGGCTGTCAGCTGGGTCCTCAGTAGGGGCTGTCACCAGGAACAACTTCACATAGCGACTCCATGCAGCCCTTCCTCTCCCTCATGGCTTGGGGCCTAGGTTCCAAGGGCGAGCATCTCCGAAGGGCCAGACAGAAGCTGTTTTGGCCTTTTACAGTTTAGTTTTGGAAAGCACATAGCATCACTTTCACTGCATTTACAGGCCTGCTCAGAGCCCAGGGGAGAAGTGCAGCCCCCAGCTCATACTGGAAGAGCATGTGAAACGGTGGGGCCATCTTTGGAACACAATCTGCCATAGCACCTCTACGCATGCCAGGGATCTGTCATAGGAAGAGAACCTGGCACAAATTCTCTTTCAAGTGAATATAACTTAAGAAGAATTTAGAGACTAAAACAGCTGCTGGAGATTAATCTGGAAGGACATAATGGGGAAAGAAGAGAGAGGGGCCATGACGAAGCATGTGTTCGCCGAAGTTATGAGGCAAAGAGAAGTCAGGAGTAAGAACAGAAGTCCCGCTCACCTTTACAGCCCCAGCACAGCACAGTGCCCAACACATGGGAAATGCTCCTATTTGTCACCTGAAGAAATTCACAAATGACTGAAAAGGAGGAGCACAAAAGGAGGGGTAAATTTGGAGGGGGGAAGATGAGATTCCACTGAAAACATGCTGAGTTTGAGAGTCCAGTTCTAGCTCCCCACTGAGATGCTAACAGGCGGTTAGTGATGTGGATCTGTAGCTCAGAAAAGAGAGCAAGAATTAGGTACAGGGCGTAGGAAGCCATGGACGAGGCAAGCTTTGGCTGTGAATGAAACTGCCAAAGAATCTGCGTTATTCGGGAGAAATAATGAAGTGGCTAGTACTATAGCCTTTGAGTCTGAGCACCTGGATTTAAAGTCTGTCATACCTGCTTCACCACCTACTAACTGTGTGTTTTCTTAGGTTTAGTTACTTAATATCTCTGTACCTCAGCATCCCATTGTAACATTGTTATAATAATAAAACCCAACTCAGACGGCTATGTGTCAAGTGGTATAATGCCTGTGAAGTAACCAGAAAACAGCCTGGCACAGAGTAAAAGAATCAATGCACACGGTTATCATAACTATTATCAAGTTTTTTTTAAAAAAAATCTAAAGTTTAGGAATGAACAGAGAAAGAGCCAGAGAATAATATTGGGCAGGAAGGCCTTATGCAACCTTGTGTAATATTCCTTATGAAAGTTTGCAGTTACAGTCATTACTGAGTTGCCTAATATCAAATAGTGGCTGATCTGTTAATAAAGAGGGAGTGACATGGAGAATAGTATTTTCCATATCGCTCTTTCACAAAGTGTGCGCTCTTTGGGGTGCTATACTTATACGTATCATATCCAAAAAACGTGTATGCTGCACTCAAATAAATTTCGGAAATGCTGGATTAAATGGAATTAAATGGGCATTTCCTTAGCGCTATATGAAATGCACATTCTAATACGTGCTGTGGCTTGCTAAGAAGGGGATTTGTGGGAAACAATGTGGTGCAGGTATTGAGGAACAGACTGATACAGACCTACATCTGCATTTTGTCTCCGTCTCTTTCCATTGATCTTGGACAAGTTTTTTATGTTTTCTGAGCTGTTTTCTGACAATTGTATTGTCTGTAAAATGAGGGAAAATTACCTAATATACGGATTTGTGGTGATGATAAAAGGAGGTAATATCAGTAAAACACACTTAGCACAGTGCCTAGCATGTAAGTGCTCACATGTAATGGCTGCTATTATTATTATCTGGTCTTTAGCAGGTTCAGCTCTTGCCTCTATCAATAATCCTTTCCTCAGACCTCAGGGTTTTTTTTATTAAGACTATTTTTTACAGCAGTTTTAGGTTCATAGCAAAATTGACAGGAAGGTACAGAGATTCTCATATACCCACTGTCTTTACACATGCAAAGCCTCTCCGTTGTTAACATTCCCACCAGAGGGGTACATTTGTTACAATTGATGAACCAGCATTGACACATCATGATCACGCAAGGTGCATCATTAGAGTTCACTCTTGTACATTCTATGGGTTTAGACAAATATATACTGACAAGTACCCACCATTACAGTATCTTACAGAGTGCTTTCACTTTCCTAAAAATCCTCTGTATACCTTCTTTTTAAAAGACAGATTTATCGAGATATAATTCACATACCATACAATTCACTTATTTAAAGTTTACAGTCCAATGGTTTTTAATATATTCAAAGTTATCCACCACCTAATTTTAGAACATTTTCCTCACCCCCCAAAAGAAATTCCTTACTCACTGCAGTCACTCCCCATCTCCCCTTTATCTCCCCCACATCCAACTCTGGGCAATTGCTAATCTACTTTGTATCTCTATAGATTTGCTTGTTCTGAACATTTCATATAAATGGAACCGTATAATATGTGATCTTTAATTTAGCATGTTTTCAAGGTTCATCCATGTTGGAGCATTGTGTCAGTACTTCATTCCTTTTTGTGGCTGAATAATATTCCATATAGATAAACTATAGTTTATTCACCTGCTGAAAGGCATCTGAATTGTTTCTACTTTTTTACTATTATGAATAATGACACCATGAATATTTGTATTCAAGTGTTTGTGAGAACATATATTTTCCTTTCTTTTGGGTATATACCTAACAGTGGAATTTCTGGGTCTTATGGCAGCTCTATGTTTAACCTTTTGAGGAACTGTCAGGTTGTTATTCAAAGTGGCATTTTATATTTCCACAAGCATCCTATGAGTGTTCCAATTTCTCCACATCCTCTCTAACACTTGTTATTATCCATCTTTTTCATTTTAACCATCTTAGTGACTGTGAAATGGTACCATATTGCGGTACTGATGTGCATTTCCCTAATGGCTAGCGATGTTCAGAATCTTTCCATGTGCTTATCGTCCATTTGTATATCTTCTTTGGAGAAATGCCTATTCAGATCTTTTGACCATTTTGGATTGTAAGAGTTTTTGAAAAATATATTCTAGATATAAGTTCCTTATCAGATATATCATTTGCAAATATTTTCTCCTGTTCTGTGAGTTGTCTTTTCACTTTCTTGATAGTATTGTTTGTAGCACAAAAGTTTTTTAAGCTTCTTTTTTAATATAACTTATGGAAGTCCGTATTTCAGCATTTATTTCCTACAATAATATTCACTATGGTAGACTTTCAGTGGAAGACATGGCCTTGTACTTCATTGATGAAAGTGAGCCCCTCAGTATGTAAAATTCCTCTATTCTTGACCCTTTCTGCCATACAACTATTGACCTTCATGGGCATCTATTCTCACCTCTTTCCTCTGTCCATTGCCTTGAGATGAGGAGCACTTCTAGTCAAGACCAACATGCCACCTGTGTTCTTGACCCCATCTTCTCTCTCCCAGGACATTGTGATATCACTTAATCCCCCCTCTTTCTAGATCTTCAACATTTCCCTTATCCCATGAACCAACTTCGCTTCATTTCTCTGATTTTGAGAAAAAAACATAACTTCTTATGACCTGCATCCTCCAAATATATATCTCTAGTTATAATCTTTACTCTGCACTTCACTTGGATGCTCTGCAGATATATTTCAACTCGACATGTCCAGTATTGAATTAATTACCCTCCTCACAGCATATCTGCTCCACTTCCTGTATTTCCATTCTCAGAAAATGGCACCATCAATATTCTGCATTGAGCAGGTCTATACAAACCTACCCTCAAAGGCTGAGGAAACTAAAAGGCTGAAGAAAGAGGCTGACAAATACAGTTTCTCAGAGAGAAACATTTAATAGGGACTTAAAAACAGAAGCCATGTCTTGAACTTCTTGGGCTGTGGTGAGACAAGATGAGGGTTCCCTGCACCATTACCCTATGGACCCAGAGCTTATGTACCACAGAGAAAAAATGCGTAGGACCTCTCAGGGAAGGGCAAGAATGCTATGTGAATCTTCCTAAGAGCAGGCTTTATGGTTTAGGTTGTTTTGACCTAAGGGCAGGATTTACAGTAACAGCAGATAAAGTAGAAATCTTAGAGGCATTCCCAGAACAGGGGTTAATCAGAAGTCAGCATGGCAGATTAGCATCCAAGACGGAGTTGCTTTATCCTCCACGATCATCCACCACTTGCTCAGGTCACAGTAGACTCCCCCGCGCCCACTTCCCAGTGCCAATAAATCATCTTAGCCTGATGAATTTTATCTCCCATCTATGTCACAGCCTGTGCATCACTATCTTAAACAAATGCTCTAGTTTTGTTACTTAACACCTTTCCCCTGAACTAATGTGTAGACCTCTAACTTGTCTTTCTACCTCCATTTCTGCCACCATTAAAATTTGTCCTCCTTAATACATCAAGAACAATTTAAACAAAAATGGATACATTTTTAGTATTTGAATAGAAGGTGGGGGTTGTCATCTTATGCAGTAATGTACATTACTGGTTATGTGTCTTTCGACAACTCTTTTATTCTTCCTCAGCCTCTGACTCCTCATTTATAAGATAAAAATGATAATACTTAGTCTTAGAGCCATTGTGAGAATCAGCTGAGAAAATATTTGGGATAGTATGTGCACAACAAATGGGAGCCCTCACTTACATGACAGTGGGACCATGTCATCTCCTGGGGCACCCCTGAGTCTGCAGAGAATACTGGACATAGGAGACCTGCAGGAGGCCTGACTTAAAGTCAGGAGGACCTTGGGGAGCTCTTGAGAAGAAGGATACTGGTTTCCTTCCCTATAATATGGGACTTTGTAAAAATTAGAAGAAATAATAAAGACAAAGTACTTAACTGTGTGTCTGGCATGGTATAGAAAATAAGCAGCAATGAAGGCCAGGTGCAGTGGCTCACGCCTGTAATCCTAGCACTCTTGGAGGCCAAGGCAGGAGGATTGCTTGACGCCAGAAGTTTGAGGCCAGCCTGAGCAAAAGCCATACCCTGTCTCTACAAAAAAAGTAGAAAAATTAGCCTGGTGCTGTGGTGTGCCCCTGTATTCCGAGCTACTTGGGAGGCTGAGGCAGGAGGATCGCTTGAGCCCAGGAGTTTGAGGTTGCTGTGAGCTATGATGACATCACTGTACTTTAACTGGGTGACAGAACAAGACCCCGTCTCAAAAAAAAAAAAAAAAAAAACAAAGAAAAGAAAAATAAAAGAAAAGAATAGAAAAGAAGTAGCAATAAATCCAAGGAGAAACAACTATGCTAAAAAACTAGCCTTTTTTTTGGTCTAAGCATTACTCATTACTCATTTGCTAGAATCTGTTTTTTAAAAATCTGTAACTATTCTATCCACAAGTGTGCTTTTGTTGGTGGTGCTGCTGGTAGTGTTTAAGTTTTGTCATTCTAAAGGGTAGTTAGCAGTAGAATAACAGGGTGATCCAAGATGTCTGTTTTTCAACTTCAGTAGCAGTTTGTGCCTCCAGATGTTCAACATCTATGTTTAACAGATGAAGTTCTGTTGACCTCTGGTTTTCAGAGGTCGGTTCAGTTTTCAGCTTCCCAATTATGGTATCTCTCTTTTCTCGCTGAGCACAGGCTGACATCGATCCCAGTTTCTCCTTTGAGACTCAGCAGAAGATCCTGATGGAGGAGGATGATACCCAGAGAGAGGAGCCCAGGGAAGAGGGTGTTGGTGTTGGTGATGTGCAACATTTTGGTGAGAACTCTCTTGGTGTGTATTTCATTCTCAGAGGTTTTCAGTACATGTTTAAAGTATCTGCTTCATCATAACTTATTGAGAATGCTCTGGCATTTTTTCAGTATAAACTCAGGAGTCCAGAAAGCGCCAAGAAGACAGCCTGAGGCTGGCAATCTTGTCCAGAGTTTTGGTCACATGCTAACTCATAGGTCGCTGTTTCTTACCTCACTGAAGACAAGTTGAAGTTTTATTTAGCCCAGATGCTGAATGATAGGAAGACCAAAGCAGCTGATGTGAAGAAGTGTTTTCCAGTGACTCATCAGTCATACAGGAATCCAAGCCCGCACAGAAAGGGGTGTGATGGGATGCACAGAGAAAGGCACCAAGTTTTGGCTCTATCAGAGTGGCTGACCCTACCCTTTCCTCCCAGGAGGGAGGAGGCTCCAACCCAGCCACTCACAATTCATGGGGTTTGTGGTGCTGGTTGAAATCTTTGCAAAGGGTTCCCCTGGCACTTAAAAAGAAAAAATGGACCTGTAAAATGTATATTTCCCTCATTTGAGTACGTCGTTTCAGTCAATCTCATTAGTATTTCCTTGCTGCCAGCTGATTAGCTTTGTACCATGGAGTCTCTGTTTCTCTCTCTCCCCTCTCCCTCACCCTCCTCTCTGTTTCTCTCTTTATAGTGTCTTACTCTATAGATCGCTCTATTGTGGGGACTGGCAAGTTTGCGATCTGTAGGGAGTATATATTTTGAACAGGCACAGAAGATAAAATGGAAAAATTGCAATACAGTAATGTGAAATACTTTGGCACCTAATCAAAACAAGGCATGAAGTTGGGAAAATCTTTCTGGAAAGGGTGATTTCTGAACTGACTGTTGCTGGGTGGACTGCGGTTATGAGGGAAGAGGTAAACAAGTGTGTGTGACACATGCGAATAACCAAAAATAGTTCATTGTAATTGCAACACTCACTCCTTGCAGGAACAGGAGGGAGGAAATGGTAAGCTATTAGGTGGGAAGTAGCCTAGAGTAACCAGATGAGTTTTTTTATGTTTGTTTATTTGGTTTCACACTAATCTAAGGTTTCCAGATTTATTTGATCTTAAAGTCTTTGAGAAATTATTGAAGAATTCTAAGCATTGAAGTGATACGATTAGATTTTTAGTATCAAAGACCAATTCATGTAATTAGTCAACAAATATTGTATAGTGTCAGTCATATATGAAGTACTGAGAGGTGCTGGGGATATATTAATAACAGTGAACAAGATAGAAGTATCCCTGCCCTCACAAAGCTAACCATTTCATTGGGGAGGCATAAAATAATGAAAAATTTTAATTAGTGCTACTGAGGATTGATTTAGAACCTTATTATAATTCCAGTGTCTGCCTACCCCTGTCCCACCTGGCCATCGCATCCTGCCAAGCTTCAAATACTGAGAATTTCTCAGCAACTTCCTCATACTCTATCCCCTCTCATGGCCAAATTCACAGGGCCTTGGATTTGATACTTCCAGACCTTCTCTCCGAAATCTGGATCTTATCGTTTACTCTAGGCTCTTCATCTTTTATTGCCTTGGGCAAGCCTTGCTTACCACACACTTATGTCCCTTCAGCAACAGGCCTAACGAGGTCCCATCTCTTCTTGACCCCTGGGCTTGTCCCGGGCCCTCGAGAAGTCAGTGCTGAAAACACTGGGTAATAAGTGAAGGCAAAGGGGATGGGGAGAAGAGTACTATTGACAAGTATTAAAGAGGTAAAAATGATACAATGTGGCAATGGGTTGGTAACCAATGTGGCAGGGGTTGAGGAAGAATGAGGGACTGAAGAAGTTTTCTAGGTCGGGGAGTTGGATGACTAGGTATTAAGAGATTGCCCTTTACTTGATTATAGAATACAACAAAGGAGGGCCAAGGGGTGCACATGGGGGAAGGTGATAATGATTTGGATATTGGGTCTGCTGTGCCCAAGGGATATCTCCATGCAGGTGTACAGTATGTGATTCCATCTTCCCCCTTGTGTCCCCTCAAACCTCCTTCTTTCATGTACTGAGGATTGTGGCAGTTGGGATGGAAAACAAGGAATTGATATTTCCAATAGGCTCAAAGCATTCAACTATTTACAAAGTCATTGAGAATCTAAAATGAAATGCTAATAGCCCATGAGAGACAGATAATATTTTCTTTTGAGAAGTAATTGACAGTGAATTATCCATCAAGGATAATATTGTGCTTCACCAATATGGATCTTTCAAAATTGCCGGTGCCAGCAGTCCTCAACCTTTTTAGCACAAGAGACTGGTTTCATGGAAGGCAATTTTTCCATGAACATGGGGTGGGGAGGTGGGGAGGAGTGGTTTGGGGATGATTCAAGTGCATTACATTTATTGTGCAAACTTCTCTGCTAATGATAATCTGTATTTGCAGTTGCTCCCCAGCGCTAGCATCACCGTCTCCACTTCATATCATCAGGCATTAGATTCTCATAAGGAGCACACAACCTAGATCCCTCGAGTGCACAGTTTACAGTAGGGTTCGCTCTCCTACCAGAATCTAATGCCGCCCGGATCTGACAGGAGATGGAGCTTATGCGGTGACATGTGATGGGGAGAGGCTGTGAATACACATGAAGTGTGGCTTGCTCACCCACCTGCCCACCGCTCACCTCTTGCTGTGCAGCCCAGTTCCTAATAGGCCACAGACGGATACAGGTCTGAGGCCCAGGGATTGGGGACTGCAGGCCTGTGTAAAGTATTTTCCACCTGGATAGTCACTTTGATAACTTCCGGATGCAGGGCAAAACTAGCTTTTGCAACAGGAAAACAATAAACCACATTGGGGCCTATTTTTATTACATTGCTCATCAATGCTCATCGGACTAGAGAAGTGAGAAACAATTAGGTGATTTTTTCCCCCATCAGCACGGCAGCTGTTGAGGGGTCCTCAGACCTTATCTGGGAGTTTTGTAGAGGAAACAGAGAGAGTCCCAGAAAGCTCTGCCAGCAGGCCTGGGGTAGAAGAGGGAAAATATGCCTGTTAAACATATTTATATTTGCCCTGTGACTAGTTGATTTATTTCAATACAATCATGCACGGCATAACAATGTTTCGGTCAGTGATGGACTTCATATACAATGGTGGTCCTGTGTGATTATAATGGAGCTGAAAAATTCTTACCACCTGGTGACATTGCAGTCATGGCTTTGTAGTACAAAACATTACCTTTTCTATGTTGAGATATGTTTAGCTTCGCAAGTACCTACCATTGTGTTACAATTGCCTACGGTACAATATCATGCTGTACAGGTTTGTAGCCTAGGAGCAATAAGCTATACCATATAGTCTAGGTATGTACCATCTAGGTTTGTGTAAGTACACGCTATGATGTTTACACAATGATAAAATCACCTAATGACACATTTCTCAGAACTTATCCCTGTCATTAAGCAACACACAACTGTATATGAAACTTTTCTCCTATGTATCATTGGGTTGCTAAGCCTTTCATAAAGTTAACTTTAATATTAACATTAAATGTACAGTATATTCATATACCCATTTTAAAGTTATGGAGTTCTTGTGTTAATCTTGTATATAAAATAATAATACCTTAGGAATCAACATCTGGAAATAATAAGAGAATGACCTTTTAAATAGAACTTCTTTTAGTTCCAACTTAAACAACATAGCAAGTGAATTTTGATCATCTTCTTTAGGCATATTTGTAACTTGTAGAAATTCCTGGTTCTTGAGGATAGCCAGAAGTTCAAATTAGTCTGAAAGAACTGTACTAGTCATAACATCACCATCTGTATCTCAGAAATAAATGCTTCAAACAACCATTTAGAACTTACGGAGCACTAATGCTAAACCTCTAGTCACAGCTAAGTGCTATATATAATAGTGTTTTTATTAGTTTCCTTTAAAATTCTCCTGAGAGAAACAATGAAATTATCCTCATAAAGTGGAACATTAAAAAAGGTCAAGTAGGTATCCCTGAGCCCCGGGGACAAAGCCAGTTAATTGGAATATTGTCACTGAATTTCAGTATCTTAACTGGGGCCCTAATGAATACTCAGTCGAACAGCTTTGATTTGGGGTTGTTATCTCATTTACTATAGGAAAAACAATTGACAGAGCTTTACTGGAGTCTTTTTATTATTTATTTTTATTTTTCAGAGACAAGGTCTCACAGTCTTGCTCTGTTGCCCATGCTGGAGTGCAGTGGCACAATTACAGTTCATTGCAGCCTCAAACTCTTGCACTCAAGCCATCCTCCTGCCTCAGTCTCTAGGACGATGGGACTACAGGTGCTCACCACCAGGCCTGGCTAAATTTTTTTTTTTTTTTGGTACAGACAGGATCCCACTATGTTGCCCAGGCTGGTCTTGAACTTCTGGGCTCAAGAGATCCTCCCACCTTCGCCTCCTAAATTTCTGGGATTACAGGTGCACATCACCGTGCCTGTTGCCCCCCTCCCTTTTTGGGGTGGTTCCTTGTTTTTCCCCATGTCTCCAAGGCATGAACCAGGCATGGACACAGACCAAAAGCCAAGCTGGGATAAACAAGGGGTTGCTTTGTCCTTGGCTGAGAGGAGATAGGCACCGCCAACCAGATGCCACTCTACTATGACAGGGGCACACCACTCGTATCAGGGCCTGGAGTTTTTATTATTTTTTTTTCCACTGGGACATTGGTGTTATTGCACACTCAGTCATACACGTCTTTGTTAATTTGGAAAGGGAAACGTGCTTGGTTCATCCATTAGCACAGTTTGGCAGATAAAAATGCAGGGGCAACAGGACATATATACAACAAAAAAAGGGCCTTGACAACAGAAAGATTTAGAACCACTAACCAAGGGGAGAAAAGCCAGAGCTGCCTTGGTTCTCCATGGAGGAGGAATTCCTGGTGCCTTGGGGGCTGAGCCCATCGGTTTCAAGGCTGAATGAGGTCCCCCTTTCACCCTCTGGGGTCTGCAGTGCTAGCATGAGAGGGTTTTCTTCTCCAGCTAGATGGACCCTACATCACAGGGTCCCACAGAGGCAGGGGGCAGGCCTGCAGGAAGGCTCAGCACAGGTGGGTGGGCTGGTCAGCAGTGGCGTGGACGGGGGCCCAGGGGATTCCCTGCATCAGCAGCTGCCTGGAGGGGATTTGAGGGGACTTGGCTAAATGTTCTGCTCTCCCACCCATTTTGCCACCCTTGCCTTGCCCTCCCCAGCGCTGCTGCAGCCATCTCATGTGCAGGGCCAGGAGTCTTTCAATGTTGTGGCTGGAGCTCATCTTTCTTTTTCATCCCAGCCCTATATAATCAGGTTCCACATCCTGCACAGCCACTGGCTCTTCCTGTATTTGTCAGGCAATGAGGAGCCAGTGCAAGTTTAGAATGAGGAAATGACATAATTAAAATGGTATTAAATGTGAAACCTAAAATTCAAAGCCCCCTCTTTCCCCTTTCTTCAAATCTGGCCCCAACTCCCTAAGTCTTATCTCCGACTCCTCCCTCCCCAGCTCGGAGGGTGGTTACTCACCATTTCCCAAACTTTCCTTGGCTTTAATGTCCTCCTGCATTGCTCATGCTATTTCCTTTGCCTAAAAGGCCCCTTTTTTCAATATGAAGCTCACATGTGTTGTCTTCTCATTGGGCACAGATACTCCTTTATCTGAACTCATTGGTATCATTGTTTTTGCAGTATGTATTACATTACATTATCACATTACAGTTACTTTCCAGGCAGTAAGCTTCTTATATATAGACACATCATAAATGTCTTATTTTATCTCTGTCTTCCAAACATCTAGGCACACTGTGTGGGACAGAGTAGGTGCTTAGTACATTTGCCTTTGTTTTCACATTCCTTGCGTTCTGAATCCTGGCCCTTGCTCAGAGTTGTCAGAATCCTCCAGTGCACTGAGGTCTGTAGATATCTGACACACCAATTTGGACATCTACCCCTGCCCAAGGTGGCTCAATATATATAATATATTAATATATTATACATATTATATGATATATAATAGTATTATATATTATATACACATAATATTATTAAAATATATTATATATCACACATGATATATATAATATTGAGGATAAATTTGAAATCAGGGTGTGAGATAACTTAAGGGATGGTGAAAGTCAGATGAAAGGAAAAATAAAGACCAACAGAGAGAAGAGAAGCTGAATTCCCTTCACTATCAAGGAGTACTGCTGATAGAGTGCTATTTTTTTCTGTGATAAGCAGATAAGATACAAAGAAACTCTTTGTTTTATGTCCACCATGCAGGAAAAGTAGTCCTCAAGTGATTAGAAAAGAGAGCTAGATAGGTTAATCTAAAGGACACACACACACACACACACACACACACACACACACGCGGCATCCTTTTCCTGCCTGATTGCAATACAAACTCACAGAGAAGATTGGGGCAAGGGTAGAAAAAGAACATTTGATGTAGGAAGTAATCGGATATTCCAAACTGATTTAGATTGTCCTCATAATTAGAGAACGAATCTTGTAATAGATTAAACATAAAGCAGCACATGGGGATAATCATTAAACTTACTGAGGAGACAAAATTGAGGTATTTGCCATTTTGTGCCTCTGAAAGGTTAAAGTGATTTTCACTTCAATTGTGGCTAATTTTCTGGTGTTAATTTGAGTAACTAATGTGTTATTTATACTTCATATATTTAAATACATATTAGAGAACACAGAGTAAAATCCAAATATCTAATAAGGTTATTGAAATAAAAATACATCAAAGATGTCCAAAAAAAGGAGGAGAAAGCAAAATCTTTGTTACTATCATATAATAATTTAATAGCAAGCTTGACTCTGAGTTTCCTGGCAACAAGGATACAAAGGGAAACATTGATTTACATAGTTTTCCTTAACAACAGTTGCAAATCCAATGTGAAAATAGATGAAGCTTTTCTAGGAAATGAGAGTACATTCAAAGTTTATCCACATACAAATTCTAAAAAGAGTGTATGACGTGGAACTCAACTTATATAGAAGAGTGCACAGTGGTTAATGCAGTAACAACAGTTCTACAGAAGGGCAAGGGTGGTTGGTAAGCACTCTTTTGAGTGTTCTCTTTGTGCTATCTATCCCTTGTGGAGAGAATGCCTGCGTTATCTCATTAATTCATACAGTATAAGTTCTCATATTTCAGAGTAGAAGTTTGTTTCTCAATGAGGGTAAATGATGCACTCAAATTCCCTGACTAGTAAAGAGGCCGTCAGAGTGTGAAACCCACGTTTGCCTGACTCCAAAATCAACGACCTTTCCACTGCACCCTGCATATGAAAACTTCTTGTTTCTTTAAATAGTTATGATACTAAAGAGAACTTCAGTACAAACAGTTGTTCCAGGAGTTGGACTGGGATGAGAATGGACTGAGTTAATAGCTACAAAGATTTGTTAGGCTATCGCTGCAGAGAAAGGAACAGTTATACAGATTCAGGACATAAAATGTTGATCAAGTCCAACCAGTCTTTGCTCATAAAAGGGAGCAATAGCAAAAACAATTCCAAATGGAATAACTCATAAATAATTCATAATATCACTGTATGTAATACTTCAACTCTCCTCACCTGAGAGGATGAAGGATACAGAAAAGTAAGATCAGGCTAGGAGGATCACCTGAGGCCTGGAGTTCGAGACCATCTTGGGCAACATAGCGAGCCCCCATCTCTACAAAAAATAAAAATAAAAAAATTAGCCAGTCATGGTGGCGCACACCTGTATTCCCAGCTGTTTGGGGGGCTGAGGTGGGAGGATCACAGTCTTTTGAGCAGAGGAATCATATGAGCCGGCCCAGAGTTTAAGACTGCACTGAGCTATGAGCACGCACCTGCACTCCAGCTGGGGTGACAGATCAGGTACTGTCACCACTATAGTTCCTGAAGAGGTGAACAGAGAAGGAAGGTCTGTGACATTTACAATACAGTATCCCTAGTGGATGATAGGGAATGGCAGAGAGAAGGAGGTATGACTCTGCTCTGTGACTGAATCTGGAATTTTATTTTAAAGAAGCCAGGAAACGAAAAAAGTTGAAGGAAAGAGCTCATTGCTTTCTATTTTTTAAAACATCATCATAAATAAAAAAAGCCATATTAACAATAATATTAATAGTTTCTATATATTGCCTGCCGTCTATATATTTCAATATGTTGGGGTCTGCATTTAGCCTTTAATTTAACACTTGCACCCTCAAGGTGGTCTCTACTATCTTCAGGCTGCTACGGCATTATGAACGCTACTGAAAATCACACTAACTCATCAGGAGCGAGAAGCTTTTGCTGGGTTTAGTCACTTGTAAAAATCACATTAAACTTTTTGAGCCCCTTCCACGTATCAAGTCTTGGAGTATGGTTCATACAAACGTGAATAAAATGACCCCTCCGATCTTCTAGGAGCTTGGCTATAGTAAGAGACAGAGTTGTCAACAGGTGAAACAAGGCAGTTAGGGGAGGCCAGTGAGGATTACTTTTGGTCCAGTAATTAGGAATTATTCATTATACAAAAATGTCCACTGATAACATTCATAGTTTTAGAGAAGAGGTGGAGAGTAGCATTTAAGAGCATGAACTCTAGAGCCATGCTGCCTGTGCCCAAATTCTGCCTCTGCCAACTTACTAGCTGAGGTACCATTGACTTCTCTGTGCCTCATTTCTTCACTTATACAATGGGGGTAGTGATAGCACTTATTTCATAGAGTTGCTAAACTAATTAATATTATCATGTATTTGGCAGAATGCCTGAAGCATATAGTAAGTGTGTTGCTCTCAATAAATATTAGCTATTTTATTTTTTTAGACATGCATATTGGCAACCTAATTATGGCCATGCTAGAGTAGTGTACATGCTCCCTGGACCTTATGAGGGAAGAATAACTGTCTCTGAGATTTCCACATGTCAAGAGTATTGCTGCCATTGTTCCAGGCAAGGAAAAGTTCGTAACCATAATGCTTTGGGTCAAAACCGTCATTAATTCTGGAGCATCAGCTACAGGCCAGATATCATTCTAGGCATACTAGGATACAGCATTGGAGAGAACAGAGAAAAATTTCTGCCTGCATAGAACTTACATTCTAGTGAGGAGAGGCAGACAATAAACTTCATAAAAAACTGCATTTTATAAAATGATAGGAAGTGGTGATTCTGTCAATAAAAAATAAAGAAAGTTCATTGGTAGGGAAAATGCATTTTAAACTTTAAGGAGAGTGGTCAGGAGAGGCCCGAGCAACATGGTGGCATTTGAGTAGTATCTTGAGAGAAGTGAGGGAGCAAGCCATGCAGATACTCAGGACCAGAGGACTCCAGGCAGAGAGGACAGCTAGCACAAAGGCTCTGAGATGGAATCATGTTTGTCTAGAAAACTAGTCTAGGAATATCGAGGAGGCCATTGTGGTGGGGCTAACTCCGTGATGTAAGAGAAGCAGGAGATGAGGTCAGAGAGTAACAGATCATCTATTGTCCTTCTGCACCATTATATGGACTTTGGCTTTTGCTTTGATTGAGATGGGGACCATTGCAGTCTTTTGAGCAGAGGAGTGATATGAGCTGCCTTTACATTTAGAAAGGATCACTCTGGTTGCTGTGTTGAGAAGAACCTTCATAGGGGCAAAAGAAGAAACAGGGCAAGGGTAATTGAAGTCAAGATGTCAGGGTAGATTAGAGCTGGGTGGTAAGGAGTAGAGGCAGTAAGCAGCTGTTTCTGGATTTATTTAAAAATAGAGCTGAAAGGATTTTTTAATGAATTGGATTTTAAATAGAGAGAAACAGAAAAGTCAAGGATGACATTAAGGTTTAAGCCATGATATAGAGAAGACTTCAGTTTGGAAAAATGGTGGTTGTAGGGGGACAAAGGAAGGAATTTCAGCATTTCAGTGTTGAAAATGTTGTGTGAAAAGCCTAGTAGGCATCCAAGTGGGCAGTTGCTGGGAGCCTGGAGTTCAGGGGAGAGGGCCAGGCTGGAGGCAAATTTGGGAGGCAAATTTGCCATCAATACATAGATGGCACGGGATGAGATCACCAAGAGAGTGAGCGTAGATAGAGAAGACAGGAGGTCCAGTATGTGAACTCTGGCCACTCCAGTGTTCAGAGGCCGTGAAGAAAGAAGGAAACAGCAAAGGAGACTTAGAAGGAGTGACCAGTGGGGTAAGAGGAAAACTATGAAAATGTTGTGCTATGGGAAGTAAAAATAAAGTGTTTCCAGGAGAAAGTACTCGACTGTTAATTGCTGCTGATAGTTCAAGTAAGATGAAGACTGAGAAATAATCTTTCAATTTCAGTTTGATCTCAAATAGGAACAGTTCCAGGAACATGCTAGAAACAAAGCCTGATTGAAGTAAATGGGAACAGAGAACTTGGAGAGAGAGTTTTTCTTAACAGCTCCTAAGTTTTGTTGTAGCTGGGCAGAAAAAAGGGCAAGTGGCTGGAGGGGAAAGTAGAGTCAAGAGAGGTTTTTGTTTTCTAAAATGGGAGAAATAACATGATTTTATGTTGATGGGGAAGATCCAATAAAGAGGTGAGAAATTGATGATGTTGATGATGTGGGGAGAAAAGAGAGTTAACTAATTGCTGGAGTACTTAACTGTTGGATCGATCAGTGTATGTCTCTGTGGGGCAAAAACCCAGGACAGATAAAAAATACATTCCTACAAAACACAAAGTATTTGTGAGGTGAGGCTCTCCCTGAAATTAGAAGTCAGGCCAGGGCGGCATGATGACTCACACCTGTAATCCCAATACTTTGGGAGGTGGAGGCGGGAGGATTGCTTGAGGCCAGGAGTTTGAGACCAGCCTGAGCAAGAGCAAGGCTACCTCTACAAAAAATAGAAAAATTAGGCAGGCGTGCGTAGTGGAACACCTGTAGTCCCAGCTACGTGGGAGGCTGAGGCAGGAGGATTGCCAGCCTGGGCAGACCCTGTCTCAAAAAAAAAAAAAAAAAAAAAAGAAGTCAGACTTTTACTTGCCCAACTGAAAAGTGTGTTAAATAAGCTATTTGTTAAAAGACTACTAAGTTCTGCTCTTGGTGCCACGTACTTTGCATACATTATCCAGAAGTTTAACAACTGCCCTGCTGTCATTACCTCCTGTCATTACCACACTGTAGACGAAGGCATCGTTGCTGGAGCTAAACAACTTGCCCAAAGCCTCAGTGATCTAAGTTAAATAGTTTGCACTTCTCTGTGCTCTTCCTTGCTGTTGTGAGATCCTCGAGGCCCGATGTCCTTCATCTGTGTAACCCCAGGGACTCGCCCAGACCTTGGCAGAGGTTCACGTTCCCCCGTGCCGAGATGGACTTCGGGCCACCCTCGGTCCATTTCTTTGCCTTCCAAGGAAAGGAAACATAGGCTGGAGGACGTTCGCATGAGCATTGTTTTCATTGGTTACAGCAGCTCAGAAAAATAACTGGAAAATATAAAAACTTTCAAGAGAAATGACTGTAAGGAAATCAGAATAAATGAATTTAAAACCATCCTGACTCCAGCCCTTAGCTGGGGCCGTTCCCCAACAATTTACAAACTTGTTCTTCTGACGCATCAGGTAAACTTGCCCAGGGGCGACCTGTCAGGAGGAGGTGCGGTCACCTGGAGTTTCCGAGTGGAAACTTTGTTGTCCGGTGAGTAAATCATCGCCCAAGGACGTATACCCACCCTCCCTTCTTCCAGCTCATTAAAAAAATAGCCTGCCACAAAAGTCTCCACTGCTTTGCTGTGAATGCAGCTTTGAGAAGCTGGCGCCCGGTGATGGGGCGAACAGCCAGGCCCCTTTAGCAGCAATAAAACCCCAACAGTAAATTGCCCGGGAGCAGGGTGGGTCACTAACTTCGTTGCTTCAACTCCCCGGGTGCCCGCCGCGGTGGTTACGAAGGGGCCGGGGGTGCGGGACCGAGCCGCGCGGAGCCCACCACCGCGGCCCGAGGGGGACCGCACGGCGTGGCGCGGAGCACCGAGGGCGCCTTCCCTCTCTCGCCGCCGGGACTGGGCAGCACCGACGCTCCAGGTGAGGACCGGGCCGCGGGCCGCCAGGAGGAGGGGGCGGCGTCCGCTCCGAGGGCCCGCAGGGCTCCCCGGGGGCGCTGCCTCCCCCGCCACCGAGTTGGTCGCCGCCGGTTGCGCAGCGGAGGGTTGGGGGCGGAGAGGAGACAGTGGCGGCCCGGGCGGAGGAGGGGCGCGCTGCCTGCGCTCGGCGAGTCGGCAGTGGCCGGCGGGCTCACGGTTGCGGCTGGAGCTGCGGCGGGGCCGGGGCCGGGGCCAGAGGGAGGGAGAAAGTGAGGGCGGGGGCGAGGGCCAGGCGAGAGGGCGGCGGGGCCAGCGGAGAGCCGCGGCTCGGAGGAAAGATGCGACGGTGAGTGGGCGCCGGGGCGCAGAGTTGCTTTGCTTCTCTTGCAGGCTGTAGGGACAAAAGCCTGGGCTGGGGTCGGCGGTGCCCAGGCTGCGCAATTTTGGGGGGCCGAGCTCCGTGGTGCGTGACTGTCTGGGACTGGTCGGATCTCCGGTCGAGGAGGTCCTAGGGAGGGAGTGTTCGGGTGAAGGAGATGCTTCTAGAGTGATGGTAGGAAACAGGCAGGATTTGGGGAAATTGGGGACAACTTTTGCCAACTCTGGAATGTTCATGGGGAGAGGGATCGAGATCCTCGGGATAGACCTTGGGAAAGAGAGGGTCCGCTGCTGGGTGGTGTGAGGCGCGGGGTTCAGAGCAGACCCCCCCTTCCCCCACCCCAAATATCTGGCTAGCTGCGCTTCTAGTTCCACTTTGTTTCAAGAGTGAAGCTCACGAGTTTGAACCGCCAAGAGGTTCCGATTTGGCCTTGGACCCCCTGAAAATGTATAGTGTGGCTGTCTCCGCTCCCCTAGGGACGACAGCTAGAAGCCTTGGGGAGCGTTTTGATCCTTTGTTTCACCAGCGCCCTGCACGGCAGAGACGCAGCTGAAATGTTTGCTGGTGCGTTTAATAACTTAGCCCTAGCAGTCATCACTTATTAAAGCGCCAAGGACCTGGCTAACTCCCGCCACCACCAGGAAATTAAAAGGCTGACAGGCTGTCCCTCCCAGGCTTGGGGTTTCCTGTTTGAAAGAGCTTGGGAAGGCGAACCTGCTTCCCGCAGTTCCTCATTTACCTTTCTTATGCAAAGGAAGGAACGGCTCCCGCAACCTTTTATGTTGGTGGACTAGCCTAGGGCTGGAAATCCTCTAGGTTGGGCCCTGCCCTCTTCCCTAGAAGTCTTCCTCCTGCAACTCTGAAGTAGCTCTCTAAGTTCTAGAATGCACAGCTAGTCACAGGCGCAGCTGGGAGTGGAACTAGAAGAGGCATAAAAATGTGGAGTCCTTTTAGTATAAACATTTGTCAGCCACATTTCCCTTCATTATATGAGTGTGTAAGTTACAGATGCAGATCTTCAAGTATTGGACGTGTAACTTTGAGCTTCCTAGTTTGGTTTAACTTAGGCGTTTGAGCTATGCCTCTGGGATTCTAACATCTGAATTCAGCTGGGAGAGATCTAAATGAGGTTCACAGTTGCAGAGGATAAACTTTTGCCCTGCAAGCACTTGAATTCTTGGTTCCTGGTAGGATAGCAACAGAGTAGTTGGATTTGGGATAAATAAATCTTTATAGTTGCCCACTATTTTAACAGAATGGCTATATCCCTTGTGCCATTGCCCTCCAATGTGTAAATATTTGTTTGAATAAAGAGCTAAGATTCTTTGAAAAGTAACAGTTGTGTCTATTCATGGTTCCCTTTTCATATCCTTCACTTATTTAAAAGAGTTTTTTTTTTGCCTTATACATTTGATGTGGAAATTTAAACATTATATGTACTTAAGAAACTCTGTAAAGTCTCCAAACATTTTATAACTGGCGATTCCTTCAATAGCAAGCAGGAGTTCAGTTTTTGCTCTCAGTTGACTAGTGTAGCCTTCACCTCCTGAGACCTAAAGGTTTGCAAATCCCAGCTTCTCTCACAAATGGAAAAATGAGATGTTTGGTTAAGAGCAGTCATCATCTCAGTCAATTTGCAGGCCTCAATCTGTTCATGCAGCTGGCAGCTGCTGTTCTTTTGGTGCTGCCATTAACTGGGGGCGGGAGGGAGTAGAGTATCCTGGATCCCTGTTTGAAGTGGGGGAGGAAAAGATACTTGGGAAATTGTGCTAGAAATTGCTTGCTCCTGTCTTCCAGAACCCTGACCAAAGCCAGACCTCTAGCAATCTTTCCAGAAACATTTTATTTACTGTTAGGGGTAAAGAGTGAGTGTGTGAGAGAGAGAATGAAAAAGCCAAAGGGAAACCAACCTCTGGTTTTTGATGTTTTCTTCAAAGCTCTATTTTGAGGTCTCTAAGCAAGGGTTGATTCTGGAGTACACTGGAGAAGTTACTGTGAAAAATGTGATTTCTTTTAAATACATTTAAAGAGTAGTTGAGGTTATGGTTTTATATGCTAAGGATGACTTGGAAAGACAATGGCTTCGTACATCTTCTAGGTGGAATACCTGTGCTTTATAAGTCTTTCTGTTAAGTCTTGGTGTACTTTAATTGATAATTGTGTAAATGTTACCTATTTGAAACAAAAACACCTTCTAAATGAGGTGCTTTTAATGCCCTGATATGCATTAGGACGATGATTCTCAATCGGAGGGGGAGGGGATTTTGTCTGCAAGGAATATTGACTAACAAGTATTTTTGGTAGTCAAGACTGGGGGTTGGAGAGTACTACGGGCATCCAGTGGGTAGAGGCCCTGGATGCTGTTAAACATCCTGCAATGCACAGGCGCACAGACAATTATGCAGCACTAAGAGTGTTACCTCTGGGGCATATGCTAACAAGATTAGGGACCTTAATCTAATCTGGGTCTTCAAGAAACTTTAACTGTGTTCTTGTTCAACACTGAGAGACCTTCTCATAGAAGCCTTTTTGTCTGCAGCACATTCTTTTGCCCTTGGCATCAAGAGTCTTAATATGCCATAGAGATGAACGAACTTGTGCTCATTTACGACTTCGAGTTGGCTTAAAAATCACAGGATTTTGGAGGATTAGAGCACAAGGGAGCCTCAGGGATCACTAAATTCAACCCTTTCGTTTTATAGATGTAAAAACTGAGATGCCCAGGGATTAGAGACTGGATTTGTAGGGTCTCAAGTGAGTTGGGGGGCAGATATAGTTCTAGGTACAACCCAGGATTAGAGAATTTAAAAACCAATATTCAGGCAAATGAGAATTAAAAAAAACAAAGCACAAACACTGGACTTGACCCTTTGTGAGAATTTAGAAGCACCATTCCCTGTGAGAAAATAAATGAATGCTCTGATGGGGGAGGGGTGGCATTAGCCATGGTGACTGTGGCACACATGCCTGGGTGCCTCAGCACCAAGAGAGGGATAATTCCATTGTGTGACCTGTGACGCTCCACTTCTGATGCCTGCACCATCCTTTCCATGGCTAAGTGGGCAACAGATGGTTCCACAGACATAGCAGATGCTGCTTTTGAGTACAGGTACAAAACAGCACATTTGAGATTTTCTGTCCCTCCCTGCCTTATCACTTAAGAGAGTAATGAATGGGTTGGGTTATCTTGGACAGGAGGGAAAATGAGAGAGGCTTCCTGAGTATGGAAGAAAAAAAGATATCTGGCACATAAGGAAATGAGCTGATACTGCAGAAATTGTGGGAGAAATTCATCAGCTGATGAGTGGATATCTGAGATAAATTCAATTGCTTAGAAGGAGGATTAGGAATATGAAGACAATTCAAGCTTGACTACTCTTTGGGGCAGATAGGACAAAATAATTCTGGGGTAAAAGGAACCTTAGAAATCGTCTTACCTGACTCTTTTGGCCCCAGCCCACTCACTGGGGCGAGGTAGTGGTAGAATCTGGAAGCCAAATCTCCTAACTCACTTTACTGGACACCCCACAGTGTCGACCATTCCATCTGCTTACCTAGTTGGGGGAAAAATGATAGTAATATAAAGTTACTGTTAATTTCCTGGGAGAGTTTTTAAAGTATGGTATTTGTGAATGGCTCTGTTTATAGACAGGAATTGTCTCAATGATTTTTTAATTATCAGAAAAGTTGTGCACATATGGCCTGATCAATTACAAACGTGTGTACTCTCATATTTATATACTACGGTTAGCCATTAGGCCCGTGATTATGGATTCTAGCTCTGTGTGCCAAGTGGTCCTGCCATGGTAGTTACCTCCCTATTTGGGAGGTTCTGGCAATATAGGAAGATTTTTAGTATGTCTTTCCTGGAAGAAATAAGAGCTCTGAATAGTACTGAGGTAGTTTTTTCATTGTTTTCACAGCTAGCCAATGGGTGCACCTCCAAGCCAAGTACATAGTTGTGTATTTAGAAATGACACAAAAGTGATAGCTCTTTTACACTCTCTGTCCCCTGCAGGTGCTACCTTAAAGGAATGTAGCAGCCTTTTCATTGTCACCATTCATCTGGCCATTCTTCCTACTTTTCTTTTTTCAGATGATGAGAGAGGAGACATGAGTAGTTAAAAAAAATTACTGTTGGCTGGGAATATTTATTGGGAATTTATTAATGTGACTCTTGTCTTTTAAAAATAAATGAAATAAAAAAGGGCAGCTCAGATTTTCAAATCCCTTCAAAGTAAATATTTAGTAAGGCAGAACTTGGTCTCTGTGTCACCTAGGAATTTAAACCTTCCAGGGGATAATTTGTACATGGTTTTTTTCATGATATTTAGAGATGTTTCTTAGACATTGTTGAAAAGAAGCTTTGTGTTATATCTGCTTAAAAGGCAAGATTGTTTTTCTATAGCATCTAGTGGTCAATAAGAGAAACCCAAGTGTAAAAATCATTTTATTGAGGTACAAGAAAGCTAGAGGTTTCAGACACTTAGTGTACAAAGAAACAGGTAAATAAGATATAGGGTAACAAGATAAGTTATATTGAGAAGTTTTTGAGAGACTTTTTACAAGAGATATTTGTTTACTGTGTGTAGGTTGACTTCATTAGATGAACTGCTTTTCCATGCTTTACAAATTAAGAGCAAGGAAAAAAATGTGCATACCAATATTCAGTTCCATTGTTCCATTAAGCCAGATCAGCCTTTTCTAAGACTTGCTGTTAAATCCGGAGTTCAGTGGAAATTGATGTTGGTCATTTTCTTAGATATGGTTTGTTCATGCATTGCATTGTTTGTTCATGCATTGTTCATGTGACTTCCCTAGATGGCAGTATGCTTATGGAATTAGCCTGTGAAATAGCAAACAAACTAAAAGTTATAAGAATTTTCCAGGGTTTGTTTCTTGACCACTGTACTGCTAAACCTAGGTTAGGTAAAAGCAAAGGAGACTCAGCTCCTGCATTCTTTTGACCAACGCACACCCAGTCCGAATAGTGCTTCATAGCCAAGAGATACTCTGAGGGGACTGGGAAGTGATGTCTGGCTGCCACACTGCTTACGTCATTGCAGAAGTAGGTTTTCAAAAACAGCTTAAGATTTATTAAGGAAGTTGCAAGCCATGGGAATGCAGACAAAACATTTCTTATGCATCGTGCTGAATCCAAGATATTATATTGCATTAACATAACACTGACCAGGCCTTTTTCCCACCATGTTATGCTGAAACAATTTATCTTGCCTTTGGAATGTCATGGGCAATAGTACCGGTGAAATCTTTTCCCAATTAGGTAGCTGCTACCTTATCACTAAAACGTGTTTCTGTCCTGTGGTCATTTCCATTTCCTGCATTATATATGTAACGGTTACTCCTGTGTTATTTAATCAGTGTTTGTGGGAGTCCAGAAAGTTGGAGCAGAAAGGACATCTAGTTTACTCTCACCATTTTTATGGGGAAACTTCTGCTAAAAGAAGGTGAAGACAGGCAAAGTGACTTGCTCCAGATCTCACTTCTACTAGTTAGTTGGCAGAACCAGGACGAGGACTGGTCTCCTGACTCATGTCCCTGGCAGTCTGCCCAGTGTTCTTTGTACTAGATTGGCCATTACAATAAAAATAACATCCTAATGTAACCATATCCTTTATTAGGTCTTTTGGCCGGAGTTATAGAAATAGTGTTGATTAAAATTAAATTAAACTTAGTCAATTGTTTATTGATCTCTACTGGTTCAAGTTCTTTCTCTTCTCCTTTCAAGCAATATGTGGTTAAAAGGTAGGTAGCAAGGAAGAGAAAAATTAAGTGTCATCTAAGACCCACTTTGTATAATCAACTTTTTAAGTAATGAAGAAATGGTAACATCATCATTATTATTTACTTTATAGTATTTTAAAAACCCATGCACACAATTTTTGAGTTAAAAAATTATGACTGAGGAAGATAACTTTCATCTCTCCTGTGCCTACTTGTGCTCTGACTGTTTCTATTCACAAGTATGGGGTAAGGGAATGGGGATTGTAGCAAGTATCTGGGTCTGGGCAATGTTATTCTGGAAAGATCAAGGATTACTCTTAAGCGAGTGTATTTTTATGAGTAGTGTGGAATGGGCACACTGCTGATGTGTTGGTGAAACCATCAGACAGTTTTGCTCCCATGGACTCTGCTCAGCTTCCAGTTCAAGTCCACCACAGAGGCAGTTTCAGGGCCAAGAGAAAGCATCTTTATCTCCACGTGATCCTGGGCTTGATCTTTTTCTTGCTCGAAATTAGCTTTACATTTAAAGACTCAGAGTGTGTTTTTTCCTGGAATAGCCCTCTGCTTCCAGAAGGGTATGTGAAGTACAGTGCACATTAGATATTCACCACCTCCGAGTTAGTTATTCCATGACTCTCTGCTTCTCTGGCTTTATCCTCACCAGGGTGATCACATAATAGAGCAGGACTCTTCCAGGTTAACAGGGACATGGTCATAATCACCTAAACCTGGGGATAAATTTTACCCATGATCAGGAATAAGAAATATTTAGTTTATTTGGGAAAATCTTAGAAATGCTTACCTTAAACTAAAACTGTTTTAGGATTCTATGAAGAACTCTAAAAATACAGGTCTCTAACTTCCTACGTTCAGAGAAGCAGTTAACAGAATTTAAAAATCTACAAAGTATGCTGATCTCTTCCTTTGCATAAATATGTAAGGAGTGTGTGTGTGTGGGGGGTGTGTGTGTATTTTAACTTTTTTTTTTTTGAGGCTGAAATTCTTTAATATATGGAGGGTTTGGCAGGATTTTTTTTTTAAGAGGTGGGGGTCTCACCCTGTTGCCTAGCATCCAGGCTGGAGTGCAGTGGCGCGATCATCTTCACTGCGTCCTTTAACTCTGATGCTCAAGAGATCCTCCTCCCTCAGCCTCCCAAGTAGCTGGGATTACAGATGTGAGCCACCATGCCCAGTTTGGCAGTTTTTATGAATAATTTTGCATCTCAACTTTCTGAAGAAGTGGTTTTTATTTCTTCAGAAATGATAGGTACCTCACCTAGCATTATCTTACAAGTATCCCAAATATAATGTCCTGCTCACTTATAATCTTGACAATTCATTTGCATTCAGATTTCTCCCAGGTACTTAAAAAAATGTTAGTTTTTAGGAACTTAATTCAATATGATATAAGGTTAATATTTCATACTTTAAAAAAATCACCTAAGAGCCACTGATATGACCCCATTCTTCTTTGTAAATTGAGTCACTATAATCTTTAAGCGAGTGTAGATGTTTTTATTCATTTTGACATGCAGAATGCATGTGTCTCTTCTAAACACTGTTTTGTTATGGTAAATTTTAAACATGCACAAAATTTAAAACATACACTAAAAGAATAATACAGTGAAGACCCATGTACCCATCACCCAGTTCAATAGTTATTTACATATGCTAATCTTATTTCATCTGGAGACCTCATTTCACCCCAAAACATGGATTATTATAAAGCAGATTCCAAACACCATAGTATTTCATTCACAAATAATTTACAATGCATCTCTAAGACATTAGGATTTTTAAAAAATATAACTATATCATTATCACACCTTTAAAAACTTTGCAGTATCATCTATTTTCCAGTCAGTGATAAAATTGTCTTGTACATTTAAAAAAATAGGTTAATTGTTCAAAATAGAATCCCAAACCGTGTCCACACATTGCATTTCACTGGTATGTCTCCTGAGTCTCTTCAATCTAGAATAGTTCCCTTTTCTTCTTGTCCGCACCCCCCACGTTGCCATTTGCTGATTGAAGATACTGGTCTGCTCTTTTTTTTTTCCTGCAAACTTTCCCATATTCTAGAATTAAGTAATTGCATCACTGTGGTGTTTTTAAACATATTTTTCTGTCACTCATATTTCTGTAATCAGACAGCATACTTTTAATTTGAACTGTGTTGAACTTAATTTATTATATATATATTAAAACTTATTGAATTGATATTATCTCTTCTTTAAATATTGCTATAACTGCTTTAAAAATGGCATAAACACAAATATGAGCCCAAGTGATAAAAGTCGCATCTTGAGGATTTAGGTAAAAGTCAGGAATTGTGCAAGTGGGAAGAAAGTTTAATTACCCAAAGGTTTTTTGAGGTTGCTTCTGCTTTCTGTCCTCCCTTCCCGCTCTCCTCGCTGGCTGAAGAGAGTTATTACAGGAAACATGCCACCAAATTCCTCAGATAGTCTAAAGAATATTTTAAAGTTCCTACAGATTAGTCTTATTCAAGAGACTAGCACAAAAACTTTTAAAAAATTCCTGTAATTGATAGTTTACTCTCTTCACTAAGAGTCCTCTAAGATTCTTTAGAATTCCTGATATAAAACCATCTAGACTGACTTAAAAGTAGTCAGGGGAGATTAAGATCCTCATTTTCAGTATGGTTATTGCCTTTGATTGTGATTACTTTTAGGAACCTTTGAATACCATCTGGAGTTGTTTTTTTGACAGAACTTAGACTTCAGTGTAGCTGGGGATGACAGAAGGGAACTGTAGCCTGGGGTTAGACTCCATTATTGTGACAAGAAGAAGCTGAAACTTCTTTTTACTTTCTGTCCCCACTGCTTCCATCTGCATTCAATGTTCTCATTATCCCAGATCACTCTCCACTCCCCCTGGGCTCCTTTCTTCTCCTGTAGCATCATTTGAATCTTTTGTTCTTTCCTTAATGGCCTTCTTTCCTTCTTCTTTTAGATACCTTCAGAATATGGTAAAGTAAAAATTCAAAAGATAAAAGAAAACCAAGAAAGAAACTGTGTAATCTGTGTCCCAGCAGATCACATCCACATTCTAGTTCCCAGTGGCCCTCACCTTTCTCCCCAGCCCTGCTGTGTGTCACTCCCAACACCTGGGGAGTTGAAGATACTTCTTGTTGCTGGATCCTGAAGAACCCTTTCTGGAAGTCCCAGAAAGCTTTTGTGCATTTTAGGCTGCTGTGGGCATGTGGACAGCATGTGTCTGTCTCTCTGAGTGTGTGTGTGTGTGTGTGCATGTCTACACACATTAGGATTTACGGCTGCCTATTGTAATAGGCTCAATCTGCAACGAATAAAATAGGCCTCCTTATTCTGCCATTAAAATACATTTCTTCCCCTGGAACTGCTTTTTTTGGATCTTTTTGAGAGATGAAAACATTCTCCTTGGAGATTATCAACCTACCTACATGTGTCTAGTGGGTAATAATTATTTTGTTCAACAGGCAGATCTTTGAGTGACAAAGAACATGGAGCAAAGGAAGAGGAGTTGGAATCCATTTGCTGCTATGTTTATTTGCAAAAAGAACAATATGAATACTATGTCTGCTAACAAACAAAGTCTTTTTCTCTCTGTTCTGGGATATAAAATCTTGAGTGTGGAGGAAGAATTTAAAGGAATGGGAGGTTAGGAAGCAGGATGAGTGAGTGGGAGAAGAGGAAGTTCTATGGAAATGGCTTTTGAGACCTTGAGAAGGCCCAGGGTTAGGTATGTTTGCAAAAACTGTGTGGGGAAGGGTACTGAAAGGAGAGAGGATCTGGGATATTTGCTGGGAGGGGAGTGTTTGCACATGAGTATGGGGGTATGTGGAGAGGTGAGGCTTGTTTGCAGAGCCTCAGGAGGAGGCTGAGGAGGATTTAGGGATGAAGGGAAATATTTGTGAAGTAGGAGGATCAGTTTGCAGAGGGGAAGCTGAGGGGACTAAGAGTTTAACTAAGGATGGTGTCTGAAGGCTAGACGATGGGGAAATAGACTACTTTTGGATTTCTGAAATGAAAATATTGCTAGAGAAGGAAGTGGTTGTTCCTGAAGCTTCTAATTAGCCCCCTCTTCCTCATGTTTTGATGTTGGGATTAATGGAAAAAGAGGGAAGTTTTTGTGTCCATTGTTCTTTATTGTAAAGCTTAGAGTTTGGGGTTGAAATGGATTTCTCAGTTTTTATTTTTCAGTCCTCTACAAGCTTCCCCGCAGGCCCCATCTGCTGCCATTGGTCACCACAGAACTACGCCCACAGAATTCACGTTCTGCTTCTGAGGGATTGCTCTAAGCTGGTGTCTGAATTCAATTACATGTCATCATGCATGCTTTATTCATAACATTGCCGTCTCGTAAACATCAGTGCTGAAAGAGACCGGCCTGTGGACCACCAGTGTGCTGGGAGAGCTTTGAACACCAGGTGTCAACCTCTCTCTGCCACAAACTGTGCACCCAGAGTCAGCATCTCTGCCCCAAGAACCCCTGCAGAGCAGAGGTGTAGGCTCAAACTTCATCATACTGTGGAAATTTTGACCTACATTGTGATTTTTGAAATTATTTTTCCTGAATTTGCTTCTGTAAAATCTAAATCCCTCCCCATTTTCCCAACCATATGAAATGATTTCCACTTTTCTATCACTTGCTCTTGCAGTCCTCTTTTGATTAATTCCTGCTGTATTGGGTGATACTAACCAGTATCCGTACATGGCAATGTAAAATGGCAAGTAACATATTGTATGATTTAGGAATCCAGTTGGTACATTTACCTGGATAATTGCATTTATATAGGCTAGTCCCTCTTCTCTTAACACAATACAGCACAACACAAAATTTTGTTTCAATTTGTTTTTTTGCTTTTAAAACTTTGCTCCTTGAGTATGTTTTCATTATCTTGAAACCAAGAGCCCTACAGCTAAGTAAATTCGCCGTTGGTGATTTATAGTTCGAACGGGATCAGCTTCATTGTGCTGTTACCTGGTATGAAGGGAGCTGGAGAATTACATTTTAAAACAAATACAAGAATCGTACCAAAGAGAAAAGACTCTCCCAAGAAACCTTTAAAAATGGTCCCTGAGATTGGTTTTTCAAGTAATTTTTTTCTCTAGGGAAAAAGTACCGTGACTTTCTGTGGTCCTTTTCGGAGATCTATTCATGACTTCTGGCATTTTCTTATTGACAATGGGATGATATACCTTTCAGGTGATAAAACAACAAGAGCACTGCGGGGATTAAATTTATGGATGGGAAAGTAAACACAGAGTTTCAACAGGCATTAACTTCTTTCCCGGTTAGACTTCCCGGGGTTGTATTTTCTCTCAGATGGGCACCAGATGCCTTCCTCCCTTCTCCAGCCCATTGTGTGGATATGCATGTAATAATGCATGTAGCCATTAAAACCCTCGGGACTGTTTTCCTTCCACAATAACATAGTGCAGGGATCTTACAGTTTCACTGAGACCCCTTTTTTGTTTACAAAAAATATACAGGAAATCCAAAATAAACACATCAGAGTAGAGCAAGAAGACAGGCTGTAAACCTTGGCGTCTTCTTTGCCTCCTCCCTTACACATGTTAGCACAGACCTCTCTTCCCCACCTCCCTCCCTCCTGTTGTCACCTGGGCAGTGCCTCTGGCAGTGCTGTCCTTCACCTCCCGCCATCCTAACTCTCTGCCTCTGCTTTCTACCTCCCAACTGCAGTTTCTGATGCATTCTGCCTGCAATCACATCCCTCCCTACTTCCCTCATTGCCAGGCAAGTAAACCCAAACTCTTTCACTGTGCTGTTCACCCACCTGCTTCTCTGCTCTCCTTGCCCACACCCTAAGGACGTTACTGGTCTACATTTACTACGGGTTTCCCATTTCTAGGGCTGCCCTCGTGGACACCTAAAATGCAAAAGTCCCTCTGGAAACAGGCAAGGAGAGAGGTATCATCAGTTGTTGAGAATCTGCCTGATTCTCTGCCTTTCGAATTGAATTGATTTGTGGGATTAAGAGATAATTGAGTTGAGACAAATATACATATGCATTTAGCTATGGCAGGTAAACTGAGCTTCTGGAAAATGAAGGAATTCCGTATTTGTACCTGGTGGTAAGTCTTTAAATGTACAACTTTTAGGCCTTAATAGGCCAAATAAGGTTGAACTGAAAAATTGGGGTATCAAATGTGAATATCCCTTTAAATTTTCTCTGGGGTGTCCTTCCATCCCAGTCCTCTGTAACTTTCCCCTACAAACGTGTATGGTCCAGAAGTGTCGCATGACTGTTTCTCAGATGTGGTTTATTATTTGCAAATGTCCTGCTTGTTTCTTTCCTAGAGACTGTAAAACTGATCTTCTTTCAGCCAATACTACTCTGGAATATTTTGTGTTATGTTTTGTTTGGCCAACCAATCTGCCTCAGTAATTATACTTCTTGATTTTTTTAAAAAAAGTATGTGTCGGGAGAATGAGGTGTGGCGGGGCAGGGTGGTGTCACCCTATGGGCTAGTAGGGAACCTATAGTAGTTTAATATTCTATAGTTCTATTAGCCCAAATAAAGAAGGGACAGAGCTTGGTAATATTTTGTTCAGGTGGTTAAGTTGCATTTGCAACCGCAAACAGGTTCAACTATATTAATACATTTTATTTAAAATAACATCAGTATTTTATGTGGCTGAGTCAAAAGTTAAACTTTTAAGTATCCATTCTGACATGAGGTGTTAAGCTGTAGTGTTGGGATAAATATTTAAAATGCAGAGTTTAGGCTTTGGTGCTTAGCTTTTGACTTCTGTTTAATGATAAAACATTGGCCTGCTTTTTGGATTGCTGTGTGTGCATACCATGAGAATACCTTTTCTACCTTAGTTCTATTTCCTCTTTTGTATATATTACCTTCAAGCCAAAGTCTTTCCTACTAACTGGCATTAATTCTTTTCTTGTCTATTCTATTAATAACATTTCACAGACTGTTTTTTTGGATATCTGCTTAAAACATCCTAAACATTTGAAGGATTGCTGTTGAGGTTAAACCACTTTTAGGAGAGGCTTGTGGCTTGGACCTAGTAGGGCATATCTTACTTGATGGTAGAGATGGAAAAGGATTTAGATAACTATGAAGGAGAAATGCATGGTTATTAAATACAGTTCATCCCAGGAGAGTTACATCTGCAGATTTTTAAGAACCATAATATCGAAAATAACTTGTTTTTTCCTACACAGTTTTTGTTTTTAATCATATCAGGGACAGGATGTTTGTTGGATGAACCAGTGGTTTGACCTCAAGTGGGTGTGGAATCTTGTTTATATCTGTGGACTCACAAAATTTTAGGTGTGGAAGTGGCTTTATGCTACCATTGCATAATACTTAACAGATTCCCTTTCCTTCAGTGGGCTTCTTTGTCATTTCTTTTTACTGTCACCTCCTCAAGACTGCCACTCTCACAGGGTTAGCCCCGCTCCATGTTTCTTACCAGTCTGTCAATCAGTCCTCGCTGTTAAGGTATGTCTAGCAATCATTTGTTCATATGTACTGCTTTCCCTTTGGATTATAAGCTCTGTAAAGGCAAGAAATGGTTTCTTTTACCATATATCTTCCAATGCCTAGCTCAGAGTCTGGCTTATGGTAGACACTTAATGAAGATTAGGATCTTCTTCCTTTTCTTTTTCTTCTTCTTCTTTTTTGTTTTCTCTTTTAGAGATAAAGTCTCGCTCTGTCACATAGGCCAGGGTGCCATTAGATAATCTTTGGTCACTGTAACTTTGAACTCCTGGGTGCAAATGATCCTCCCACCTCAGCTTCCTGAGTAACTAGGACTATAGGCATATAACACCATGCCCAGCTAATTTTTTAAATTTTTTGTAGAGATGGGGTCTTGCTGTGTTGCCCAGGCTAGCATCTTGATAGTAACAAACAATCCCCAAATCTCAGTGGTTAAAGACAATCTTGGGTAGGCAAGGACCCTATTCTGTGTTGTCCTGATTCAGGAGTGTAGGCTAACAAGCCCCCACAAACCTGGATGGAGGTTAGTTGTCTGAGCAGGGGCATAGGAATTGGTGAATCATGCTCTGGTTCTTGATGCTTCAGCTTGGAACTGACAGGTTCTTTCTCTCATATTTCATTGATCAAACCAAGGGACATAGCCATACCTAACACAGTAGGGATGAGGAAGAGCAACCTTACTGTGTTCCTGAAAGGAGGAGAACTGGAATGTTAGTAAGCAACACTAATGCCTGCTAAATAAATATCTGATATGTAGTGGGTATGTATTTAATGAATGAAGTACCTAAAACTACCCATTAAGATTTTATTTTTTTCCTATATAATAAGCAGAACCACTTCAAATAAGGAAATAATGTAACTGCATTTTTAAAAATGAGAATACTTATTATTTAAGCTATGTTCAGCAAACATCTGGAGACTTTTTTTATAACCATTCTTTTATTTAGTTTTTTTCATATTAAGGAAGTGTTATGTTTGATTTTTTTAAAATTTTTTATGTATGTAAACAGTGAGATAGATAAATTTTGTATAGTTAACATTTTTACCAGAGTCATTTAGAAGAATTGGGGAAAACGTTGCAATCTTCAAATATTTATATATTTAGTCTGATCAAGAAGTTCTTTAAAATAAACTTTTTTTGGAAGAATTAATATCTGGCTTGAAACTTGGGCAAGAGCTAAGGAAAAATGAGAGTCTAACTTAAAAACAAAGTGTTACTACAGATTATTTTCTAGTATTTTATGCTAAATGTTTTTTTTTCTGATCATCAAAACAACCCAAATACATTATATAAATGTGGAAAATATAAATTATTATGAGAGAGACAATTTAAAAATCAATCGTAATACCACCACCCAGATGAAACCACTGCGAATTTGGGGGTGTGATTTCTTCCCATCCATTGCTGCTGTTATTGTTGTTGTAGGAGAATAGGCATATTGAGGAGATAAGAGAAGATACTGGCTTGTACTAGAGAGGCGCCTGTGGACATGGTAAGAAGTGATCAGATTCAGAATGTTTTAAGGACAGCGTTGATAGGATTTGCTGGGGGTAGAATGAGGAAGGAGGGCTAGTGATAGAGGATATCAACTATAACTCCCACGACTTTGTCTTGAACACCTGTGTGTATGAGTGGGCGTATGTACAGTTGAACCTTGAACAACTTGGGGGTTAAGGATATTACTCCCTCTCCCCACTTAGTTGAAAATCTTGAACTTACCTCTCCCCCAAAACTTAACTAATAATAGCTTACTGTTGACTGGAAGCCTTACTGATGACATAAACAGTCAATTAACACATATTTTGTATGTTATATGCATTGTGTACTGTATTCTTACAATAAAGTAAGTTAGAGAAAAGAAAATGTTATAAGAAAATCATAAAGAAGAAAAAATATACTTAGTATTCATTAAGTGGAGGTGGATCACTATAAAGGTCTTCATCCTTTTCTTCTTCACATTGAATAGGCTGAGGAGGAGGAGGAAGAGGAAGGGTTACTCTTGCTGTCTCCGCAGTAGCAGAGGCGGAAGAGGTAGAGGTGTAAGCGGAGGCAGGAGAGGCAGGCACACTAGGTGTAACTTTCTGGAAATACATTGTAATTTCTGTCTGACGTTTTTGCTTTTTCATTTCACTAAAAATGCTTTTATGTAGTACCAGTCCTTCTTCCACTGTTTGCTTCAGTTTCAGTGCCCAAATCAAGATCAGTCTTGCATAATTGAACCCCTTCTGCCAGATTGTCTGATGTCCATTTGTTTTCTGGCACTGCTGCTTCTACATCATCGTCTCATTGTCTGGCACTGGTTCAAAAGCACTCATCTCCATCAAGTGGTCTTCTGTTAATTCCTCTGGTGTGGTGTCTGTCAGCTCTTAGATTTCTCTAAGAACAATATTTTGAAACCCTTTACCCCTCACCTTTTTTTCCCCTACCTTATCCACAATCTCTTTCATGATTTCCTTGATAGGCTCTGTGTAAATACTGTGAAATCATGCACAACATCTGGACACAATTTTCTGTGGCAGGAATGTATTGTTTCAGATTTGCTGGCTTTGCCAGCCTTTTTTTGCACAGCAGTGATGGCATCTTCAATGGGGTAATCCTTCCAGACTTTCTCGATATTCTCTCTATGAGAGTTCTCTTCCATAGCGTTGACAATCCTTTCCATAGAGCACTATGGGTAATGAGTCTTAAAGATCCTTATGACCCCCTGATCCAGAGCATAAATTAGAGATATTGTGTTTGGAGGAAAGCAGACCATTTTATTGTCCTTGGTGTTGAACTCCTGGGGTTCTTGGTGGCCAGGGGCATTGTATAATATCAAAAGAACTTTGAAAGGCAGTCCCTTACTGGCAAGGTACTTCCTGACTTCAGGGACAATGCACCAATGGGACCAATCCAGAAAAAGGGTTCTCATTGTCCAGGCCTTCTTGTTGTACAACCAAAAGACTGGCAGCTGGTGTTTATCTTTTCCCTTCAAGGCTTGGGGTTCAGCAACTTTATAGAGAAGGACAGTCCTGATTATAAACTTGACTACATTCGCACAAAACAATAGGGTTAGACTCTCCCTTCCTGCGTTAAATCCTGGTGCTCACTTCTCTTCCTTACTAATAAATGGCCTTTGTGGCATTTTTGTTTTTACTAAAATAGGGCATTTTTGCCTGCATTAGAAACCTGTTCAGGCAGATACCCTTTCTCTGCAGTGATTTTTTCATTGCCTATGAGAACTCATCTGCTGCTTCTTGGTGAGCACAAGCTGCTTCTCCTGCTATCTTGACATTTTTTTTAGTCCAAACCTCTTTCTAAAATTATCAAACCATCCTTTCCTGGCATTAACTTCTCCAGTTTTAAATCCTTCATCTCCTTTTACTTTAAGTAAAGCCATGTAATGACTTAGCCTTTTCTTAAATCTTAGGAGTCTATAGGTATACTTTACTATAACAATCCTGAACCCACATAAAAGCTGCATTTTCAATATGAGATAAAAAGGTATTTCACAGAAAGTACAAGGTTTTCATGCCTGCTGGCATAGCTGCAGGGATAGCTTCACAAATTCCTTTTCCTTTTTGACAGTGGTCCTTACGCTGAATTCATTTATCTTGAAATGGCGGCAATGGGAGATGCAGGCTTCAATCAATCTATAGTACATATTAAGCACTTAAACTTTTTCTTGCAATGTCTTTTCTCTGTCATTTGGGAGCACTTCCAGCATCTCTAGGCGCACTTTATGGGTCCTATTGTATTGTTCAAGGCTTATGGTATTGCACTAAACATGATGAAAAATACATGAGAACTGTAAGAGATCACTTTTTACTGTAATAGGCAATTTGCTGGAGAGACAAACTGCTCACACAGAGATGATTATCCTCATGGTGGATACTTGTAACAGTTGAGCTCACCGCAATAGCAACAGGAGGTAGCTATGAAATTATTACAGTAATACAGTATGGACTATAGTTAATTTTATGCAGTTATGATTTCATATCACATCTTTACATTTTACATTTCTCTTTACTGTGAATAGCACAGTCTGTGTATGCATAAATTTTGACTTTTTATAATATGTGTATCTTTTTATGGTAGTAAATGATGAAATAGACTAGTATCTACATATATTTTATGCATTCATGACATACCTCATTTTTTCTTAATTTTATGATATTTCTAGGCCACATAGTTTGTGATTTTTTTCAAATTGTCACAAATCTCCAAAAATTTTTCTAATACATTTATTGAAAAAATTTTTCATCTAAGCAGACTTGTACAGCTCAAACTCATGTTGTTCAAGGTTAAACCGTATAAGAAAACCGCACTCATTGTGGGCATCATATACACAGATATAACCGTGTAAGTATAATCCATGTGTGTCTATATTAAAAAAATTATACTCATTTTAAAATATACTTAAATTATATAAATGCACTTTTTATGCTACAAAATATACTTCCAGATATGATTTTAAATAATTGTGTAATATTCTCTCATTTGATGTATAATAGCTTATTCAATTTTTCCCTATTTGGGGACATTTATGGTATTTTTTCCCATTTTAATAAATAACACTGTAATGTCCTTAGGAGCCATCTATTTCCTTGTTTTCTTAATTCCAAAATATTTAACTTGAGAAAATTGGCCAAGGTTTGCTGGAATTTCAATATGGCAAACCAAACAGAGATGAAGTTAGTTTGGAATAGAAGGGACCAGGAGTAGGAGTTGTCTCAGCTTCAGGCCTCCAAGGGGACCTGGTGAGATTGGCTCAAACCACGCTGGTGTTGCTTTTAAGGTCAGAATTGGCAGCAGGAGACAAATGCTAAGAGGGACATTTGTCTTGGGGGCAGAGAGGACACTGTCCTTGAGGAATGAAAGACTTGGCAAGAGCGAGATGGCAGGACCAGATACCAGCTGGGAGCCAAATATAATGGAGAACCTCAATTTTTCTGAAGTACACTTAAAAAGATAAATTATGCTTGTATTCATCCAGGCAGGGCTTTGGGTTGGAGGGTAAGAAACCCAACCAAGGCAGAGTTTATTGGAGGAGGCTGCACCTTTATGGGCAGTTGTGGACTCAGCCCATCACCAGAATTTAAGCAGCCACACTGCTTCTTGATCCTGGAAGAAAGCAGTTGTTTACTAGGCTGCCTGAATGTGCCCAGAAAGTCTGTGAGGCTGAGAAAACCTATTGAAGGTCCTCAATCCTTGCCTAGGAGGGAGTGAGGAAGGCTGTGATGAAGAAAGAAAACTTGTGTTCATTGAGTTTCTCACCTATGGGGCAGTGGGAGTCAGAGGGGTGGAGACAAGATGGAAATACTAGGCATAACCCTCTTCCTTAAACTTGTGGCCTTGTTACAGAGGCAACCACATTATGAAACTGATTATTAACCATGCAGGATACTGTTTATATATAGACCAGAGATGTAATAATTACTGTCTGAGGTGCCTGAGAGTTGGAGGACAGTAGTGGTGTATTGAGTTCAATGAGAATGTTGTGTTTTCTCTTTGCTGATAATCTAAGGAAAATCTTTTTATCAGTTAGAAATATATGCCTTCTAATTTGCTGTGATAGTTTGTAATTCAAAGATACAGACTAAAACTTTAGTTTCTTAGGTTAATGTTGTTCAAACTGGAGTCCAAAGCATGTTCTTGTGGGTCCATAAATTTTCTTAAAAATTTTAATTGTGGAAGATAGAAACCTTGAAGAATGGGTGGGCTCTGATAGGTACACAAGAGGGAGAAAGGGGCTTATGCTAGAGGAGAGGGTTTGATGTCAAGGATGAGCATGGTGCATTTGGGGTACCAGGGAATTTTAAGGATACAACAGTTTCAGAGTTTTAAATTCACCACCCTGATCATATGGCAGTAAATTGGGGAACACTTTTCCCTCTATTATTACCTGTCTCTTTCTGATGAGTACAGGAGCCTTAAGTCTTCTTGTTGAGAAGGTAACTCCCAGAGCCCTCACTTAAAGAATGAGCTTCTAACCCTCACATTACTGATTAGTGTCTAACATAAAATTTTTTCTTTGCCAAAATGTGAATTTTGTTTCCTCGGGAGTTTATTTCTGAGCAGTTAATGATTCTAATAGAGGCAACTAAAGGAAGGTCCATTGCACTGTCCCTCTGACTGTTTGCTAGGCACTCAGGAAGCAGGTGGTCCTCCAAGGAGTAGAACATTAAAGAGAAATTGTCTTTTTTTCCAGCCTAATCTTGCACCTTGACTCGGTTAGAGATTTGTTTCCCTCAAATATCCTTGCTGTCCTCTTGAGTAATTTTTCTTTTGTACAGTAAACATGCCAGATCAGTGGTCTTTATTCTTCTTCAATTTGCAGTATCGTTTTAATAGGTTTATTGGTAAAACAGAGTTTGTGTTTGTTAATTGCATTAGGTTAGATTGCAAAGTTATTTGTTCAGATGTAGTCCTGACAAGGGACTGTTCTTTTTAAATCTTTTTGAAGTAAAACTTTCTCTTTTATTCCTTTACAGATTCCAGCAAGATCATGGCAGAGCATAGCCACATCCCAAAACAGCTGGATTTACAAAATGGTAGCTTAGAGGAAGACTTTGTGGAGCATTCCCTTGAGAACGATTCCCACAACATGATGGAGAGCCTAAGCCCGAAGAAATACTCTTCCAGTCTGAGATTTAAAGCCAATGGAGACTATTCTGGCTCCTATCTAACCCTCTCACAACCCGTGCCTGCTAAAAGAAGCCCTTCTCCTTTGGGAACCAGTGTCAGAAGTAGCCCCTCCTTGGTCAAAATCCAGGGAAGCAGGCAGTTCTCTTGTGATGGAACTGACAAAAGTATTTCCATGAAACCTTGCACTCCTCTACTCGGCACTGCGCCCTCCCTCAGTGGATATCCATCTGGGAGAACGGACTTTGATCATTATACTGGCCGGGATGGTGATAGGGCCCTGAGGCTCTCAGAGAAGCCTCCCTATTCCAAATATAGCTCAAGGAATAAATCACATGACAATGTCTACTTTCTCGGAGGCCTGGAAGGTCGAAAGGCATCTGGCTCACTCCTGACCATGTGGAATGGAGGTTCTCTGAGCGATGCTGGCCCCTCTCCTGTCAGCAGATCAGGAGCAGCAAGCATGCCTTCAAGCCCAAAGCAAGCCAGGAAAATGAACATTCAGGACAACCTGACACTTCAGCCCAAGTTAACCAGACACAAGGAGCTAGCATCTGACAACATCGGTGTAAGAACTAGGAAGTATTCGGGCAGCAGCCTGAGTCACATGGGAGCCTATAGCCGATCGCTTCCCAGGTTGTACAAAGCCACAGAGAACCAGCTGACACCTCTCAGCTTGCCTCCAAGAAACTCTCTGGGCAATTCCAAAAGATCAAAACTTGGGGAAAAGGATCTACCTCATAGCATAATAGACAATGACAATTACCTTAATTTTTCTTCTTTAAGCTCAGGGGCTTTACCCTACAAAACCTCTGCATCTGAAGGCAACCCTTATGTAAGTTCCACCCTCAGTGTCCCTGCCAGTCCGCGAGTGGCTCGGAAGATGCTTCTGGCCTCCACCTCCTCCTGCGCCTCTGATGACTTTGACAGGGCTCCATACTCGGGGACGAGTCCAAGTAATTCGTTTCTTCCCGGAGAGCCGGACAGAGTGTTTGCGGCCAGAAGGAACTTCTCTTGTGGATCAGTGGAGTTTGATGATGCTGATTCGGACAGCCTCAGACAGGCCTCAGGAACGCCTCAGCCTGTCCTTCGGGAGCGGAAAAGCAGCATTAGCTCCATTTCTGGACGAGATGACCTGATGGATTATCACCGGCGGCAGAGGGAGGAAAGACTCAGGGAGCAGGAGATGGAGCGATTGGTAATCTTCATCTGTTGACCTCACTGTTCCATTGACCAGCATCTACAGGGCAGCCTTGGAGACAGACTCCAAGGATATGTGGGGCATAGAATTTCCATGTGCACCAGCCACTGCTGTTCCTTCCTAGACTCTCCTGCCATTCTTCCTCTTCCCAGATCACTACTATTAGGCACCTGTGGGTATTTTGAAAGGCTATAGGAGTTAGCTCCGCAGAGTTCTCACATTATAAATTCTTGAAAAACATCACACAGGTAGTTGTAAATTTTACTGAATTTCTTACAGGTCTTACAAACTTTTAAGACTGTGAGGAAATGTTGACTTGTATTATTTATTCATTAAATTTGCATCTGTGTGGTTATGATAGTAGTCAGTGAAATCATGACTTAGTGGGAACTAGGTAGTGAATTTGTCTTTATAGAAAATTGTCTGGAAAGTGAAAGGGTTGCCTCAATGGCATTCAAACTTTTTAAAATTCACTTCACAAAATTGAGTCGTCTTTCTCCATTTAAAATGAATTTATGCTTACTGTGGAAAATACTGAAAATAAGACAAAAAGAGACATCCTCTGAGAGTCCCACTAATCAATGAGAACAAACAATTGCATTTTTTCATTTTCTTTTAAGCACAGATTTTTTTCTTTTAGAATGAATATGTCAGAGATTATTTTGATTCATTAATGATTGATTAATGATTTCCTTAATAAAATAAGCCACAGCATGATAAATCTGGTTTACAAAAGTATAGGATTATCAGAAGTATTTTATTTACTAAAAAAAGTATGGCAGAATAAGATTTTTAAATCACATACAAAACTAGTTAATGCCTTACAGTACAAAAAAATGATAACCTTTGGATTACAATGGACAGAAACCATTTGACAAAACATGTTTGACATTTTAGAGCAAGAATCATTTGCATCACTCATAGTTTTTCATAAGTTGATGTCTATTCTTACAGAGCTTTAAAATATCCTAAGCAATAATAGTGAATGAAAACAAATGTGCATACCCCTAGAGAATTAGATATTCCTTGGATGGGTCAGTTAGATACTATGCCAGTATAAATTTCCCCTTTGTTTTCATAAATAGTCTCCAGAGATTATTGATGGTCAGAAAATGGCATTGTGTTTTGGCTTGATTCATTGACATAAACTCAGAAGAACTTTTGATTAGTATATAAAAGCCTTTTTGTATGCAGACAGCAAATTTAGTGCTATATTGTAATTCTCTGTAAGGCCAGAGAATTAACTTCTAGATAGATAATTTCTTAAGGAATCTAGGAGAGCATTTTCAACAGCTTCCGTCACTCCAGAGATCTTTCTTGAATGCATGCTCCTTGTTACTCTTCTATTCCAAGGATAGGCAACCAAACTCAAGAAATTTACCTCCTCTGGGTTTCATCTTTAGCATTTGTTAAGTGCTGGTGAATTTCTCTTTCCTCCAGATTCTCCAAATCTGCTAAGGCTTCTGGCAATCCAGGAAGTGACCTTCTTTACTATCTGTAAGGTTGGGCCGGTGTAAGTCACAAAAAGGCTCAACTTTTTGGGAGAGCTTTGTGGGTATTGCTCTAAATATGAAGTTATAACCCCTTACCCTTAATGGTGGGCTCGTCATAGCTGATGAAATGTGGCTCGTTTTAAAATTTGACACTCCAGGCTTGGCCTTGGTTGCATAGTCTCTTTGATTACGTCCCAGTAAAAGGGACAACATATTCTTAATTTTTAATTTTGTTAAACTTTTAGTCATAAAACAGCTTCTGAAGGGATGGCGGATTCTGATTTAGCTGGCTAGTACTGTCTTAGTCTTGTCTATGCAATGCCAGCTCAGAAGCCTCTATCCATACGTCTATTCTTTGAAATATCAGGAGTTAAGAGTACCTGGTAAAGTGCTATTCACGAAGCTCTGAAACTGTCTTTCTTTATCAAAGACATATTGTAGTTTTTAGGCAAACACAAGAGAAAAGTAGAGACCACTTGATAAATGTAAGAGTAAGTGGCTATGGTAAACAGTATCAGCATGAAGGGAGTTAAAATCCTTTATTAGGGTATAAGACGTTGGTCTTATTTAATCAGTGTTTCCCCTGAGGGTAAGAACATAATTACAGAGAGTAAGGGCATTGAAATATTTGGGGCCTTTCTGTAAAGTACACAATCTTTGAACGTTATTAGTAGTAATATTTTACCTGTGCAAAATTATCCTAGAGAAGGCTGAGCTTTTCATTTGATTTGACAAATTTTCTTACACGATTCTTGATAATATTGGGCCACTTAAAACTAAGGGGTATAACAAACAAATGTAATTATTTCTAGCATCGTTCTTTTTGTAAGGTGAAAGAACAAATCTTTGTAATTGCCCAGAGGTCCTCTGGGAAAACCTAAAGATAGTTTGGGTATAAGGTATCTTGGAAAAAATGTTTTTTTCTGAATTTAGGGTCTGTCTGATCTTGAGAAAGCAGAATCAAATATCAATCAGAGCAGACCCGTTGAATAATATAGGATTGCGGATACCTGAGAATGGTGAATGTTTGCAGTTTGTCTAGTTAATAAAATGATAATAGATTATTTTATGGTAAGCAGGAAACTTTAAATCATCCAGAAATGGGGAACTCTTTTATTTTAAATATGCAAGGACATATCTTAATTAGCACAAAGCACAAAAAGTTACCCTTGTGAGAATCTCTGTTCTCTGGACAGATTTCATAGAATAACCTTTTACTATGTTTTGTAAGTATAGGCTGATTTTTTCCAAGATCGGTCTGTCATTTCAATAGAGATAACTACATTTTAGTTTTACATTAACAGGGTGCCTCTCATACATTTTATTTTATTTTATTTTATTTGGAAATTGTGCTCAAATGGACATATTGCAGAACGTAATTACTATTGGTATAAAAAGATTTGCCACAATTATATTTCAGTTTAGGTTAGCACAAATTTTATAATTGTCTTAATCTTATGGAAGTAATCTTAGCTTATATTTTCAGTAAATTAATAGAAGACATTTAAGAAGTTCAGATAAATGAGTCTCTTTATCATAAAACAAATCTAAATCTTTTTTAAAAAATGAAATTATGCTTATATTATATTATAAACTGATAAAACAAGGAAAAGACATAGCTGTTTTTTAAACCAAATTATCAAATTGGTCTGATTTGTGTAAGGATTCATTTTAAGTGTGCAAACTTGTTTTCTAATGGGGAAAAAATGCTTCTAAGTCAACAATTTTGATAAGAAAGGTCTTTTTCTTAAAAGGAGAGCACACTTACAGCATTAGAATTTCACCTTATTTTGGAATTTGGGAAATGTTATATCTATTAAATACTTGTTAGTCTCTACAAACCAATCAGAACTGCAAAACTCCTCTATTTTAGTTTATTATCCTCAGGAGACAGGAAAATATTTCCCCTATACACAATGATTTTTTTCTCAGGTACAGAGACAAAGAGCTCATAGCCTAAGTCCTACAGCTTCAACTACACAGCAAAAATAAATGCTGGAACATAAAAATCTCACTCCTCCAGATCTCAAAAGACTGTTTTTCCATTGGTCACAAAATATTTTCCTGAGCTAAGTGTATAAATAAAAAAACCGACAAACAAATTACAAACAGCAAAAACAACAAACAAATGCTCCATCATCTCTCACCTGACCAAGGCTAGATTTCGTTGCTACCTGACAGAGCACCAAGTGGTCAGACTGCAAAACCAGATTCTAGTCTGTGCTGCCATCAGTGGGGATAACAATCAGTTGTGTGCAGACCAAAACCCCGATCCAATTTGACCAGGGATCAAAAACAAAAGCAAAAGCAGAGAGTCAGTAAAACAAAAATTGTACATAATAGTGAATCAGTGAAGGTAAAGTTCTACTGCCATTGGGATTTACTCCAGGAGCCAAGAGAAGATGTGCCTGGGTTTGCAGCCCATGAGATAGTCTTCATGGCCAGTGCAGTTTCATTGACTCTACAGGATGAGTCACTTGAACATTTCATTGGGACCTCCAATTTGTCAAAGCATAATTTTCAAAAAGTAAACACAACTCATGTAAATAAAAATGAATAGAGGCCAAAGAGCTGTTTAACTTATTGATGAGGAAACCAAATGGAGTAAATCTGATTCACTAAGCGGAATATCTGTAGTATTTTTAGCTCTGCTGTGATAATATCAGTGTTCTATCTGGATCTTTCTTTATTTGTTCAATCTTTATTTTAAAGCTAAGGGTAATTTTATTGAGTATTAAAGATTGAACCATAATTATGAACCTCCAAGGACCTATGATGAGGTAATCCACTTTGAGTCTATATTAAATAGCCTCCAGCTGTTATACTATTTGAGATGTTTAGGTTTTTTTCTTTAGAGTTTTTCTTCTTTCTTTCTTAAGAGCTCTTAGCTGCCAATTCATGCTTATGTCATTATGGCAAACTTTTCTTTCTTTTTTTATGATTTTATTTTTTTTATTTTTATTTATTTATTTATTTTTTGAGACAGAGTCTCGCTCTGTTGCCTGGGCTAGAGTGAGTGCTGTGGCGTCAGCCTAGCTCACAGCAACCTCAAACTCCTGGGCTTCAGCGATTCTACTGCCTCAGCCTCCCGAGTAGCTGGGACTACAGGCATGTGCCACCATGCCCGGCTAATTTTTTCTATATGTATTTTTAGTTGGCCAGATAATTTCTTTCTATTTTTAGTAGAGGGGGTCTCGCTCTTGCTCAGGCTGGTCTCGAACTCCTGACCTCGAGCGATCCACCCGCCTCGGCCTCCCAGAGTGCTAAGATTACAGGCATGAGCCACCTCGCCCGGCCTTTTTATGATTTTAGAAACAAGATATTAAGCTTTGATTTAGAATGTTCTAAACTAAGAGTTACTAAGTGCAAATGAGGTCTTGAGAGGGTCCTGTGCACATGACGTGTGTGTGCACTTCGGTTTGTAGACCTTGTGACATCCATTTGGGCTGGTGAGCAGTCATTGTAACTCCCTCATTCTGAGCTATGTCCCAAGTAGGGGGCATTAATGGATAAGGTGTCTGTAGAGGGCTGAGATGCTGATTATTTGGCAAATTAGATGTTTTAGAAGCTAGAGATATCGTTATAGAGTACATAGGATATTCTTTTATTCACCTCATTTGATACTTGCATATCTCCAATAATCCAGAGGTAGTGATGGTATCCAGGGCCTCTTAAGGTCCAGGTTAGTGAAAATCATTTCAGGAAGAAAAAGAGAAAATAAAAAACTTGAAGTAAATCCTTCTGCTGTTAAGAGTATTCATTTGGTTATGTTGCCAGAGGCATCTGTGTTCTATTGTGGAGAACCAGTGGATTCCCACAAATTGCATTGTAGCAATCCAGGGTTTTCTTCCTGCAGTGCCTTGGTAAACAGCACTGTCGTCATTTAGAACTATGCAGGGCCACAATTGAGACTTATTTCTCAAAGATATAATGTGATGCCAGCTCTCATGAAGCACCATAAGGTTTTCTGATTTTTTACATACTCTACCAATATGCATTCCCTGAAGATAAGATTGGCTTTCTTTCAAGGCACATTTTAATATTTCCATGGTGTTATGTGAATAGGTGAAATGTCTGGGTCAGCAATTCTCTACTGTTTGGAAGGTGTTTTCTTCTTATAGCTCCTATGAAAACACTTTATAACTAAAGAATTTTAATTTGTAGGACACTGGGACCATGCCTGTTGTGCTCGCTGCTGTATATTCACCTCTTAACCAGATGACTGGAGTACAGGAAGCATTGTATACATGTTTCTGAAAATAGTAATTGAATGTTTTCAATTCCCATTCATGACATTCATCATGGCTTTCCTTATTCTGTGGCTGTAGGCTGCACCCCTGGTTCCCATGCAATCAATATGCATTTCCTTCCAGGTAACGGTGAAACTCTATACAAAAGAATGGGAATATTTCAACATAAATGCATTCTTTTTGCTTCCAAAAAAGGGGGAAACCCCCTTCCAACTTTCAATTAAAAATAAAAAAATGAAAATCAGTTATTTTTCTTTACTTTGAGAATTCTGTAGCATTCTTTCTAAGAATTGGTGCTCTCCAAGGTCATACAAAAACCAAGGCTACAGGTCCCGGAGTCTTACTTGTGTACTGCTAAACAGACAGTAGAGCTAATGTTTCTAGAATTAAGTGAAAGTATATTTGAGCATATTTATTTAAAGAGTTTTGGTATTTTAAAAAACAAATATATATGTTCTCTAATCTCCCAGAGGTGGTCAGTTGCAGATACTATTTTAATGATCAGGGAGTAAACAAGTTGGTATTAATTTTATAATTGGGAAATATTGTTTAGGAACTCAAGACTAGTGAGCATTATCAGGTGAAAGTTACTCCACTTATAGATGTATTTTGCTTCTCTATTTGCTTCTTGCTGTCTTCTCTTCCTAGTGACTCCTGACCCTAAAAAACAACTTGAGCATTCAGACCTTTTTGGCTGTGCAGAGCCGTTCTGTAAGTTTGACAGCTTTTTGTTTGTTTGGGTAGCAGAATGGCCAATGTTAAGAGAATGCTTATTGTTGTTTAGTCATAGCATTAACCTTTAAAAAAAAAAAAAGAATGTCTTTGAAATAGGAAGGCAAACTTAAGTATTGAAAATTATTTTGTCCTCCAGTCTGACTTGAAAAAAATCTCCTGTCTGATGTGGCACTTCCGCTTGCTACATCCTGGCTGTAGTTTTAATTTTTTAACAAAATGGTTGTACTAGTGGAAAGAAGCCAGTTTAACTGCAGATGCAAGGAGAGGTTTGTTTGCTAATCAAATACACTTAGTGGCTCAGACTTTTTAAAGGGGTACTTAGAAATGATGACTTTCTTCCTATATTTTGGGTTAGAATGGCAATTGTTACATTAATTTATTTAATCTTTAGAGTCATCCTAATCCTTAAACTGAATTGTTTCTGTGGAGCCCTTTTCTTAAGTCTAATGGTTAAAAAACAGCCAATTCTCTGCCTTCTTTTACTTTCATGCCTTGCTTAAATGGTTTATAGGATCTAGCTCAGAAATATAACGTGAGTCACAAATGTGAGCCATGAGTGTAATTTTAAGTTTTCTTATGTTAAGAAAAGCTAAAAAAAAAAAAAAAAAAACCTGGTATAATGAGGTATAATAACTGGGCAGCACAGAATTAAATTGATGATGCTATCTACTGCCTAAACAAGCTATCCATTCTCTAGGTAAATAGCCTTCCTTTGTTTCTAAATAAAGTAAGAGTAAATCTATAACCTATGGGTATAATAAAGAAGAATATTATCTGTTATTAGATCACCTTGGGTTATTAGAGAATAAAGCAAGGACTGTCTCTCTGCAAATAGCTGGCATCTTCATTAATGCTATTAATATTGAAGAAATTAATCATTAGCAAATTAGGACTGCCAATTGTCCTCAGTTAACTAAGAGTAAAAAAAGTTGCCACATTTTTTTTCTTTTTTTCTTCTTTAATTGGAAAGATAGATGGGCATGGGCAGAAAAGGAGTGGAAAGGGAAAAATTAGCATTTAGCAATAATCTAATAACTTCACATGGGGAAACACAGAGCTGAAGTCTTAATGTAATTCTATATTGCAATAGTGTATGGCAATTGCTATTAAAAGTAGGTTCCTTGTACTCAGAGCAAATCCTTGGTTCTTGTTAGAATGGCAGTACAAGCTATTGCCTCTTGATGGTGCCACGCATTTAAAAATCCTTATCGGAGTCTGAGCGATGTGTGTTCTGAATCTTAGCATAGTTTAGCATTCTCGGGCTAATAGCTGAAATATAGAAGGCAACTTAGACTAAAAAGAGGTCCTGTATGTCACCATGTCAGTTATGGAAGAAGTCTCATTCTTTTTAAAAATGATAAACCATGCAAACAATTATTTTTAAATAGGAAATAAAGCTCAAATAAAATTTATATGAAAATGTACAAACTAAATGAAAATTGAAAATATATCAATATCAACAAGTATATGGGAGCAGAGGTATATGAGGGAGGACTATAGACTGTTCATAGTAAAAGAGGTCCTCATATTTGTTGTCAGATTACTTGTGTATCTAAATTAAAAGCCTACTATTCAGCTACCTTTCTTTAAAAATTTGTCATCACCTGATAGGTTTAGTGATTGTGTTGGCTAATTCTTATAATGTGAACTTATCTTCCCCAGTTCTAGAAAATATTATGAGAATATTTGCTGTGGAGAATATTTTTAAAGTTTAAGATTTAAAAAAAATCCAAAACAAATGTTACAATAGAAACATATTCATCACCTTCTCAATGGAAAAATTTTATTTCAGCCACCTCAATGTGCAGGTGAAGACCTATTAAAAGGCACTTTAGAAAAAAATTAAACACTTGATTTTGAAGATTCACATGCAGTTATAAGAAAAATTCAGAGAGATCCTGTGTACCCTTTACCAAGTTTCCTCCAATGGTAACATCTTGCAAAACCATAGTCCATTATCTGCAGTCAGGATACAGAACAGTCCTGACTCGGTAAGGGTCCCTCTTCGGTAAGGGTCCCTCAGGGTGGCCTTCTATAGCCACGCCCACTTCTCTCCTCCTTAACCTCTGATAACCGCTGATCTCTTTTCCATTTCTGTAGTTTTGCCATTTCAAGAAAGTTACATGAATATAACCATATAGTATGTAACTTGTGGGTTTGGCTTTTTTCATTCAGCACAGTTGTCTGGAGATTGAGCCAGGTTGTTGCATGTTGCTTCGCCTTCCTCAGGTCTAAGAATGGGCCGCGAGGCAAAATGAAATCCGGGGAACACACTTCTTTGTGTTTCCTTGGGTTTCTGGGCCCCTAGCTTGTCTGTCTTCTTTGCACCTTTTGGAATCTCCTTCCGCTTGTCTTCTATATGATGTGTGGGGTTCTTAGTTATATGTAGGAGGAGGAATAGGGAAAGTATACCTACTCCATCTTCCCAGAAGCCAAAGTCAGTGAGATTAGTTTTTTAAAGTTGAGAACAGTGACTGCAGGGAGGAATCTTTCTGTGGGGTATGTTCTATTGAAAAATTTTGGTTTGGATACATTTGACGTTTTTTATTCAAAGTCGCCAAAACCATATTTCAGCTCTGGTATTGTAATTTGGATTTTAAGAAAAGACAGAATTTTAAGAAAATGCTGAGTAGAATGAAAAGGAACACATTTCTCATATATTTACTATTCTTTCATTCTGATTATGTTATAGAATAACAGAGCTGGAACTTTGAAAGGCCATCTTTTACACCAGATCATGAAGACCAAGGCCTAAATCATGTTAGGCAGAGATTACAATTTTACAAGTTGTCCTGGGAGAAAGGAAAATATACAGGCATACCTTGGAGACATTAGTGGTTCATTTTCAGGCCACTGCAATAAAGTGAATAACCCAATAAAGCGAGTCACACAGATGTTTTGGTTTCCTAGTGCATATAAAAGTTATGTTTACACCATATGTAGTCTATTAAGTGTGTAATAGAACTATGTTTAGAAAAGATAAATACCTTAATTAAAAATACTTTATTGGTAAAATAAAATGCTAACAGTCATCTGATCCTTCAGCAAAGCATAATCTTTTTTTTGGTGGAGGGTCTTGCCTTGATATTAATGGCAGCTGACTGATCAGGTTGGTGGTTGCCGAAGGTTGGCAGTTTCTTAAAATAAGACAACAATGAAGTTTTCCATGTTGACTCTTCCTTTCATGAAAAATTTCTCTGTAGTATGCAATGCTGTTTGATAGCATATTACCCAGAGTAGGACTTCTTTCAAAATGGGAGTCAATCCTTTCAAACTCTGTTGCTGCTTTATCAACTAGTTAGGTTTGTATAATATTCTAAATCCTTTGTTATTGTTTCAACAATGTTCACAGTATCTTCAACAGGAATAGATTCTGTAAGTCCTAATCGTTAAAGTTTTATCATGAGATTACAGCAATTCACTTACATCTTCACACTTCACTTCTTATTCTAGTTCTTTTGCTATTTCCACCACATCTGCAGTGACTTCTTCCATTGAAGTCTTGAGTCCCTCAAAGTCATCCGTGAGGGTTAGAATCAACTTCTTCTAAACTCCTGTTAATGTTGATACTTTGATGTCTCATGAATTACACAAATGTCCTTAATGGCATATTGAGTGGTTAATACTTCCCAGAAGGTTTTCAACTTATTTTTCCAAGATCCATCAAAGGTATCATTATCTATGGCAGCTGCAGCCTTAGAAAATGTACTTTTTAAATAATAAAACTTGAAAGCCAGAATTACTCCTTGATCCATGGGCTGCAGAATAGAGACTGTGTTAGCAGGCGTGGAGACAACATTAATCTCCTCATACATCTCCATCAGAGCTCTTGGGTGACCAGATGCATTGTCAATGAGCAGTAATATTTTGAAAGGAATCTTTTTTCCTGAGCAGTAGGTCTCAACAGTGGGCTTAAAATATTTGGTAAACTGGCTGGGGGTGGTGGCTCATACCTACAATCCTAGCACTCTGGAAGGCTGAGTCAGGAGGATAGCTTGAGCTCATGAGTTTGAGAACAGCCTGAGCAAGAGCGAGACTCTGTCTCTACATCTCTACTAAAAATAGAAAAACTTAGCCAGGCATGGTGGTTCGTGCCTTTAGTCCCAGCTACTCAAGAGGAGGATTCCTTGAGCCCAGGAGTTTGAGGTTACGGTGAGCTAGGCTGACACTATGGCACTCCCCAGGCAATAGAGGGAGACTCTTGTCTCACAAAAAAAAAAAAAAAATTCAGTAAACCATGCTATAAGCAGTTGTGCTGTCATCCAGGCTTTGTTATTCTACTTACAGAGCACAGGCAGATTTAGCATAATTCTTAAGGGTTCTAGGATTTTTGAATAGGAAATGAGCATTGGCTTCAACTTAAAATTACCAGCTACACTAGCCCCTTGTGTCCTTTGAAACTTTGAAGTCACACATTGACTTCTCTTTACTAGCTATGAAAGTTGTAGATGGCATCTTCTGCCAATAAAAGACTTTTTTGTACATTGACAATCTGCTGTTTAGTGTACCCACCTTAATCAATGATCTTAGCTAGATCTTCTGGATAACCTGCTGCAGCTTCTTCATCAGAACTTGCTGCTTCACCTTGCACTTTTATGTTATGAAGTTGGCTTCTTTCATTAAACTTCATGAGCCAACCTCTGCTAGCTTCTAACTTTTCTTCTGCAGCTTCCTCACCTCACTCAGCCTTCAGAGAATTGAAGAGAGTTTGCTCTGGATTAGGGCTTTACGCCGGATGAGGCTTTGGCTTAAGGGAATGTTGTAGTTGGTTTGATCTCTCCAGATCGCTAAAACTTTCTTCATATCTGCAGTAGAGTTGTTTTACTTTCATATCATTCATGTGTTCACTGGAGTAGCACTTTTAATTTCCTTCAAGAACTTTTTCTTTCTTTCTTTCTTTTTCTTTTTTTTTCCCCCCGAGATAGTATCTTGCTTTGTTTCCAGGGCTAAAGTGCAGTAGCATCATCTTAGCTCACTGCAGCCTCAAACTCCTGGGCTCAAGTGATCCTCCTGCCTCAGCCTCCTGAGTAACTGGGACTATAGGCATGTGCCACCATGCCTGGCTTATTTTTCTAGTAGAGACAGGGTCTTGCTCTGTTGTTCAAGCTGGTCTCAAACTCCTGGTCTCAAGCGATTCCTCTCCTCTGTCTCCCAAAGTGCTAAGATTACAGGTATGAACCACCGCACCCAGACAAGAACTTTGTCTTTACATATACAGCTTGGCTGCTTGGCGCAAAAAGTCCTAGCTTTTGGCCTATCTCAGCTTTCAACATGCCTTCCTCACTAAGCTTAATCATTTCTAGCTTTTGATTTAAAGTGTGAGACGTGCAACTCTTCTTTTCACTTAAACACTTAGAGGCCATTGCAATGTTATTAATTGGCCAAATCACAATATTGTTGTGTCTTAGGGAATAGGGAGACCTCAAGAGAGGGAGAAAAACAGGAGTGGTGTCGGAGGAGCAGTCAGAACACACACACCCTTTGTTGATTAAGTTTGCCGTCTTATATGGGCATAGTTTGTGGTGCCCAAAGCAATTATAATAGTAACATGAAAGATCATTGATCATAGATCACCATAACAGACATAATAATAATGAAAAAGTCTGAAATATTGCAGGAATTACCAAAATGTGACAGAGTGATGTGAGGTGAGCACATGCTGTTGGAAAAATGGTGCTGATAGACCAGCTCATTGCAGGGTTGTCTGGAACCCTCAATTTGTAAAATATAATTATCTGAGAAACAGAATAAAGCAAATACAATAAAATGAAGTAGGTGTATAGTTACTTTCCTAACATTATTCTCAAATTTAGAAAGAATACATGCCATTGTTTATGTTACATTCCTATACCTAAAATTTTATAACATGCTTTTTAAATTTTAGCACATAGTATTTTCCATGTGATAGGTCTCATAGTCACATTATAGTACTTTCAGCTGATATGTAATAGTTCACCCTCTTTTTTTACATGTAGACTTTCCTACTTTTTTTACCCTGGCAACTTCTTTATGCATTAAAAAAATCCTTATTTTTTAAAGGATAGTGTATATTTTCAAATGTGAAGATTTACTTAAAGATCTTTATACTTCTTATACACTTACTTTTATTGAACAAAATAAAATATTACATAAAATATTAAAAACTATTTTAATGGGTTGTGTTTTATAGACTATGGTCTTTCAGAAGAAACAAGCAAAAAGATCCTCTGGAACTTGGTTAAGCTAAAGTGAAAATGTAAACAGACGACAATGCCATTAAATTTTGCTGTGTTTTCTTTAATGGTGCAGAGCAGTCACATAATTTGTTTAACAGAAGGGGCTCAGGCACCTTGTAGATTTTCCTCTGGAATACTGTCCATGGAAGAGTAAAAACATCTGGCATTTTTTTAGATGCTATGTGGAAATTATGATTATATCGATCATATGAATTCCTATCTTTATGGCCAGTGCTTTTCAGTCAATAGGGAGAAATGCATTTTTCCCCTTAAAATGTTATGGAGTCATCCATAATGGACATTTTCCTTCAAATGATATCTTTCAGTATTTTAAGAATAGTTCACCTCCAACCTTAACATTTTTTTTAAGAGTAGAACATTTTATATACCACGTCTGCTGGTTAATTTTAAATGGCAAAATGATGCAAAAAGGCATCAGAAAAAGGACTAAAATATAGTTAAGTGGTATAATAATTATGGTCACAGATTGACTTGATTCTGCCCAACAAAATGCAGAGGTAGAAAAAGTAAGTCAAGAAGACATTCTTGGCTAAAAAGTTAACAGGATTAATTAAATCAAGTTGTATTACTTTAGAACATGTTTAATCTAAATGAAAACAAAATAAATAAACATTACTTCATCATATATAGGTATTGATCTATAGAGATGTTATATGTTATTGAATATATTAATTAAATACATTTATTAAATGTATTAATAATGAAATATATTTTATATTTATGTCTATTTTTAAAGTACAAACTCCTTCTAAAATAAAGACATAGCCAGAAATAGTAGTAGAGGCAAGTGGGTTTGAGAGAGTTGTTGACACACAGGTGAGTAATAGTCATTTTTAAAAACAATCAGTTGTGTAAGGAATTGATTTATGAGATGAGATTAAAAGAACTGAATTTCTTTGTCTGAGTATGAGTAAAGGCAGGATATGACAAGCCTCTCAGGTATTTAAGTGATGCATGCACTCGATAGGATGGGGACACTCATGACCTCTGAAGTTGAAGGTGGAGCCAGGGGCAATGTGACTAGAAGCCTGGCTTTTATGTCAAGCGTGAAGTGTGTGCACCAAATAGGAGAATGGTTTGTTTTTTTTTTGGAGAGTAGCTCTTTCTAGAAGCTGCTCCACTAGATTTAATTTGCTGGAGGGAATATATGTTGCCCCATATTGGGATAGAGGTACCAAATGACAAGATGCTTTCCTCCCCAGCCTACTCCGGCAACTGGGCAGAGCTCTACTGCCAGGGGCAGAGGTATATGGACCACTGGGCAGGGAATCTGGGGCCCTGGGGGAATCTTCTCTCTCTCCAGATTGCCAAAGGAACCCTGTAGTGGTGTGGGTGTAGAGGTGTGGGTTTTTTGCAGGGAGACATTTGGCTACATGGCATATTTTTTCCTGTATTTCCTTTCCCTGAAGACAATTGAGTTTGGTTTTTAGTTTTGCTTGTTAACCAGTATTAGAGATGGTTCCCCAGGGCCTATAAGACAATCATCTATTTCACTTTGAACTTTTGGTGGAAACCATCTTAATCATGATTGACAAACGCTGAGCACCTACCACAGGACAGGCACCAATTTTAGACTTCATAGCATATAATATGTAAAACATTCTCCATTGTTGACCAAAACATTGTTATGTGGCGTAGATGCATACACAACAGTGGTCCCATATAATATAATCTGTATTATTAGATTATAATACCATTTTTTACTGTATCTTTTCAATATTTAGATATGCAAATACTTACCCTTTTGTTACAATGGCCTACGGTACAGTAACGTGCTGTACAGGTTTGTAGCCTAGGAGCCATAGGCTATGCCACACTTCCTAGGTGTGTAGTAGGCTGTACCATCCAGGTTTATGTAAGTACATGCTACCATGATAAAATCACCTAATGATGCATTTCTTAGATCGTATCCCTGTCATTAAGCAACACATGACTGTATATGTACATATATATGTAAATCTTCATGATAACACAATAAGGTAGATACTCTAGTAATCCCCTGTTTTATACATGAGAAAACTGGGACACAAAGAAACTGACTAACTTGCCCAGGGTCCCACAGGTAGCTACAGAGCCAGGATTCAAACCCAGGCAATCAGGCTCCAGAGTTCATGCTCGTAGCCACTTGGCACAGTGGAGAGAGGAGGACTAGACAGATGAAGATAGAGGAGGGAAGTCAGAGGTTTAAAAAGACATAGATATATTTCTCCCTTACACTCCATGGGTTAAAAGAGGCCTCTGCTCCACATTTCCTCACTCAGGGCCCAGGCTGATGAGGCCAGAGCCACCTGGAGCGACACTCTGCCATGGCAAAGCAAGCATGTGATGAATCATGTACTGGCTGTTCATGCAAAGATGAGACACATCGCTTCTCAGAAATCTGAGACCGTATCTGTTAGAGTTTGCAAGTGGGGAAGAGAGGGACCATCTTACCCTGTGCCCAGAAAGAGGCTAACTGATCACAATAGCCCCAGTTACTACCCCTAAAAGATTCATCTCTAAAACAAATAGACTGAGCCATTGCTTCTGTCTTCCCCCAAGACTGTCCTACCTGAGATATCAGAATTTGTATATGGAATCCTGGAAATTCTGCACACTTGCTGTCAGTCTCACCTCTTTTCATTCTGCTGCTCACTTTTGGACCAGGATTCCGGACTCTTGCTGGTGTACCCTATGTATTTATTCAAAAGTTTATTTGGAGCTCTTGGGATCCCTGAGTCCTGATATAAAGAGAAAGAAAGTTGGCCCATTTCTATGCAGCTACCTCATCCCCCCTCCTCCCAAATGATCCCATCTCTCTAGCCACATGCTAGTTGCTGATCTCTGAGCACACCATGGCATTCCCTATGGCTCTATGCCTTTGCTTCCGTGGTGCCTTTCCAGAAATGCCCTGCCCACCCCACTGTCCCAACAGACCAGAAAGACTTATATTTATCCTTGAGGATTCAACTCAAATTTGCTTTTCTGTAATTTTTGTGTATTGCTTCCTCGTATGTAAATCCTTAAGTTTTCTGTAAACGTCTGTTATCACTGTTTCTGTGACTAATCACCTATTTATACTTCCTTTTAAGGATTTCAGGGTAGAAGTGCTGTTTTGTGTTCATCTGTGTATCAGTAGCACATTACTAGACAGTGAGTAACTTAATAGATCTTTGTTGAACTGAAGATTATGAAGGTTATGGAGACATTGAAGCCTTACCATTACCAGAAGTAAAGTAAAGAGAAGTAAAGTCATACTCATCCTAAAAGAAAAAAAAAATACATCTCCTTTCAACTAAATCATATTTGGCCATTAAAGGTTGACACTTTTGTTTTATGTAATAAATGGCCCAACATACTTAATTTAACAAAAGAATTTTAACAATGATTTCACCTGTGCTTAAGCATCAGCAGTTGGTTTTCTGCAGAATTTGGGTATTTATGCAGTATATAGACAGTCCTGTAGCCCAGACTGGCTGGTGTTGGATACGGGGGACTGGATGGGTTTAGGAGATGGCTGGTGTTCCCCTCCTGGAGGTTGTGAAGCTGCGGCGGGGTGATGTCAGACACTTTGCTCTGAAGACAGAAGAAAGTTTTGAGGAAAAAAAAAACGCTTCAGCCCACGACTCTTTTGTTTTTTCCTTTACCTCTAAGGGAAAAAAATTGCACATCATTTTCTTCAGGTACATTTTCTAAGATGTCGTGTCCCCTTCAAAGCTTTCTTTGATATATGTGGGATATGGAGATGAAGAAAAGGAAAAATGGGAAGGGAGAAAAAATAAAAAATGTATTTAGAATAACTGTATTCAAAGTTACCTACTTTCTAAATTCTTAGCACCAGTGTTTTGGTGCCTTTAGGTACTTAGTCTCTGTACTGGTGGCTTTCTAGGAGAAGGAACAGTAGATTGCTGGTTTGGAAAGCAGGATAGGATTTAGAGATCGCCAAGAGGGCCGCCTCCTGACTTAGCAGATTACTAAGGGAAGATTCAAAAAAAAATTAAATTTTAGATAGGGGGCCAGACATCTCAGTTTGCCAGGACCAATCCCAGTTTGTACTTGATGTTCCAGCAAAATTATTAATAGTGCCCTCTTTGATTTTCAGAGTCATAGTCTGGAATGGTATTCCTGGTTTTGGGGTCATGCAGGGCGAAGGATATTGGTGTGATGAATGGGAAGGAAAATAACTCCAGAATGAAGATGGTGAAAGGAGAATTATCTTATGAGAGTAATTTCTGTTCAGAGTTTTCCTTAAAAGGCTTCTTGTAGTGCTTTCTGAAATGCCTTGCAGACTTTCTTCTGACGCACTTCTTGACATCAGTTTATTTTTCTTTGGTGCAGCTTTTATGGGGCCAGTGTGTCTCGGTGCAGCCTGAATTTCTTTAAAATTTGTGGGCAGCCATGCTGCATGTGAGTGTGATTCAAGCTTGGACAAATTGGCTGTGAATGGGTTGATAAGAATAGAGAGAAACACATACCAGTAGACCAAACTTCCTGTGCACAAGCCTTTGAATACTGTGTTTCACTCTCTGAAATAGCATTCATCTTAAGGATGGGATCATTTATTCCCTCTGGAATTAAGCAATACCATTGGCAGCAAAAGAAACTATTTTGGGAAGGAGATGTGGGAGGAATTTTGCTATGTATTCCAGGCTAGGCAGAAGTACCTTTCATGCTTTTGAAGACTGCACTGTTCATTAGAGCCCTGGTATTTGGAAGTTGACAATTTTTAGATACTCTGAAACATAATTAGTGCCAAGGCTAATGTATGCATAGTATAATCTACAAAGATTAGTGAAGACTGAGTTCAGATGCTTCAATTTAACTAGATGGCAGAAAAGGAAGTTTTCTTTGGTGATTAGCCTCTGATAGAGATGCTGTTGAGAAGTAAATTTAACATCTTGTCCCTGCCCCTCTTTTCACATATGCCCCTGTAGGTTGTTTTTGCAGAATCCCGTGTAGACTTTTCCAAACTGTTGGAGAAGTCTAAAATAATGCAAGGAAGGCTGTGTCCCCCTATTCCCTCCCTATAATGCTGAGGTGGGTAGGGCTTGGCAGTTGGTGGCAGCTGCAGAGATAAATAAGCACCAGGGCTCCTGGATGGACAGGGTGCAGAAGAGCCTGGGGATGAGGGTGTGTATTCGGGCGTGCCTGCCCTGGGAAGAGGCCATGAGGACGGAGCTGCAGCTGGAGTCCAGAAGTTCAGGAAGTGAAAGGGAGGTGCGAGCTTATAGCAACTAGTTTAAAAATCCTTTTGATCAAGCTATTGCTCTTTTGTTTTTGGGCGGTGGGGATGCCTACTTTAGAGAGTAGATGTAAGTCATATACACATTAAATGACTTCTATTTTGTCATTTAAATAATGTATTTAATGGAACCCAAGGAGTTAGGTCAGTCAGTTCCTACTTGACTTTTCTACATGTTACAATTTCCACTAATAAACAGCTAATTGTCTTCTGAATTTTGTCTTTACAAATTAACGACAATTGGAATGAAAACAGCAGCCCAGTGCTGCTTAGTATTTTCCTATTTTGTTACTGATAAGCAGTATGGAAAGTGTTTTTCTATGCAGGGCTTCTGATGTCTCCTCTCAATATGGTAAATGTAATCACAACAGATGGTTTTTGTTTTTAATTCTTTTTCACTTTGGCATTGGAATTAATGTGAAGGTTAAAGATGTTGAGGTGCCCTACCTCAAACAATGCTGTCTAGGCTTATGAGAAGCATTTTGTAAATTATATACCATTGTTCACAAATATGTAATTAATTTACTTAAAATTAAACATCATGAATGTCTACCTGTTTTGCATGGGGAGTCTGGTGCAATGTCAGTGACACTATTGTAGACATCAATGGCCTATATATTGATTTTCTAAAAAAAAACAAATGAAGTATTATTTTATTTCTTAGCTAAATGAATCAAAGGTTTAGTGATCTCAGAATTTGAGCTACTTTGTTGTCTGTCTGGACTTGATGTGAAATGTTCTTCATTTCAGTGCAACATTCCTACATTTTTATGATCTTAATTATTTATGGAAGAAAGTAGTGAAAAAGACCCTCCATGGTGACCAGGCATAAAACAGTTTTGAAAATTTTGAAGCATTTCAAGAAAAAATAATTGAAGACATAATCTTTTAAATGAAAAGATTCTTTCATTAGCTTTTTTCTCTTTGTGTGTCTAACAGTAGAATGATATTTCATAGGAGGTTGGAGAATTAATTTTAAGCACAAGTGTTAAGTCTACAGTGATGAAAGAGCAAGATATTGTTGAAGGTAGATAAGTAGAGGTTGGGAAGAAGGATAGATAGGAAATGGAGGTTAAAAAAAAACACTTTGAAGTGTTTGGAGAATTGATGAATGAAGAAAAGGCTTACTGAGTGCCGACATGTGCCAGGGTGAGCCCTGGGATATACTGATAAAAGGGACAGAGGAAGCCAGAATTGAGTTTTGGAGGAAAATCGGGCATTGTTAACCCCCAGCCAAGTGTCTATGTGTTTATACGCGGAATGGAATTGCCAGTAGTCCCAGCCTTCTCGGTCTTTTTGTTTGGAGTTGTCCATTTTCCCAAACTCACTGGCTTTCCCCTCCCTCTGTGTTCTAGGAGAGACAGCGTCTGGAGACCATCCTCAGTCTCTGCGCTGAATATACAAAGCCTGACAGCCGCTTGTCCACTGGCACCACCGTGGCAGACGTGCAGAAGATCAACAAGGAGCTTGAGAAGCTGCAGCTCTCTGACGAGGAGTCCGTGTTTGAAGAAGCCCTGGTGACCCCTGATACCAGATACAGGTGCCACCGGAAGGGCTCCGTCCACGATGCGGACTCTGCAGGCTTCGGGAGTCTCAGCCAGAGCAGTGCTAGCTTCCTTGCCCCCAGGAGCATCAGGAATGATGAACTGCTCAGTGAGCTTACCAGGACTCCCCCCCAATCATCCTCTGCCTTTCTGAAAGTTTCCAGCGAGTCCTCTTACCTAAGCATCCTACCAAAGGTAATGCTGGCCCAAAGACACTAGGATTTAGGGCCTAGGGCTATACATATGCTTTAGCCTGGAAACTAAAGATTTTATCATGCTAATTTTCCAGAATGTTTACAGTGAAGCTTCAATTTAAAGGGCAATTAGCCAGGCCAGGGAGGTGGCTCACGCCTGTAATCCTAGTACTCTGGGAGGCTGAGGCAGGCGGATTGTTTGAGTTCGGGAGTTCGAGACCAGCCTGAGCAAGAGCGAGACCCCCGTCTCTACTAAAAATAGAAAGAAATTATCTGGCCAACTAAAAATATATATAGAAAAAA
>CM052436.1:44824203-44927353 GCA_028533085.1 Varecia variegata
TGGCGCATGCCTGTAGTCCCAGCTACTCGGGAGGCTGAGGCAGTAGGATCGCTTGAGCCCAGGAGTTTGAGGTTGCTGTGAGCTAGGCTGACTCCACGGCACTCACTCTAGCCCAGGCAACAGAGTGAGACTCTTTCTCAAAAAAAAAAAAAAAAAAAAAAAAGCCAATTAGCCAAACAAGGTGCAGCAAATTAGAATGTTTACCATAAAGTAACAAATTTTCACTGTGGAAAATGTAGCAGCACAGAAGAGTAGAAGAGAAAGAAAGAAAACTTTCTCTTCTCCCTTTCCCCTTCCAATTGTGTACCTGAGAGATAAACAGGTGTCAACCTGAGAGATAAACAGGTGTCAGATAGGTATTAAAAGTGCCTTACCTGCCTTCCTGGTATTTTCTATGCATATATGGCCATTTATTATAGACATAGATACACTTATACACCCATATTGTGTATTGTGTTCTGCACTTGTTTTTTCCTCACTCAATGTCTTGCGCATCTTTGCATGTTAGTACACACAACTCTACCTCATTCTTTTTCATGGCTAAGTGGCATTCTTTTGTTTGACAGTACCATTTAAATTGTTTCCTATTTTTTCCTAATAATCTCCATATGCAGCAAATATCTAGGATATATATATTTGCACAATTCTGCAATTGCATCTGTAGGATCACTTACTAAAAGTGGAATTGTTCAGTCAAAGGGTTTGTATTCATTTCTATCAGTATTTCCAAATTATACTCCCAAAGGACCATATTTTCAGGCAACACTTTCACTAACAGTTTATGCACACACCTTGTTTTCCCTGCCCTTGCCAAAGTTTTGTATTATCAGAATTTTTCATTTGGCCAAATTGATGGATCTTTTATTTGCTTTCCTTTGATTATGCATGAAGTTCATATTTTTAGTTGTTATTTGTATTTTTGACCCATTTATTCATGTTATTCATTCTTTTTTCATTGTTTTATTTGTCTTGTTTTTTACTGAGTAGTAAGAGCTGTTTGTGGTAAGCAAATTAGCCAATTAGCCTTTTGACATGAGTGGTCTTCCCTTTGACTTTATTTATGATATTTTTTGGACATGTAGGAGTTTAAGATTTATTTGTAGTCATAATTATTAGTCTTATGGCTGCACATTCGTTTAAAAATGTCTTCCGAATGTGAGGATTTCTTAAATGGAGTTCAAGGAAAAACTCCTTGTGTTATTTTTTCACTCATGTTAAGAATTTTTTTCTACAAAAATTAAAAAAAAAATTCCCCCACCTCTTTTCTAAAAAGAATTTGAAGGAGCTTATAATAAAAGATGTAAATTTTATTGGACTAGAATTAGAATACCAAAAATAGTAAATAGGAGGAAAAATCAGGTTCCAAAATCACAAGGTGGATTTATTTATTTAGGAATAAGTAGGATTAATTTGTTAATTTACTTAATTAACTCTTATCCTTAAGTTCAACTGTGAGATTCTTTAGTTAATCTTTAGTCACAAGAAAAGGACACATATTGATTCTTTAAAAGAGAGACATTATTATAGTGCTAAATTCTGGCAGAAATTTTTCACATGGACCATTTTTCAGGGGAGTTTGTGTATTTTTTTTTTTTTTTAATTTTTGCTTGTTTGGCTTCAACAAGACTTTTACACTGTACGTTTCTGTTCAGAAGTCCTTATATCTTCCGTCATATATCAGGACTCTAAACTGTTAAACACATGTTGGACATCAATCCCTTCTTTTTCCTAATGACCATGTTTACTTTACTAATTCTCAATGGAGAATAATTGTGAATGGGACATCTGTCTCTGTGGCCAGAAAGTTGCCCTTATTAGAAACCAGGATGGGGAGGGGGATGGGGGCCAGGAGGAATCAAATGCTGTTCAGGCAAAGTAAAGGGCCCATCATATGAAACTTTGACCTGTTGTCATCAGCCATTGGGCTTCCTTAGAGATCCTTGGCTTCCTTTTGCTCTTAAACCTTTTCACATTTCTTCCTTTATGAAGATCTGCCAATTTTTTGTTAAAAACTTTGAGCCGTACACTCTCTCTAAAGACTGTCTTTTGGGAGACAGGTTTCTCCTGGAGAGGGCTGTCATAAAAAAGCTGTTGGTGTGTAAACAAGCAGATTGTGGCAGATCATGTTTTTAATTGCTCAAATAGGTTCTTGGAGGATAGGAGGACTCTGAAACTTAGAGCAGCACCCATTGTTGCAGGAGATGTAAGACTGTGCATCCTTTAGAGGCAGGAAGCATCAGGAAATGTGGTAACATCAAACACCTGGACACACGGCAGCTTAGACACAGCGCAGGTGAGAGGATGATGGGTTCCAAGGAATTAGTTTTTCATTTATTACTTTTCAAAGATAGACATATATTACCTTCTCTCCCCTCTGTGTGGATCATAACCTCAAAGATGGCATATTGGAGGATGCACATATATGTGTGCTTATTAAAACATGTCACTAGGTAAGTGGATTCCTATGCCTTACTGTAAAAAAAGTCCCAGAGAAATTAAAATGAAGGGCATGTGTTTCAAATTTCAACTTTCTTTGTCACTATAAAACTAAAAGTATTTAGTAGCTCTGCATTGGTTTTCTTTATTTGGTTAATAAATGAGATTACAATATCCTCACTCCATTCTATTCCAAAGCATTCAGTTTTAGAATGCCTCTTGAAGATTTTGATTCTTATAAATAACTTTTAAAAAGAAACCACAAACATTTCCTAGATGGCATTTATTGCTATAAACAGCCCCTTAAGGTGTCTATTATTAAATATACCTATCATTCGGGGGGAGGGGGGGAGCAAGGGCAATATACGTAACCTAAACTTTTGTACCCCCACAATATGCTGAAATAAGAATAAAAAATATATATACCTATCGTGGTAAACTTTCTAAAAACTTGAATTATGCAAATACTTATAATTCCCACTATTAATTATCTTTACTCCCTACTTGCTTATAGTTTTGCAGATTGTTCAGATATTTTGTTTTTTCCTAATGCTTTGCTTCCACCTGTGAGAGAGATATTTTTAAACCATGGTGGGAGTAGAAACCTAATATGTAATCTTGACCCAACAGGATACTGGCCTTCGTGAGGCTTTCCTGCTAGGATTACTACTGGGTGATTTTGGAATGCCATTCACTGTTACAGGCATTCCTCACAGCCTAAAACAGGCACCTAAGTATTAAGACAATGAGCTTTATTGTCTGTGATAAAAAGGTCAGCAGTTGTTTTATTAGTTGATAAGATATTGGATTTAAGATGACAATTTAAAAGCTAAATGTCAGAGCTTGGAAGACCTGTATATCTTTGTTCTAACCAACCTGAGATACTAAATTCTCAATTGTTTAATCTCCTTCAGCAGCTGCAAAGTAGGGTAAAGAATAAAGAATACGTTACTTGTCATGAGTGCTATAAAATAAAGAATAAAGAATATGAATATGAATAAAGAATACAGAATATGACATGATAAATATCTTCTTAATGTTATTAGGATTATTAAATAAATTAAATGAACCTAGAGAGGTATACTAAATTTTAAATTTTGGGGTGGATAATTTGAATATTCTTTTCAACAGTGAGTAATCTTCAATAATTTACTCAACTGGTCTGCTGTTTTTAATTTTCAATTGTGAAATTGTATAATTATTGACTTATTGGTCCAAATAATTACTTCTTTTTCAAAGAGAGATAAAAATTAAATAAATAATATACCCATACTGGCTTCCCTTGCCTTAAAGAAAGACTGGTCTCTACCAGGTGATATCCAAGATAACCTGAAATTCTAGAAAGAAGAGACTATTTTCAAGTTATTACATTCTCTTCTTAAACAATAGAGAGTCACATTTTAGCTGTGTGTATGAGCCACAATATTCCTTTCTTCCCTGGACATGTGTCATTAACTGTGTTCGGGAGTGTAAGTACACCCTCTCTCACTTAATATGTTTCTTGACTTTCTCAATCCTTGCCAAGGAACTCAGTTTTTCCATGAAATAATTTTATGAATGGTGGCCAGTGTCCTATTTTACATAGTATCTTAAACATTATATAGGAAGAAAGTCCGTAGAACAGAGACAGCAAATAGTGCACCAGCACAAAAAGTGAAATACACAATTAACTTAATACTGAGTGTGTAGTTTTAAGTCATTTTGTGGGTCCCCAAAGTGATGTGCCCTTGCTTTTCTACCTTGTGTAGAAGGTAGGAAAGAAGGAAGGAAAGAAATAAGCATGAATTCTCACTTGCAGGTAACCCTAGCAGTGGGACCTAGTAGTATGGCTGGAGACTCAACAGGCTTTTGTAGATGTATTCACTTGGGAGAGGGGAGAGAATGTGGAGCTGGTAATGAAGGTAGCAGTGTGCCCAAGAGGTCCCTGAGGAAGATGTCAAAAGTCCCATCTCAGATCTAGTTCTCTGCTGTGCTGAACTTTCTCTATAACCGTGGAGAAGTCACTTCAATCTCTGCATATGACACCTTCCTCATCTGTACACCCTCTTAGTTCTTTTAGCTTCCAAAGGATATGAATTTGTGAACTGAAGGTGTATGAGCTTACCAAAGAACCCAACTGCTGAGGATGGCATGGTCTCTATGGGAATAAGCATCAGAGTTCCAATTAGACAATCACAGGATGCTTTTGGAATCCACGTGGGCTTGGAGACAGTAAAACACTAGACTTGAGGCTGGTTTGTAAGTTGAGAAATTCTAGAATTGAAGTGTGAATAACCCATTTCTGTGCTAATTAATCACAGACCCCAGAGGGTATAAGTGAAGAACAGCGGACTCAGGAGTTGGCCGCAATGGAAGACACCCGGATAGTAATTCTGAACAACCTCGAGGAACTTGAACAAAAAATCAAAGATATAAATGACCAGATGGATGAATCTTCCAGAGAGGTATAAAGCACGAGTTCACTTTTTACCCTCTCCCTTTTTTCTTTCTTTCCTTTAACTTAAAAATAATGCTGTTTATTAGGGTGCAGGACTTCGAGGACAAATACATAGAAATCCGCATGAGCAGACATTTGTTCGATGGGTCCCACGTGTCAGTAAAAATCACCTTTTCTACATTCCTTTTTCTTTCCTTTCTTTAATCAGATGAGATCAACATATTAAGCCATCTTTAATATACTTTATGTATAGCCTGACATTGTCTTAACTAGTATGTGCTTTCTGACCTGCCACAGGACCTGTCAGCTGAGGTACTTTGTTTTAGGTGTCCAAGTCCAAATGCAACAAATGTTTTCTGAGTGTGTTACTGTGAGTTGCATATCATGTTGGCACTATGGGGGGATTCACACATCAATCAAACATACACCCAGCGTTCTCGAGGTTTGCAAACCAGGCAGAGACACACATTCTATAATTATAACAGAATACAGTGGCAATGTTTATGTTCCTTCCATGGAGTGAGAAGGGGCCCATAATTCCGCCTAGGGGAGGTCTGCATATCTCTCCTCACAGATGGTGCCAGTAGCCCCATACTGGTTAGGGGCTCACCTGTTGTTTTGCACACATAGACCCTGGAAGCCCCTCCTGCTGGCATTACTAGGAATGCAGAACTCACACTGGGATAACTGGGATAACTTTCACTTCTCATGCTCTACGGACAAAGAAAGAAAGAGGTGGCTGCTCCTGAGGTGGTTCGTGCTTGAGCCTGAACCTAAACAAATAGGCAAAATATTCTTGAAAAGTAAGCAGAAAAGGGGCTATAATAGAAAGTTAAGTGATAACTAGTTTTTTTTTCCTAGCAAATATATTTTTTTAGCAAACATATTCCAGCTTTCTTATGTAGGAAATCTGACTCTCACATGGGCTTTCTCCAGTGTTCCCCAGGCCCCATCATCTGGCTGATACAGTAGTACTTTTGGAAATTTGTAGCTGTTACAAGTGCATCTCTAAAGTGGGCAGTTGAGAATGTCTCTGAAGGTGAAACACTTCTGAGCTTTGTTTTGTGTCCTTAGTTGGATATGGAATGTGCTCTTTTGGATGGAGAACAGAAATCTGAAACAACTGAACTTATGAAGGAGAAGGAGATTTTGGATCATCTAAACCGGAAAATAGCAGAACTGGAAAAGAACATTGTTGGTGAAAAGACCAAGGTAAAGAAAATTATATTTGAATGCAATTTTTAGGGGCAAAGTGGTGGTCCCAGTTGATTGAATTTAAATGTTAAATGGAATTACCATGGTTTTAGATTTGTATGTCATGTTCCTGGAAACAGGGGCACTAGAGAAAAGTCCTAAGATCATACGTTGTCACCAACTAAGAACTACCAGCTACTGGGCAGCTGATGCTAAGAAAGCAGAGCCCGTTCAGTTTGCAAGCTGGTGTTCATAGCAGCTTATCCTACCAGAGATGAGTGAGTTGTTTTGTTTTGTTCTGTTTTTTCATCAGCCTTTCTGCTCTTCTGATTCCACTGTTTTTTAAGGACTTTTTTTAGTATACTGAACTCCTTTCCTGCTGGTGCCCGGTAGGGATGGCTTAAGCATATTTAAGCATGCTTGCCTTGTTTCTTTTCATTTTTCTGTTTATTAAAAAGATGAATGGAATCCATTCGTCTCACCTGTCTTGCCTTGCTATTATCTTCAATGCAAGTGCACTGCTCTTTGAAAAACGTTTTCAAGTTTTTGCAGGGTCCTCACACACTGCCAAGTGAAAGCTATCTGTGAAACACAGTTGACGCTTAGCTTGGAAAAGGTTTTGCTTATACATTTCAGGCCACAACCTGAATGTGAGCTGGTATCTACTAGGGAAAGTCTGAAAAATTACTTGCAGATTTTAGAATTCAGGGTGGTAGTTGGGTTTTTGGTTTGTCTGTTTATGTGCTTTTTTCACTCTGGGAAAAATTATAAATTCTTCTCCTATGCTAAGTTAGTTACAGCCGAACTAGGCCTACAACTAAAAATAAAATTCTGATTTGGGAAAGAAAAAAGCGAACGAGTTTTAACACATTCTTCCCCACTCACTGTGTTCTCCACTAAGCTGAGAGAAAGAAAAATTTTTAGTTTGAGTAAGTTCTAGTGGTAATGTGTGGAAAGAATTTCTGCTGAATGTGACTTCCTTTTTAGGCTCTTATTTGTTTGAGACCTATAAATAAGGGCATTTGATCTTGGTGCCAGCGAATGTGCTCAAAATGATACTGTCAGAAATGGAAGTCAGATTAAAAGCTACACATCAAATTTTTGGTTGCCTGCATGTTAAAATCAAGGCTGCACAGCTTTCTCATATTAAATTTTATGTGCATTCATTCTACCTCCAGACTTTTAAATAATAAAAACTCTGTTTGGATAATGGGTGTATTTTTCTTTAGAAGGTCAAAAACAAGTGAAAGAATTGGTTTAAAACTGCAGTTGAGGAGGATTCAGTTAATGGTATATGCTTTTCAAAGATTCTGCATTGACACAACAAAAAGTTTTAGTTGGAGGCATCAGATGTCTTGTTTTGATACTTATTAGTATTTTACTATTAAGTAAATACTAATTAAATTAAGTAATGCTATACTAATTTTATTACTATTTATGTCATATTGGAAAACTTGTGAGACATAGGAATGGGGTATCATGTTCCCCATGAACCCTTCTGCTTTCCTCATCCATGAAGTTATTTATTTTTGTGTAGCTCATATATGGCATGGGCTGCAAATTCTACTGGTCTGTCTCTTATTAGCAACTCATCTGATTTTACACAAAAGTGTAGCAGGTTGAGCCAGTGCTAAACCTCACTCCCCAGGGAAAGCTGTGTTGTATTCTCTGGACCGAAGGTAGAGGGGGAACTTCAGGAATATGAACAGAAACAAGCAAAGAGGCCACCTCCATCCTTCGTGTTATTGTTTTAGTGGCCTGACAGCGGCTATGCACAGGAGAGGGGACTAAAGGGGCTCACAGCATAGGACCAGCTCATGCAGCTGATAGGGGATTAGTTGGTCTTGGAAGGTAGAATTATTGTCTGTCATCACATTGTATATAAAATGGCAGAAACTGGCTTTGGGTGAGGGACTCCAGAATAGGGTGTGGGAAGTGGAAACAAACACTGGGCAAGATGATGTAACTACATATTCTTGACAACCAAACTCAAGTAGAGACTTGACTACTTGGCATCATTCTTGTATTTCTCAAATAAACTTATTCCACCATTGTATGACACAGCTATTTTATACCTTCACTCTGTTCAAACCTCTGGCCCACTTTCCTCCCTCTGGCTCAGAGATGCTCTCACCGTCTGCTCCCCTGAAAAATTAGAAGCATTCTGTCTTTTCACAACTAAAGAAGCTGCTCTCCTCCCCACATGACCAGTCCTTTTGGATGTGCTCAGGATGTCACCCCGTCTCACCTTCTGAAGGTCTTCAGGCTTTCTGCATGCACTGTCCTCTCCCCACCAATTTCTCCCTCTTTCCTGGGCCTATGCTGCCAGCATGCCAACATTATTATTTTAAAAATAAACTACTACCTTATTATTTAAAAATAAGCTATTATCTCTTCTCTCTTCTCTTTATCACAGCTAAACTTTTCAAAGAATTTTCTAGGTACACTGTCTCCTCTTCCTCATTTCCCAATTAACCATTCTTCCCATTCCCATGGCCTTAGACATCCACTACTCATCCAATTTGCTCCTGTTAAGACTACTGAAGACCTTAGTGCTGCCCAGCTCACTGGGTGCTTGTGATCAAATTCCCGAGCAGCATTCAATATAGGAGACACCTTGTTTCCTTGACACTTGCTCCCTCCTCCCCTCATTGCTGTCTCTGTGCACCACACTTTTCTGGTTTTCCTTCTATTTCTCATGTCTCTTTGATTCTCTAACCATCCCTCAGATCATCTGTGATCTGAACCCAGTTCTCGCAAATCCTCATATTATTTTGTAGCTATGGCTTCAAGCTACGGCTTGTGCGAGCTGGTGACTGTGATAGGTGTGTCTTTAGCCCACAGCTGTTTTCTGAACTCTGACTCATATCCTCTAGCCTACCTGACATCTCCACTCAGATATTTCACAGGTATTTCCAACGGAACACACCCATAGCTGAACTAGATCTTATCTGTCCCTTGCCTTCCACCCTACCCCCAATCCTCCAGCTCCCGCAGTCCAAGAAATTGCATCTCTATTCACCTATATATTTAAACAGAAACCTGGACATTGATCTTGACACTTTTCTCCATCATCCCCACATCCAATTGGTTAAGAAGTATTAAATATTTCTCAATTACTTCAACATTTCTGCATCTCCACTATCAGCATTCTCTTCTAAATCACCAAAATCTCTTCTTCAGTCCATTTCCACTTGCTTCCTTTCAATTCATTCACTTCACAGAAACCAATGTGATTTTCAAAAAAAAAAAAAAATTATATCACTCTGGTTGTGTCCCACTGCACTTTCTATATGTGTAAATTCTTTACCATGATCCATCACCACCCTCCCATTCTTCACAGCACTCTCACGGTGGCCTTCCTTTCTATTGTTAAAAGATTGCTGCCCCCTATGCAGTCCTTTGCAGATACTGTTTCCCGTGCCTAGAATTCCCTTCCCTTGTTGGTTATTCCACGCCTTGTTGGTCCTGTCTTTCGGGGCTCAGGTTCAGCGCCAGCTTTTCAGAAAAGCCCTCCTAGACCTTTCTAGTTGAGATTAGGTTTTCTCTGTTGTTCTTTTAGTCCTTTTACATATCACATTTATAATTTACATTTGTTTTGGGCTTACTGGATGTTTATTTTCCTCTCTATCATGTGAACGATAGAGGAGGGCACTGCGATCCATTGTCTATCCAGCCCATAATACTGCCAATGTGCTTTGGGAATATTGTCCTTGGATTCTCCTGCTAACAGCTCATCCAGGCTGGGCCTGGGCAGAAACACTGAGCCAAACACCTGCCAAACAGCTACATTCAGCCAAGTGTCAGGACAGCTGGGCTGGACTGCCCGAGTGCACATGCCACTGGGCCCGTAATCACATTGCCAGTGAAGCCAAAGCGTAAGACAGAAGGAGGAAGTGGCCTTTGCCCTTTTGGATTGCGTTTCCTTTTCCATACACCTGTTGCTGTGGTCAGATATAAACTGTGGAATGAGAAAAGCAAAACCTGAAATGATATCCCTGTTGGGCAAGCTCCCATTCAGATGTCGATGGTACATCCTGTAAGTCTGGCCCTAGACCTCTGGAGACAAGACCTAGAGCCATAGGGAAAAGGTTTAGTAACACCTCAAAGTTCTAATATTGATGTGAAATTATTGACATTGTTTTCTGGGCTCTGGAGTATTAGCATCTGGTCTTTAGTATTATGTCTTTTAGCTGATTTTGGAGCTATCAATTTATTTTACATATTTAGTATAAATTAATATATATTTATTCATGATTACTATTTATTCTATGTTACCATATAAAACATAAACTGTAGACATAATTACATATACAACATAAAATGTAGACAATTTGTGTTATTATAATTTATTGAATGTTTTTGCAATGGTTCGCTGGGCTGGCCTTTCACTACCCTCAGAGGTACCACTGTGGGAGCATCAATAAGCCTGTTTCCATGTTACCACGAGCTAGATGCCGCCTGCCCATTGTGTTCTCAGATAGTAGCTACATCTGTGATGGATAGAGCCACTGTGAACACTGATAAGCCCTGAATAAATTTAAGAATCTAATTGGAATGGAAACCCAGAGGGGATGTTTATTTGGTGAAGCAGTAAGCAAAGACACCATCATGTTTTCTTGCGGCAAGTGAAATAAGGGACCGTTACCTCTGGTCTAGGAAACTGTTTTAGTTTAACGGGCTTGGTGACTGAGTAGGGAAGCCACTTGCACCATGAAGGCCAGTTGGGGCAAAGGTCTGGTTGTGGCACTGGCATCTCTTCCCTCTCACTCCCCATGTCCACTCCAAGAGCAAGGCTGATTGAGAAAACATGCATGTGTTCATGCAGATTTTCTTTTTGTCTGTATCAATTTCTAACCACATTTGAAATTCAAAATTAAATATAGTTTTTCAACTGTCTCTATTTTTGGATTATCTACATTTCATCTGTGCTTCTTAGCATCCTTTCATTTAAGGACAATTATTTTGTGTATTCACACAAATATAGTGTGACATTTTGTAGCCATCCTAGCCCACATACTTAAACACGCTTAAACACACTAACCATGCTTAAAGGTTTGAACTGAAGCTTAAATCACTCTGTGCCATACCACGTGTTCCTGAGTGAAATCTTAGATTATTTGACTTTCTAATTTTTCTACAGTAAGCATATACCATTGCATATTAAATGGTTAACTCTTTTCCCCCATTATTATCATGACAAGTACCTGTTACTTCCTCCCCATCCTTCCTTCAGAGCCAGGGGAAGACAGTGAGCCTGGCCCAAAATTCTTCAGCAAAGTGTTAATGCCTCTTGAGTGCAGAGGATTTGCCAAGTCACAGTCAGTGTTCAGAAGGGACCCAGCCCTTCCCGTGCCTCTTTCTTACATTTCAAAGTTACCTCCCTGGTTAGAGGAAGTGGAACTATATTGTGGATTTGGGGATTAAATCAATGGGATTCCAGCTTGGAGTTATTTTTTCTGGTGGTTGTTTGATTACATAAATCCCTAGTGTTCTGGTTTTCCAATTTTTTTCTACACTAAACATCCATCAGTTGTGTAATTAAAATATCAAAGCCAAAGGAAAAAAAAATCTTAAGAAAGAAACATAAAGATTTGCATCTTTAGAAGCAGAGAATGAGTTCTTGACAGTCACCATTTGTTGACATGGATCTATATTCTTTCTTCTGCAATTCCAAAATCTGAAAAGTTTTGTGGGGGAAAAGAAAGCCCTTTTGTAAAGTTGAATATTCATAAGCGTAACTACAGAAATAGTAACATGTTTGATTAGAGAGTATTACCCCGGACGTCACTGGAAATGCCATATAATATAAGCTATATGATCTGTGTTACTGCTATCAGATTCAGAATATTCTAAAATCTGAAACACTTCTGGTCTTAAATAGTATCATGGACATATGCACATGTCCAGATTCATCAAAACAAATATTTAAACATGTACAGTTTTTTAAATATAGCAATTATAGTTCCGTAAAGCTGTTAAAAGAAAAAAAGAATTTCACATAAATGTTTATGGGCCTAAAATAGTTGCCTAATCTTTGAACCCATAAAAACGCCTGGCTACCAAACAACTCCACAGAGTGTAGGAACTGAAAGGAAAGGGGATTCTCAGGGTGTATGGAGAGGACTTTGTATAGACCTCCCTTAAAAGTGATGGCTTAGGGACTGTGAATTTGAACACATCAGCGCATCAATTCCAAACCTGACTCACCGTTTCGTGAAATGTGGCCCAAGTGCCTAGAGTGTGCTGGGTTCTTTGCTAAACAGTTTGGAAATTACAAAGATGGATCTTAACTTTTAAGAAAATCTTCATCAAGCTAATAGGGTTGCCAGATTGAGCAAATAAAAATCCAGGAAGCTCAGTTTGAATTTCAGATAAACAGAGAATAATTTTTTTTAGTATAATTATGTCCCATGTACTATTTGGGACATACTTACATTAAAAAATAATTTGTTGATTATCTGAAATTCAAATTTAACTGATGTCCTCTCTTTTATCTGGCAGCCTGATAAATCAATAAATTAAACATCTTTTCAGGGTAACCTTGAAACATCTGTGTATTTGGTATTGCATACTTACATATGGTAAAATTATTTTTCATTAGTATTCAAGAATAGTATTCTATATAATATTGACATTCAAATAGAGCCAGCAAGTTAAATTTCATGTTCTTCCTTCAAGAATATAACTTAAAAGAGAGAAAACTTAATTACTGTGTTCTGACTACCAGATCTAGCAAAATAGGTAGTCTTACGATGAGCCTTACATTTTTAAGATTATTCAAGATTATCGGCAACTCACGTACAAGTTCAAATCATTTAAGGTAAATTTATAAACACTCCTGACCATTTGTATGATTAGAAGATAAGCATTTTGCATCTGACCTTGAAATGCATCATCCCTTTCTGAATGAATGTTGAATATTGGAATCTGTAATAGTTTTTGTTTGGTTTACTTGAGGCATTTAATTTGAAATGTAAAAATTTTACAATTGGACTATTACTTGCAAGAGAGGCTTTTTATACTATGAAGTATTTTAAGAACATTCTTTGATGGATCCTGTATTAATGTGCTGTGTCTTCATTAGAAAAATCAATTGTAGTTAATTGCCTTTTCCTCTCACATAATCCTGGGTGGCTGAATCAGTGGTTGTCAACCTGGCTGCATATCAAAAAACCTGGAGAGGCTTTTAAAATGCTTGTTACCAGGCCTTATGGCCCTGGATTTGTGACTAAACTGGGCCTGGGAAATAGTATATTTAAAAGCTCACCCAGGTTATTCTAATGTGCTACATGAGGACAGTTATCAAGTGTCTTCTTTTTCTCTACATGTCTTTTAATCTTTACTGAGTGAGCGAACAAACAACTCACTATGGGAGCAAATAGATGCCCAACACTGATTTTTGCCTTAATTTATCCATGAATAATTTACCTTAAGCCACATATAACTGTGGAACTTTAGGAATATCAGTGTTAAATATATAAAATAGGCAGCATCTGGCAATGAATTTGTGACCCAGCTGAATTTTGCTAGCACATCCAGAGAAGACCAGTCAAAGCGAGACCAGTGCTAGCGGAAGCAGTTGTCTCTGTGGAAGTCCCACTCTGTTTTGATTTTATAAATGCCCCCTTGTACATCTGGATTGTCCTGGAGTGTTCCAGCTCCTTGTAGTCTTATTTTTTTATACAAAATGAAATTTGTTAAATTTATTAAAAGTACATTTTGAGTTATTTCCTGAAAATAGGTTGATGAATCTTAAAAAAGAAATCTTGTACTCTCTGCTAGTTCGGTATTTGGAAAATATTACGATGCCTATGGTAGTTAGAATAGGTGAGTTTGCCAATCGAATTTGTCTGTTTGTTTTACCTTCACTGTAGAAGGTGATACTTTCAGCTTTAATTAACTGCTTGCCTAGAGCTAATTTTCCTTTGAAAACTTCCTGAGCAATAAATAGAAGAAAAGAATATTAATTTCCTTCTGGTTCAAAGTTGGTCTACCTCTGGCTCTTGTAGGAGTGATATCACCTCCGCGGTCCTCTGTGATTTACGACCAGGCCCACCTGCCACTAGTCCATCTTTCATCCTTTCCCTTTACTTCCTTTGCCCTAACTTTGGCCCCATTGAGCTTTTGCTCTGAGACCCAGGTAGTGGCCGAAACATTACACAGAGAAGCAGCAGAAGGTTCTAATGGTGCCTGCTTGCATAATTCTGCTAGCTGCCCCCTTGTATGGAATTGCGAAACGTTTTGAGCACCTCAGAGGGAAGGCTCTATGTAAACATAAGGTATTTTTTATTAGTTGTCTAGTTGAGTTTATTATTAACAATAAACAAATTGAGATCAACAGAGGAATAGTTTGGTTATTTCTTCAGACCTGTGACCTATGTTTTAGGACAATGGCTTTCTATATTATCAAATACTGTATCAATGTTTTCTATCAAACAGAGCATTAAATTCAAGGGCTCTGCACATGTGGCATTTAATTATAATAAATAGTCTTATTTTTTTTAAAACTTTCTGTTTGGAACTAAAGTTGCTACAAAGTCTGGTGATACAATATCTAGAAATAGAACTCTTTTGGATAAAATTCTTTTGCTGTGTAAATAGGGCAGTTTTTGATCCACACACACAGGAAAGAACACATTTCTTAGCCAAAAAATAACAAGCACTGCTGATTTTATTAAAGAAAAAAAATATTAATTCTTAAAACTATTAATAAAGACTAAATCTAAACCAGCATGAGTATATTCAGTTTTATTATGGATTAACATGTGGAAATCTTTTTTTCTGTTAATGATATAATTGCTTTCTCCAACTCTTGCATAATAGGTGTGCCCAGTGTGCAAACTATTGTTAAAGGTTGAAGAAACTGCCTTTGCAGTCTGTTAAAGTTTAAGTTGTTGTAGTATCATTTTAGATTGATATATGAAGTAGGAGTCACCCGTTTATGTCTTTTGAATTTATTTTACGAATACTTTTGTAAAGCTAAATATACATTGCTGAAATGCCCTTGAAATTTTAAAATTTAAGTCAAAATGGAGACTCGAGTGAACTGGTACAGGTATTGATGTCTTGAGTTTTAGGTTGAAACCATAACATCTTTTATACATATGTTTCATATATACATTTACACAGAAAATCATGGCCATTTGGATAAAAATTATAGTAAGGATGATTTCATAGGACTATTTCAGAGCCTTATCCTTTAAAAAATTCCTTCTGTGATATGCTTAGAAGGTAGTTTTATTTCTACCAGTTTACATAAAATGAAAATAAGGAAAAGAAGGTGGTGGTCATTTCACTTACTGGGGGTCAAATTGTTGAACTGCTTCATAAAGTGCTTTTATTTAGGCTGAGGGTGTTAGACAAGGAGAGAGTCATGTCTAAGATGTGTTTCAAGGGTTCAGAGCAGCATAAAGGGAACACAAGTTGGGAAGACTGATGCCAAATGAATTGAAGTTTTATTTCTCTATTTAAGAGGTGGCATTGTAAGGCCATGTAATCACTGTGTCAGAGTATTTGCTGTTATATCCTGAAGAACGTCTAGGGTCACTTTGGCATGTGTGAGTTGGAAGGGATTTAGTATTATCCTCTTTATCTTCTCTTCTTTGACTCCAGGGCATTCTTTTCTTTTTTTCAGTCTATGTTTCAATTTATTTTTTATGTCAGTCATTGCAGGCATGTCTGTGTTTCCAGTCACTGTCACATGTTGGTGTGTCGGAGGTGCCTGATCCAGCTCCCCGTGCTGCTCTGTCTGTGGTGCACTTTTCCTAGCTCTCTCAGCCCTTGCATTCGATGTTCTCCCTGGAGTAAGGTTTTCTAATTGCTTAAGCTCTGAAGTTTTCCAAACAGCTTAGAATTGTTTGAGCTGACCAGGCTATCAACTAGTGTCCCTAAGAGTTCTCTGACCTGAGAACAAAATTTCAATAATTTCCCAAACTTGCTTAGCAAATGCCTTGAGCGAATTGGACCATGACAGTACTTGAGGTCAATGCCTTTGTCCAGTTCTCTTGGCAAGACTAGCTTATGAATTTGGTTGGCATTTCTTTTGTTCTTTTTTGGCCATTGACCAACACTCAACATTGCCATTGCTTCTCCTGCTTTTGTAACATGGTGGCAGGAAGGAGGGAGGCAGGGTGGGTGGGTCATTGCAATGCCCAGCAAAGTGGACTATGTTTTGAGAATGCACAAACCAGGCCCCCTTGTCTTAACTTCTACTTATACCCCTTTATCCTAGCAACTAACCAGATATGTGTCTATATTCATAGAATGTCTAGAGTTTGTGTATGTTTGTTTGTGTTATCCTTGGGAAATGTTCAGTAGCACCTGCTTGGGTGTGAAGGTAATTTCTATTCTTCTATTTTCTGATTTCTGAACTTCAGGAGAAGGTAAAGCTTGATGCTGAAAGGGAAAAACTAGAGAGGCTTCAGGAGCTTTACTCCGAGCAGAAGACCCAGCTGGACAATTGTCCTGAGTCCATGAGAGAACAGTTACAACAACAACTGAAGAGGGTCAGTAGCAAACAGGAATGCACCAGTTATTTTGCTTTTTGTTTTTATCAATTAAGTTCCACTTACCTATGATTTAGTACTTCACATGGCATAAATTTGCATAAGTTCTAATCACTAGATACATTTTAAATAGAAGTATGCATGCTGAAAGTATATATTATTCCATGCTAATCAGTTAAAAAAAATCCTTATTAGAATCTTTCACTAATTTATAATGCAAATCATTTCTGGAGTCATTTTTTATAACAAAAGAGAGCTATTTCTGAGCTGTAACCGACACCAAGATTGTAGCATTTAAGTCAACTGACATCTTCCCCTGCATTTTTGCTGCATCATGAGTCCTGTTTGCCTTTGCATGTTTTTTTTTTCCTTTACCTTTGTTTTATACTCTAGTCCAGAAGTTATCCTATTCTCTGATTTGCTCTCCATCACCAGCCATTGTTTTGTTTTTGTTTCTCTTCCCGCTTTTAGTGACATTGAACTCATTAGCATGATCACAGCAGTTAAACACCAAGACTGAAATGCAGGGCATTGCTAGTGCCCTCAACGTCTTCTCATACGAGCTTCGTAATTTTTAAGAACTTAATGCAGCATAGACCTTCTAGTTAAACTTTATCAGGTTATTCTCCAATCCTTAATGTTCATAGTGTTTAGCATAACTACACTGGTTGTCTTCTGAAAGCAAGACTTCCTACGTGGATAGTTTCACAAACACTGGCACAGCCATTTAATATTTTATAGTCTCTTGACAACTGGGTTGTTTCCTCTAAACAGCAGCCCAAATAACCCTTGATCCTGGAGAAGCAGTCACTAACAGTCTTGGACCTCTAAAGGAGTCACGTAGTAGTAATTTGTCCTAAGTGAGTAGTAATTTACGATTCTACGTGAGTAGCAAAGGCTAGTTCCATTCATGTTATTCTGTCTGTACCTTCTTGGAATGGGCAAGTTGAAAACTCAGCTAAGATAGCACACCGTTGACATTTTTTAAGATGCCCTTTAATACAAAAATATTTGATACCTCTGAGAACATCACCAGATAATGAAAAATAACAATCAAAATTGTTCAATGTATTGCAGAGGTTAAGAGCAACTTAATAAAGAATATCCAACATAGATTAAACTGCAGTATAACAGTTTTACTATTTATTTCTTACAATGTTGGATCAAAGAAAGTTTTAACAACATTTCTTCCCCCTTTTTACATTTTATTGTATAAAGGTGAATTTGCTGTAAGAAGAAAAATCTTCCCATCTCTCGGTGACAATTCTCTGGAAATTTTGTGATAAAAATGATTGGAAAAAAGCTAGTATTTGTAAAATTATTTCAGTTTGTGATTTATGTTTGTGCCAGTTCACAAGAGAGATGGAGGAACTGATCTTTATATTTGTTCACTGTTTTTTTTTAACTATCCTTATTGCTAAAGATTTTACATGGTTGTCATAAATCTTTATTTACAGTCAGCAGCATATATATATTTTCTTCTTCCCTTGTTCTAGTTATCTATTTGTTTGTGTTCTTTATAAACATTACATCAAATAAAAATTGGTAGAGTCTATTAATAATCAATGGAATCTATTGGTTAACCTGGATTCAGATTAATGTAAGTAATTACTGTTTGCTTAATCTAGATTCTGTAGGATAACTCATAAATTTGTATGTGTTCTAAGGATTTTTGACTGCAAAAGAAGAAAGGAAATGATGCAGGCAGTCCGTTCCATTAAATGAAGGCAGAGACTCCTTCCCTTTCCTCTTCAAGCAGAGTGTAAAATTCTTATCATAAAACTCCTTTCCTCAGGAGAGATAACGGGCTTGTGGTAGCTGCTGTTCACCTGATTATTAAGAGCTCTGCTAATTATATTTTCTAGGGCTGAGGACCAGTGTGATTCTTCACCAGGGCCTTGGCTTAATCAGTAAAAAGTTCACTTACTTCATGAGAAATCCATTCATTCTAGGAACTTCCTGTGTTATCACAAGTTATTTCCCTTCAGACTTCAAACACTGCAAAATACCACTTCATTACAAAGCTTTCCCTGAGGGGTTTAAAGTAGACTCGATAATGTTGATTTTGTGACAACTAACTTCATTAGGTGGCAAGTCACATGAAACAAAAAATAAAAAAAAATAGGAAAATTATTTTATTAAACTGCATGTTGTCTCAAATACTTAAGCTGAAATTGTAGAATGATTTTGTGCATACAACATTCTGAACTTATGGCTGGGCTTCTTACTTCTAAATCATTACATTAGCATCAGAATATAGTTTTCATCTGATGTTGGTTTCATGGCCTGTGGATAGTATGTTGTTGATTGATATGGGCTCACCAATCCCTCAGATACTAATACTGTAGAAAAGAAAGATGAATTTAAATGAGTCTTTAATTTGCCAGGTTAGGGTCCACTACTAACTGGGGGAGACAGACACCTGGCTGGGACAGTTTACTTGTGCTTTTGATATTTACTCAACTGAATGGTTGATTCTGGTCTCTTGATTTTTTAAAAATATTTTGTCTATATTTACAATTAAAAGACCTTTTTTCTATCACTGGATCTAAAATTAGTTTACCCACTAGTCTTAGACAAGTCGTTCAACCTCTATAGACTTCAGTATACTCATCATACATGAAATGAGGAGGTTGGACTAAATGATTTCTATTGTTTTTTTCCATGTTCCAGAAGTATGCAGTTAAAGTGTTTGATTATAGAGCATAAAATGGTGAAAAGTTAACAAACCCTGAACCCCATTTAAATTTGTTCCAGCGTTGGTTTTGACCTGCTATTGCTACAATTGCTCCTGGCCATACCACATCCATTCTCTTCTTTCTGTCCCTCCATAAGCAAAGAAAACATAAAGAACTGCACGTAAACTTCTGCTATATAAATTATAAAAAATGTTGTTAGAAAGAAAAGAGAAATCACATAGAATTTTCTTTAGTGCAGCTGTTTTATTTCCTTTCATGCCTGGCCTTTGAGCTTGCTAGCCAGTAAAGATGTGTAATGTTCTTTTAGTGAGTGAAGTGTAATTAAAATTTTCATTCAACTAGTCATGAACTTGACTTTGGGCTTCCTGTATGTATTATTTAGGGCTCAATTAAACTACTTCTGCCCCAAAATTCAATCCTCTGAATTCTTATTCTTATCTAAAATCTTTTAAAAGTTTTTAGTTCCTCCCAAATAGTTTTTCTTTCAGAGCATAAATTTAGATATACATACATTTTAATGGTTTAGATAACTTGATCAGATGATTGTATCTGCAGAATCTGAGCACTCAGCTTAATTTTCAGCTTTCCTACCTAGGGTGCTATTATTTTCATGCAGTGGTTTAAATATTTACTACAAATAAATCAGTGACTCTGTGACTTTCGTGCAGGGTTAAAATAGCGTATGTTGCATATTAACCAGATGTAGAGTAAGCAGCTGACTGAGTAGTGTATATATTGTGAGCTATATACCACTTTGAATGAAGCTTATTTATATGCCAAAAAAGGGCTTACTAAACTTTTTATCTCAGTAATCTTTGGCCACAAACCAAGCTTAATTGGAAAACCTTAAAAACTTGAGTATGTGTGCCTATAAGAGTAAATATTTGTTGATGTATTATTTTAAAATTGCAGATATTGCTTCAAGACATAGCACTTGAGTTATTAATATCTCTTAATTCCTTTAATTCATTAATTCCTTTAGAAGTTATAAACATGAAATGTCTGATAAATGTCAACCAAAAACTTGAAATTGAGACTACATTCTTTTTTGGCCAAAAAAATGAAATGCTAAATGTTTTTTCCTGCTTTTAAACTTTGAGAATCCACAGTCTGTGTTGACGTGATAGTCTTGTTGCTATGGTGTTGGCTATAATTACATGGTAGCTAATGGCCCTTCTGTGAATCATCACTAGAATAAAATTTATTGCAGAGGATAGAAATATATTCCATTTTATCAAAAGGCTTACTTTACCATTTATGTAAAAACCAGAGTGGGAGTGGGGTTAAATAGTGATATAGAGATGATTTATCATATAATTATTTATCCTACTCTCTTTGATGATTTGATCGAACAATAAAAAAATACCCTGGCTATTTTAGCTACATAGAGCTATGAGCCACATAGTTCAGCTGCCTCCTCCTTTGGCCATAGGTTATTTATAAGTTTTATTTTTTAAAAATGTTTTGCACATACCACATTTATAATTGCGTCAAAGTCTCCAAAAAGAAGGGGGTGTTTTTTAAAAAGTAGATTGGAGAATTATCTATATAATGTGCATGCACTTGCATGAATACATCCCTGTCTTCGAGTATCTCATAGGTTGGAGGATGCCTTTTCCAGGCCATCTGATTTTCTTGATTCTGTTCTTCCTTAAATGTCCTCAAAATTATTCTCAGAGCAATGGTGCTTAACCTTTTGAGTCACCCTTTGTGCCTGACAAAAACTTTGGTTCTCCTCTTTCCAGTAAAACGATGCGTAAATAATTTTAATGGGTTCATAGAAGCCTGGTTTAAGAACCTCAATCTCCAAATTTTTTTTAATAGACTTTAGTTTTTAGAGTGGTTTTAGATTCATAGCAAAATTGAGCAGAAAATGCAGAGATTCCCCATGTTCCTTCTGCTCCTACACATGCACATCCTGCCCTCATTATCAACATCCCCCCTAGTTTGATACATTTATTAAAATTGTCAAACCTACACTGACACATCATCATCGCCCAGAATCCATACCCAAATGGTTTTGATTGCTTATCCCTTCAATAAAATTATTTGAGCATGCATGCCCTACATATATTATATATGTCACATTATTATAAATACATATACTGCATGAATGCTCAAAGAATGTATATATTTAAAATTATGTACATATTCTATCCTACTTGTATATACATTAGAAAACATTTATTGAGAAACTTACAAAGAAAAGAAAAAACTGAAAATAAGTATAAAGAAGGTGTAATGTTTTCCCCTCACATCCCAGTGGATTGCGTTGTGTGCCATCTGGGGTCTCTTGGAGACCTCTGGTCTGTGTGTAGGCCAGTTTTTGTCTCCTTTAATCTCTATATTAAAATCTCATTTCATATGAAAAGTTATGGAAAGAAGAATTTTCTCTAGAGACTATGTCACACTTTGGGCTGTAGATTGTGTTGAGATTATTTACAGAATTCTTTTTATACTTTACTATCCATTTTTAAACCCCTAGTGGGTTTAAAGCAAGAATTCTTACATCCACAGAGCAGTCTAAAACTGATGGTGAAATAAATGCTGCCCACCCCCACGACGCCCCTTTCAATTCTGCTCTAACATTCACTGTTATGGGATTTAATTCCAGAGAGAGGATTATCATGTTCTAAGCCTGGTCATAGTTGTAACTGGAAAGATAATCTTGCATTGACTGTTTTTAATAATTGTTTCCTCACATTAAGAAGGCTATAGCCATCCTGGTGTGTCTTGTGTTCATTCCCTTTTCTCCAAAGGATGCCGACCTGTTGGATGTTGAAAGCAAACACTTTGAAGACCTGGAGTTCCAGCAGCTTGAACATGAGAGCCGTCTGGATGAGGAAAAGGAGAACTTGACCCAACAGCTCCTGCGTGAAGTGGCTGAATATCAACGGAACATCGTTACTAGAAAGGTACTTTTGCCAGGTGTCAGTGTGAAAAATCAAAATATGCTTCTCTCTACATGACAGTAGTGATCATTCATATAGGGGTGGTATGTGTCTGCTACATATCTTTATATCTGCATGTCACATTTGGCAGATTGTGAAGCCTGCCATGTATGTGGTAAATGGTGTTCAGAGCTAGATAAATCGAGACATGGTATAGTCATTGTTACATAATGCTGTAGATGAACTTATGAATAACATCCATTTTTTTTCATTTATATGAAAACTAAGGCAGAGAAAATCAGGAATTCAGATATTTATTTTAAATTACTTCCTTTTGCAATGATAGTAACTAATTCAGAATAAGTCTATGAAGAAAGTCTATTTTGGAATTTTCTGTTTTCATTGCTCAATAGTCTTCAAAGCTGACTGACAGCTTATTACTATTAGGCGTAGCCCAGTGAAATGCCATGAGGATTACTACTGACTCCACTCAACCCCCAGCACCGAGACGTCCTGCTCAGGATTCAGCTTTTGTTCTAGAATTTACAATCACACCCCAGGGCTCTGTATTAAATTGATAAAATTGAGGGAAGGAAGGACGGACAAGGCAACTTCTTAAATTCTCAGTTTAAATAAGACATTCCATTGTTGTTTTTTCCCATGAGGCGTCTCCCAAGATGATGTAAAAAAGTCATTGATAGTCTAAAACAAGATTTCCTGTTGACTTCTGGGTGCTTCAAAATAGATTTGAAATCACTTGAACTATATTGGCCTTAAGTAAAGAAAGTATTGAGCTTGGCAGGTCAAAGAAAATGCCTCATAATCTCTAGGTAATAATTATTGCCCACCATCAACTAAAATGTGGTCACTAGTATTCCAGTTATAAAAACCTTTGCTTCTTTTTCCAGGACAGACTGGCAAACCTTTGAATGTCTAATATATGTCTTCCTATGATTAACTCTTTTCCTTCAGGAAAAAATTTCTGCATTGAAAAAGCAAGCCAATCACATTGTTCAGCAGGCTCAGAGAGAGCAAGATCATTTTGTGAAAGAAAAGAATAATTTAATAATGATGTTACAAAGAGTAAGTATTTTCTTTTCAGCACTGGCAGCAATAAAACATAAGTTCCCACTTCAGGGAAGTTGCCTCCTTCACAGTAAATGCATTTTAATAGTGAATGCCTTTATAATTTAAAGAAGACTTTTATATACCTTTTTATTTAATCCTCCACATTAATAAATAGGCTGATTACTCTGAACAGTTAACTACAATTTAAAAAATAGCAAGGATATTTTCTTCATGCTTTGTCCACATTATAAAAGTATAAACTATGGAAAATCTGTATTTTTTTCTCTTTCTGATTTTCTTCTTTTTAAAAAAATCCTATTTTTCATTAAATAGTTAAAATACATTTTATTACCCATTTAGGGTTGGCTTAAGGGAAAATGCTCTTTTTGCCACTGTCAAATATTTTAGCTCAGTTGCTCTGATGTTTTGAACTCCAATTATATGTGGGTGGGTCTTCTTAGTAAATGTCATTCTAGATTTAGTTTGATTTCATTGGGTAGGTAGACACTCCATATGGTATGGTTAGAGGGTTGGCAAGATTATCCTCACCAAAGGGACTATGTCCTCATCTATCCTAGCACCTAAAGTAACTCCATGTAAAGGGATTTCTTTGCCCAAAGATAAGCCATAGCCTAACTTTCTGACATGGTCCCTGGTGTAATTTTAGGGATAAGACACCAGACATTAAAGTTGATGGGGCTAGTCTCAGATCTGAACTCTGCATTTGGGCCACTACCTTATAAATGTGATACTTGGGGTCACAAAAAATATGTGCTAGACCCAGAATAGGGTGCAGAGAAAGACCAAATTCGGAAGGAAGGATTAAAGGTTGAGGCTGTACCATGGTCCCACTCAGAAGAAATGAGTATTCCCTTCTTAGCTATTTTTAGGTTAAGAAGAGAGATGAAATGTTCCTTCACATGGAATTATGAGTCCACTTGGGGTGCCTCTGCAGCCCTCACAGATCCCTAACAGCTTCCTTCTTCCTGCTTTTTTAGCTCCTAGAAATCTCTCAATGGAGTTATATTTCCCTTCCCTGTCCCCTGCTCTGGGGATGAACTCTGTTGCCATTAGCCTCCCCATTGCCATTTTACCCTTTGCACACAATATTCAAAGGCACAGCTTAATTAGATATTATAGTATGTAATATTTAAGTAGTTTTTCAAATTTTAGCAAAAAAAATTTAGCAGTAGATTTCTTAAAATAGGTAGGTGTAATCACAATATTACATTTCCTCATTAAAATATATAAAATACAATTTGACTGTAAAAATTGTAGTCCATAGTATTACTATTTTTATTTTCCTAAATTGAGCTATAGATACTTTTTAATCCCAAACAAAATCCCAACAGATTTTTTTTGTAGAAATTGATAAATTGGTGCTAAAATTTACAGTGATCCTCATTATTGAAGAATCCCACATTTGTGATTTTGCCTACTTGCTAAAATGTATTTGTTACCCCAGAATCAATATGCATGGCACTTTTGCAGTCTATGCATTCACAGAAATGCACAGAGTGGTAAGAGATGAAACAAGACGACAACCTTGTTCAACTCAAAATTGAGTTGTCCAGTATGGGTGTTCCCACCTAAAGTTGAACAAGGTTGTTTCATCTCTCATACTGTAAAAATGTATCCTTTTTGTGAACTGTTTAGTGCCATGTTTTCACATTTTTGTTTGCTTTTGGGTGGCGGGTGGATTTTGCTGTTTAAAATGCCTCTGAAGCATAGTGCTAAAGTGCTGTTAAATGTTCCTAAACACAGGAAGGCTGTGATGTGTCTTATGGAGAAAATATGTGTCTTAGATAAGCTTCATTCAGGCATGAGTTATAGTGCTGCTGGCTGTCAGTTTAATATTAATGAATAACAATATTTATTAAATAAGATGCCTTCAAATAGAAACACACATAAAACAAAGTTCTGTATTGATCAGTGGATGAAAATCTTGTGACCAGAGGCTCACAGGATCCCAACTTTGTATTTCTTTTAGGAGGAATGCTTCAGTATTCACAAATTCAGTGTTTGTGGCAACATTATAGAACACAACTGCCACAAATAATATGAATCAACTGTATATGAAAACGTAGAGGGCCTAGAGTAGCCAAAACAACTTTGAACAAGAAGAATAAAATTGGAGGATTTGTACTGTGTGATTTCAAGGTTTACTGTAAAGCTAGAATATTTAAGACAGTGTGGTCTTGGCAAACAATAGACATATAGATCAATAGAATTGAACTGAGGGTCCAGAAATAGACCCATACATAAGCTGTCTATTAATTTTTGGCAAAGGCACTAAAAAAATTCAGTTGGGAAGGAAAAGTCTTTCCAACAAATGGTTCTGGATCAATTGGGTAAATGTGGAAAAAAATAAACTTCAACATCCTCACACCGTATGCATAAATTAATTCAAGACAGATCATAGACCTAAACATAAAAATGAAAATTATAAAACTTCCAAAAGAAAACATAAGAGTACAAGTACAAGTACACCTTCATGGCCTTGGGAAACAAAGATTTCTTAAAGGAAATGACAAAGCGCTTGTATCCAGAACATATTAGAAACTATTACAGCTTAATAATAATAGCTAAATATTAATAAATGTTTTAAAAAGCAGATATATGAAAGACCAATAAGTCACATGGAAAAATACTTACCATTAGTCATCAAGGAAATATAAAAACAACAATATGATTCCACCTCATACCAATTAAATGACTAAAGTTAAAAAGTAAAATTTCAAATGTTGATGAGGATATGAAGCAGCTAGGACGTTCATGCACTGTTGATGTGAGTGTAACATGTAGACCCCTTCAGAGAATTCCCTGGAAGCTTATTTTATATCATTATATATACATCCACCCTATGACCCAGCAACTCCACTTCTAGATATTTACACAATAAAAATGGAAACACATCTTCATAAAAAACTTGTATGAGATTATTTAAAGTGTTTTTTTGCTAATAGCCAACAAAACTAGAAATAACCTAAATATCCATCAGTAGGAGCATGGATAGCAAATTATTGGGTATATTTATGTAATACAGTACTCCTTAAAAATAAACAAAAATGAACTACTTACGCCTGTAACACCATAAAGTAAAAGAAGGCAACACAAAAGAGTGCATATTTTATGATTCCATTTATATAAAGCTCAAGAACAGGCAAAACTAGTGTTAAGGCCATAGAAATCAGAGTAGCACTTGCCCAGGTAGTAGGGATTGACTGGTAGGTGACATGAGAAATACTTGGGGTGAAGAAATGCTCTTCATCTTGATTGGGATACTGTTCCACTTATTAAAATTCATCAGATTACATATTTAAGATCTGTGCATTCCACTGTATGTAAATTATATCCCAATAAATAAAACATGTGACCCATAAAATTTTTTCCTATAGGTTGTTTCACTGAATTAATTCAAGATGGATCATAGACCCAAACATAAAATCTTACACCATCCAGTTTCCAAAAGAAAATACATCATTGGATTGTGATACTACATCACAAGAAGTCACATGATTGTGTGTTGCTTAGGAGGATTAAAAAAAATGACTTTAGAGAATATGCAAAAGATAAGGGCTGAGAAGGACTCTGAGGGCTCCTCCTTCCATTCAGGCTTTGACTAGAGCAGCCCACTTCTTTTTTTTAAACATGCTCTCACTCTACAGAATTTACTGTGAATGAAATGTTTTAGAGCTAAGGAAGTTTGAAAACAACTCGCACATCATATTGGCTAGTAGAAGGTGAGATCTTTAGTATATAATTTGAAGTTTTGACTAAGTATGAGGAAGAGGAACTAGAAATGGGGGAAGTAGGTAAGATTCTGATGTTTGTCTCTATTGTAAAGTTGCTGTCTTCTTCAGTTGTATCCAAGGTTGACTCTGAGCTTAATAGATTTTGTGTTCCTTCAGGAAAAGGAGAATCTTTGTAATTTGGAAAAGAAATACTCAAGCCTCTCTGGGGGTAAAGGGTTTCCTGTTAACCCCAATACTCTAAAAGAGGTAAGCTATGGTTTTACAAGTCCACTCATATCACCTTAGAAATCAGGAGATGTACCTCAGTTTTATGTGATTAGCTGAAGAGTAAAAACATTAACTCAAATGAAAGCACCCTGTGCTTTGATGGTTTTCCTGCCTTTCATTATTGATGCTTTGAGGAGTTCATGGATTACCTTTGTGTCTAATACAGGTGCACAGTGTGTGTGTGTGTGTGTGTGTGTGTGTGTGCGTGCGCGCGCGCCTGTCTGTCTCCTTTGCTGGGCAGTGACATTGTGTGTTAACTTGAAGATTCAAAAAATTTAGGATCCACTGAGAAAGCACTGTTACCTGCACCTCATTTTCTCTATTCAGCAATTATGTTTATACTTTTTCTTGTCGGTTAAAAATGTTTTAATTCATAAGTAATTGTTTCCATAAACATTAAAAGACTGTGATGCTGAAAGACAAATTATGAAATTTGCTGAGATTGTTTAGTAAAATTTTGCTGGTCAAAAGGTGCATTGCTACAATTTACTTTTTCTTTTTTATAAATTGCAGTCATTTTTTTTAAAGTTTATATAAAATGTAAAATGAAATAACCATCATGAAGCAGAATAATCAATGTCTAGCTTGAATGAATAATTAACCAATTTGCAGCGGTGAATCGGAAAGTCCAGTTTGATTTCATTGGGATGTAGTGTAAAATGTAGCGAACACAAAGACACTTTGTGTTCCTGAAGACAATCAAAAAATAATTATCTTTCTACCTCTACCCAATCAGGTATTGACTGACAACTTTTTGGCATCATAAATAAAGTCATGTAGAGCTCTCCATTCCAAAAAAAAAAAAAAAAAAATTTAGGATCCGGACCAAGATGAGACTTAAATGCTCCCCTCTCCTTCCTGCAATCTCCTTGCCTACTCTCTCTTGTCTCTACCTTTCTTCCTCCTGAGTCTTATAGAACGTGAACCTGCCCTTAAACATTTGAAAAAAATAGGCTGGTTTCTTTCTTTTCTCTATCTTTTCCCTTCACTGTTGCTTCTGCTATTATTTTCTCTAAATTGGAAACTCCCATTTACATTAAACTGTACATACTCTTTATCCCAAATATCCACCTTTTCCATGTCCCCATCACCACTCTTTCCCAAATATCTTAAGGAGCTACCTGCCACACTGGTAGATTATTTTAACTTTAATTTGGAAAATTATTACCCTGACTGAGAAGAAAAATAGTTTTCTTTATGTTTAACTTTTTTCTAAAAAGCCAAGGAAAAAACTTGCTTCTACAGAAATATTTGCATAACCAAAAAACCGTTTTATTTATAAGTTGCTAATAAAAAGAGCAGAGTTAGGAATTCCTACATAGAAAATATTTTTTTGTGTGTAGGTATTTGAAGTAAAATGCTCATCACAATAATAAGAGTGACTAAATGTGTACCTCAGAAGTATTTTGCAAAATATTTCTATAAAAGCTTTATTAGATCATTCGGTTTCATAGTTTCTCTCCATTATTCAGAACATGGAACTGGAAGGTTCAATAGATGGTTGTAAATGGAGTGTAGTGGCATAAGATAATGTCAGTGGGGTGGGGAGGCAGCAAATCTTGTGAGCCATGTTAAAGAAATGCCAATTTTATGTGTGATGGGAGGCCATTAAGTGGTTTTAAGCAGGGAGATGACATTATTTGATATCGATTTATTAAGGATCAGTTTGGGCTGCTGGGCAGTAAGAGGAGATGCGGGGAAACGAGTATGGAGATGATTGCAATAGTGTACGCTGGAGATGCTGGTGCTTGAATTAGAGCAATGGCAGAGAGGTGGAGAGAATTAGCTGGATTAGGATTTATCTGGGAGGTAGAGTTGACAGTTCTTGTTAATAGATTGGATGTGGGGATAAAGTAAATAAAGGAAGGCGTCAGGAATCATACCATTGTTCCAGTTGGCATAATGAGGTGAATGGTGAGTACCCTTTACTGAGATAGGGCAGACCGGGGAAAGAATAGGTAAGAGGGAAGATTTGGAGTTTGACTCTGGACATGCTGAATTTGAAGGTCTTGTGGCATCCAAATGAATTAGATGGGCTCCAAGGTCTCTTCATTTCCTAATAGAAGTATAAAATCTTTCTTTCCTATTAATGAGTTGGTCTTTTTTTTTTTTCTACAGAATTCCTGGTGTCAAAAGGCACATTTGGCTTTTTGACCATTTTGTGTATCTGCAACTCTTGGGCTTGTTGAGTAGCTATGTGTTCTCTTTCATGTACCAAGCAGACTTGACTCCCAAGATGTTTTTTTCTTTTAGTTTTCTGTCTTTCTGCTCTCTCCCTTCTCTCTCCCTTCTCTCTTTTTTTCTTTTTTTTAAGAAGTGTTGAATTTATAACCTAACTATTGTAAAGACCTCCCACTTTGAACAAACAGCATACATTTTTGAAGCAATTAATTAAGTTGTATGGTCTATGACACAGAAGAACTCAAACCTGGGCTTTGAAGCATCCTACTATCAACTGAGCAAAAGAATAACTCAAATTTGTTAATTTTCTTTCTGATTCATTATCATAGATAAAATGAAATGTAACAACCTAATTGACTACTTTCTTTCTTTAGTTTTTAACCTTATAAAACTTTACAAACTATCTATGCTCCTTTATGAAGTCCAAGACTTCATAAAGTCAATTTATAAGCAGTCAACTCTAGCTTTCTCCACTTTGTTATGATTATAAGTTATCAGTAAAAACTTTGATTTTCAGTCTGAAAATTTTGCTTCACCAGCATAACAATATCTTGCCCTTCCCGTAGTCACTTTTTGAAAGGACCGATGAGCTAATAGAAGAATCTACATGTCAAATTTAACTCAATTTCACTTTTAAAAGAGAGATGTTATTTTATACACTTTTTCTCACACTTTTTTATTGGTGTGGTGAAAATCATGATGGGTCTGTATAATTACTTTCCATGATAATTTACAAGTGCCTTTTCCACAAATATAAATTTAGGACATTTGATTCTCGGAGATTTTGATTCATGGGTATTTTCTCTAAGCTGAAACCAGAACTGAATTATTGAGTTCAAAAATAACTGGAAATTCTCTGTCCCAGAGGTAGAGTTGGGAGTTGGAGAAACGGTCTTGAATTAAAGCACATTCCACCTGCAATTGCACCTTAGGACTCTGTGTGTGTATGTGTGTGTGTGTGTGTGTGTGTGTGTGTGTGCTTTTGCTAGGAAAGGCTCCCCTGGATGAGGGGAAGGTATTCTTTTTATTCTCATTTGATTGAGCTGCCCCAAAGCGAGATTCCATTACAAATAAATTACCATTTTATACATGTTTTCTTAGTGCAAAACCCAGTAGCCTTCAGCCCACTTTTCTTCACACTTTAATTCATCAGGAAACAGAAGAAGAGGGGAAAAATCTAAGAATGAAGATTTGTGGAAAAGGCTCTTGAATTAGGGAGTGAGTGATTGCATTGCCAATTTACATCTCAAATTTTTTTGGTGTACAATTATTTTAAATGTATGTGGAGTGACAACCTCAATCCGTCAACAGAATGAATGCTGATACTTCTGGATATTTTAAAATTGAAGGTGTGGGTTATTTATAACATATAGGTATCTTTATTTCCATCAGAAAAATTATGTTTAATGTTTGGAATGCCATTTTTCAAGATTAAGCAACATAAATCTGTTTTAATTGCTGATTATTCCTTTAATGAAACATTTGATAATACCACAGATATCTGGCTGTGCCGCTCTAAGCTAACTCCATTGTACTGGGAACATTAATACTCTCGCATGCCTCCGCTTTTGCTTTCTTTGTGTTTAACTTCTGAATTCCTCCTTTTAGGGCTATCTCAGTGTAAATGAAATTAATGAGCCATGTGGCAATTCCACGCATCTATCCCCTTCCACTCAGTTCCCTGCTGATGCTGCCGCTGTTGCCACTGAGCCTGCCACAGCTGTGCTGGTGAGCCAGCCACAAAGTAAAGAGGTGTGTAGGCATGCCGTTCCATTCATTCACTGCTCTTTCTTGGGTCAGAAATTAACTCATGGTGAACTGAAAATGAAGAACGTCAGGGTGTGCGTGACAAATACAATACATCTGTTTGGCCAGAGGGCCAGAGTGATGCTGAGTTTATAGAACATAACAATTTGGTACTGGTATGTTTGGGGGGTATTTCTCTACCAATTAAAATTCTAAAAAACATGAAATCTATGGTACATAGTGGAGTACTAGAAGTAAGTTCAAAGGAATAAGCTCTAAGTCTTAGCACTCTAACCTAGATTTCTTAGAAATTAAAAAGCCTTTCTAAAGTTTTTGGTTTGAATCACCTTTCCGGTTTGATTCTGTTTTTTATTTTGTTTTGAGTTATGGACATTTTTAAATGGTATGCCTTTTTAAATCATTCTGAGGTGGGGTCAAAAATAGTAAATTAAAACATCTTCTAATGATCCAACTTGTTTGCAGTGTGGGATTTTAACAAGAGACTAACTTGAAAGATACTGCCCATATTTGTGACTTCTTAACTAAAATATAACAAAACAGAACAATCAGACTATCAATTTCACTTCTTTATCTTATTCTTTCATTTCACATGGACATGTATGTACCTTTTCTTTCTCCTATAAAGCAAAGATCACCTGTCTGTTCTGGATTTATGTTTCCTTCCACCCTTTCTCCTCATCCTATCATTCAAACTACATCAGCCCCATGGCCCGAAGTCATGGCTACACCTGTCGATCCTTTACCTTTAAATGACACACCTCCTCCTCTACCAGCTAAGAAACACAGAAGGCAGCAGCAGCCGCAGGACCAACAGGTAATTAGGAACTCTAGGAACTCGTGTTTAGAGTTTGGAGATTTTACCTCGACAACAATGTTTCTCGTGTGGAATCTTTTCTTCAACTTTTCCAAAAGTATTTTTTTAAAAAAGCAAGTTGCATGCCCCTTTGCCGTTTTTTTTTTTTTTTTTTTTTTTTTAAGGACATTTAGTATATTCTAAGGGTGTTGGGATTATTATAAAATTTTGAGGCTGGGCACAGTTGCTCACGCCTGCAATCCTAGCACTCTGGGAGGCCGAGGCAGGAGGATTGCTTCAGCTCAGGAGTTCGAGACCAGCCTGAGCAAGAGTGAGAACCCATCTCTACTAACCATAGAAAAAATTACCCGGGCATGGTGGTATGCATCTATAGTCCCAGCTACTCAGGAGGCTGAGGCAGGAGGATCACTTGAGCTCAGGAGTTTGAGGTTGCTGTGAGCTAGGCTGATGCCTCGGACTCTAGCCGACTCTAGCCGGGGTGACAGAGGGAGACTGTCTCAAAAAAAAAAAAAAAAAAATTGAGACCTTCATTGTCCTCTCCTGGCTTTTGATATTTTTGAGTGAGTGTCACATCCTCATGCTTCACTTCCCATTCAACCAAAATATTGCAATCTATTTCAGCTATTTCTCATAATACTAATAAGTATTTCCATAAAATCTACAGTATAAAAAGTTATGGTGTGAACACAAAAATATTTTTATTATACATTATTGAAACCATAATAATAGACAGCATTCCTTGTGTGTCAAAATTTGCTAAATATTTTAAAGATATCTCTTTTCATCTCTAACAATCCTGTGAAATAAGAATTACCTCCGTATTGAAGTGTAGGGAACTGAGGCTCGGTGTAGTTAAGTAGCTTGTCCAAGGTCAACCACAAGTAGTGCATTTGGTCCAGTGTTTATTGGCCAGATTTTCAAATAAATAATTTATTATTCTAAATGTCACTCTGCTTTTAGACACTCAATGTATACTACTTCTGAGGTAGTAAAAAAAAAAAAAAAAATCTGTTTCAAGACTCCCTTTCAACTATCAAGTTCCTATGGGAATCTGGCCCCAAAAGATCCTCAAGAGTCATGGGTGCTAGATCCCCAACGCTGGCCAGCCATGGTTTGCTATATCAGCCTTCATTGTTGCTTGAAGGAGCCTTTACTATCTATCCCCTTTTGTTAAAGGACCGTATCTCCCCACGACTTTCAGGTTACTGCCACCTGGGTTGATATAAAAGGGAATTGGTGAAAGGTGGATCAAATACGTGATGTTATGTTTATCCCTTTAACAGCTTCAGTCAGGGTAAAAGACATCTTTAGTAGCAAAACAATCGCAGTTTTTAAACTTGCTATTTTCTACCAAATATCACTAAGACTATGTTTTCAATGGGGTTTCTTTCCTATTTTGTTAAATTGCTGTTAAGGAATATTGTCAAGTTTTGAATTTCAGAATTTGTGACATTTGGTCATAGTGGGAGCAAGACTGAGTGTTCTGATGTCATTTTTCTATCTAAAATGAGCATTAAGCAGTCAAACTGCAAAGTGTTATTACTATAGTGTGTGACACTGTAATAATGGCTGGCTGTGAATTCCAGCTCTGCCACTTTCTAGTGGCATGACCTTGGGTGAGTTTACTTAACCTCTCTGCACCCTAGATTCTTCACCTGTAAAATAAGGATAATAATAGTGCCTACCTCACAGTATTATTATAAGAATTTAATGAGATAATGTATATAAAGCATTACACCTGGCATATAGTAAGCTCTTAATAAATATTAGCTAGTATAAACATAATTGTAAAGTTAAAGTGCACATATTTTTCATGATTGGCATGTTCAAAGACTTTATAAATTTGGTAACTCAAATTTGCAATAATTTTTATATATTTCAAAAACCTCAGCTTAGTATTAAAATGGTCAAACCTAAAGAACGTTTAATTAAGAAATCACTTTACTAGTAAAGACATTTTAGGGAGAAGGCCAAGAAAAATTTGAATAAGTTTCAAGTTGGCAAAAATCTTGCCTTAGAAATTTGACAAAAAAATGAAATAGTCAACCAGAGGATTTTTAAATGTGAGAGATTACTGTAGGGGCTTCTTGGCCAAGATCTTTTTAAATAAAATAACCTAGAAAGATGCCTTATATGGAAACTTTATGTGGACTTGGACTGTATTCATGTGACTGAAATATTATTACAACTTTCCAACGACTTCCCTGTGCCTTGTTCTTTCTCTTCCTCTTCTCCCTTCTCCCCTTTCTTGTCCTCCTCACACTGTCCAGACAGAGAAGGGGAGACACTGCTTACTTGCTTTGTCCCCTGGCTGTTCTGCCATCCACATGGCACCCATCCTAATAATTTGTAAGTTGTCCTGAGGCCCCAAGGCAGCAGGCACTAAAAAAGTGAAAGGTGGATTTAAAAAAATTTTTTTAGATTCAGTGATAAATTTTTCCAGTGTCTAGGATCTAACCAAATGTTAGCTCAAATCTGTTAGTAAACACAGTATAAGTTGAATAACTTTTTAAAAATTTTGTGTTAAAATTCCAAAACTTCTTTGTGAATGCATAATTCTTCATCTCTTCAGTGACCTGTTTCAGTTAGTCAAGTTTTGCTATTTTGCTTTACATTTGCATTTAAAGCACTTTAGAAGTCTGGAAGAAAGGAAAAAACAACATAAAGAAGGCCTCTATCTGAGTGACACTTTGCCTCGAAAGAAAACCACACCTTCCATCTCCCCACATTTCAGCAGTGCCACTATGGGGAGAAGCACCGCCCCAAAGGTAGGACACAGGAAGAACCATGGGCTTCATGTTCCCTGAGTCTTCTTGTCATTAATTGACCAACATGCAAAGGCCTTTAAGAAAAAATGCTAAATACATAATTATATTTGCTTGTTAGGTGGACATAACTAAATTGCATTTTCTATCCTATTCAGAGGTTACTTGGAATTGTATGCACTGCAACGCAGGTGACAGGTGGAATTCACTTACATGATAGACTCCCACGGCTGCATCCCAGATCTGGAAATGAGACAGGATACAGCTCTGGGTTCCAGGAATAACAGCAACAAATACTTAGTCATTTCTATGTGCCTCACACTGGGCTTAGCCTTTTATGTGGATAGTCTCATTTAAAAACCCAGCAACACTATGCAGTAGAGGTACTAATTATTATCCCAATTGTATGTATGGATAAACGGAGGTGTAATGAAGCTGAGTGACTATAACCCAAGAGCCCTCAGCTGGTACGCAGTAGAGCTGGGATGTGAACCTTGGTAGTCTGACGTCTGGGTCCTCCCTCACATTCTGCTGATGTGCCTGAAGGGTCATTGCAGAAACGGAAGAGGCAAGTGAGAAGGAAGTTCTGAATGGGACAGACCTTTGAGCCCTTCCCCTGCCCTTGATCAGGGTAATTTTGTTTTAATCTATTTTATAAATTGGTGTTTTGAGTATATTTTATTCACATGAAAGACTTTGCTATTTAAAAAGAATGCTAAAACCACTGGGGCATTAATAGGTTTCTCCAGTTTTTGGCCTACTAGGTAACTGGGGGTAGATGGAAATTAGTGCATTTGTAACAAGTGTAGACATTCCCTATCCTTTTGCATGGTGTGCATGTATTCTTGACCCTGCATCTGCCCTCTGCTCCTTATGCACAAAGAACTTTCAGTCATTCTCCCAGGTGATTTTGGACAGTGTCTTCCCCAACTGTCTTCACTTTTAGAATTGCTGCCATTGGAGGAAGCACTGTGATGTTGAAACTGCCATGGAGTTTTGTGGGAGGGACAGTGCCTGGCCTTTTCCATTTAGCATCAATAAAGAGCTACCTTCCCTGCCCTCTACAGTTAGATAGGAGCTTTAGAGACAGGGACGTGGCAGTTCCCTGAAGCGCCGTTTGGCCTGCAGCTTGCCTGAAGCGTTCCCCCTGCTTCCCACAGGCTCACCTGCCCCTGGGCCAGAGCAACAGCTGCGGCAGTGTGCTCCCCCACTCGCTGGCAACCGTGACCAAAGACTCAGAATCTCGGAGGATGCTCAGAGGTATGTACATTTTAAATCAAATCTCATGGTCTTTGTTAAGCAATAGAATTCCTCAGGGGGAAGGAGTGACAACAGGAGTGAGTGGTTAGAGGGGACTCAACCAAAGTCCTAAATTTTGCTCTTAATGTATCCCCTTGGGGAGGGATGTAAATCCTTATTGTTATAAAAGTTACCAAGGTAACTTTTCCTATTTATGCGTATAGCTAGTACTTTTTAAACATACACATTGTATTTTATAGATTCAATAGAACTTTCAAACCAGAAAGTCCCCTAGAGAATTACTAACTTTTCCATTTGATTAATAGAAAAAAAAGACCACCAAGATCCAGGAAGATTACCAGGGCACTTAACCAAGATCACTCACTGGGGATAATGAGCCACTAGGTTGAATGAACCTGTGCTAAAGATCATTGAGCTGACATGGTAAATATAGCACTAGTGGCTCAGAACAGAAGTCTCTTAGGCCTTTTAAGGTAGATTTGAGTTTTTATACTACATAGTTGTTAGGTTTCAGGTAGATTTTGATGCCCAGCATGTTTTCTTTGTAATAATACATTGCATTTATTAATGGTGTTCTCAAGTAGTCTTTGTGTGGCCTAGAAGAAATTATTATAATGTAGTTCTAAAGGTGAGCTTCTTGTTGAGAAGATTAGATTTCTTGTGTTAACACAGCAGTTTAGATCAACAACTGATATTGGCCCTAACTTTTGAGCAGGCATGGTGCTAGATACCAAGAATGCAAGTGAATGACATGATCCTTACCTTTGAAGTACCTATAGTCTAGTGAGGAAGAAAGATTTTTAACAGATGACTTTAATAAAATGTAATAAATGCAATGATGGCAGTATGCCCAGGATATAAATGGGAATGCCATTAGGATGGCAGACATTTGGCCTTCAAATACATTATGGCATTGATGGGATTGAAACCCTTCCCTCTAAGCAGGCTGGAATTCAATTCTGACTGCTTGGTCTCTCTGCTAGTGGTGCTAGGGGATAATCACTGGTTTCTCATCAGGGGAAAAGAAATGTACGTCTCTATATATAATTATATATATACACACATGTACATATATAAATTTATATATATATGTATACATATAATGTATATTGTGTGTGTATGTGATATATATCACCTGAATGAGGTTTTCAAATCATTACTAAAAGTGATTTTAGAGTTAATAGAGGCTGTAATATTCATAAGAGATTATAATGTATAAGAGAGGTTTACACTGGTAATATTTGAATTGAATACATTTGATTGAACTTCTCTATTTTATCTTATTTGCCATAATTTCTTAATGAGCTCAAATACCTTTTAATATTTATAAATAATAAACAAAAAAGAGTTTCTATCTTGGCTCTAATTTATCACTGTTAACATGTGAGTCAAATCTATTTTCTGTTGAAGTATTTTTCTGTAACATTAATAGACTTCTTTTTAAATGTATTTTCCCACTGGCTGAAGGCATCTAAGCTTGGGTTGGCCACACCACCACCAAAGACCCATTCAGCACACTCATGTGCTTCACGGATTACAGTGGTTTAGGGGAAGAGTGAGCTTCTGGGAAAGAGGGTGAAATCACAAATTATTATACTCTATGTTGAAAATATTTTCTTAAAATAAAGAATAAGAAAAACTTTGTACTAAATGGATAGATCTGTAAAAAGCAAGAGCTGTTAACATTATCATGTCAGAGGATTCTCGTGAGAATAGGGTGAAACTGGGGGAAGGTTTGATCGTTATTATTCTAATCTGTTTTCCTCCCAAGTAATGGGAATCTCTATGTTACTTATAGTTTCCTAGAGGAAAACTGAGCCAATTCCCTAGGCCACACGACAGACGTGCCCTCTGCAAAATCTGTTGCCTTTGATTTATCTTTTGTGTTCTTGCTCTTCATTGATATGTCTTTTATACACCTGAGACGACTTTCAGCTTCAGTCTTTCTCTGTAACTCTAAAGCGGTGAACCTCTCAAAGAGTGTGAGTGACACGGATGAGGCAGCTGCTGAGGAAACAGAGAACCATCCTATGTGTGTGGATCCAAGGAGATGTGTCGTGTGAAGGAGCAGTGAAAGGGATTTGGCTCTTGCACGCAGAGGAGAAGCAGTCGGGCACTAAAGTTCTTAGAGCCACAGCAGACTGTAAAGTTGGCAGGATTTTCTTCCACACAGCTCATACAGGTTGCCCACAAAGACCAGGAGGGATGGATCATAATTTCACTTACAATTATTTCACTAGCACTTGTTGGCTTCATTAAAATAGCAAATGGTAGTAAAATTCTATGGTTTTGAAAAAAGTATACCTAGCACATTTTCATTAACTCAAACTTAGTAGACTTTATCATTTTTTAAAACTTACACAATTAACTTAAATACACCATTTTTTTGCTGCCATTCGTAATGGATACATCAAGGATGATGGTGTAAGTAAGTATAAGCCTTACTCAATCGGCACTGTTTTAATAGAACTGACAATGTGAGTCATGAAAACAAAGAACGTTTAGAGGAGTTTAAAGGAGAGACCTGAGAAACCCAACCCCTGAAGTTGCGATGGTTTTGGCTTTCGAACAACTTGTGACCTATTCCTTTGTAAACTTTAGAATGAATGAAATCTTTGTCCTTTTGTTTTTCATTAAATGCAGGAAAGTCCAAGAAAGGTATGACAACCTCCTTGTGTGTTTTTATTTCCAGCAAATATTGAAAGGTCATTGTCAAGTCATCTTTAAGAAATGATCAGACATAATAGTGTACAATGGTGGATTTTTAGTCTAATGATTATTCCTTTTACACAATAGAGAAAAATTGTTACACATTTGCAAGAAACACAATGCTGGGTGCAGCTGCTGTTCATTCACAGGCAGCTGCATGACCCTCTTTGTTTTGGCTTTTTATCACAAGGTCAGACCATGCAGGAAGCATGAGCACTGTGGAAGCATTGTTTCATAAGACTCAGGATCTATATAAAGAGAAGAGTGGGCATTGTGATGTATATGAGCTAAGTGTAAAACATGATGTTTCTCCCTTATCAAGACCAGGTATAAATATGGCAGGCTACCGTGGGAGGATGGAAGGATTTAGGAAGCTCCTGCTTATTCCATTTAAGCCTATTTGAAAAGAACAGTTTAAATGACTTAAGTAAGATGGTTGTTACTCTGGCTAGGTGGTAGAGACAGAGGACGTTAGAGGACTTGTTATAAAGTTCGATATATTGTGCTTCAAATAATTGAATGGCATTTTACAAACCTGAGCTCTTAAAAACTAGTTGCTACTGTCTGTTTGGAAAAAGAATTGTTTTATAGTTACAATCTTATTTTTACTCTTCCTATTTTCTGGTTGACAAATATGTGTGAAAGATTCTTCTTTTTTTTTTTTTTTCCTGTAACAGATTTTGGCATTTTTTTTTTACTAACTATGCATGTAGCATAAGGTTTTTTGGTTGTTTTTTTTTTTTTTTTTAACTTCTTGAGTTTTTCTCTGTAAACTTAGATTTAATCTGAAAATGTGAACATCGTATCTCGTTAATCTGGTATTGTTACTAACACCGTCAATGATTGCATGTTGTAAGTGTTGTATATTTTTCCTGTCCCCTTGTCATCCTTTTTGATCTTGTATTTTTTTCCTTTCTCCATCATTCTCCTCCTTCATTCCTGACTTGTCCTGTACCACCTTGCTCGGGCTGTGGACTGTCATTAGGAAGAATGAATTCCTCGGCAGGTGAGCTATGATAGGCTGAATTCTCAGACATGCTGGTTAGTTTTATCCTCTTAAACTTAGGTTATAATTTTAAGTCATCTCATTTTCTACATTGAAGCCCTGGTAACCATTTAAAAGTATATGACACACATTGGGAATGTATTGGCAAGACTCTACGTATTGCACAATCACTAACGCACAAGGGACTTTTCAGGTCCAATTATCCAGAATTCATAGAGTCCAGCCTTAAAAATAATAATAAACGGGCCTTTCACATCTGGTCTCTTGGCCCTTCTGGGCAATGAAGAGAGCTGAGTTGGTTTTGGTTTCTTGGATGTGTAATGATTATCGGCAAGCCTTAGGTATTATTAGGTCTTGCTTTATAAACCTTCTAAACTACTCCTTCAAACAGCTATTTCTGTCTGGATAGGAAGGATTTAGAGCATTCTCAAGGTCCTTTTTCCTTTTTTAGTAGCTTTCCTACTGCTAGATGTTATTCTTGCTACATAATTAAAAAACAAAAACAAAACCTAAATAGTCTCAGGGTTGGGAAAGTCTCATTTTTCCCAATCCAGTTTCTTTGCCCCACCAAAAAAAAAAATAGATGCATTCCACTTCCTTATGTAGCCACTAAAATAGTTGGAACTTACAGATGAAAAAATGAATTCATTCGATGGCTCTTAATTTCATGACATCCACGTGCTAAATAAATGGGGTTAAAGATAAACTGCGGTGAACAGGACATCTGTGTCTCCCTTCCTGGTAAAGCTCACGTGTGAGTGGAAGCTGAGACCAGTTTACAGCTAGTCTCGTGCTCCTCTGTGCAGGCAGTTTTTCCTGGGCCTCCTCCCAGGTCACCCTCCTTCAGTCCCCTGATCTTCTGCGGTGTTTCCTCTATCGAAAGTACCGGTGCCTTTGGATGGCCAGGCCAGAGCCTGAATCCCAGAACCAGCTCTTTGGAATCACTCTGGGGCAATTCCATGGTCATAGGAGAAGGGCCCGTGCCCTTATCTATAATTGCAGGGGTAACTTATTTTCTTTGGATTTGTTCAGCAGGGAGGAGGCTAAGCCAGGTGACACTTGGGTTCACTGTGATCAGTGAAGTGTTGCCAGGTGACAGAAATGAGTAGCTCCACAAGGTGAACACTCCCACTCATACTGGGCCCACAGGAAATGAAGATCCTGTGCTCAGGCTTTTTCATTTAAGTTGCCACGAAAATGTAAAGTGTTTACCCTACCACCAAAATGACTGGACAATTCTTTCAGGTGTAGAGTCAAACCTCAACAAATAGCGAGTTGGTCTGGGAAGTTTATGTTGACTCTCCTTAGCACAGTACAGATTGTGGCAGCTAGCCCTTGTGCATCTATCTGAAAACTCTGAGTCAGTTTACTGTCTCCCCCACTTGAAGGTCATAAGTTCGTTTTCTTATTCTGTGATACTTCTGAAAACAAAAACAAAAACAGACAGAACACAACCCTAGAAGATTAGAGGAGCAGGGCATACAGTTGCTCTGAGAGGAAGAAATATGCTCACCGTCTTTTCTGCTTTGCTGAGAGGGTGTTAGCTATCTCAGAGCGTTTGGATTTTCCTAAATACGGAAAACTCAAGGAGAGGAAGAGGTTGTGGCAAATGTCATAGCCAGGGAGCTAATTTTTGTATGTTTTAAATTGCATGGCTGTCTTTTAGGGATTTGTTTTTCATGCTAAAACAAGGAAATATCTTCCATGTAGTCTGTACCAATGTGAAAGTTTTCTGTGCCACAAGCCTTTTTTGAAATCATAAGAAAATATACATGTGTGACCTTTGCAAATAATTTCTGGTGTTTTTTTTCTGTTTTTGTCCTTCTCATAATGAATAATTGGAAACAACTTAAAAGGAGCAATTGGTAATTCCAAAAGTTCAGGTCTCAAAGGTAAATATTTGAGTAATGAATTATTTTGCCTTTCTTTAAAAAAAGACACAAGCTTTGCGCATATGAATGCACTAGCTTCATTTAATGCTTAATACATTAATCATTACAATTAATAATATTGTTTATAGTCATGGTGTGCTTTTATGTTTTGCACCTTCTTGTAGCTAAGTGACGTGTGGCTTTAAAAAATATGTATATATTTATAATTTATAATGTCAGATTACATTAAGAAAACTTATTTTTCCAGAAATGCCTTAATCTGAAATAACATATTTTCACTTAGAGATCTAAAACTGTTCCAAATACTTATGGCATGAAAATTCTGAATGAAGCTAAAATGGTTTCACAAAAACTTTTGGCATATAATGCTTTGTTAAAGCATATGGATGTGGCTTCTGTTTTTAAATGGAAATGTTTAATCAACAGCTGAGGAAGCTGTTTAGAATTACTTCTGTTCTTTGGCCCTCTTGTCTACTTCTTGGTCATTTCAGTACTAATTAAAAGCCTCATTGAAAAGTAGGTAGTGCACAAGAAAAGAGGAGAAATTCAAGTGGCCCAATTGTGAACTCTTAATAGCTCTGGTAATAGCTCCCTGGGTAATGGAAACTATTCAAGTAGACATTTCTCTTATCAAGGAGAAAGAGATTACAAACTACTACAGTACTGGCTAGAAAAAAGTTTTTTTAATGAATTGTGGAATTTGTTTATCAGTATGATCCCTGCTTCCTGAGTATATGATAGAGAATTGAAAAGAGGGAAAATTTTATTTGCAATGCTCCAAATCAGCTATCAGAGAGCAAGCCATAGCAACAACACAAGATGCACACCAACAACCTAATGTGCCAGCTGACCTGGCACCAGAGTAAGGAAAAAACCTCTTATTCATGGTGCTTTTGGTCCTACTGATGCCTATATTTTCAAATGGCTGTTGTCACCAGCTGGCTGAAGCCCGATTGTTAAGGTGGGAAAAGAAGGGAGCTACATATACGTAATTAGGAGGAGCACAGTCACTGGCAGGATTGTGGACCCTCAATGTTTGAAATAAGTTCAGCAGACAAGAAAAAAATGAAAAAAATAGAGAATGAGAAAAAGTGCATACTTTGGATCGTAAGATTAAAAGCATTAGTGATGCTATGAAATACAAGTTTTTCAAATGGTACATCTAAAAGATTTCACCTGCTGTTTTGTGACCGGATTGAGTGCTCCTTAAACGTGAATACCATTGAGAAGCGACTGCCCTAGAACCTTGGTGTTGCTTGTCCCTAGGATTCATCTTAACTTCACTTGGACTCAGCTATTTTCAGAGGATTCAGGGCCTTCAGTTGTGTTTGTGTTTTGTATCTTTTGAATTTCTGTGTGTGTTGATGTATTATTCTCAGCTGTGTGGAGATGTAGGGATGGCATAGGAAGGTGCCAAGTGATTCCCCTGACAAATAAGATCACTCAGCAAACCACTTCTTTGAAACTCTTGCTTGCACTGAGCATGATGTTGTTTCTTTGATCTTCTTGGCTTTAAAACAAATTAGACCAAGACCCGTTTCATATGCAGATGTTTCTGGTTGCTGGCTTGAGTCTGTAGACTTACAAGATTTTGAGACTGAAAAATGAAGCATACTAACATATTTATGGCTCTTTCTTTAGGTTATAATCACCAACAGATGAGTGAAGGACAAAGGCAGAAATCTGAATTTTACAACCGCACAGCATCTGAATCAAATGTCTATTTGAATAGTTTTCATTACCCAGATCACAGCTACAAGGACCAGGCCTTTGATACTTTGAGCCTAGACAGCTCTGATAGCATGGAGACCAGCATCTCTGCTTGTTCACCGGACAATATCTCTAGGTAAGATTTATTTATGGGTAAGCTTTCTGCTTTGGAAAAGAGTCTGCTAGTTGCTGAAAGCAAAGCCATCAATTTGGGATAGTGTATAAACCCACATTTTTGAGACATAAAGGGGTCTACAGTGCAGAAGAGGATTGGATATCATGGTGATCTTTGAAATTAGTTTCTGTGTATCTTGTGTACTTAAGACAGTCAGACGTCATATAATCGATTTTTCCCCTTTTGCCCTATCTCTGTCCCTTGAGCTCACATTTGCATTGTCTGTCAAAATTGATTTGCTTCTATTGGTTGACTCTAAGCTTCATTTGCACTGCTTTTGATTAAATAAAGAAATAATTTGCAACAAGAGTCAGAACTTTGAAGGAGTTCTTACCCATGTTTTATTAAAAGGAAGGCTTTTGCTATTCAGTACATTAAAATTTTTGGAAGGATTTAACTATCCACATTTCTATTCATACTTCAAGGCAAGCAAAGGGGGTCTTATGGAATTAGGGCCAAAGGCACATCTAAAATGTAAATCTGGTCCTCTTCCAAAGCTTTGATGACGCCCCCACTACCTATAAATAAAGTTAGACCCCAGAACCTGGCATTCTAGATCCAGCCTAACTTCCTGTTTGTTCTTTCTCCTGATACACCTCGCAGAGCTTGTTAATTAAGAGGATGATAAACTCTCAGGTCTCTTCGGCTGCTCAAAGAATGAACACAAAGTCAGAGCTTAGTGAGTTAATAATGGCAATAGTAACAATAAGTATCATTGCAGATGGTATTCAGATCACTATTCTATAAGCCAATTCAATAATTTTAGCAGAATGGAGATTTTATGCAGAATTGGCTCTCAATTGCCTATTTTCTAAGATCCCAATCCCAGTTTCTGAGCTTTATGTTTGTTTACAGTTTAAATAATGATGCTGAAAAAGCAAAAACTGTCTGACTCATGTAACTTTCCAGTAGTCAAAAAAATGATGTCTTAACAAAAAGTGAAGGGCAAATGTACCCACAACTCTGAGTAATTCTATAATTCTACAAATGGCTTTTTTTGACATAATAAACCACGAGACCAAGTTTATGCCACTAGAGTTGCAGCATGGAATTACCTCTTTAATAGACTTATAATTTGGGAGTATTTGACTACATAATTTAAAAAAATCTTAAGCAGAGCAAATTTTTAGTCCTTTTTTCTTTTTTTCTACCAATCTTAAAGAAATTGCCAATTAAGGATGCTTTGTCATAATACACGTTCCAAATATTAGTTCCTTGTTACCTGCTTTGCTGATGTTTATCACATTATTTTCCAATGTAATAATGAGTAAGAGCTTATCGTAGAGCCACATGAATTTTTTTAAGGTAGGTGGTGGCACAGAAGAGAAATGCCTGTTTTTCTCTCCACTTCACACTCAACCTTTTACAGGCATCTTCTACTTTGACTTCAATTTTTGACATTCAGAGGAGCTGATAGCACAATGAAATAAACACTATTAGTAATTTCTGATGATGGTATTGGTCATCCGTGATAGCACCACAGGGTCAGTTCTATGTGGAGTAACTATAGAAAATGATCATGGCCACATGCAACTATTTGCTATAAATTATCATTTTGTAATAATGCTGTTGAAGAAAGAATTAAGGGGCAAATTTGTCTCACCACACATGCACATACACAAATGATAACTATGTGAGGTGATGGATGTGTTAATTAGCTTGATGATGGTAATCATTTCACAATGTATACATACATCAAAACATGTACACGGTAAATGTATATAATTTTTATTTGTCAAATGTGTGTGTACTCAATAAAGCTGTGGGGGGAGACAAGTAAGCCAAGAAAGTGGTAAACAGTGAAATTTAAATAAACACTGACTATATGGAAAAAGGGATAAATGGGGGTTATGCTATTGATAGGTTTTTTTTTTACTTGATGAATTTTTAAGATCCGAAACTTAGTGAAATTCAAATTACTTCCAAATTAATTGGAGATGTAAGACATACATATCTGATGTCACAGAAAACACTATAGAATACAATTTTGTGCTGTTAATATTATATGGCCTATATGCTTGTCTTTGGCTTTCTGAGTTGGGCCAGTGAAGTTTTTCCCTTTTTTAATCCATGAAGTCAGATATTCTCAATGAAAGAAACTAAGAATTCCTGCACAAAAAATAAAGACTTTTTTTTCTTGAATTCTTGCTAGCTGAAGAGAACAGAACCTGCCCTTTTGTACCTCCCCCAACAGCTAATGGGAATAATGAGGAGATATGGCCATGCTCTTCTCTTTCACAGGAGAAAGCACCTGGTTTAAAAAGTGGCCCAAGGAAACCCTGGAAAGTACAGCCTAGTTGTTAAGCTTGTAAGAATCCAGTATTCCTAGGACAGTTCCTCTCTTTGATGGATGTGTTTTGTAATGGGGCATGCAGCACTGATTTTAAGATAAACTATGTGTACGCCCTGTGTTACTGTGCTCATTTATCTCTTTAGTAGAACTCTTAGCCCTACATTGAACCATCCTAGGTTTGATTTTATCAAATATATAATTTGAGGATACTATATTAATAATTAGCTATAATATAACCAAAAGGGCTCTGCTTATTCATTTTATATGGATTTTTTATGAATTTGTTTTTACATGAATGTGTCCAACAAATGTGAATCCCAGAATGTGCCAGGCTCTACGCTATGAGGGATGCAGGCACAAAAGCCTGGCTGTCCTCAAGAGAGTCTAATAAAGACAGGTCCTTAAATGGCTATACAGGCACACCTGCACAAGAAACAACATTGGTTCTCCATGGCAGAAACATTAGAGTAAATAAGTTTTGACCTAGGCCACAGTCCTCCTTTTCCAGAACAGTCAAAATGTAAGCAAGTGAAAAATAAAATTTTCTGTTTTGTGTTAATCATCTTCAAGTTCTTCTCTTTCTCTTTTAGTTATCCTGCCTGTTCTGGCAATGTTCACTCTGTTTGGTTTTTTTCCTTCACTTGTTTGTGTGATATCTTTCCCATCATTTCTTTTGAAGCTATTGATTCCCTTTGTGCAGTTTCCTCCTTGGTGTGCTGTGTGGGCATTATTTACAAAACTGGCCACTGTTGCACCTAGAGGGGAAGTCATGTTTAAATAGACATTTAGGAAATAAAATGTCCACATGTATAAAGTCACAACAAAAAGCAGCTAGTGACATCTATTCCCCAACTTAATAAATTGACTTCAAATGTTAGGTGTCATTTATACAGAACTTTGGTGATAGTCTTGTTAGTCTGATATCTCGAAATCATTAAGTTAATGGGAAGGACTCCCACAGGGCATTCTTTTTACACTTTGGAGGAAGCAATAAGAAGTCATACTTTGTAAGATTTTGGTTTTGGTTTATTTAATTTGTGGGTAAAGCAGTTTACATTGGCGTTATTTTGCTTGCCTATATTTTGTCTCCTAAACTGAGGCAAGTCAGTGTCACCTACAATTTTCAGAGTTGAATTGATTTGACTCTTCAGACCCATGACTCGTAAGTAACATCCTTTACATCGTAGATGCCTGGATTTTGTCATGCAACTCCCTTGCCCTCTGTGTGTGTGTGGGTGTGAGTGTGTGTGCGTATTAGAGAGACTTATCAATCTGAGCCAATATTCTTAAAAGGCCTTTGTGTTTGATTCAGTGCCAGCACTTCAAATATTGCCAGAATAGAAGAAATGGAGAGACTCTTGAAGCAGGCTCATGCAGAAAAGACACGGCTGCTTGAATCCAGGGTAAGTTTACTATCTTTACACCGGAGGTCTGTAACATGCTGGTGCAAGGCAATGTTCCTCCTCAATGAGCCTTAGTAAGTAGAGTGATCTTGAACAGTCACTTAAGGTTTCTCAGCCTCACTTTCTTATCTGAAAAGCAAGGTGTTAAAGAGAGGATTTCTAAGGCTCATTACTGCTCTACAATTTTCTATAACTTGAAAAAATTATGTATATATAATGTTAAAATAGACTAAAATGAATGCTTTGTATCGTATTTTTTATTTGATGGCCACTTTGTGTTTCTGCCAAGAAACAGGGAGGAATGTCATGTCTTTATGCATTTTTTTCTTCCTTCCCAGCTTGTGCTAACTGCACTATTGAAATATTTACGATGCCACGTTATTGTGACTGTATTTCAAGTGAGAATCTGAACTTCCTTAGGAATCCCCCAAAATGCCTTGCATCCTGCCCTAACTAAAGGGCACCTCCTTTCCTCTTCAACTTCCCCATGTGCTTCCTCTGCGACCTTCAGCCAGGAAGCTGCCCGGCAACAACAGGAATTGTAAGGACCCCTGGCCTGCAGTCAGAAGACAGCAGTCGAAAGAAAGGCTAAATCTCATGACTAGTGTTAGGTAACAGTTTGTGAGTTTTTTAATTAAAAATGTGAGAGTTGTGGTCATTGAAATGAAATTACTGAATATAGTCACAAGCTGGATTTTCACTTAAGACAAAAATTGAATTGTTAATTAGACTTAGTGGTTGCATTTCGGCATATGATGATTTTGAAAGCTATGCCAGAGGTGATTATAAGTTGCATTAATCTAGGTTATATATTGTAAGAGACTAGACTAAAAAACAAGAATTGTCTAGTGAGAATTTTCTTTTTGGTATTAGTTGGAATCATTCACGTATTACCAGTGTGTCTTAAAATAATCATCGTTATATGTAATATTTAGGAACGGGAAATGGAAGCCAAAAAACGAGCTCTGGAAGAAGAAAAACGACGCCGAGAAATCCTGGAAAAACGATTGCAGGAAGAAACGAGCCAGAGGCAGAAGTTAATAGAAAAGGAAGTAAAAATAAGGGAGAAACAAAGAGCTCAGGTTGGTCGGTCGATCTGAATGGATAAGAGTAGGTTGCCCCCTGGTGGTCGTTCCTTAGAAGACAGCCATTCTGTGTCAGGATGCACTTTACATGTGAGGGTTAAGAGAAGGGTGTGCATTAGTGTGCAAAACATACGAGTTTAATTTCAAAACCCTTAGGGAACTACCAACCAAATGACACTTTGCTCTAGTCATGCGTGGAACATTTTGCTGAGAGAGGCATTTATTCTTCCACCCATTCTTTCTGGTACATTTTAAAAGGAGAAAAATTTGTGAGCAGCTTTGAAAAATGCAACTGGATTTGCTACTGAAAACACAATACCACACCCAAACTAAGACCTTTGGTTGAGGAAGGGAAGAGGTTCTGTTAAGGCATCTTTTAGAAACAGACATTCCAGAACAGGATAATTTTACCAGCCCAGTGTCTTGGTGGTGGTGGTAGCATTTTGTTTTTTTTCTAACCATTATATTGTCACATGTGTCCCCTTTGCTACACCCGTCCTCAATACCTATGCACAGGATTCCTGAATTCAAGCAAAATTAGGAGAAACAACCCATTTTGTTTAACTCCTTGTCTTGGTCATCATAGAGTTTGGATCTCTGTTCATGTCATGCATGATAACTGCTTATGTAATGCATGTTTTCTGAGGAACTAAAATAAAGTTTTGTTAAACTAAAATTACCATGTAATTTAAAGCTAAAATCAGTTTTATCAAGATTTACTAGACTCAAAGGCAAAAGGTATCATTTCCTTTATTCTTTACAGTTGCTGTGATATTACAGCAGTTGGGAACCATCTTTAAGACTGTATGTTTTGAGGTATCTGTAAGCCTCTGTCTACTGTCAAAGTACCACAGAATCAAAGCTTAAATGCCAAAGGAAAAATAGAAAATAAAACTTGATCATTTTATTTTATTATGCCCAACCTCTGCCAGATTCTGATTTGCAGTGGAGATCATCCATGCCTGTTCAGTATCTGAAGCCAAACCAAAAGGCACAATTCTATTTTAATCCTGATTGTAAGTTTTGCCTCCAAGTATATGATTAAATCATTTCTCCAGGGCAAAGGGGTAGAGTTATTTAACAACATAAAATAAGATACCATTTTAGAAATATCACCCATGGTGATATGTGCTTCCTAGATTAGATGTACCCTTCCCCTAGCTGTTAGTAGCATAAAAGATATCTAAATACATCCCTTTGGCATCTGGTTCTGGACAGTTCATTGCATTAGGTCCAGCTTTGGTTCCACTTCTTACTTTATTTTAGCTTCACCTTTCAAAACATACATTTCTGCCTTCAATTTCTACCAGAGTGTATGTAAGCCACAGCTTTGTGGGATGTTTCAGGGGTAGGGGTGTACTACTAAATAGTGTTCAAAAAATCATGTCATGTCTGAGATTACTGAAGGAGAACAATTGTTGAGTTGTGGCAGGGACAACTTCTGGAAACTTTACGGTGGAAGAGGCCTCATCTGCAGGGTGCAGCCCAGATAACTTCATGCTTCATTTCCCTGTATTTGCTAAGTACCTCTTTTAAGCTAAGATAAATGACATTTTCCATTTTCTCATCCGCCCATCTTAAAGAATCGAGTATATTGGCCTGAGTTTATCCACTCCCCATCCACACACATATTATAGTGTCCTTCTCAAAATACTATCCAGTTTTAGACAGGAAATGATAAGTGCTTTGTTTATCTTAGTTTTTTGTAATTAGATGGGCGTTTTAAACCTTAGGCTTTACAGTTAATTTCTGCTTCTAAACATCTGCGATCTAAAACAAAACAATTAATTAGCTATCGATGGAATGGGGTTTGCACTTTTCCAGGCCCGTCCTTTGACACGCTATCTGCCGGTCCGGAAGGAAGACTTTGATTTGCGGAGCCATGTGGAGACTGCTGGCCACAATATCGATACCTGTTATCATGTATCAATCACAGAGAAGACCTGCCGAGGATTCCTCATCAAAATGGGTGGAAAAATTAAAACTTGGAAAAAACGTTGGTTCGTTTTTGATAGGAACAAGCGAACATTCTCTTATTATGCAGGTGGGTGGATAAAAAAATTTCAGTGATATACTCAAGTCAGGAACCCTCTGTTAAAGAGCAAAGTAAACTGAAATTCAGTATAAATAGGTAAGTTGATAGATAATAGAAATAATGGCAATATCAACTTTGTAGATATACATTATTATATATTTAGATTATATAGTCTAGATATGTAATATTAGACTACACATAAATTCATATATATGAATTTTATTTCTAGAAATAATAAACATTATATGTTACTTTTAAAAGTGTTCATTAGTCTATTCTAGTTCTGAAATAAACTTGAGTCCCTATAAATATTAAATGTGGTCTATTTTTTAGATCATAATATTGTTTTTTAAACCACAAGACTCTGGCTTTTGTGATTGATTGATTGTCACATGTCCTATTTAAGTCACACTCAATCAGGCAGCCTTAGCTGACAATCATTCAACTATAGTTTATAAGCTAGAATGGTCTTTTAACCACAGAGACTAAAGCTCATCAGTAAACTAGCAAATCGGTATTAAATAACTGAAATATTTTTGGATGCTTGAAACATACCCTACTGAATCTTATATAAATACAAGAATATTAGTGTAGCTGGCCTCTTGTTTACTCTTGGATCCTGTATGAAACATGTCTGTTATTAGCATAAGCATAGCCCTGCTTTCTTTGCAGCTGTTATGAGGAAACACAGCCTTGGGTGACTGTCAATATTGAAGAGCATCATCAGGAATTGTTATAAAGTGTATCAGTGTCCTAAATGTAAATAACAGTCCAGCCATTTACCCTGTCTAGTGAAGTCAGGCCATGTGTATGAGGAAGGTGTGAGAAACTGGGAAGCCTGTGGGAGAAAGGCAGCGCTGGCTCTGGGGCCCCAGGATTGGCTGGGGGTGGGTAGCGTGGTGTCTGCCTTGCACTGAGGAGCTCCTTGGGTGGGGTGCCAGTGACTATGGAACTTAGTGGCCGGAAGCAAACAGCCTGTCCTCCCAGGTCCCCTGCTTTGCCTCTCTCTTTTTTCAGTTAGTACAATAGAAAAAAAATGTCTATTTAATAAGAAGAAATCCAATTTGGTGTTTGCAAAATGCATACACAAAACTTTGTGGTGTGCTAGTCTCTCCAGTAAACCTCATCTGGAATTTCTCCAAAATAAATTTTTAAAAGAACTTCAGACAAAATAGCTCTCTTCTAGTGTGCTCCTCTTTCTTCTCTGTGAGCCCGACCTCATTCTCTCATGCATCAGCCAGGTGGGCAGCTGGGTGCCCTGGCCAGCTTCTCCAAACCTGTGTTCTCAGTTTCTGACCCACATGAATGCGTTTTTCCAAATGGAAACTTTTGGTGATTGTTTTTTAATTTTTTTAAAATAGCAAAACCTTTTTCATATATGAAAGATTACCCAAGAACCCTAAAAAAAAAAAGACAAAAAATATTTCATTCAACTTTTTAACCTTCACATGGATCTACCTGACTAAGGAGACCTAGCTGCCAAATGCTGCCCATTTGGCTCTGTGAGCAGCCGTCACACAGCAACTTTGCTCCTGTCCTGCCCGCCCTTGCCCACACACCAACAGGAATAGGTCAGTCCCCAGGCAGTCGTCCAGCTTGCACTTCAGGCTGGACTTGACCCCACAGGAGCCCTGCCCCTTCAGCTTGTCAGAGAGGCAAATGGCCATGTGAAGGAACAGAAATGTGAGCACCAAAAGGTAAAGTCCCTGGCTCTGTGTTCAGGACATTGGCCTCTGTCCTAGGCCTCTTGCATTTTAACTGGGAACTTTAGGAGAATCTCTGAAAAAAACTGAGGCACAGAAAATATGTCTGTGAATTGATGGGACAATACTGTTAAGAGAGACAGAATGGATAGCATTATCTCATCAATTTACAATAGCATTGTTGATTCTCTTAGCTCACAATGTGGTTATGAGGCTTATATTTTTCAGAGTTCTTTCTCATATATGAAGTGCCATTCAAACAAAAGTTTCATTTTGCCTGCTTGAAATACAAGATTTACTTTTATCTCCAGATTTTATTTTACATTTCTTTTCAGAAACCAAGGTATTATTGTATTCTCATGAATTATTGCAGTTCCTTTCCAGCAAATGTTTGAGAAATACACTTTCTCTTTCACAGAAGCTGGTTGAAACCCACTGAACACAGTATTAATCAAAGCAGCGTTTCCCAAGGAAGAGCAAAAACAAACGCACAAAAATATGGTCCATGGTCAAATACGTTAGGGAAATGCTGGATTAAATGCAATTACATAGGTTTATCTCCTGCTGAACTTTTCGGGGCCATTATTTTTCAAACTAGCTTTTTGTTGTTGCTATTGGAAAAAAGAGACATCCACTTAGTAAAAAATTCAAAATGCAGCAAAAGTTTATATAATGAAAGTAAGTCTCTTTCTCATCACAGAAGTTCTGACCTTCCATTGTTGAAATGTCTTTTCAGATTTTCTCTATTCATTTTTATATATGTTTTGATATGTATATGTATTTTTTTTCTTTTATATAGTTGGAACCAAATTATTCACTCTATTCATATCCTATTTCATATGATAGTATTTCAAGATTTTTTTATTATGAGCATATACCTTAGGAGATATACCTCCATTGTTTCAGTGGCTGTGTGTATTCCATTGTATGGCTGGTCCGTAATTGAGTCAGTGCCCTATTAAAGCTCAAGCAGATCTTTTGCAACCTTGTGCCACAACAAACACAAATCTGTGTGTATTTACTTGAGTAGATATTATACAATAAAATTTTAGAGTGGAATTGCTGAGTAAGAGGATTTTTTACATTTTTAGTTGTTTGTTTTACAAATTGCATTCCAGGAGGATGTATTATTTCCACTTCCTACGAGGTATGATAGAGCCTCTCTCCCTGCATCTTTATCCATACTTTTAAAATTCTGTAATATGCTCACATACATTATGATCCTTGCAAAGTTTAAATTAAAAAATATTTGAAGAACTTACTAGATCACAGAGTGGTGCCATTTGATTAGTGTTTTGGTTTGTTTTTGTTTTGTTTTCTGTTTTGTTTTTATGGTAAATCTGAGGAAATTTTTGGAAACAGTTTAGAAAATGTTGCATTGAAAGGACAGTAAATTATGGTCATGAAGCTCTGCTGAAAAAGGGGAAAAAATCAAGCACACTGAACAAGAAATTTGATCAGAAAGAAATATATGTAAAATATTATTTTAAATTATAAGTCAAAAAACACATTGTCAAGATTTCATTTCAGCGGAACTGCATATTAATATTTCCATTACAAAGACAGTCTTGGAGGTGGGGAAATAATTTGTTTTGGTGCCATTAGTGTTTATACTTTGTATCCTAACCTTACAGTCAGTAGTTCTGGGTTATCTTTGACTGCTAATTTGCTGAAGAGCCTTGGGCAAAGTCATTCAGTCCCTTTGGTTTGAGGCTAGTAATTTCATGTTTTGTTTTGTTTTGTTTTGTTTTGTTTCTATATAGACCAGGGCTAATGCACTAACCCAGGTTATCTGAATTAATCTTAAATAATTTAAATACTATGTAAATATTTTAATGATGATAATTATAATGCAATTACAGTTTTTTCTGTCCCTCAGTAGGGATGAAGTATTTAACACTCATCTGTCTTTACAGATAAGCATGAAGCTAAATTAAAAGGAGTAATATACTTTCAAGCCATTGAAGAAGTATATTATGATCACCTCAAGAATGCTAATAAGGTAAACATTAGATTCCTACAATTTGAATGCATACTGAAGTTGGGAAAAATATTGGTCATTTTTGGATACTAAGTAATTTCAATTTGTTGTTCTGGCAGAACAGATAGATATGATCGGAATGGTTTCTGGAAAAGTAGGAAAAATGGGATGGCTGATCTTTTTAAGGAAAAAAATGTCATGGCAAAGTGAGGAAATATTCTGTACATATTGGCATGGAGATCCTGCAAAGTGACTCTGCTAGGGTTCCAGAAAGGAGAGATAATATAGTTAATGAGGGGGATTATGTGCAGGGTCTTAGTGGGGCTATGAATAACAGCTACTACCTATTAAGCACCTGCTATCAGCTAGCTACCTTGCTAGGGCTTTACAAACTAGCTGCTAAGAGAATTGGTGAGCTCTGGTGAGATTTCTTGTGCAGAAAGGCCAAAAAGATGGCCAATCCTGAGAAAGGGGTTGGGGGGACTGTGTGAGTTACAGTAGAGCAAAAGCAATGCCTACATCAATTTTATATATTGGAACTTTTAAAGAAGACGAAGCCTTCACTTATGTCTGTGTTATTTAATGTTCTATTTCAAGATGTTTGTTTTATATACTTTTCCTTCTTTGAATTTTAGAGTCCTAATCCATTACTCACCTTTAGTGTCAAGACGCATGACAGAATCTATTATATGGTGGCCCCATCACCGGAAGCCATGCGGATCTGGATGGATGTTATAGTTACTGGAGCAGAAGGTTACACTCACTTCTTGTTGTAGTGAACTGGGGCAACAGTCCACTTCAGGGCAGACTGCAATAACCTCTTACAAGAATGAAGCCATATTCAGTCCCAGATGGGAAGACCCAACAGAACCATCCCTTGAACTGTGTACACTCAGAATTCCTTTCATATTAATAAGAAGTCATTTGTAAAAAAGAATAAAAGTTTTAATTCAAAGCTTGATCATAAATAGCAAAAGAATTAAAGTTTCCATGAGGAAGAAAACACTGTTTTAATAAATAGCATCACTTAAAGAAACATTTCTTATAAACTATTTTTCATCAATTGTTGGTTTTGGTGAAATAAACTAAACGGTTTACAAAATGTCTGTATATACTTAGAAATATGGAATTATTTTAGCACCCAAATCATTGGCATTGACATTATTGATATTCAACTGGCTCTTTTTTTTTAAGTAGCATTTTACTGATGGTTATTTTATAAATATAAACAATCAAGGGCTTGGAGGGGAATATGTTTTAGGAGGAGTTTTGCCTTAATTTTTAAGTATTGCACCAAAGCCAAAGACTTGACATGATGACCTCTGTTTAATAGTAGTAATTGCAATTGATAAACTGCATTTAGTGTTACTCTGTTTTTCAAAATGGAATTTAATGCCATCAGATGCCCAGGAAATTGACTTTGTAGTGTTACCACTGGCATAAGCGACTGTACATATAAAGTAAACCACTTTTTCTATAAAAGAAGAAAGTGCAAAAAAGCTGTGGGTTTTAGAAAAAAAGCCATCTTAGACAACAGGTATTCTATCACATTGGGCAATTTTAAATAAAGAGAATGTTTGGGGTTAGGAGCTCATTTTGCTGAAGATTTCTCCATTCCTGGCACAGAATAAAGGCAGCCAGTAGCTCATTTCTTTAGATTGTCTGATTTCTTTTTGGTGGAGATCACACCTGCTAACTGAACCCTCATATGACATAACTATGAAATCATAGCTCTGTTTTCACCAAAGAACAGACCAGTTAAAATACTTATTTACAGAAGTGGTATACTTCTATAAAAAGGCAAATGAAGTTCAAATTAACATTCTCTGTAATGTACTATTTTATTATGTATTTTTTTTACAATTAGCCTTTGTTTTTCTGAGTTAAGTTAATTTTTGTTGAATGAAAGGACTTCAGGCAAGTCTCTTTTATTATGGTTTTTCAAGTGCCATTTACTCTAGTTTATCATGTTTTGCATGTTTGTAAGTATGAATGTACTCTTTCCTAAAATGTGGTAAATGGATAGAAGTAGAAAATGATGTGACTTACTAGTATCAGGTGAAACGATTAAATTAGAAGTGTTTCTCTATGAAATTTTGTCAGGCCTCACTGGGTACAATTTTTCTTTAAATTTGTAGTGTATAGTTTGTATACATGTGTACATGTTGCCAATAATAAGATTTTGCAACTGGATGACACAAGATTTTACTTGAACAGTGAAGGAAAAAAATCACGAGTGTGGAAGCCATTTTTAAAATCTGATTTTGCGGAGACCACCCTTAAACCCTGTAATGATCTAAGGGAGTGAAATACAATTGCTAAAATTTTGTTGGTTAATGTAAAGATATCTTTTCTATACTGTACTTTCTTCATAGGATTGTAAAGGTATTCTAGTAACTTGCATGATGTGGTAAACCTTTTAAATATGTATGTTAAATACGTTGAGTTTGGATTAAAATGTTGACCTGACTTCACATTTGAAAATAAACTTATCTTTCATTTGGAAGCCACCCATCAGTAACATGTTGGGAGGATGAATTAATCAGCAAAAGATAATTGTAGAATCTATATGAAGGTTGTTGTGTGCTAACATTATGATTTGTAGTCTATAAACTGAAATAATTAGAAGTACTAGACATACTCCTATTGCTTACAAAATAAGATGAACCCTGAAAAAATCTGACATCTTGTTGTCCTTTGCACAGATAGAGTTATTATTGGGGATTGCAAGGAGTGTATTTACTTATCTTTTTATCTTACAAGGGAAAAAATCATGCAAATGTAAAGTAAAGCTTTACTTGGTGGGGACCACATTTGTCTCCCTGAATTAAGGCAGAAGATTTCTGAGAGAGAAATTACCCTCACCAATATTGTCCATTTACCCTTTTGTACGTTAACAAAGGCAACATTGGCAGTTTCCAGAATGGAAACAAATTTGTCTACTTGAAGTTCATCACTGTCAGTAAAAACATCTACACTTGCCACTAGCCACAATTTTCCTGATTTGTTAGACTGTTAAGAGTGGATAGAGAAAACAATCCATGGTTTTCCCTTCTTTTTTGTGCAGTGCTTTTCCACTGTGAGGATGAGTCAGATTTTTCATTTTGCTGCATATAAAATGCAAAAAGACTTGCAAAGATAAAGGGGGAGAAAACGGAGAGAAATTATTGAGAATATTTGCAATTATCCAAAACCTATAAGGAGAAGGGTTTATTAAGATATAAGGGATGGTGAGATGACATGCATCACCTTAGTAATTTTAGTCCCTTGGAGTCTATAAGACTAACAGAGAACTAGCAACACAGCTCAGCATCTTTTGGAAGTATATCCTGAAATCAAGTGGCTGTCCTTACTATATGAGACGCCTTACACCTCTCAAGAAAGAGATCGATTCAATCTTTATCCAACTTCTCCAGCATATTCCAACAGAACAGGTTCTCAAGACTCCAAAGACATGCTGTATTTACTATTTCTAAATCTCACCAACTCTGGCACCAATCACTGCTCCAAAATTTATAACCAAGATAGCAAAGTGATTTTACTCAGTTTTACGCCAGCTGCATAACTTTTAAGTAGGAAAAAAACTAGGTAGGTCCTTACTGGTTGATGTTCCATGTCCCTAGGAATTAGTTTGAAAGGTGTCAGAGCTAGAATCCAGAAACCTTTGTTCTACAATTTATTCAAATATTTTTCTATTGGTGGCCATTCCAATTTTTTTCTTCTTTTTGCTTCTAAAAATGGTGCTGTCCTGAATAATATGCATTGTTATGAACTAATGATGTTTTCTATAGGATAGTCACAAACTGGGGCCACTGAGTCAAACCAAAGGCATTGGAAATGATGCATATTTTTATTATTTATTTATTTATTTATTTTTTTGAGACAAAGCCCCGCTCTGTCACCCTGGCTAGAGTACCATGGCGTCAGCCTAGCTCACAGCAACCTCAGACTCCTGGACTTAAGCGATCCTACTGCCTCAGCCTCCCAAGTAGCTGGGACTACAGGCATGCGCCACCATCCCGGGCTACTTTTTTCTATATATTTTTAGTTGTCCACCTAATTTCTTTGTATTTTTTAGTAGAAACGGGGGTCTCGCTCTTGCTCAGGCTGGTTTCCAACTCCTGAGCTCAAAGGATCCACCCGCCTCGGCCTCCAGGAATGCTAGGATTACAGGCGTGAGCCACCACGCCCTGGCCATGATGCATATTTTTAAATTGTGATACCTGTGGCCATATAACTTGATAACAGATTTTTGCAATTCACCTTCCCAGCAATCATACTGTAAGTGCCAGTTCCCAGCATTCTTGCCAATACTTGCTGTATTTATTTTTTTGCCAATTTAATAAATGGAAAAAAGTGGCATGTTATTTTTGATTCCCATTTTTCAATTAGTGAGGTTGAATATCATGTTTACTTATATGAGCTGCCTATTCACAGTCATTGGCCAATTTTATTGGAATTATATATATTTTTTTATTTCTAGGAGCAGGCTGAATAGGAGTATTGATGTATCTATACTACAAAATCTCTTTCTAGGCTCTCATTTGACTTCAGGTGTTTTTTGCTATTTAAAAAGTTTACATTCATATACAAATATATTTTTCTTTAGGATTTTGTGGTTTGAAATCTTGATTAAGAAGTTCCTTCTATCCCTGGACTATAAAATATTCTCCTAAATTTTATTTAATCCTCTCAATTTTATTCTTCCGTTGAGATCATTTATCTACCAGAATTTATTTTTACGAATAGCATGAGGCAGGGGTCAGGATAATTCAATAATTCACTAGTCAGGCATATAAATAGAACAAAAACAGCGAATTGAAAAGGCGTGAGGGAGCGACGAACGTCCGACTCCACCCCAGGCATTTATATAAGATTAAGGTCGGATCTTAGAAGCATTTGCGGTACAGGTTAAAGCTGTCACGAGGTGAGAGGGATTTGTGATGCAGCAAGCCTAGCATTTTATGTTTCCGCTCCCTGGTGTCCTCGGGATGAGATTCCCTATCTAGGAACGTAGGATACGGTTCCTCCCTGAGCTTCCAGGCCTGGAATAGCTATCCGCCCGCTGAAAAGGCAGCCTCCGGACAACACTCAAAGTTAACATTCCAAACTGTCACAGGCAAAAACTGCCTAAGAAGAGAACCAGCGGCCAAACAGCGAGAATGGCAGGAGGGACGACGCTCTGCGCATGTGCGCCAGCCGTGGGGTGAAAGTCGGGCCGGGAGCGGTTTAGCGAGTTCCGCCTTCCAGCCGGCAGCGCATGCGCAGCCTTGGCTCCTACGTGTCGTACGCGTCTCTGTAGGACAGTGCGGGGTGCGGGGACAGCTGGGAAGATGGCGGGTGTGGGCATGACCGCTGCGGCGGCTTGGGTACCTTGTCGGAGCTGGGGCTGGGCAGCCGTCTCCTTCGGCCCCCACCGTGGCCTCAGCGCGTTACTTGCACGGATACCGCAGCGGGCGCCACGATGGCTCCCAGGTCAGTGTCCGAAAGGCCGGAGTAGCCTGCGTTCTTTCGAACGCCTCGGGTTCCCTCAGCTCCTGTACCTGCACAGTGCGTTTTGGCGCCCGATTCGAAACTGCCCCTTCCTTAGCACCCCAGTTCTGGGCGCTTTGTACAGTTCTAGTGCAGGCTATGAGGAGAGCTCTGCCGCGACCCTGGGGCGTTCCGGGGAGCCCGGGCCTTTGCTGGCGTTTTACACTCTGCAGTTTAAGGAGCTCCTGCTCTCTTGTCTCCCCTGCATTAAACACGACCCTAGGAAGAATTAAGTTGTGTGTCTAGTGCATTTGATTATCAGTTGCTTCTGGGTTTACAGATTGTGACTCATAAAATGCTTAGACCTACCCTCCCTTGACTTGAAGGGACTTAAAATATGAGGCATGTTATTTTCAAAAGTGTAGACGCTCTTGTCAAGCCTAATTTCTAGTTTTGCCTTCTTAATGTTACCACTCAGCGAAAAACCATAATCAATACTGGACAAAGGAAACTAGAATTTGGACCAAAAAATCAGAAAACCTCACGTATGTATACACACTAGTTTGCCTTTGAATTATAGGCTTTAATTTTTTGGCTTCGTGTGGTGTTCACACCCTTGCCACGCCGAATGGTAATTAATGTCATGGCAGATACACTTTGAGTGAAAAACTTTAAACTTATATAATCAGCTTAACTTACATTTAATTGTACACAACCAAAAGGAGTATTATATGTAAGTACTCCTAGCAAAGTATAGTATGTCAGTTCATTAACCAGAGTATAATAGCCTTTCAGCTATTTAGCAAACATTCATTGAGCACTTTGCACCATAAGGATTAGCTGAAATCCTTATGGTGCAAAGATGATTTATGGATATATTATTAAGAATCTGTCCACTTATAACTCACCAACATCAACTAAATTGTAATTATCTCAGGGGAAAATTACTATGTTGTGAGGTAATATCTGGAAGAGGATAGAAAAGATTTTTTGAGTGCTCAGCTAAGGAAGTGGGAAATGAACATTTTTTTTGTTATCTGTGGACCAACATAACTGGCCCCTACCAAAAGTCTGAAGTTTGGCATATTTCTCTATTCACTGAAACTTTGAAGCAAGCTTATGTGTAAAAGGGATAGCTTTAAGGCCTTCAATTAAGTTTTTTAAAAAATCAACTTTTTAAATCCAAGATGGGGAAGACTTTAGCAGCATACAATGAAGAAAGAGACTGAGAAGTTTTCATCAGCCACAAGACAATGGAGGAAGGCTTAATAAAAAAGATATGTTAGTGCAGACAAAGACTAAGGAACCATGTAAACTTAATGCCTTGGAGGGAGGAGGTGGGATTAAAAATGATTTTGTTTTTTTAAACTATCTTTCTGCCTTTTTTAAAGAGCAAGTATCGTTTCTATAATAGGGAGAAAATTTGAAAAACAATGAAATGGAGTAAGTTCACCAATTGTACTGTTAGACTTAGTGGACTATTACGCTAAGGTCTGTGTGTACAGAAAGGCAAACTGACAAATAAAACACAAAGTGATTGTGGTGTCCTGTAAGAAATCCTTTTCCAAAAATGATACTATTATATGTTATTCAAGGTTATTGTAAAGAAACTGCTCTTTGAACCTACCTCATCTGATATAAAATTATGATGCGGTATAACCATGGCCTATGGATGGAAGTGGTGGGGTAGAGTCACAGCACCTCCCACTTTGAAACAGTTTCTCAAGGGCAGACCAAACCTGTTTCTCCCTCCCATCCCCCTGAAAATAGAAGATGCGAAACTCTTCAAACATTAAAAAAAATAAGAAAGACAAATGTCACAAGAGAGGGCTGAAACTAGATAAATCTCAATGTCGATTGATACTGTTTAGGATAGACGATACAGCAACAACAGAAAAATGTTTTAATGAGTCTCATTTTTGTTGCCTTGGAATTTCTACTTTTGGAATACCATTGTGTATTTTGGAAGAATCAAGATTGGACCTTGATCAAAGAAGGTACTGATTTTGAAACGATTTTAAAACTAGAGATCTCATGCACAGACTTGTTAATTTAGTACTTTGAGTCTATTTTTGTTTTTCCTATTAAATGGAAATGGTATTTAACATCAATTCAGTGAGTTAACAAAGTTAAGATTGAAAATGTATGTGGTTTTCTAAAAACTGAATTTGCAAACCATAGTTTATGTTTTGTGTACTTTATTCAGCTTGCAGACAAAAGACATCGTTCTCTTTACTTAATCGACCAGACCTTCCAAGCCTGGCTTATAAGAGGCTAAAAGGCAAAAGTCCAGGAATAATCTTCATCCCTGGCTATCTTTCTAATATGAACGGTACAAAAGCTTTGGCGATTGAGGAGTTTTGCAAATCTCTAGGTCACGCCTATATAAGGTAGGAACAACACGTTTCAGAGAAAATATTGCTACCGTTTAGCATGACAATGGAGAATTACTTCTCCTCTAACCAATTGAAGTAAATACCAGCATTTTTATAGATTAATTTATTTTGGTGGTCTGTAAAGTTTCATCTTGTGATTTAGGGTCATTGTAAAAGCAACCTTTAAAAGAGATTTTGTAAAGGTCTTTGTGCCACACTGACAATGTTAGCAGGAAAGGACATCTTAAGGAAACCAGTTGTAGTAACTAAGCTGTTTAGATGCAATAATCTACATGATAACAAACAGATATACTAGTTGGCTTTCTTATAATTGTATTATGGTTTTCTGTTGCGGACTTAAGGTTTTATTTGACTACCATTTATTACCTTCTCAAATATGTATTTAAAAGTATTGTAAAACTAGTATTGTGCAGTTGGTTTCTGCTGAGTTTTCTCTTCCCTTTCCTATAATTTGTATATGTATAAGCATAAATAGGGATAGGTGATGTTTAAAACTTGATTTTATAATTCCTAATTTTTCATACTGACAATTATTATAGTAAAATAATTTGTTTACATTGTTGTTATTAGGTTTGCTTACCTATGGTAGTCATTTATTTAGTGTCTGATTTTCCAGAAGAGGTAGTATGGTTTAGTGGAAAGAATATTGGCCTGGAATTCAAGAAACATGGGTTCTAGAATAAATTCTAGCAATGACTGCGATGTCAGTTAATAAACACTGGACCTAATTTTGTCATCAAAAAAAGGAAGGAAGTTGGACTAAGTTCTTTTCTAGCACTAACAGCCTAAAAATCTAATCCTCTAACTTTTTAGGAGAGTAGTTTCGCTAACATTCATTCAATAATTCTAGAAAATACAGCTGTATATAAAACTTTTAGACTATCTGTTCAGTGTACTACCAGAAATTATGTCATATGGATTTAGTCTTTATGAATTATTTCTTTTTTATTATTTTTATTTTCTTTTTATTTATTTTATGAACTGAATTATTCAATTTTCATGCTCAGAACTCTTAAAATTTGTTCTGACTTAACTGTTATTCTGAAGATTGTAGTGTTTTTTGGAAATAGACTCTAGCACTATACTGTGTGCTGCATAATATACAGAGAATTATAAAGTATTATACTTACCCTTAAGGATCTTTCAATCAGGGTGGGAAAACACAAGATAAAATACAGAGGAGAAATTAAATGAAAATACTCATCAGAGTATGATTAAGTTCCAAAAGAGCAGTCTACTTAATTGTGTAAGGTGAGAAAAACAAAACGAGATTGAAGTGAAAACAAGAGACTTTATAAAGGAACGATGGAGAATAGTTAGGATTGGGTAGGAGGAAAGTGCTATCCGGGAAGGGGGACTACCCTTAGCAGAACATCATAATACCAGAAATGTTGTCATTTTCTTTTTTGCCCCTGAAAGAATTTGAATCAAGAAATTGCCATTTTACTGGTTCTTGAATTTCAGTCGAGACTGTTAGAGCTATAATCAGTTCCTATCTCCCTATAAAACATAATGTGGGCCAGGCGCGGTGGCTCACGCCTGTAATCCTAGCACTCTGGGAGGCCTAGGCGGGTGGATCGCTCGAGGTCAGGAGTTCGAGACCAGCCTGAGCAAGAGCGAGACCCCCGTCTCTACTAAAAATAGAAAGAAATTATCTGGCCAACTAAAAATATATATTTAAAAAAAAAATTAGCTGGGCATGATGGCGCATGCCTGTAGTCCTAGCTACTTGGGAGGCTGAGGCAGTAGGATCGCTTAAGCCCAGGAGTGTGAGGTTGCTGTGAGCTAGGCTGATGCCACGGCACTCACTGTAGCCCGGGCAACAGAGTGACACTCTGTCTCAAAAAAAAAAAACAAAAAACATAATGTGGGTTTTCTGCATTTTGAATGCTATATATGTATACCTTTATAAAGTATATCGGTTCACTACAAATTTTTTATTTGATAAATTCCTTTTTATTTGCACTTACCAAAGTTCATTGCAATCTAATCACTATTAACTATTGATTGCATTTCAGTTTATTATGAGATTTTATTATCTATTTTCATATTCTCCAATTTCTCAATTTTTGTGAATTTCATATAAAATTTAAATCTTGAATGATGATATAGTTTATTATACAAGAAATAGTACATATGGCTATATGAAAATGGTTTATTAATGTCCTATCACCATGCCTAAAACAAGATTGAGTCAGATCTCAGCAATATAATGCAAGGTTATAAGGCTAGTATTCTCTCATAATTATTTCTAATAGAATTTTAAATTTGGGACTATGACTTGGAACATTGAGGCTGCTAGGACAGAGATGTGTTATTGTTTATAAAAGTCTTAAGATGCTGAATATGTTTGAATTATTTTTGTCCTTGGATTAGGGTTCAGCAGAAGTGAGCTATATTTTTTCACTTGTAACCTGTTAGCATCCCTAATTGTTTATATTTTCCTTCATGAAGGAGCTCTACAAGTATTTTGTGTCCTTACCATATATTTGGAGGGCAACTCACTGTAAAAGATGCAGCATGTTACCCACCAAGGAGGGGGAAAAGGAGAATTAGCTGATGTCTTTCCAACCCACCCCTCATCATCTGTCTTCTGCATACCCTGGATTGTGGGGGAAACAGCTGATTTAAACTGCAGCAGCCACCTTGCTCTATTTCCCAAGGATCCAAAATCATTTCACTTCAAACCTAAAGAAAAATTTAATTTCTTCTCCCTTCCATCACTTATAAATCCGTTATCTCTAAGAGAATATGAATGTGCCATATATTCTTTCACATTCTCTAAAAACGCAGGGATTTATTGGTTTTTACCTGATTTTAAGCATCAGAAAAACAAGAAATCTTTGATATTTGAATTAAGTAATTCTTTTTACTTTTACCCTCCAATTGTATTCACTTAGCAGGTATTGTTATCCTCAGTATGTGAGGTTTCCATGCCTAGCCACTATGAAGAATACAGAGACAAAAATAAGATAATGGTATCCCCCCCATACCTGGGAATGAACATAGAACCTATTTTAGAAACAGAAAATTAATCAATGTGGCTAAAGCAGGAGTTTCCTCTGATGAAGTAATAAAAGATTAAGCTGAGATGACTGGAATATAATGGTCTAAAAAAACAAGCCAAAGCACTAAATTTTTATGTTGTGTTACAGAGAACCATTGAAGGTAATGCCGTATCAGTACAATGCTTAGGAAGAAACCTTATGGGTATAAAATGGAGACAGAGTCATAGAGACATAGGAGGCTGCTGTGTAGCCTAGGTTTACAATGACAAAGACCTGCACCAAGATACTGTCCTTTCCAGAGTGCAAAAAGAGGGATGAACAGGAGAAGAAATGAGATTGAATGAAGATGGTAGAGGGCAGACAGTATTCTGTTCCCTGGAAAAATAAACTTGAATAAAACAGTCTGCCCTTAAGGAACTAACATTCTAGTCAGAGGGAGACAATATTTAAAAACTTGATTACAACACATAATATGAAAAGTGTTGAGTATATACAAAAGAAAGTGACTGGTACTAACTGGTTAAATGTGTCATAGTTCCTCTAAAAGAGGTGTTGTGACTTAAAGAATGACTAGGAGTTTGAGTGGTGCAGGAAGGCATTCTAGGTAGTGGAACAGCATGCAGAAGCTCAAAGTTATGAAAGGACTTATCTGGGATTGAGAGTAGTTCTATATGACAAGGGTTTTGGGTAATCTATGGGCATGGTATGATACTTCATGATTTATTGAATTGGGACCTTTAAAGAGAGGTAAAATTCACAGATAGACTTTGAGCCTAGATAATTAGGAAGTTGGAGGGAGAAGTGGATGGGTTGGTGATGATGAATTTGATTCTGGTCTCCTTCCCTTCCATTAATTCAGTAAATATATACTCAGCAGCTGCCACTTGCAAGGAACCGATCCAGGTACTGGGAAAGTATTGGTGAACAAAACAAAGTTTGTGCCCCTGTGGAGCTTTTATTCTAATGTGGGAGACAGACCACAACAAATAATCAAATATCTTTTATGTCAAGTAGTAATAAGTGCTATGAAGAAAATTAAGTAAGAAAATAGAGAATGATGAAAGAAGTACAATTTTAATGATTGAAAAGTCAGGGAAGGCTTTTCTGGGGATGTAACATTTGAGCCAAAGGCCCAAATGAAGTGAGGGAGCAATGTCAATGGATATCTGGAGGTAGAATTCCATGTAGAGGGAAAAGCTGATGAGGCAGGAATGTGGATGGTGTATTTCCTTTAACTTCAAGAAGAAAAGTGAGGATACAGTTAGAAGGGAGGAAAGTAAAAAATGAGATTAGAGAGGTAGGCACCAAAGTTTGGTAAGGACTTTGGATTTTATTAAAGATTATAGAAAGCCTGTGGAGCGTTTGTCCAAGACATGGTGTTTGTTTTAAAAGGGTCACTCTGGCTACTATGTGGGGAATAGTCTATGAAGGTGGAAAATGGAGACAGGGAGATTTACTAGGAGAATATTGTATTAGTTTGGTTGAGAGATGACAATGACTTGGATTAGGCTGGTAGCAGTGAAAGAGGTGAGAAAGTGATTGAATAGAGGAATTTGAGGGTTAAGCCAATACGATTTATTGAAATATATGTTGACTGTGATGTTTTACTATATTTTAGGCATTGTAATAATGAAGAATGTGCTATCTTTCTTAAAAATAAAAAAGTAAATATGTAGATATTTAGATTTTTTTTCCTTTTTCCAGATTTGATTATTCAGGAGTTGGAAATTCAAATGGTAACTTACAAGAAAGCACTGTGGGGAAATGGAGAAAAGATGTTCTTTCTATAATTGATGACTTAGCTGAGGGACCACAGGTAACTCTTTTTATTAAATATGATTATTGACTGTAACCTCATGATATTCAAGCTGTTTCTTTAGATATGAAAATTTATTTATTTGCTATTTTAAATGTTTAATAATCAAAGTTGATATTTGATTTAAAATTGTTCTGTTATTTTTACTTTCTAATAAATATAAGTAGCATTTTACTTTTTATTGTACAGATTTTGTTTTATGTTCATAACTTATTCTGTATTATAGACCTAATACTTTAACAAAAAGTTAATCATGATTGAATTCTACTTTGTGCCAAATATTAAAAGTCTGAGAGCTACATGGATATATAAAAAAAAAGTACACACATTTCTGTTAAACCACTCACTCCCCTTATAGACAAGAAAAAGAAAATCCTCTTTAATAAAAATTAGACATATTTTTATTTTTAGATACTGGTTGGAAGTAGCCTTGGTGGATGGCTTATGCTTCATGCCGCAATTGCACGGCCAGAAAAAGTCATGGCTCTTATTGGTGTAGCTACAGCTGCAGATAGTTTAGTGACACAGTTTAATCAGCTTCCTGTTGAGGTAAGTCACGGGTTGCTTTGGCAACCTCAGTATATATACCTCCTATCATTCTTCTGCTTCCTTTTTCTTTGAATATTTGTTCATGTGTCATCTACCCTCTGACTTATTATGTTGGCCCATCTTTTGTCTTAGCTGCCTTTTTGTACACAATATCTTTCCCACCTTTAACTGGCCTCTTGTTTAAGGTTTCCTTTTCTTTACAGTCTCTTCAAATCATTCTGCCAAATATTTTAATCACTTTAATGAAATCACAGTTTGAAATTTCTTTTTTTAGCAACATTTTATTTTTTAGTCACATTTACGTCTTTGGATTATACGTGGTGATTTCTTTTTGTACCTCTTATTGTTACTTTCTACCATATGGGCAACAGTACCTACCATTCTTATGACCATGTTAGACTAGGCTAATCAATTGTGAAACTACAGTTGTCTCTCAGTATCTGCAAGGGGCACTTGTTCCAGGACCTCCTTTGGTTACCAAAATCTGCTGATGCTTAAGTCCCTGATATAAAATGGTACAGTATTTGTGTATAACCTCCTCTATAAATAATCTTTAGATTACTTACAATACCTAAGACAATGTAAATATGCTCTGTAAATAGTTGTTACTCTATATTGTTTGGAGAAAAATGACAAGGAAAAAAAGTCTGTACATGGTCAGTACAGACACAGTTTTTTCCCTCGAATATTTTGGATCCATGGTTGGTTGAATTCATGGATGCGGAACCCCCAGATACGGAGGGCTGACCATACTTTTTTGCCTGAAAGTAGCCTCAGATCCTCTCAGCAGAGCTGTCCAGGCAGACATTATCAGTCAATCAGAGTTGGCACACAGATGAGATTTGCCATTCCTGGCTTAGATACTTGGTTGGCATTCTTTTTCTACTCCTAATTCTCGTTTTTTTATAAGGAAAAGTACTTTTCATTATTACCATATTCTTCAGCAAATCGTGGTAGAAATGAGGTAATGAGGTTTTTGAAGTAACTGGGAAGATAATTTATTATACTCTGTTATTGGACATATAAGCACTGCAGTTTTCTGCAAGGATAAGGGAATAATGAGTAATAGCTGTTTATTTTTGTGTATTTTTTTTTTTTTTTTGCAGTTAATTGAGTTCTCTTTGGGCTTTTTTTTCCGTAGGGGTCTAAATTTCACCTGTGGGGCTAAAATCCTGGCAGGCCTGAGACAGAAAGTAAGGAAAGAAAAACAGTCTAGAGCAGTGGTTCAAAAAATATGGTCCCCAGTCCAGCAGCATCAACACCATTTGAGAGCTTGTTAGAAATGCAAGTCCTTGAGCCTTACCCTGAATCAGAAACTGGGGCTACAGCCCAGCAATCTATGTTTTAACAAGCCCCTGTAAAGTTTGGGAACCACTTCTCTGGAGAATGGAGGAAAAGAAGGAGGAGGAGGGAAAAAAATTTATTAATAAAAAGGAAAATAAACTATATGTAGTGTTGAATAGTGAATGTCATTCATTGACTTTTACCTCAAGTTCTGCATTGATACCTGTTCCATATATTATCTGTTCTAAGTTCATTCTTAGTTCCTGTTATTCTCAGCTCCATAAGAAATAGCATTGTCTGTCTGCATAGTCAGACTCCTCATTATTTCTTTCAGGGATAAAATTACAAAGCTGGTCTTCCTTGCACATACCTCTTACATGTGAATTTTTTTCACTTGGTCATTTCTCATAGATAGTTGCTCAATATGCTCATGCTTTTCCTACCGTTGCCTTTTTATGCACGAAAACTTGGACCCCTTGCTTCATCCTCTTAACTCATTAATATAGTGCTGCTCGTGGTAACAAATTATCTCAAGGACATGGGAGATTGAAAGGGAGTTGGTTTTTTGTTTTGTTTTTGGTTTTTTGATTATATTTTTTGGTTACTGGTAAATGACAAAATCTGTGTACATTTCTTTTTTCATGAGTATATGCACATGACTCAGAGTGAGGGTAAGATAGTTACTACCAAAGTGACTGAGAAGATTTATAGTCTGCCAATCAGGGTATATTTTTGCAAATCCTTAATCAGATGAAGAGTTCTTAACAGAAATATGCTGAGCCCTTGTCAACTTAAAAGCAACTATGAGGAAAGAGCAGGACCACTGTCTCTTCTTCACACAAACAGCTAACTCTAACAATATCAAGGGATCAGAAGTGGAGATATTTTTCTATCTTTTATAACCCTGGGAATATTAAACCCAGCATTTCTCATTGTCTAGGAACGTGACCTCCCTTTTAACTAATTATTATCTCCTTCTTTGGACACTAGAGGGCCTACGACATGATGCACAGCTATTTGGAACCTAAGCTTCTGAACCACCACATTGCTTTGATATAGTTCTTGGTGGAGAATTGTGTATACTGCACATTTTCTTTGAATAATGCTGTTTTTGCTATTTTTGAACTTTTTGAGGGTTTGAGACATAGAACATTTTATAAAGTTAACTTTGTTTTTCAAATTGACCATATTCATTCAATTCAGTGGCAGGTAACAGAGCTAGTTTGGGCCAGAGATGCTTAAAATGAAAACACAGGGTGTCCCAAAATTTTTGTAAAATTTTGTGATGAATATTTTGTTAAATAAAGTTACATTTACAATTTTCCATTTTCCCTATTTTTTGGCGACTTTTGGGATACCCTATATCATTAATTCAATGTCTCAATAGTAATTAGCATAGCTTCTACCTCAGCTATGAAACTAAGCTCTAATTACTGAAATATATACAAATTAAGTAACAATCCTGAGTAGCTTGAGGATAACTGAATATCATTTTTGCTTTAAATATTTGGTCATGTTGTTTTAATACAGAGAACCCCATGATATTAATATAGATTCATATATTTTATAGTTTTTTAGAATTTCATTAATTTTAAATCATTTGGAGACAGATATCTAGAAGTATCGCTGTCAGGTATTTTCACTGAAATAATAAATCTTTTTGGAATTTTAAAAAATACATTAAATACCTAAATACATATATTATATTATACATATTTTATTTTTTAAGTTCTTGTTTTCCTTTTTATATTTGCAATAAATTAATTTTAAAAATGGGAAAGTCATAGTGTTTTTATTGAAACTTTCATTTCCAAATATATGTCGCTTTTCTTTCCTTATTTTTTAAAAAAATTTTTGATAAGGTAAGGTATCCATTCCATTTTTTTCCAGTCAGAAATACCCTTCATATAACATGATTGTAAAAGCCTCAAACCTATTCACAGCTTGATTTTTTAGTTCAAATTCTGATAATCTTTCCAAAGAATTTATTATATGTAAATAAAGTTTTATGCTAAAAAATGCTCATAGAAGTATTTCATGGGAATGGTCAAGCTAATTATCTTAAACTGATTATAATGGACTATTATGCAGCCTTTGAAACCTTTTCATAGAATTTTTTTAAAACTCAGAAATATATCTATTAAATAAAGCAGCAAAGAAGACTGTATAATAATGTGTAATAGATATGTATTTTACATATTACATATATAAAAACCAAACATATAGAAATATACTGGAAGGATATAAACCAGAATATTAATGGTTTTCATACCCATGAGGTAAGATTATGGATAATTTGTTTCTTTTTACACTTTTTTTGTTACTATGTTTTCTGTAATGAGTATATGCTACTCATTATAAAACATTCTAATTTGTAATTAGATAAATTAAAACAAATAAATTATAACCTAAAAAGTAGGAATTCTCAAAGAATGAAATGATATGTAATGTTTTATTTTAAGGGAATAGATGTAGAAATGACATTATTGTTCAGTTTTCAGGAAGTATGTGTAAGACTTGTCATCCAAAACAAAAAACAAATTTTTTTCTCATTCCTACAACTCTGGAAAGAAAAACTATACATTTTTTTACATTCAGCCTAAAATTGCTTTAGCATGTATATGATTGTCCCAGAGTAATCACTCTTATTTTTAATTTTTAGTTCTGTGCTTGATTCTACCCCTTCCTTATCTCATACCCATTTTAGCTACTTCTCTTATACATATGTTTAGTTTTATGATTTTGAAATCTAAACAATTTTTATTCTAAGATTTGATTTTATATAAATATGAATGATAGCTGGACTGATTCGAAGAAATTATTGTACTTTTCTCCCCCTTCATTTCCCTTTTCAGTTGGGGTGAAGCAACATTTGATTTAAGATGGTATGTAATAAAGTTAGATAAATTAAGTTTGAATCCTAGCCATAAGTTACCAGTTACTAGCTTTAAACTTTGAACATGATATTAACGTCTCTAAACTTTAACATCTTTTTATAAAAATGGAATAATAACACATAATCAATATAATAACAATAGTATCAGGCTCTTACGGCATAATATATATAAAGTACTGTCAGTACCTTGCACATAGTATTTAATTATTGATAATTATTATTGGTACACTTTTATCTCTATCCTCTTACTCAAGGACTGCTTTCCTTAGATTATTTAAGACTACTGCATGTGTTAATGTTGTGTAAAGTCCTAAATACTTTTATTTTCCTATTTTTTCCAATAGCTAAAAAAGGAAATAGAGATGAAAGGCATGTGGTCCATGCCATCAAAATACCATGAAGAAGGAGTTTATCACATTCAGTACAGTTTCATTAAAGAAGCTGAACACCACTGCTTATTACATAGCCCGATTCCTGTGAACTGCCCTATAAGATTGCTCCATGGCATGAAGGATGACATTGTACCTTGGCATACATCCATGCAGGTTGCTGACCGAGTGGTCAGCACAGATGTAGATGTCATTCTCCGAAAACATAGTGATCACCGAATGAAGGAAAAAGCGGACATTCAACTTCTTGTTTACACTATTGATGACTTAATTGACAAGCTTTCAACTAGTTAACTAGTATCACATTTTTAATTGGTACATAAACTAATGTATCCAGAAGATTAGAAGAGGGATAACAGATGAAATATCCTTATACTTGGGTTTTTCTCTCTTACCTCTATTTTGTAAATATCAGATGAGTATTTATTTAATGATGTATTTGCACAAGTAATGTAAATTGTGTAGAAAGTACCAGCTGCTGTTTAGGAAATTTTCTCCTTCAATCCTTGATTTTTTTTCATTAAAATATTTATTTTTTTATTCAAGAAATGTTTACCTTTCTTATGCTTATGTTAGTTATTCCAGCTCATAATTGCATTCTCTTCTACTTAGAATTATTAATAAAGCTTGATTTTTTGTTTGTTATAGATGGCAATTTGTAAAATTACTTCTGTGCAAGTCACAAAATATAGGAAAATATTTATAGAAATAAATGTGAAATGATTGGAGAAATGTCTGAAGCATAATAAAGTTCAAAAACTAAGGCTATTACTTTATATATTATATACTACACATTATATTCAAACTTAAGGTTTTACTTTTTTAAAAGCGCAAAACTTTTTACAGTGATAGGAGATATTTTTGGCTTATATGTTGTATATATAAATGGAGAATTTCATCTTAATGTGATAACATTTTTATATTCTGATATGTAAAACTAAAGAAGAAATTGATCTTTATATTATTTATTATTATCTACTTGCAGAAACATTTTTTTATTAATATGGACCTAAGTACAACTAGCTAAGTGATTGCCACCCAAATCAGAGGGCTTTCTGTAGAGTTAGTAAGAAAATATGAAACGCAAGTATAAGGGGTTTATTTTTTTAACTAAATGAGCTTGTGCAGTAATCAGCCTTAATATTGAGTTGGTGTTTTTTAAGCTATTAATTTTGGCTGGACATTAGCCTGCTTAGGTTATGTCTGTCAAAGTATAACTTTCGGTGAATTAACACCATGACAGATACGTGTGTGTGTGTGTGTGTGTGTGTGTGTGTAAAATGAGCATGTGTCAAAGACTTATTTAACTCATTAATGAGGAAACCAGCAGATAGTAAGCCTGGTTCAAAGAATAATTCAAGAAACAGTAATTATAGGTATTGAAGAAAAAATGTTGGGACAAAATTATGGAGAAAAAAGTGATAATATAGTAGGCCTGGCTACTTCGAGAGACCTGCTTTAGAAGGTTGGCCCTTGGCTGGCATCTGGGAACTTGGATTTCAGAGGTCTTCCACCATTCTAAGAACTGATAAAAGTAGCTCATAGGCCTAAACTGTACAGACAATCTGGTTTGTGCTGAACACCTACTTTCCTTCTGGGAGTCTGGAATTTTGATATGTGCCAGGCAAAGACTGCTTATGTGACCAGCTCCCAGTAAAAATCCTGGGCACTCAATCTAACAAGCTTCCCCGGTGGGCAACATTTCATGTGTGCTGTTAAAACTCATTGCTCGGAGAATTAAGCCCATCTTGTGTGACTCCACTGGGAGAGAATTCTTGGAAGCTTGGCTTTAGTTTCCCCTAACTTTACCCCATGTGCCTTATTCCTTTGCTGATTTTGCTTTGTATCCTTTCATTATAATAAATCATAGCCTATATGATGAGTCCTATGAGTCCTCCTAGCAAATCTTCAAACCTGGGGGTGGTCTTGGGGGCCCTTGATAAAGATACAAAACTGTTAGTGTCCTATAGCAGCAGTCTCCAACCTTTTTGGCACTAGGGACCGGTTTCATTTTTTCCATGGATGGAGGTGGGGTGGTGGAGGGGTGTGGGGGGCGGGTGGAACTCTGTGGCCCAGTCCCTAACAGGCTGCAGACCAGTAACAGTCCACAGCCTGGAAGTTGGGGGCCGCAGTCCTACAGCAATTAAACTACAATCCTTGGGTTATTTTTTATGCTAGGCAAAGACAGTGCCTGGTGCTACAATGGGTTGATGGAGGGTGACACTGGCTATGCAAGGACCTATTTTGCCCACAGACATTACTAGGCATGAGGCTTGTTAGGAAGATGAGGAATGGCCCCTGTCCATGAGAGTTTTCTGAGGTTAAACATAATAAAATACAATAAATGTGATTAAAGATTCATAACATGTAGAGGCAATATAGTATGTTGGTTAAGGGCAGAGACTGGAGCTTGGGTTTGAATCCTGGCTCACCATTTACTTGCTCTGTGACTGAGCAATTTAATCTTCCTGAGCCTCACTTTCCTCATCTGTAAAATGACAAAAACCTAGATAATAAGGTGTAAGAATTAAATAAACACAACACATTTGGAATGATGACAGGAGGTAGTACGTTTTTGCTTTTTTTAAAGTTATGTACAGAGCATTGTCGAGTGAGAGATTGATGGGCACAACCCATGGTGGAATAGCAAGGACAGTGGAGGCAAGGAAGTGGGTAGGGCTTCTAAAGCCAAAGTGGATTTGACCTTAACCTCAAGATTCCAAATAGGAACGTTTTATGATGGTATTTCAAATGTTCAACCGTTAAAAAAATATCAATAATAAAAGATAGGAAAAGCTGTTTTAAAATTTAATCTAGCCTTCCAAAGATTAATTCACAAATTCCAATGAGTTTGAATCCCTGAGATTTAATGTATTCTAGTGCACTCTTAATTACTTTCGTGTTTTTTCTATTTTTCCTGAAACCATTCCATGCCATGTATTCAGTGACATGGAAAATGCCTGAATAGCCAGCAACCCCTGAGTTCCTCATCCTCTGGAACTCCTGTGTTACTTTAAAAGTAACATGACCCCTCTAACAATCTCAGCATGTGCAACAGAAAGGGATAAGGCAAATAGCAACGGAAAGGAAGACTGAGTGAGGCCGCATAATGTATTTTGCTTTTGCTACATCTGTTGAAATTTGAGGCATTTACAGACACAAATCTAGACAGTATACCATTCTTGGAGCAGCCAATAGAAAGGTCTGTGTGGATGAGGGGAAGAAAAGAGCTCTGGGAAAGGCTGAGTTTTATAAAGCATGGAGATAAAGATCTGAGAAAACATTACTCGCCATGTAACTGTTCCCAGGACAGACCTCAAAGTGAATATGTCAAATATTCATTAAATTTGGAACACTTAAAAAAAAACCTAAAGAACTTACTTTCCGGAGGACAGGAGGTAGTGGGTGGTATTTAAACATACCTTTTTAAGACCCCCTTTACAGATCTCAAGGAACTTCTTAGTTTAGAAACAACTGTGTAGTATGTGTGACTTGGTCTGATGAAAAAATGTGATGCTTTGGTATATTTAGAGAATATACTAGAAAAATGCAGGTGATTTTTTAAACCAAATGTATTTTGGGGGGAAAATATCCTTTCCTATTTTGTCTTCCTCTTTTGCTGAACTTTCAGGTTTTGCTGACAGACAAACTTTCTTCTACTGGAAAAGCAGCTCAAAATTTCAGTTTCTCTCTGAAGCCTTTCCTGACTCATACCCATCTCTTTTTCCAGGAAGTTTGTTGCTGGATCCTCTGTGCTCTCTCATGAACAGCAGCACTCTGTCCATGCCTTTTTGATAGAACTTACTGCTTTGAAATTCTCAGGTGACAGCCTAGCTTCCCTCTCCAAAAGACCATCGAGGTCATGAGCTTCGTTTTGACATGGTTTATCCTGAGACATCTCCGACTTACGACATCAACTCCTTTCTTGGTTTCACCTCTTTGCCCGTCTCATGATGATAATATTCCCTTGAGTTCTGGCCTTGGCAGTCTTCTCAGGCTATTCACTTACTCATCTCGAGCAACATCACCCATGTTCATAGTTTTAACTACCACCTGCATGCAGAGGATTCAAGTACATTCCTACAGTCTGGATTTCTCTCTTGAGATCCAGACACATAAAACCAACTGCCTAATAAACTGGGATGTATCACTGGCCTCCCAAATGCAGTTAATTCAAATCTTTTTATGTTTTCCCCTTTATGTACCTTCCCACCTAGGAGTCCTCTTACAATAAATGCTGCCATCATTACTTCTATTATACAAGCCAAACTTCTGAGTCATTCTGACTGTCTCCTTTTCCTTCACCCAATTCAGACTGATGGTCCTCTTTCCCTTTGAGAAACCTCAAACACCTTTGCGTCATATATAAGTCCATGCAAGACTGGCAAATATTTAATAGCTGACTTTGGGGGGCTAGGGAGAGGCTCTGATTTGTAGCATTTGCCAACATTCATGAAATAAATTCTCTTGTCATGGCTGGCTTCAAACTACCACCATGACATCTCTGAATATGAAGCTGGGAAGAAATGCCCAGTAGCACACAATTACATAGTGTTTACACCATACAGAGATTATAAAAACAAATATCCTCAAGAACATGGGTAATAATAAAATGTAGCAAAATAAATTAGGAAGTGAATCATCTTGAGTATTAAACCTTTGTAATATAATTTATTTAAAAGTAAGTTAAGGCCAGGTGCGGTGGTTCACACCCGTAATCCTAGCACTCTGGGAGGCCGAGGCGGGCAGATCCTTTGAGCTCAAGAGTTCAAAAACAGCCTGAGCAAGAGCGAGACCCCTGTCTCTACTAAAAAATACAACGAAATTAGCTGGACAACTAAAAATATACAGAAAAAATTAGCTGGGCATGGTGGCGCATGCCTGTAGTCCCAGCTACTTGAGAGGCTGAGGCAGAAGGATTGCTCGAGCCCAGGAGTTTGAGGTTGCCGTGAGCTAGGCTGACACCACAGCACTCTAGCCAGGGTGGGTGACAGAACGGGACTCTGCCTCAAAAAAAAAAAAAAAAAGACTTAAAGTGTAAAGTCATCTCATTTATAAACCTTTCCGCTAATTCCCTAGACTCTTCCTCTAGGTATAATTGTACCAATCTGAGTACCTTGTGCATAATTTTAGCATGAGATCTGTCTGGCATTTATTGTTTACAAGTTTAACTTAGCTACTAAACCAAGGTGCCATTTCTCATTCATTTTTGTGTCTCAGATACAAATATAGGCCCTTAAAAAAGTTGTTCAAAAAATTAACTATAATATTAATACTAGCAAGCACTCAGTAAATGCAGGGTTGAGTCCATTTCCACTGTCTCCCTGCACCCCCCTGCCACTCCCCAGGAGATCCAGTGTTTTTTCTCTAAAGACTTCTGGATTTCTGGACACTTCTAACCTATGCCTTGCTGCGGCTTCTCTTTGCCATTGTATCCTCTCTAGAAGTATAGGCTGAATCATTCACTTAAAGCACAACAGCTACTCTGTTACAACAGGAGGGAATCCTTGGGTACAAAAGATTTGCAAAACACAGGCTTAAAAAAAAAAAGGAAGGTAAATGTACATCTTTAAATTTGTTTCTAGCTTTATATTTCAAACCATCTTCCTTAGAGCAAGTCCAGCCACAGACACAGTGACATGTTTCTGTTTGGGCTTCGGTTCCCTTGGTCTCAGGTGAAACTGACCTTATTGCTGTCACCCAAGATGCAACTAGAGATTTCCATAATTCTGCTGTCAGTTTTCTGCTCTACAGTCTTCCCCTGAGCTCTGAGTCTCTGATGACATTTCCACTGTCTTCAGAGCTTCTTCAACTGACAATTCCAGGCAGCATCAAGACCTGCATTAGTCAGCCTTTCCACTTGACTCTAAACCTGCTGCTCTCCTAAAAGCTCCTGGTTCTCTCTCTTTCACAGAGTTCTCTCTCCCAGGCCTTCAACTACTGACCACTAAGTCTTTTCTCAAGCAAACCACCCACATATCTCCTAATTTTCATTAGCCCAGGCCCCACCCAGCAGGAGATTTTTCTCAAAACATGTATTATTTGAGAAGTCATTTCCTGCATAGCTTCTAATCAATTTCCCACGGGGACAAAAATCACCATCCCATGTACTAGAATTGCTTTATTTAATGTGCTTGAGTCAATTTATCAATCTGTTCTAGAGGCAAGAGTTATAGTTTACTCCTCTCTGGTCCAGTATCTGTCACAGTTAAGCATTCAATAAATATTTGTTGAATAAAGAAACTAACCAAAGAACAAGTATTTGGGTGTTTTTCTTATGAAAAGTACCCAGAGATTTACACAACACCAATGAGACTCAATCTTAACCCCCAAGTGGCTTACACTCTAGGGGTACAAAAAATTAGAAAAATTTCAGGCCAACTTAGACATGGTGATTTCTCCTGAGGTCTTGTTTGCTCCTGCCAAATATTCCATTACTACTGACAGTATGTCAGTTGTGCCTTCCTGGTCCTTAATTGAAATAAACACATGAAGTCTTTACACTCTATCAAAACCTTTCACTCTAAGAGTTCTTAGTACATTGAGGTTTGTTTAATTTATAAAACTTGCTCTTAGTGTCTTTTGGTTAAAAACAGCATTAGAAAGGTATATCCCTTGAATAAGTCAAATTGAGGCACAGGATAGAAATTTCTGGATGAAGCTGGGCTGGCAGCTGAGCAAGTAAATGCCTGCGGCTCTCAATTGTACTGGGGCAGGGGATAGCGGTTTGGCTGCTCCTGACAGACGGACAGTTGGCAGAACAGACCCCTCCCCGCTTCATCCCCTCGGGCAGCTGTATGCTGCCCCTGTCTACAAGGGGCTGTCTCCCCAGAGGAGGGAAAGAATTGTGCAGCTGAGAAAGCCGCTCCCGGCGGGAGGGAGGCAGGGGGGTTGACTGGCACAGGAGAGGGCTGGCTTTTTGGAGGGCTCCTAGCAACGGCCCTGGTTCGACCCTCCCCAGCTATGAGAAAATCAAATCCCTGTGCCATTCTTCTAGGCACACTGTAGCAGCAGCAGCCGAACGTCAGGGTAGCCTTCCTCCCTGCCTGTTAATTACCTGCTCTTTCCAATCTCACGGTCCCTGCCCTTGGAAAGTGCTACTGAGGGGGGGCGGGGGAAGGAAAAGACCACCACCCATCCTCCGTGCCGCCTGGGGGTTCGGAATGGATTGTGAGTCAGTGTACATCATCTCATCTCATTGATAGGCGGCACCGAGAAGCGGGGTTCCAGCCCCCGGGCCCGGCCCGGGCTTTATTCTGGAGTCATTGGTGCGAGGCTGCGCGTTCCTTTCCCGTTTGTAGGTGAAACCCCATTGGCTTCATTGGCTCCTTGATTTAAACCACGCCCGGCTTTCTGGCCGCTTTGCTGCTGCCGGGCCAGGCCGCCCAGCACATCACAGCCCCGCGCGTAGGGAGCCCGGGGCTGCTGCTGCTGCTATTGTGTGGATGCCGCGCGCGTCCTCTCTTCCTTCCAGAGATGGCTAACAGGGGCCCGAGCTACGGCTTAAGCCGAGAGGTGCAGGAGAAGATCGAGCAGAAGTATGATGCGGACCTGGAGAACAAGCTGGTGGACTGGATCGTCCTGCAGTGCGCCGAGGACATAGAGCACCCGCCCCCCGGCAGGGCCCATTTTCAGAAATGGCTAATGGACGGGACGGTAAGGCCGGCAGAGATCTGGCTTGCTGGAGTGGTGGGCAGGGACACCCTCCAGGGCCCTTTCTTTTAACGTGAGGCTGTGTGAGCGGAGCTGCTGTTGCCAAGCTCTGTGTCTCACCGGGAGGGGATGGGAATGCCTATTTCTTCTGGGTTGGAAGACTTGGGCTCCCTGCACAATTCCCTAGCTAGCTTAGAGGATTCTCCACCCGTCACAGCTTCCTTTTGAGCTGTCTGCAAATTCTAGGCCCTTTTGATTTTTCCAATGAGAATAGAGATAAGTATTTCCTTATGATGTCCCCAGCCGCCTTGGTGCTGCAGCTCTTCTGGGGCCATTTCTTTCCCCAGGGGAATCGGTTGGTTACACAGTAAAACAAAGGAAGGCGGAGGGGAGGCTGGCCACCTTCCTATTCTTCCTGGAGTCGTGCACCCTGGAGATGCTCAATGTCTGTTTGTTGAGTGGATGTGTTCTCATGAAACTGAAGGGAGTCCTCATTTGATAACTGCTTTCAGGGCTAGATGCTCCTGTGTTTGAGGGTTTGAGGACCACAGGCAGGCTCTGCTGATTCAAACAAGCCTATCTTTGCCTGCAGCCTGTGATTTACTGTTACATAACTGCCATCCCACGCTGTGCTGGGTTGCCCAGGACTTGGGTTATAGGTGTCTGGGAAGAGGTACCCAGCTCACTTCTTTTTATTTTTTCTTTTTTTTTAAATTTATTTCAGCTTATTATGGCGGTACAAAAGTTCAGGTTATATATATTGCCCATGTCCCCCCAATCCCCCCGAGTCAGAGCTTCAAGTGTGTCCATTGCCCAGACAGTGCGCATCGCACTCATCATGCACTTCTTTTACACATCATTAACACGTATGGGATGAATTATTGAAGCCTGATCTCCTTTTGATAGAAAAAATAATATTAGGCTCTATCAGTTAAGCTACCCCCCTCACCACCACCACCACCACTCCCAGAGCCACTAACTAACTCATTCCTCCATTGCAAGCCTGGAATCATGTCCTCATCACCTTGCGTCATTCCCTGTCTGTAAACATTCTTTCCCTTACCCAGAAAAAGGAAGGGAGGAACAGGGAGGGAATGGGGTTCCTGGACTGCAGGACTCTCTGTGCCTAGGAGCAGCCCTGGGACTGGGATTGTCTGGGTCTTTGGGGTCCATTATGAGAACCTGGCCACACAGCCCTGAGCCCATGCCTTCCTGGGGCCCATGACCTGCTCCTGCCCAAACCCTGTGCCCCGTGCCCTGCAGGGGGGCAGGATTCGCTTCTCACTTGTGACCTGGAAATACAAAGGGAATATTGATTCTGTCCCTCCTCGCCCTGCAGGTCCTGTGCAAACTGATAAACAGTTTATACCCACCAGGACAAGAGCCCATTCCCAAGATCTCAGAGTCAAAGATGGCTTTTAAGCAGATGGAACAAATCTCTCAGTTCCTAAAAGCTGCGGAGATCTACGGCGTCAGGACCACTGATATTTTTCAGACGGTGGATCTCTGGGAAGGTAAACAGCCCCCCTGCCTTTAGGATTGTTCTCCTTCCTCCTCCCCTTTGCCCCATCTCTTTGTGAAAATCGCTCCCAGTGTTCTTCCCTGTGCCCTGTGTGGCGGGCGTTCTCAGCCGTCATCCTGGGGGCACTGTTAGCCTCCCCATTTGCGATGTTCTGTTAACATGTTCTCTTCTAAGGGAACACACACCCTGAGGACACAGCAGGGACCTCAGCAAAGTAAAATGTAAACAGAAGCCTCGACTGAGAGGAGCTAAAATGGTTACATGGATGCCTTTTATTCCTGTTACCCCTCCGATAACAAATCATAGCTACCTGGAGGAGAAGCCAGGCAGGGGGTGAGTGTGCTTCTGTCTCAACTGCAGCACGGCTTACAGAGAGAGCCGTCTGGTGCTCTGTTGTCAGTCAATGGGAGAGATAAATAGCTCTTCAACCTTTTATTAAACAACTGTCTGGGAGCTTGGGGACTATACCTTCCAGATATGTATTCAGCTCAGAGAGCGTGACAAATGATTTCTTTTTTTCACATTTGTGAATTGACTTGGTGAGGAAATCTTACAAAGGCATAAAAATCAAATCACATTTCTGGACATACTTAATAATCATCATTACGGGGGAAAAATGATGTGAATGGAGACACAGTTAGAGGATTGGGGACGTATGGTCACAGTGTCCTCTTTAGTGAAAATGTGCTTCCCCACCATGCACCTGTTTTCCTTCTCAACTAGGCCTGCCTGGGGCACCGAGAGATGGACTAGTCCAAGCAGGACTGCCAGATTGACTCTACTCTCACGTGCTCACTGTCACTGGCTGTCATCAGTGGCCCAACCAATAAGATCCCCATGGCGGTGACCCAAATGGCTCTGCTGACAATGAGAATTGGGTAACTTTCTTCTGATCCAGAGACATGGTATTTTAAGGGGTATACAGATGATGATTGAAATAGATTTCTAGGACCATTCTGCTACTTATTATACTACAGTTTATGAAGAAACAGTTACCTCCTTAATCCTCACAATTGCCTCCTTAATCCTCTGTGTCATGCAGAGAGCTGGCATTTCATGTTTCCCTCATAAATGAGTAGTTAAAATCCTAAGATGCCAATAAGTGACTTTACCTTGTGGTTTGCTATTACTCAGAAATTTAAATATCCAAAACTTCAGGCCAGGCCATTAAACTTCATGGACACTGGCCTCCAAATTCCCATGTAGTGTCACAGGTGAGACTTGATCTCTGCTTCCTAGAACAAAACTCTGATGATTTTCCCCAGCTCATGACGAATAGCTACTGCTTATTGACATTTTCCTATACACTAGGCATTGTACAAGTGCTTTACTCATAATGCCAATCAATTCTCCTAACAATCCTATGAGGTAAGTGTTTTTAATTCTTCCATTTCGCAGATGATGAAACTGAAGCTTGCCCACGGTTACTTGCGTCCATGAGATAACTAGCACTTAGCAGAGCCAGGACTCAAACCTGGGCTCTCTGATGCCAAACAACAGGGCCTTAACTAGTCTGCCAGCCCAGTCTTTGGCCAGGAGGCTTAGTTTCCTTCGCCTATTCGATGATTGTGCCATTGAGTCATAATGGTGACTAGCTGATGAGGATGAAGGGAGGAGGAGGAGCATGGAGGGCTGTGTGGAACAAGGGGCAAGGGAGTCACTGTGAATGGAAGGGACTCTGGTGAGGCCCCTCAAGTGCAGGAAGTAGACAGGAGGAGGAGGAGGCCGGGAGGTCTGTGGGAGCTGGGGGTCCCAAGGGAACTTTCCTGTCTTTTTGCTACTGAGGATGTTTTACTTGTCTTTCCTTCTTTTCACAAAGACCACAGAGGTGAACTTCACTCCTCGGAGGTACTCACAGCAAGTGGGGGGAGCGTAGGAAGCAGTGGTCCCTGATGGACAGAGCAGGTGGAGGTCTACACCACCTGCCCCAGCCCTGGGTATTAGGAACCTCCTAAGGAAGAGGGAGGACAGGAGGGATGAGTGTGACTGCAGTAGCCTGAGATAGGGCAGTGGACAGACAGATCAGCTCCAGGGTGGAATGATGCTCCTGGAAAAGAGGAACAAGACAGACACTGAGAGTCCCACCCCAGGGCAGAAGGGTGGGGCTTTAAAGAAAACAAGGAAGAAGACCCACTCCTGGGGTGCTGTGACTGACAGGTAGCAGGAAGAACTCTAGGTAGGTCGTGCAATAGGTATGGATGAGCAGAGCTGTCAACAGGGAAGCAGAGGCTTAAGAGTTTCCAAATGGCCCCTAAAGGCTCCAGGGCCTGGTGGCCCCTTCTATGGAATGGTAGCTGAGGACTGAGGTCCAGGGAGATTCATTATGAGTTGGAGAGGACACTTGATATTCCCCCAGGGTCACTGTCTGAAGCTCAGGCCAGAGCTGGTTACCATACAGTGGAGCAGGAGCTGGAAGAGGGAGTTGCTCTGAGCAGAGAAGTAGGGATGGGAGAGGCAGGCTGGTGGTACCGCAGAGTGGACTGAGCAAACAAGGCCAGGTTGTCACTCATGTTTTGAGATGACTAAGCTGGAATCGAAGGGACGCTGCAGGGCAGGGTTGGCATGTGTTTGTGTGTCTGTGTGCATGTGAGGGTGTACGTGTCTGTGCACACAGCTATTGGTCTAACCATTTGCTTAGCTTAGTCGCATATTCTCCCTCATATTCTCCACGCTTGACTGTGGTGTCAGTGCTGTCCCCATGTATCAGCTTACTCACATTAACTCCGGATTCCCTGCACTGTGGTTGTGGTGGCTGTGGCTGCTGGCTCTAGCACTCCTTACCGAGGAGCTTGTCTTCCTCCTCTGCAGGTATTTTAGGTCCAGCAGCTCTCAGTCCCCATCTCCCCTGCTCAGCATCTCCTCCCAAGTGGGGCTCTGCTTGCTCCCTGCTGCCTTTATGCTGCAGACCAGCAAAGTTGCAGGAGCCCAGACATGCCAGTGCCTCCTCATTTGGGCTTCAATTATTTCTATATGTTGGGGCTCCAGATGTACCCACTATTCTTAAACCCCTTTTAGGTGAAATGTTTGTAATGGACTTGGGGGCAAACAGAATAAAGGATTCAAGGCTTTAAAAAGGAACCCAAAGCTGAACGGTCAAGAAAACAACCCAATCATGGGGACATTATAGACAAAGCTATTGAAGTTCTCCCTAAGGAGCAACTGGGGTGACCAGTTCCTTTCAGTGATGGAGAAGAAGTAAGAGGAACGGAAAGGGCCTGGGGAGGTCTTTCTCTTGGATAAGAGAAGGTGAATGGCCTGGCAGGTTACTTTTAGGTTTGCCATGGGTCCCCTGGAACAAGCAGGGCTGGGCCATCTCAACTATCTGTGACTCAGAAGGGAGTACACTACAGGCAAGAAGACTTCAGCAAGTGGGTAGGGGAGAAGAGTAGGAGCAATAAAGGGAGGGTTATGTGAAAAAGAGAACACATGAGAGCAAGTGAGTGCACTGGTCTAGCATCTGGACAGAAAGGCTGCAATGCAAGCTTCTCCTGGAATATATCAAGCAGAGTACAGACTCCTGAGTCAGATTCAATTGCCTGGTTCAAACCTGTGCTGCACCCCTTCCCAATTACCTTCTCTAAGCCTCGATTTTCTCAGCCATAAAATGGGGATAATAGCACCTATTTCACTGGGTTGATATGGAGAGTAAATGAAATAATTGATTAGAAGTGTTTAGCATAGTGCCTGACAATAATAGAATAAAATAAATGTTGGCAATGTAGAACTTATTATTGTCATTGGCTTGTCCTTTCTGAGACTAACAGAAAATGAGAGTGGAAGGAGCAAGCAGTCTATGCTGGAACAAATGGACTTAATGTCCACACACAGGAACTGACAGAGTTGCCTAGATGACCTATGCCTTCCCTGCCAGCTGTGGAGTCTTCAACTCATTGGCTATTCTCTAATATGAAGGGGTCAGCTTTAGGGGCCACTTTTTTGACTGTTTTCAACTTTGTGGTCATTACCCTCTTGATGTCTTTCCCTGTAATATATTGCTTTGCCAATTCCAGGCCCAGAAGACTCTGGTACAGTGGAAAGAACATGAGTTTTGGAGTCAGGTAGACAGGTCAAAACCTTTCTTTAGCTACATACTAGCTGTGTGGGCTTGTTTAAGCTGCTTACCTTCTCAGAGCCTTAGTTCCCTTCTTGGTGAACAGTTCTAATGCCTCCCTTGCGGGAGTCTGGTAAGGATTAAATGTGTAAAAGAGCTAGCACAGTGCCTGGCTCCTGGATACCTAATAAATGTTGCCTTCTTTTCCCCTACTAATAGCCCACCAGCAACTGACCTTTCTGGATCATTTGTATAACCACTTGGCAAATATTAAACATGCAGAATTCTAGAATGTCAGAGCAGGCAAGACTCAAAGATCTATGAATCTGATTACTCTTCTCAGTAATCCTATTAATGAGGATCCTGGGCACATGGTTTCTCCATGCCTGTTCCCTTCTCCTGATTACTGGCAGTTGGGGAGGTGCAGTTTACATTGGGGGTGGGATGCCTGGAGGTCCAAATATATTCCCTGGGGAGACATCACTATGTGTGTCATTCCTCAACAGCAAGAGCAAAGAAACATTCGCCCAATTTGAGAGCTATTTTGGGATATTGTAAGGTGCCTGTAGTGACTTGAGACATCCAAAATACCTGCTGCTTGAAGCCTCCTTTTCTGTTGGAACAGACTTCGCCACATTTACTCCAAGTGGCTGCTGACAATTGTATTCAGTGGGATTTCCCTGTAGCAGTGGCTTTCAAGTTCCTGCATGCATCAGAATCGCCTGGTAGTCTTGTTAAAATACAAAATACTGAGCCCCAATCACAGAGTTTCTGAGGTGTTAAATCTGAAGTGAGGCCCAGGAGTTTGTATTTCTTATCAATTAGCAGGCCATGCTGCTTCTGCTGGTTTCGGAACCCCACTTTGAGAACCACTGCCCTACAGAGTTTTATTTTGTTTTGTTTTTATTCAAGACAAAAAAGCAAGCAACAAAAATTCATAAAACCCACCCTACCCTCTGAAATTTCTTCCTTGTCAGGTGAGACAGAGAAAGCTACCATGCCACCAGCTCCTTTTCTTTTTTTAAGACTATTTTTTTCAGGAAGTTTCAGGGTCATAGCAAAATTGAGAGGAAGGTACAGAGATTTCCATTATACCCTCTGCCCCCAACACTTGCATAGCCTCCCCCATTATCAACATGCCCTACCAGAAGGATGATGAAGCTACATTGACACATCATCACCAAAAATCCATTGTTTACATTAGGGTTCACTCATTATACATTCTATGAATTTGAACAAATGTGCAACCACATGTGTCCATTATTGTAGTATCATACAGAGTAGTTTCACTGCTCCAAAAATCCTCCATGCTCTGCCTATTCATCCTTCCTCACTCTCAACATCTGGCAACCACTGATCTTTTACTCTCTCTATAGTTTCACCTTTTCCAGAATGTCATAAAGTTGGAATCATACAGTGTGTATGATTTTTAGATTGCACCGGCTCTTTTTAAAACTTCAAGTCTAATACTAGCTTCCTCCCATGACAGAGGGTTAGAAGAGTCCCGGTAGCCCGATTGCAATTCTGAGCTGTTAGTGTAAATTGAGCTGTGTCACTTTCCTTCTTATGGTCAATGGTCCATCCTTCAGTCTCATTGCTGCTATCCCTGCATCTAGAAAATTCCCAACACCTAGTTAGTGCTTCCTTTAGGACCATTTTTCTTTTCCATTTTCTTGGAAGAATGGCTTGGAGCAGTGTTTTTCAAGCTGACCTGAAGAGCCCCAAGTGGCTTTCAGGCAGCAAAGCGATTTCAAGCTGCTGGGCCCCTGGGCTGACTCCCAACTTGGATCAGAGCCCTTCTAATTTTTGGTTTAACTTTCTGACTTTGTGGAAGGTATCTCTGAAGGAAGGAGTTACTGCTTAACAAACAAATGTTATTTAGTACTCACCACATGCCAGACATTGGAATGTTTTTAAAAATTGAAAACCAAAGCTTTAGAGTAGTGGCTCCTGTCCATCTGGCTACATCAGCATCATCTCAGGAGACTGCCCCAGAATCTGAATATTTAAGATTCTCAGGTAATCCTGATGATTGGTTTAGTTTGGAAGTCACCAGGTGAAACCCATGTTTCTCAAACTTGTCTGATGGTATAAATCACCTGATATAAATTATTAAAAACACGGACTCCCAGGACTTGCTGAATCAGTCTCTTAGGAGAATGCCCTCCAAACTCACATTCTTACAGGGGTGTCCTGCACTCAACTCCCATAAATAATCCAAGAAGCCTGGGAAGCCCTGCTCTGGAGCAGGCTGTGTGTGGCCTTTTTTTATACTTGCACAATTTTGTAGGCTTCGTCACTAGGCAGATGTTACACTCGGTTGTGATACAAGCAGTTTAGCTGGTGTTATATGATTCCTGGTGCACTTCAGAGAAGTTCCTTAACCCCACTGCTCCTTTATGCATTTAAACTTTGAGCCCCAGTTACAGGAATCAGCTTCCACGAGTGGCCCCTGTTCCTTCCACATGCCCCTTCCACCTGAAAGTGCTTGATCTGGGCTTCTGAACTGGCAAAGCAAGAGAGGGGAGGGTGGGAAAAGGCCCTCTGCCCATATGGTCACCCCAAGAGTACTAGCGTTCTTCACAAGGAAGCTCTGTTAGGAAACATACCAGACTTGACAAGAGAACAAGCTAGACAAGAACTGGTTACATAAGGCAGATATCTGGTCATAACATTGTTTAGAGTCTTGACAGTAATTAACTTGGTCAGCACACTGATGGGGAGGCCCCAACTGCTTTTCTTTGCTTTACTCTTATTTGGATGAAGATATAGAAAAATTATTCCAGACAAAACACTCAAAGACGTGTGGTCATTTGGAGTTGGTGCCCTTGATCCCACTGGGACCCAAACGTGCGCCCCGGGTTTATCGCCCCAGTACATTCCCTCTGGGCTGGCACTGAAGCAGCCACTCCGACTCCTTCCAACCAGCCCCGAGGAATAGCCGCGAGGAACACGCCTCCCCTCCCAGCCTGCAGTGTGGCGTAGTGGACTATTTGTGGGCTTTGCATCCTGACTGGCCTGAGCTAGAGCTGGGCTTTGGTTTCCTTGTTAGTTGGCTCTGGACATGTTAATTAACCTCCTTGAATTAGTTTTTCTATCCATACATGGGGAGGAATTATCCCAGTTTCATGGGGTAAAGTGAATACATGTAATAAAGTGTCTAGCCTGTAATTTATATTACATCTCTTGCTTTGGGACCTTTCTTAAGGAAAAAATGTCCAATTTGCTCCTGTCAAATAAAGCTCCTAGTGACTTCTGCCTCAACTGTGCAATCACATCCTTTTCCACTCTCCTGGATGAGGGTGGGGTTATATTGATAGTTCTAGGTCCCGGAACATCTTACCCTTGCCTGCAACTTAGTTCTCTCTGTCCTTTCTGGGTTCATATGGCAATATATACATTAGCTAGCTGCTTGGGAAGCAGGCTGGTTCTATGGTTTAACAAAGCTTGCTCCTTCAGCCAGTGCTCCTGGGTAGTATCTGTGGCTGAGCTGCCGGGTGTCAGGCTCCACATTTCCCCGGATCCTGGACATATCAGACCAGGTCTTTCCAACCACCAGAAACAGACATCCTCTGCGCTCTTTGTACAGAGCAGAGATGAGTGATATACCCTAATCGACGCCTTCCTGTGCTTAATCATGGCTCTCGGCTCTCTTTACAGGCTCACAGCTTCAGAGAAAACCTTCTTCCTATCTCTTCCCAGAATGAGTCTTCAGGGTGTCATCACTACACTTCCATTTTTTAAAAAAATATCCTGTTAAACAGTGGCAATTACAGAAATGCTTTCATCTGTGGGAGAGAGGAGTCATTCTAACAAACATCTCTGTGTTTCCTCTGTCTTCATCTCAGTATTCCTTGTGCTCTCCCCTTCCATCTGCTGCCCAAAGACTCCATTCTTCACCAGACCAGCTGTTCCTTGAGTCTGGGCATTCTCCACTGAGAGCATTTCATCCCCGTATCCATCAACCAACCCCGCAGGGTCTCGGATCCAGGCGATCACCACTCTGCGGTTAATGTGGGAGGTGGGGGCAGAGGAGAGGGGTGAGGGGAGGAGGATCTGCTCGCCCTCTCTCTCCTTTCTTTGAATAAATGGATATCCTGAACTGGACTTCCTCTGAGGGCCTTAATTGTTTACTTTATTACAGTTCATACTCCATTCTCACTTTCCATCTGCCTTTCCCCTGTAATTCTGTATTCCCCAGTGACTGAGCCACAGCAGCCAGGCCAGAGAAACTGCAGATGGTTCACCAGGTCCAGAGAGAGCCTTTAATATTTGCTCTTAACTTTCACAGACCCCGTCAAGCTGAATGCTGCCTTCCTTTTTAACCCTGTGGCTTGTCGCGTTCGTACTCCACACTGATGCCTTTGATCTGGTTCTAAATTGCAGGCTACCCACACGGTAGCATCTTTCTCAGTCCAGGACATGCCAGTCAACTGGAAGGAGGAAAGGAGAAAGGATGGGAGAGGTGGGCTGACTTGCAGGGCCCAGCTGTCCTCACTGTGGGTTAAGGGTCACTGGGCTTCTCAGGTAACAATGCCCCCATCCCGCTGTGCAGGGGCCACACCGTGCATCTCTCTCCTTTGCCCTCCTCGCTCTCACGCACAAGCCAGTTAATTTATTGTCTCCATTTAGCTTCTTTCAAGCAGCAGAAAATAAGGGGCCTGTCACTTGTGTCACACTGAGTGCTTTCTGTGTCGATTTGCTGTTCTTCATTTGCCAGGCCTCTGGCCAAAGAGCCAAGTGAATATGCAATTTGATGCACATGGATGATTTTAGACCCTTTTAACCCAGAAAAAGTGAAAAGGAGAAGCCACCTGGGGTTTGACACAGAATTATTCCATCCTACCAACTTCTCTCCGGTTTCCTTTTCTCTTTCCAGTCCTCGGGACATTCCTTTCCTGCAGACCCCCAGGCCAGGAAATCCACATGACCTTCCTTTACCACAGGATTGTAGCACCCACCAAGGCAAAGTCCTCTACTGAGGGCAGGGACCTATCTATACCTGAGCTGCCAAGTGTTGGAATGTTTTATTCATACAGCAACTATGAATGGATTAGAAACTGGGTATCTCTGGTATGTAGCATATAGAGAATAATTAACCAGGTTATCTTTCATTCCTTTCAGAAAAGTTTGGGGATGTTGTCTTAGGGCCACCTTGGCAAGTGTTTGATAGCACCTCCCCCTTGAATGTGGTCACCTGCAGCCTTCCGTCAGAACTTCCCTCCTGGGTGTCCAGCTGTCTTCTCCCAGAACTCCTTGGCTCTGGCATGCACTTGGCTTCAATCTCTTTGTTGGCTTCCAGGGAAGGACATGGCAGCTGTGCAGAGGACCCTGATGGCTCTGGGCAGTGTTGCAGTCACCAAGGATGATGGTTGCTACCGGGGAGAGCCATCCTGGTTTCACAGGTAAAAGTCCCTTCCCTTCCTCCTGCACCACAGAATGATCTTAACCAGAGGATGGTTTGAAACCCTGGAGCTCCATAGAGGCTATTTATGTACAGAGTCCCTCCTGGCCTCACAACTGAGTCCCCCAAAACCAAGAAAAACTGATGCTACTGTTTAGGTCAACATCCCTCCCAGGGCAGAAATGGCTGGGCCTTTCCTACTGGATACCTGGATCCTCCAGCTCTGCCCAGGTTCCATTTCTCCTAAGGCTCAGTAGGACTGCATGGCCTTTCTGGGAGGTGGCTTGATATCTGAACTCGGTTTTATCATGACCCAAGCACAGCTCTGAGTCTTCTTTCCTCCCTCCCTTCCTTCTTTCCTTCCTTCCTTCCTTCCTTCCATCCTTCCTTCCTTCCCTCCTTCCTTCCTTCCTTCCCTCCCTCCCTCTCCTCCTTCCTTCCTTCCTTTCTTTTCTTCTTTCTTTTTCTGTTTGCCCTTAATGAAGGGTAAATATGTGTCCTGTTTGCCTGGCACAGTGCTGGTTAATACCTGTTTTCCCAGTGTATTTATTAATAGCACCCTCTTTCAATCTCAAAATTATTCTGGTCTGGATAATAAATTATATGGTTATCTCAGTAAAGGGCTTTTTCCTAAAGCAATTTTTTTTTACGAGGTATGAGGGCGAAACAGGAAGCTTAAACTAGATATCTTAGTGGTAGATGAAGAGAAAAGAACACTTTATAACAGATAATTAATTATTCATTTCCCTGATCCCCTTTTTCTTCTCCTTGACTGTTATAAAAAGGTACCAGCTTGTGTCATTTTAAATCAACTTGATCTGAAAACCTCCTAGATATTGGCCAGGTAAAACCTGGTTTTTGTCCCAGCATTATTAGCAACCTACCATGTTCTATATGGCTGCAAAACCAAAATTATTTTCTATCTGTTTTTTTACCAAAGTTTGCTGGCCTCTAATCTAGGGTAGGCAATTTTCCCTCATTAACTCCTAGATCCCTGAGCTCTAAAATGGAACATTAATCCTTGGCCCTATACAGGGAAGGGTGGAATGGATTAATAACATGCTCTGTAAGAAGAGCTGATTTTATTTTTCACGAGGGCTTGGGGTAACTGTGAGAGAAAGCATGATAAGAAGCAAACTGAGATGGCCTAAAGTGGTGGGGGAAGAGGGAGAGTCGGGAGGGGGAGAAAGAAGGAAAGCTGAGAGTGAGTTCCCCAGAGAGGTAGCCATTGATATGATCTCTTTGCTGGAAATTCTGGAAAACATCTCGGTTTCTGAGGGATAAAAAGCTCATGCATCATGGTAGGGCCATGGCTCAGGGTAGGGTAGGGACGGCTGTTCTACTTGGTGACTGCCCCCTACCCCCACCCCAGTAGAGCCTGTCTAACGGCATATCTCGAGAAGGGTTGGAAAACTATCATAGTGACATCGTTCCATCTCACTCCCCATCCAGGAAAGCCCAGCAGAATCGGAGAGGATTTTCCGAGGAGCAGCTTCGCCAGGGACAGAGCGTGATAGGCCTGCAGATGGGTAGCAACAAGGGCGCCTCCCAGGCAGGCATGACCGGGTATGGGACACCCAGGCAGATCATGTAAGACACCGCATCCCTCCCCTGCAAGAGAGGACAAGTGTTCCACACCATGGTCTCTATGAAAAAGAAATAGTTAGTCACCTCTGACCTTCTCTTTCTCAAAGCCTCCTGTCCCTGGTTTTTGCAAGTGCTGCATTTCTGCTGAGAATCCACGTTGCCTACGCTGCCACCTTCTGTTCATTTAGAACTATGCAAAGACTCCGCTTTCCTCTTCCTGAGCTCCTTCTGCCCTAAAGTTTGTTTGATTATTTATTTATTTATTTGCCAAAAATCTCTCTCCTTAACTTATAGAATGCACCTAATAAACAAATTAGTCTTGTGTCGTAAAGTGTAAAGTTCATTCTTTGTCTTAGGGACATTGCAGGCCAGGCTGGTTTCTCTCTCATTCAAAGGCCAGCAGGATGCAATTAAGCTTAAACTGTAGCTGTAGAAATACAGGTTAATTATGAAGAAGCTCTTGCAAGATTATAATGCTTACCTTGGCATTGCAATAGAAGGTTTAGGAATAGTTTTGCCCTCTAGAACTGAGAGCCTAAAGCTATGAGTTCAAGAACAAGGTCATTGAGGCCCAAATATTTTTTTGAGTATGTATTTTGTGCTTATTATGCTAGACCTGCAGAGGGCATAGGAATGAGCAAAAGAAAGCACCAGTTCTTGAGGAGCTCTTGTATAGGTGCTCAGAAGTAGCTGATGTGTGGACAAATGAGCGGATGGATGGTTTTGTTGAACAGATGGGTGAATAGATGGTTGAATGGATGAGTAGTTTTCACTGCTTTACATATTTCTCCTAGAAGCCAGACCCTGGGTCTGATACTGACATTTATACAGTTTTATTCATTAGCCAAGAGTCATAGGCAACGAAGCACGTTCTCCTAAAGTCACATAAAAGGTCCAAACCCCTAAGACTCTTGAATATTGCCTGAGATTGAGGTCTGCCTGAAATAGGTAGGTTTTTAAGATTTCTTTTCTTAGATAGAAACATTGATAGGGCAAGTGACCCTGAGAACTATCAATTCATCTTATTCTTTCCTACCAGTAGAAATAAAAAAAAGTGATACATCCAGTAAGAAAAGAAATAAAATCTTTTATTCATACAATGAATCATTAATTAACAAGAAAAGGTAAAATAAATGAAACTATATTGAAGGAAAGCAAATTCTAAATAGCCATTATTCAGAATTTATATTCTATTCTATTCAGAATTTAGAATAGAATAGACATTCTATTCAGAATTTCTATTCAGAATATCTATTCAGATATTCTATTCTATTCAGAATAGAATAGAATATTCTATTCAGAATTTAGAATAGAATAGACAACCGTGTGTCTCCTCACTAATATACCTACTGTGCCATTAAAACCACTGGCTGGGGGGCCAATTGAGTAGGATTCTTCTGGACCTCTGGTGCCCAGTTTTTCTCTATGTGATGTTAAATGTGCTGTATATTGGAGAAATGGGAATTTTCATGTCAAAACAACTCTTTGTCAACATTTGCACCCCAACAAATCAAAGATAATTGCATATTTTTAAACATTACTCCTTTTTTCCATATATGACTAAGTCAAAATTGCCTTGTGTTGCAATAAGCCATGGTGACATAATCCATAATAGATGGGTCTCTGATGCAATGCTCCTTGGAAAGCACATGATGATTCCAGATGTTGGTTTGTACCCATTTTATTATCTTGCTACTGCTTTATTAATAACACAGATCTTAGTAATGTTTAGCATACTTAATTTATTGACTATCACTCTAGCATCGAGGTATTTGTACAATGGACCAGCATGATAATTTTCCCTTTTTTAAAATTTCAAAATAGACATTTTCTCTTGATAAAACTTTATAAAATATTCAAACAATTCAGGGAATGTGAATAATCCGCTTTAATTCCATGCTCCAGGATTACCACTCTCCACAATTAGTGCATTTTATTCTGGCATATTAAAATGCATATGTAATCAGCATAACATGTTTAGGATATCTTTATCTTTATGATCTGTTGGTGGTAAACTAGTTCCTCTCAGCTACAACCTATCCACCATTAAAGCTTCATAGAAGAGGGGAGGGTAAATATCCTCTCAGGAAATAGAAAGATATGATTCATGGGTGTATCCCAACAAGACCAGAAGAGGAATCTGCTCCTTTCTACAAGAAAGTTCTTCTACATGGAAATGACCGAATGAATAATTTTTCACAGAAAATCCATTGAATAGATGTATCATCTTTTGTTGAACTAATCCTTTATTGTTGGATTTTAGAATGTTTTCAAATTTCATCATTAAAATGCATGGTATAAGAAACATCCTTATAGATAGATCTTTGCGATAATTACCTTAAGATAACTTCCTAGATGCTAAATAACCATTTTTATTAATATTGTCAAATTACCATCCACAATACTTATGAATTGGCAGCCTTACAGCCTTACTGCAACATATATGTGGCCATTTCTCTAAACTCGCATTAGTATTATCATTTTTTTTAAATGTGAATATTTTGAAAGACACCATCTGCTTATTAGGATGTTAGTGGGACTTGGTGCCCTTCCTGGGCAGCTGCAAAGGGGCTTTATGGTGGCTGGGTATTTTGCCATAAATCCTAGCATTTTTCATTTCTGCCACAGAGCACATTAAATCTGTGAGCAATTCATGCTTATTAATGATGATGAAATAGACAGGGTTGCTAACAACAGAAGGATTAGCTGGTAAAAATTAGTGAAAAATATGGCACCAGAACAGAAATTATTATTTCCAGAATTCAACTTGAAAGTCTTAGGTACAAGGGCTAAAGCAAAACATGGTTAATTGATTTATCACTGGGCAAAATCAAAGATCTGATATGGCTGTGAGCCTATAATATATTCTCACAATAAATATGCTGACTTTTATAGCCCTGAGCTGAGAAGACAAAGCTATTTTGAAGGACAAGGATAAATCTCACTATGGGTCAAATGAGCGTAGCACAAATACTGTCCTACTGACCTTTATTTTATTGAAACAGATATTGAACAGCCTTCTGTAGGATAAAGTTAAAGATCCAGATGGTTCCACATTCTTGGATCAATAATTATTTGGGAAAACATCACATCAGTCTTATGATGGGATGAGCTCAGCTCATAGAGATTGCAAAATGAAAAATGAAGAACTCTCCTTGAGAAGAAATCCCATTTCAAAACAAACTAAAGAGAAAAATAAGGACCTATATGTATTTCACTCAAGAGATATTGTCCTAGTCCATTTGTGCTACTATAACAAAATACAATAGACTGGGTATCTTATAAATAATAAAAATTTATTTCTCCCAGTTCTGGAAGCTGAGAAGTCCAACATCAAGGAAGCAGCAGATTTGGGGTCTGGTAAAGGCTTACTCTCTCTTTCCAAGATGTCCCCTTGTCATTGCCTCCAGAGGCAATGAAGTGAGCACAGTGTCCTCACATGGCAGAAGAAATGGAAACCTTAGGCAGCTCCCTGCAGCCTCTTTTGTAAGAGCATTAATCCCATTCACAAGGATACAGCCCTTCCCAAATCACTTCCCAAAGGCCCCACCTCTTAATACCATCACCTTAGGGTTTAAGTTCCAACTTACGAATTTTGGAGGACCACATATATTCAAACCAAAACAGATATTTACTTAGCACATACTAAGTGTCAGGGACTCTATATAATCCATCTTCTTTAATGCTTATACCAGCCCTGCAAGGTGAATATTTATACAGTTTTCCAGATAAGGAAAGTGAGGGTTAGAGAAGTTAAGGGATTGTCCAGGGTGCCACAGCTAGTAAGAGGGAGAATTAGGATTTGAACTCTGAACATTATGATCCCAAAGCCTGATAAATTCCGCTTTGCAATACCACCTTCTACATCCTAGACATAGTGCCGGGCTCTGGGGGATACACAAGTGATTAACACTTAATTTCTCCCCAGTAGGAACACACAGTGAAGAGCTCATCTATTTGTAATTCAGGAAAGCACAGATATGTGCGGTTCTCTGGACTCAGCTCAAAAGATGTATTTGATTCATTCCTGAGTTCAGAGCACCCTTGTGTATACAAACAATATTCAAAGTAGCTTGTTTTACCTTTGCAAGTTTAACATATGATTCTTGATCAGAATTATTCTCGCAAAGCTATGCAGATGTTATGTAAATATCTTTTGCTTGGGAATCTTTTAATTAGGGCCAGGATTAGGGTAAAATGAGTGAGGCATTCTCCTTGAACACAAAATATAATTTTGAGAAGCAAACCAATCTGTAATATCCCCCTCTGTAGTAAACGGAATACGGATGGTAAAACTAAGTCTTTGACAATGTTGTAGTCATTACTTCATAGCAATTCACAGACGTTACTAATTAATATTTAATTAAAACACCAGCCAAGTTTACTGAGCACCTGCTCTATGTCAGGCACCATGCTACCCTCAGGGTGTCGTAAGGAACAGAGTCTCCCTCGGCTGATGTAGTTGATCATAAAAAGAGTCGAGCAGCAAAACCCCCAACTACGCAGTCATGCCTCACGATTTTGGATTACTGTGCAAAACAGTGACTCTCATAGTGTGATACCAGCCCTATGGACAGATTCCATCCTCCACTGGTTTGCTAAAACACTAAGGCATTTTATCAGTGAGTCTGAAGCGTCTGTATCTCTGAGCAGGGAATTTGGCAGCTTGGCTAACTGTGGGCAGGCGCTATCAAGGACTTCTAGTGAAATTCAATTTCTGAAAGAAGTGCAAAAATACCATTTAAGATAAAACTCTTTCTAGTCCATTGGAGGAAATTGATGCACTGAATGACCACTTAGCAGAGACATCCACTCATATGCCCTTTATGCTTGAAGAGACAGTGAGAGGATGCTGGCACACACCCTCAGGGAGGCAGAGGCGCTTAGCCTGCTGGGGAAGCTGTAAAATTCCACTGGAGGATCCTGCACCCTGTTGCTAGGCCCAGACATTTAACCAACCGTATTTTAGAATTCTCAAATGAGATCAATAACAGTGTCACAGCCAGGAGACCCTCTGGCAAATAAACACTTATCTCAGACACCCTGAGGTTTTAGGTAAGCCTAATCAAATAGACATGACAGTGGAAATGAATAAAAAATAATTTTGTAGCTAATGTTACACAGACCACACATAGACATTGCATATATTGGCTGGAACAAAATTGAACCTATGGCTGCGAATTGAAAAAAAAAAATAGCGACTGTTCCAGCACTATATAACTTCTCATTAGAGTAGGAAATGTTGAAAAGCCAAAACTATTTTTAATAGAAAAGGTCTAATTCAATTCTGAAGTAGTCTATTTTGTGGAGAGGGGGTAGGATTTCTGTTTTACTACAACACTACTATTTTTATTTGGATTTTAGCTGTGCTCCCAAGCACCTGAGCTTTTCATAGAAATTATCAGACCATATGCTCAGGCATTTCTCATTTGCCATTGTTAAATTATATCTAGGCCACTGGTGTCTTTAACTGGGGATGAGCAAACAATGGAATAGTATTATTTCACATTCCATAATATGCACATAATCTAGGAAGAGTTGGTATGATAAGGTGTTAAACACCAGAGAAGCTAGGAGCATTAAACACCGTGACTGAGATGACTTCGGTGGAGAAGCTAACTCTGCTGAGCAGTGCAGGACTTGACTCTTGACTGCTAAGAAATGAGATGCTGCGAGACCCCGTCTCTACTAAAAAATAGAAAAGAATTATTGGGCCAACTAAAAATATATATAGAAAAAATTAGCCGGGCATGGTGGTGCATGCCTGTAGTCCCAGCTACCCTGGAGGCTGAGGCAGTAGGATCGCTTAAGCCCAGGAGTTTGAGGTTGCTGTGAGCTAGGCTGATGCCACGGCACTCACTCTAGCCTGGGCAACAAAGCGAGACTCTGTCTCAAAAAAAAAAAAAAAAAGAAAAGAAATGAGATGCTCTCCAGGCCAATTTATACCATGGAATGCACATTTTAAATTATTTAATTGTTCCTATCCCTTTGTTTTTTCCTCCGCTCATTTTCTTCCTCATTTTTTCTCCATACCTCTTGGTGCCAAGTTCATTTTGATTCATTTGTTTTATTTCATCCTTTCTATCATAATTGTTCTCATTTTTCCATCATTCTGTCATTTTCCCAATCTTATCCTGTCATTCTGATGAATCTAATTTTTAAAGTTGGTTTTTAAAAATATATCCCTTTGTAATCTAGTGGCCTTTGTATAATTTCCAAAATCAATATTTTTTAGCACAGCAGATCCATTCCTTCACCAAACATAAATCAGCTTCAGCTCCTGCCATGAGCCAGATGCTGTGCTAGCTCAGTGTGACGACAGCTCTCTGTGAGAGTGCTGTTTTCCAACTTGGCCAGTCTGGGCCTCCTAGGTTTGTCTGGTGAGGTATGCGAAGTAGAATGGCTCCTGAACTAGCTCACCCCAGCATCCCCTAGTCCAGCCACGTTGAGCACTTAGACCAGGCAATTAAAAAGAGAAAGAGATCTTTTTAGTTGGTCCATTGAACCAGAAAGAAATGAGGCATTAGCTGTCTACCTCTACCCCCTATTCTCCCATTACCGGTCTAGCGTAATAGCAGGATAGTCTTGTCTGAACATTTGCCCCTTGGGATTCATGTGGCTGACGGTGGATGATGTACTGACGGCTCTTCACGAGCCATGGCTGAGTCATACTGCACCATCCTCCCCGCTCCCCGCCATCCAGGGAGAGTCAGAAGAACAGGTGGGGTTTCAGGATAGCATGTAAAATGGTATCAGTGGGATATATATAACGGGATAAAATGGTAAAAATATCATCTGCAGCTATCCCAGAATATGTTTGGGCTCTAGAATTTTTTCAATGCTATTAGAAGCAAGTTTACTCTGTTGAGACAGACAATCCTTCAAGGGTCTCTCATCCTGTTATAGGCCTTGCTGGGTGTTATGGGTTTAATTGTGTCTCCCAAAAAAGATACGTTGAAGTCCTACCTCCTGCTACCCTAGAGTGTGACCATATTTGGATATAGGGTTGTTGCACATGTAATTGGATGAGGTCATGCTAGAGTAAAGCAAGCCCTTAATCCAACATGGCTGGTGTCCTTAGAAGACAAGAGACACAGAGACACACGAGGGGAGAATGCCATGTGATGACAGAGGCAGAGACTGAAGTGCTCCACTGTAGGCCAAGGAGCACCAAGGCTTGCTGGCAAACCACTGGAAGCCAGGAGATGCAAGGGTTGATTCTACCCTGCAGATTTCGGAGGGCGTATGGCCCTGCCAACACCTTGCTTTTGGACTTCTAGCCTCTAGAACTGTAAACAGTAAATTTCTTCTGTTTTAAGCCTCCCAGTTTGTGGCAGCCCTGGAAAACTAACACACTGTGTATGCCAGAATGCAAGGACCTGACTGCTCTCCATCTTGGCCATCTCTCAGGGCGTGTTTGCGACCTTGGGGGAGAAGGTAATATCTCGGTTTTGGACAGTGAGGAGGCTTACTTACTGTTTGCCGTAAAAATAGTGGCATTCCCCAGGTGTGATGGAAACCCACTGCATGTGCAGCGTCCATCTGGACCGTGGGAATTACGTACAAAAGGGAACCAACTGATACTTATGCTGCTTGCTGAGCCATGACTCTCATGTCTTCTGCTACCATCCATGAAACAGTGACAGACTAATTTATTAGCTTGTAAACAAAGTGAAACCAAATCCCAGACCCAACTAGTTCCTGAAGGGACCATCACTCGCTTCCCCCTTTCCAAGGCTATTACATTGAACGGGATAATACAGGGACCTTGTCTTCAAGGCGCTTGGAGATTAGTTGGACATATGACAAGCTAAATAACCATTAAGACAATGTGAGAAATGTTACAAAGCAGTCCTTGATGAGTTACCATAATATTTAGAGTCTCAAGCACTGGTATATACCGTAAAGGTTTTCAAGGAGGAGGAAAAAAGAGTGTTGCAGGCTGGTGTGCAAAAGCATGCAGGACAGCTACAAGTAGGATGTGGAGGGTGGTGAGGATTTGAATAGTGTAAGATTTTGGGGAGAAGGCTGTTAATATTAGCCTTCTTTTCAGTTCTACAGCATTTGTTTACACATCTGTGATAGTATTTAGTAGGTAATATTATAATCAGTGGTTTGCATGTCTTCCCCCTCCACTGAGATCCTACTAAAGGCAGTGAAATATTTTGTTCATTTTAAAAAATATTTGCTATCTGTCACATAGTAGGCATATAATAAATGTTGAGTAAACAGATGGATGGATGGATGGATGAATGAATAAATATTAAAAATGCATAATTTGACAGGACAGTCTATGTGCCAGGAGGTCACGGTCAGGAAGGTAGCCCGCTGCCACACTGAGAAAGACCTTGAATGCCAGGGCAGTGGGACTGAACAGAAGGGCTGTTGTCAAGGATAGGAATGACATTAGAGTCATTTTAGGAAGATTTATTTAGATGTGCTCATGGGTCAGTTTCAGTGTGAGAGATGAGCCTAGAAGAGGAAAATATGTTAAGGTGATATTACAACAGTCCAGATTTAAGATGCCACACTGTGATTTCACTTTTTAAAAAGATCCATGTGATGTGATCCTAAAGATTAGGATCATGCTCCCTGTGAGTCAGCCGGGAAAGGGAAGCCAGAATCACTGTCATACTATTTTATTACAGAGCACTAAGAATGATAGGGTTAAATAGCTGGCTGATTTCCCAGCAACCTGTGCAACCTTGGGATTCCTCAGGATTTACTCCTCTGCAGAGAGCTCAGTGGAGAGCAATGATCAGATGGCAACCTTGCACATGGCCATTTATCATAACAGAGACAAGTGGGTCCTAAGTAGCAGAAATGCACTTATCAGTTGCTAAAGAGCTCGCCTCTCCTCTGGCTAGGCAAAGACGAAAGCATCACCTCCCACTGCTAAGTGGCTTCTATGCCAGGAACTCAGAACCTTCATGTTAGATGGATGACTTGGACCTACTTCCAGGTCTTTATGATGCACCGGTTTCAGTGGGATAGAAGGTTGAAACATTTAAAGTGTTTTCATGTGTTGAATTCATGTATTGTTTATATATGTGCTTCCAATGATCACTGCTGAATCCAGTGAAGAGAGATTTCTCCTTTGATCCAGTTTACTGCACACCATCTGCTCTGCTGGCTGGTTTACAGACACCTAGCCCGCTTCTCTTAGCACAAGGGCCTTTCTCCTGGGGAAGAAATAAAACTATCTCCATTGTCTTTCAAGCCACTGATGATGGGAAACACTAACGTATATCTGGCTATGGTGATTATCTTTGGTTGTATGTTCTGGGATTGACGGGACTCTGTACCAGAACTTCCATACCAGTAAAAGCAACAAGGAGATGAATGTATCCTTGGTCACCAAGCTTGTTGCAAGCTTGTTTAGCTTATACCCCAGTTTTCATTGTCATTGTCTCTCAAAAATGGTGGCTTATCTAGTATATTTGATTCCCAGAGATGATAATTTTCCCTGCAACATTTTATCAAGAAAAATTTCAAACATACAGTTGAAAAAAATTTTTTAGTGTAAATGCATATACTTACACCTAGATTCTACCATTAACATTTTGCTATTCTTGCTTTTTCATATATGTGCCTATTTAGAGTGTATCATTTCTTCTTTTTTTTTGTATCTATTAAGATTTATTTCAAGGCCTGAAAACATTCAAACTAATCAGAATAGTACTACTGTAATTTCTTATAATATATAAATAATATAAAACTTTGAAAAGGTTGCTACAATTAACTAACCCCTAAACAACACACTATCTAATTTTCAAAAGTGCTGGCTATTTAACAAAATGTAAGGAAACCATAAAGTATCAGAGAACTTTCACACAGTCAAAGAGAACATAATTGGCAGGAAGCTATTATGACAAAACAAACACAAATGTTTTTATACTTTCCATGTTTGTTTTTGACTTTGCTTCATAAAGCCACTGATACATGAGTTTTCTTTCAGGTATAGGATTTCCAACATTAAACATTTTATTTTCCAAATATTTTTATAAAGAAATGAAAAAGCCACAAATTACATTGTTTGCCAGAAATTCATACATCAAAAAGTAAAACACAATTCAAATCCATTTATATATGCTTCCCTCTTCTCCAACAACAGCTTTAGATGTTTTTCTATACATTTCTTAAATATTTTTATCAAAATCAGTTCTAATTCATCTATGCAGACCAGGTAAAAATGATTTATAATGAATTATCTTTAAAATTACCTTCTATATACTTCTACCCCTACCCACCCCCCATCACTACTAAGTCTATTGCTGAAGTGAACAATGATGCAATGTATGTTTGAGGTGGCCCCAAGTAATCTGTAACCTTAATTTCCTAAATATCCAAAGAGTTCAACTTTCTGTAAATATAAACAAAAAGACTCAAGTGGGCAAAAAACATACAGGTAGTAGGAGGAAAACTCCGGAGTACAACAATTATTTAAGTAAATCTTTATGCCTTTCTCTCAAGTTGTAAGCACTCTTTAGACTAGCATTATTGTGCATATGCAATCACAGTAGTTTAGATTTGTTCTGGAAGATATACGTACATTAAAAATAAATAATTTTCTAACTATTTCATAGTTTAATTGGCTCTTAAATAGTTTTGCAAAGGGGAAAACAAACATTTTGTGAACAACTGTCTGTTCATTTAAATCTTGAGGGAAATGAAAGATAGTGTATTGGTTTGTTTTTTTCCTAAAAATGCAATATATACACACAATTAATCACTGTTCATACAGAGAAGGAATGGAATGGTAAGGACAGATGCAATCTCTTTTAAGTATTATAGTTGTAGGATATTCTAAATGGAATAAATTGACACTGACAATCGTTTGAAGGCAAAAACCAAAGTCAAGAAAAATGTTGAAGAACAGAAATATCTACTGTTAAAAAGAAGAAAGAAGTGTTATCCAACACAAAAATGAGACCTATGGATTCAAAAACCACTTATTTTACTTATTTTACTGTGTTAAAATACAAATTTAAAAAAATAATAGGCAAAGGGAGTCTAGACCACTTAGAATTGAGGCACCTTTATAGAAAAATAATATATATAAAAAAATCAAGGGTGATCAGATAGCAAG
>CM052436.1:44927853-44939829 GCA_028533085.1 Varecia variegata
CAGCAATTGTTTAGAACTTATATCAGTCAAAGATTTTCAGGGAGGAGTATTTTATCACTGATATTGTTAAGAATGGCTGGCACGATGATAAGAAAGCAGCCTTCAGTTGGTTTTATGATTGTTTTTAAAGTCTGTACATATAGTGCAGCCTCCTATTATTTGCTGCCACTTTCTATTTTTGGTGTCAAAGAGAAACAGAGTGTGACACTAGTTGAAGGCTGCAAAGATGGACTTTATTCAGTGCTATTGCAATAGGGAGAGAGACTTCAATATGAAAGTGAGCTCAATTCCAAATACAGCAAGGACAGCTGGGGGTTTGAAGCCAATGAGGAGAGTGAGGGGGTCAGTGGTGGGAGAATTACTAAGGGGGGACTTCAAGGATGGGGGGATTCTTGCTAAACTGACCCATCAGGATCCTTGCTAAAGGCCAACTGACCACTTAGACATCAAGGGTAGGGGATAAAAAACTTGACCACATATCAGGGGTGTTTCAAGGTTATCCTTGAGTAAAAAGAAATCAAGGGTGATCAAGGGTAGTGGGATTCCTGCTAAACTGACTTAGCAGAATTCTTGCTACAACTGGGCCAAGGACAGGACCCAAGGACAGAGGTCTGGTTGAAGAGAAAGCTCGGGGCCCAAGGACAAGGTCAAGTGAAAAAGAGGGCTCAGAGGAGCCTGACTAAACTTTGATCAAGGAGAGAGCCTTTGTCAGTGGCTGCTGGAAAGTACATTATTGGTGAAATATGAGTTAGTTCTGGAAATAAGTAGGGAAATAATACAGAAAGGGTGAGCCATTAAAAAAACCTTATTTTTAAATTTCCTCATCTTGAACTCCTGACCTTGAGCGATCCACCTGCCTTGGCCTCCCAGAGTGCTGGGATTACAGGTGTGAATGACCGATCCCGGCCTCAATTTTCTCATCTTAAAATTACAAAGCCTAAAGCATTATATTAGTCATTTCGTCAATGTCACTAATACATAACAAAACTCAGGAAGCAAATTTGTACAACATGATATAATATTTTTTTGTCATTTTTGTCTCTTTTTTCTCGAGATGGATCAAATTTTAAGTATAAGACAACTCGACTAATCTTCCACCACTTTCAGCAGACAGTTTCTCACTTGCTTTTGTACCTACAGCCCTCTTGTACCCAGATCAGCAGATTTCTCCTTTAAAAGGCAAGAGATTAGCCTTCCACGGACGCCCACAGAGTGATGATATTCTGGTCATACCCACCTTTTTCTCTTGGCCTGCTAAGAAAAATTCTGACACTGCCCCTGAGGGTTACCTTCCTTCCCTGGATGGAATCCAGATTGGCTTTGGGAAGAAAGGGAGAGACTGGAATACAGGATTTACATAAGAAAGGGCCCCAGGGTTTACTGAGGACTGACTCCAGGAGTAAGGGGAGGTAAATGGAAAAAATCCTCTTGGGTAGGGGTTTTCAGAGTGTGGCTGGAGAGTTGAGAGCAGGACTAGAGAGTGAGTCTTCTGGAGCATGCAAGAAATACTAAGCAAGAGGAATGTAGTGTGAGGATTTTTAAGATGTGGTGCTGGGGGTTATAAAGTAGACCTCTTCCTATTCTTCAGTAGATGCAGGCAAAAATGGTAATGATTTGTAAAATATTTTTGGATTGTTGGATGGTGTTTCTTATAAGAGGAAACCATGCCTTGAGGCTGGCTGTACTCTGAGACGCCTGACTCACATGAGTGACGTTAAGAAGGCTTTGGTTTGGGGTGCAAAGCTGAGTGCTAGGTCCCTTTAACAGTCACAATATAGTAATGAGGCAGCTTCAGTTTCTGAACTGGACCTGGTGGAAGTAAATTGATTCCACTCCTCTAAGAGCTAGCTTGAATCCGATGACCATTCTCTCAATTCTTCTCAAGAGAGTATGCAAGGGAGTGAAAACTGGCTTTGAGACACCCCTGGGTGATCATAGACCTAATAATGGACAAAGAAAACAGTGACACTTCTTCCAGACCTGCTGACTTGAAAGTAAGTACAGTGTGAGAAACCTTCTCTCCTACTTGAATACCATTTATTGTTGATCCTGTTAGTAAAATGAGATTGTGTGACTTTATAAAAATAAAGGGAATAATAGTTAAATACTTTCTCTTCTTATGGTACTTAATGGATTTTACAAATATGAGCTTGTTTTAAAGTGCTGTACTTGGCAATTGATTCGTAGCTGTTTTTCTAAAACTCCAGGGAAATTGTACTGATCTCTACACAAATTCCACTTTAAAATTTAATCAGTGCTAACTGAGACTGCCTATAATGTGTTCCTGCACTTAAAGATCCAGCCTTGGCCTTTGTCAGTTCTACAAGTACTGGCATCTCTGTGTGTTTCTCTCTTTTACTTCTTTGGGGAGAGTACTCGAAAATAGCTTGACACCATAGTCGACTGGACTCTTTCTACAGTGGAATGTTTTTCTCTTTAGAAACACCATCCTCACTCTAGCAGGACACTACATTAAATGAAGTCTGGTCTAGTTCAATTTCACCCAGAAGGATATAAGCGACATTTCACTCCAGGGGCTGACAAGGGTGTTCAGCAAAAAGAATGAGGGAGCTATGAATAATTCAGAGTGTACTTGGCCACATATTATCCCATTAATTGGTAGGAATAAAGACTGAAAGACATGAATTTTGAAGGGAAGAGAGAAGGACAGTGAGACAGAATGAAAGCACTCGAAGAAAGCACAAAAGAGAGACTATTTTCTGGAGTAGGTGTTCTATATTGTGGCCTTTAAAAGAATGGGTGGTTAAAAGTTATTTCATCACTGGAGTTTAGTTACCCTGACATGTATAAATCTCTCCTTCAAAGAAGCTAAACTCTCGCATATATTATTAAAGAATTCACAGCATCGAATGGCAGAGGGTGGAAGAGAAAATAAAAGAGCAGGATGGGAAACAGTTGAATAATGTATTTTTTTTCCTCCTGCACATAAACACACTTAAACCAAACATTGTCTAATCTAACGAGTCTTCTATTTTGCTCTTTGATTTATTTTTAAATTATTCTTTTACTTATGATTGGGAAACTGAGTCACTACTTAGTTCAGTGGCTGGCAACTGTAAAACAAGCACATTTAGTTCTTATCCTACAACCCTACCCAAATCATCACATTGCCTTAACCTTTTCTTCCTACCTCCCAGGATTGAAGCCAAAAATTTGAAATCAATTCATTTCTCTGGGGAACTCATTTATATTCTCATTTATGATCCTACCTCAGCCCAGAAAGAATTGATTGTGAGAGAAAAGCAATATAATACTAACATTTGAAACACGCACACACAGAGCTGTATATACAAATGAGTCTACCCACATGGAATCTTAACATTGACCTCCTGACCCCCAGATCCTTCAGTCTACTTTATCCCATGACATTCAGGCCTCTTCTCCACAGCATCTGCTCAGCAGAGTTGGAGTGTTGAGGAGAGGATCTGGGGACCATTTTACTAGGGTTCATATGTAGTATTGTCTAGTTTTTCTGATCTTAATTGTGTAACTTGATGCAAATCAACTTATTAAACTTATGTAAATAATTTGACTGATTCATTTAGGCTTTTGAATACCAAGATCTCTTGACTGGGTAGTTCAATTTAAGCTCTACACTACTTCTAGTTGATAATACATCTTTTTTTTTTTTTTTTAAAGATATCCAATATCTCAGTTCAGGTGGTCAGTGTCCAAGAGAAGCTGCCGGGGAGACGGCCACCGTTGCCAGGGAGACCACCACGAAAACCCATTGGTAAAGCCAAACCCAAACCAAAGAAGCAATCCAAGAAGAAAGTTCCCTTTTGGAATGTCCAAAATAAAATCATTCTCTTCACAGTATTTTTATTCATCCTGGCAGTCATAGCCTGGACACTTCTGTGGCTCTACATCAGTGAGTTAAAATCTGTTCTCCTTTGGGGTTGAGGCTTATGTCGTGAGTCCAGCAGTAGCAATGCAGGCCAGACCTACCCCTGGATGTTTCTGAAGGGATTTTACTTTTCCCAAGACTGATATACCACTTCCCAAACTGGTGTTGATGTTTTAAGGAGAGAGAAACTGGAATTGTCTTTCTCGTTTCTTCTTTCACCACCATCACTTTCTTTCCATAGGAGAGAGAGCAGGACCAGGAGATGGGGGTAGGATGGGAAGAGCTGAGGAAGATGCTCAGGAGATTTTGACTGATTCAGAAATGTAACAGCTTTAAAAAAAGGAAAGGAGTGCTAGGCTGTTTCATTTCCTCATTCCACCCACCGCCTGTTTCTAGGCAACCTTAAATTTCCAGCTTCCTGAGCTCCATTTTACACGTGCGTCTTTCTCTCCCCTGTTATTATGTTTTTGTGGATCTGATTGAGCCTTTTGGACAGGTGTCATAACTAAGACCTATCTTACAGAGTACTTAGTCATGCAAGGATGGCATTTGTTGACTTGTATTGGAGTTCTCATCCTGCATGTGTTAATGCATTTGTACAAAATACGTGTCCTGTGACATAATATGAAATATAAATTTGGTCTCTGTTCCTCATGTATGACACAGAGCTTCTAACACTCTGTAACTTCCTCAGTGATGGGTTGATAAGAGCATCTTTTATTATTATGTATATATATTTGTTATAATATTTGATCTTAGTCTCTGGTTCTTAATGCAGTGCTTCTAAGAGTGTCTTTTTTATGTTAATGAAATGACTGGTGGGGGAAAGCCCCTAGACAGCCCAAGGAACCAACCCTATGATTAGAGGGCTGTAACTTTCAGGAGAGGGCTGGAGATTGAGCTCAATCACCAATGACCAATGACTTAATCAATCGTGCCTACATAATGGCACCTCCATAACAACCCTCACCGACAGGGTTCAGGAAGCTTTCAGGTTAGTAAGAATATCCAATTGCTGGGAGGGTGGGCTGCCCCAACTCCACAGGGACAGAAGTTCCCATGCTAGGAACCCTTTTGGACCTCACTCTCTGTGCCTCCTCATCTGGCTGCTCATTTGCATCCTTTATAATAAACCAGTAGTAGTCAGTAAAGTATTTCCTTGGGTTCTGTGAGCCATTATAGCAAATTATCAAACCTGAGGGGGTCATGGGAACTCCAAGTTTGTAGCCAAGTCAGGACAGCACTGTGGTAGCCTAGAGACCCAAAACTTCCTCTTGGCATCTGAAGTAGGGGGCAGTCTTATGGGAATGTGCCCTTAACCTGTGGGTTCTGACACTAACTCTGGGTAACTAGGATCAGAATTGAATTGAACCATTGGACACCCAGTTGGTCTCCAGAGAATTGGAGAATTTCTTGGTGTGTGGGTGAGAAAAAAAAAAAAAAAAAACCCTGATGTTGAAAGTGTTGTGACTAGACAGTTTTCTTAGATATACCCCCAAGGATATTAAAATCTGATTAGAAGGTAAGCGTTATAGGCAAAGAATTAAAGAATATTGTCTTGAACAGTTCAGGATATATATATATACACACACACACACACACACAGAAGTTGATCACCTATAATTTTCTTGGCACAATGTAGGGCATCAGGCATACCAAGATGCATCTCCTACCTTCAAAAAGCTCACAGATGCATATTCTATTTTAGAAAAGCTCACAGTTCAGTGCTACAGAGAGAGCATGAGTTGATTTTTTCTGCTTAAGTCATTATCTTTTGATCACAGAAGAGAGGCATCCAACCTGCCCAGGGATAGAGTCCAAGAACGCTTCATGAACTGGTTTCTGAAAATTTATTTGACGCATATTCAGTGGGCCCACTATGTGTTGGGTGCTGTGCTAGGCATGGGGAACAGAGTGATAAGCAAGATATGATCTCTATCCTCAAGGAGCTTACAGACTGGTGGGGGAGTCAAGTCCATGGGCAATTAACACAAACTCCCAATCCCCAACCCAGAACACACCAACTTATCTCCCATCATTTCTCTGCTGTACCTCCACTAACACGTTTGCATGGCCCTAGCATTTTTGTATAAAGTTTTAGAACATCCTTGTACGGAAGTAGTTTGTTGGCTGTGTAAAAATCAGAGAAGGGCATTTCATGGAGAGATATTGGTATGAACAAAGGGAAACTGGTATGGACAAGTAAGAACTGCTCAACATGAAACAAGTGAGTTTCGATACATGAAATCTGAGTGCGAAGGGTGCCCTTGAGAAATGAGGTGGACAGATAATGGAAGAGGTGTTGTCAGCTTTATTTAGAGCTCCATGGGCTATGAACCCATTAGATATGTAGCTGCCTAAAATAAGATCATTTTAGGAGCCTGATACTGACATAGCTCAGACAATGCCTTGCTGCCACACAGATGGGAAAGCCTCCTAATCACCTTCTCTTCTCCTTTACAGTTAAGACAGAAAGCAAAGATGCTTTTTACTTTGCTGGGATGTTTCGCATCACCAACATTGAGTTTCTTCCTGAATATCGACAAAAGGAGTCGCGGGAATTTCTTTCAGTGGCACGCACTGTGCAGCAAGTGGTGAGGGGGTGAGGGCAGAGGGGGTGGAAGTCTGGGGAGGGTAGAGTTGAGAGGAGTGAGGGGATAGGGGAGGGACCACAGATGACACGGGTGAGCAGGGCTTAGGGAGGTAGAGGGCAGGGTGGACGAAGGAGGCAGTCAGAGGGAAACGGGGGATTTAGCTCATTTTGGCTGTAAGACAGAATTGCATCCCACCCCACCCCCCACACCTAACATAAAAAGAAATGGCTCTCTCAGCTTCAGTTATTCTCATCTGTAAAATAAAGAAATTGGATCAAGTGACCTTTAAAATGCCTTCCAGTTTCGAAGTTACATGCATACTGATTAATTTTATGATCATACACAAAATTTATTTCAAACTTGATGCACTGGCAATCTCTTCACTTTTAAAAATAACTTTCTCATTATAGAACTAATAAATATTTATTATAAACATTAGTACAATTCATAAAATTATTTTAAAAATCATTAAAATCTTCTTTAATGTTATCACCAGAGATAAAGCTCCTTTTTATTCTGGACTACATAAACATAGGGGATAGTGCAATATTGGGATACTAGTAGATATTCAGGTTTATAATCCAATTTTTTTCTCTTAACATGATATTGCATATTTTTATGCAAGTAAATATTCTTTAAAAAAACATAAGTCTTGGTAGCCCCAAAGTTAGCAAATCCCTTTTTACTGAATGTTTAAGCTGTTTCCAATTTTTGCTACTATAAATAATGGAACAGCAAAACTGCCACATAAATTATGTGTATCTCAGATTACTCCCTTAGGTGATTTCCTAAAAAGTATAATTGCTTGTCCAAATAGAAAAATATTAATTTATGGCTTCTGGCACATATTGCCAACTAGAAAGTTTCTGCCAATTTGTGTTTCCACAGTGGAAATACAGTGGTGACCTCAATGCAGTGACTGGCAGTGTAGAATGAGGAACGGTTGTGAGAGACAGGGCCAGCAGTCAAAGGTAGTGGTGGTTAGAGAGGCATTTATTGAATGCCTTCTTTATATTAGATATGTTACTAAACCTCTTAATTCTGATATATATACAGTCATGTGTCACTTAATGATGGAGACAAAGGCTGACAAATGCATTGTTAGGTGATTTCTTCATTGTGTGAACATCATAGAGCGTACAGTACTTACACGAACCTTCATGGAATAGCCTACCACACACCTAGGCTATATGGCATAGACTATTACATCTAGACTACAAACCTGTACAGCATGTTACTGTACTGAATACTGTAGGCAATTGCAACACAAATCAGTAGATAGGAATTTTTTGGTTCCATTATAATCTTATGAGACCATCTTTGTATATGGAGTCTGTCATTGGCCTAAACGTCATTTTGTGGTGTGTGACTGTACACCACTTATTCCTCAAATTCTCCTAAGGAGGTAGACATTTTGATCGGCACTTTATGGTTGAAAAGAAAAAGAAAAAGAAAAAACTCAGTAGGTTTAGGCAACCCTGTTCTGTGTTGCATAGTGAATTTAAACTCTGCAGCTCATGCTTTTTCCACAATATTTTGTAATTTCTAAGTTTTTTTTTTTTTTTTTTTTTTTTAATCCTGGGCAATTAAGTAGGTGGTTTCCAATTATGAAGGAAGGGGAATACTGGAGGAGAAGATGACGTGGGAGAAGAGAGTGAGTTTGGTTTTAGAAATGCTAAGTGAGGGCAAAGAAGGTCGCAGGGGTGGGGAACCTGCAGCCTTTCAAAAGGATCTAGAAGGATCTAGAAGGCCACATGTAGCCTTTGGGCCCCAAGTTCCCCACCCCTGGCTGGGCCCTGCCCTAGAGACTGGGCGTTCTGAAGGGCGCTGGTGGACCTGGCTGTGGGCACCACTCGCCCCCTAGTGGCTAATGTAGGAATATGTCATTAGGACTATAGTCAACACTTGCACTGTTGGAGAAGGGGTTGGGTCAAATACTGTGCTATGAAAATGTGCCTAAATTAGATTTGTTAACTGTGGAGAAAATTAACTTTTAGAGTGGGAAGAATACAGAAGTTAAGCTTTATTAGAGTCTTTAAAGAGAACAATCAATGCACGAAGGTAATTGATTTTTCACAGACAGAATGAAGGTAAGTAACCCAAAAATTGCTGCAGGAAGTAAGAATTTATTTGAATTCAAGAAATAATGTCTGGGTTTAGAGTTAAGGGCTTTCATTTGAGGCTTGCTCTTCTCTTGTCAGAGCTTGGACCTACAATATACAAGATGCTTTTAAAGGAAGACAAGTTTGAAAGACTTAAGACACCTTGATTCTTTTTCAGGTAAACCTGGTTTATACCACATCTGCCTTCTCCAAATTTTATGAGCAGTCTGTTGTTGCAGATGTCAGGTAATGTATGTCCTTTGTTTGGGGATTTCTGCATTCACTTCTATAAATTCCGCTTAAGGCCATGAAAAGGCTGAGATTCCATCATTCTTAAGTAACTTCTTGGAGGTGGTTGTGGGTTAATACCCTATTAGTACAACTAGTAACCCAACCCTTTGCCATGCTGTCACTTTGTGTTTTTACTCTTTATCTACCAGTTCTCATCTTCTCCCCATAGCTGGAATCCTGGTCCCTATGTCAGTGCCACTGGGCAAAATGCTCATAAACATGGCTACCATATTGGGGAGAGGTGGAGGCAAAAATGAAGCAGAGAACAATATTTCTCAATGTCCAGTGAAAAACTGGTCACTAGAGATCTTCTGAGGCTGGCATCAGACTGAAAAGCAAATTGGGCTTGATTTCTGGATCTGCTACTTATTAGCTCTGTGACTTTAAGTTGTATTTGGCCTCAATTTCCTCATCTGTAAAAAAAGAATAATAATAGGACCTTTCTCATCAGATTCAAATGGGATAAAGCAGATTTAACAGTGTCTGGACATGGTGAGGTATCAAACATTATAACTATTATTTTTAATGGCACTGACTACTGATTGATATCCACGAGCAGTATATTTTCCATGGAGATGCAACTCTACAGTAATGGTTCTAAATTCGAATCCAACACAATAATCAGAATGTATATAGCATGATGCTTTCCCTTTCTGGTCCCTGTAATAGGAGTCAATAATTACACCAAGAAGAGAGCACATCAGTTAGCGGATGTGTTCACTGGCCTTACCTTGAATCTGTCAGTTGGGTGCCTCTCTATATAGTCTAATTCCTAAGAGGTATCCCTGAACATCTCTCTTTTTTCATTATAGTAGCAACAACAAAGGTGGTCTCCTCGTCCACTTTTGGATTGTGTTTGTCATGCCGCATGCCAAGGGCCACATCTTCTGTGAGGACTGCGTGGCAGCCATCTTGAAGGACTCCATCCAGACGAGCATCATAAACCGGACCTCTGTGGGGAGCTTGCAGGGTCTGGCTGTGGACATGGACTCTGTGGTACTAAATGGTGATTGTTGGGTGACTGTCCTCTAGCTTTCCTTCCTGCAGTACTCCTGACACTTGCCATTATTGTAGTCAGCGTTGTAATGAAGTATTTTCTTCCATAATCCCAGTAGCACAGGATGAGCTGAAGACAACGGGACTATGTTAGTAAAGGAAATTGCTAAATGTTAAATACAGTGATTGAACCATAGATTTGGGAACAAAATATATATGAAGTTGAATTTATTAAAATGTACATTTATTCAGCTCATGCATCTTCAAACTAAGTCCCCAAGAAACAAAGTTCTGGAGAAGGAAGGATTTTGCTGAGATTTATTTTGTCTTTCCTTGTCCAGACAGAACTACCCCTGTATTATGTAGTGTTGCCCAATGCTCCAAAATGGATTGCTTCATAGCCCTGTCAAAATGCAAATTTCAGTGTTTGTCTTGACAGTGAAATGGTTTAATTATTATGTAACCCAAAATTTATGCAGCTTTCTCTTTTTATTTAAACTTTATATATTGAAATATATAAACATATTGTATAAGTATATATTATATATTACATAGAAATGATAGAAATTGTATATAATATATATACACAGACTTGCACACTAGGCATATGGTGGGTGGCTGATAAATATTTGTTAAATGAATGAAAAAGCTCATGGAAAATTTTGCATTACATGTACTATTTCAGATAGAGGACTAATTATTACCATATTTGTTTATTGCTTTTTTAACTTTATGTTTGAAACTTGTAACTATGATTTCAAGAATACAAAAGTAAAGAAAATGGTATCATGAACCTTCATATACCATTTCCTCAGCTTCAACAACTATCAATTCACAGGTTGTCCTGTGTGATCTCTAAATACCTAAACAACCTCCCTCACCTTCACTGGATCATTTTAAAGCAAATTCCAGAGGTGTTTGATTGCTTTTAAAGAAGAACTAAAAATAATTTCACTAAGTGCAATTCTAACAAAATGGAATGATGGTTTTAACAGTCTCTTTTTCTACGTGGTTTTTCTTCAATGCAGCTGGACTTCGATCGGATTACTCTTCAACCATAGGATCTGGTAAATTCTTTCATATGGTTCCCCACCCTCCCTACACACACACTAGTATCATTTTTGGCTGTAATTTTCCTTTTCTAAGGACAGTATTTATTAGTGCTCTTTGAGTTGCAAGTGATAGGAATACATTCAAATTGGCTTAAGTACAAAAGAAACTTGACTGGCTCATGTAACTGGGGCATCAGTGGAGTGTGCTGGCTTTGGGTGTGGTTGAGTCCATGTGCTAAAATAAAATATCATCAGAACTCTTGATCTCTGCCTACTTACGATGAGGCTTCCTTGTCAAGTGTGTTCTTTCATTGTGGTGGCAAAAATGGCCACCAGCAGGTTCACGCTTATAATTTATCATTTTTCAACCATGGTGGAAACCACCCCCACATATTTCCTAACAGTTCTGGCAGAAGTCCTGGGGCTGACTCCCATTGTCTGGCTTGTCAGACAACATGCTTATTCCTGAACCAGCTTCTTTGACTCTAGGTTATGTGCCTACCTCTGAAACCAGGGGTGCGGTTAACCCCAACCAAACTATCTAGACAAGGTAGGGATAGTTTCTCAAAGTAAAATCCAGGGCTGTTACCAGAAGAGAGTGAATTGGATTCTCGGCTGGCAGAGACGGCAGATGTCCCCCACAGGACCTCTTTTGCTCTTTACTTTTCTAAAAAGATTTCAAGAAAAATCATTCCTAAAAAATAAAAAAAAAAAGAAAGAAAAGGGGAAAAAGTGCTGTTTCCACAGACAAAGGCTGCTCTCAGTACATCTATGCAGATCATCTGTCCTTCCGCTACCCTCTGGAGATTTCTGCAACCTCAGGGAGGCTGATGTGTCACTTCAAGCTGGTGGCCATCGTGGGCTATCTCATTCGTCTCTCAGTTGAGTCCATCCAAATCGAAGCCGACAACTGTGTCACCGACTCCCTGACCATTTACGACTCCCTCTTGCCAATCAGGAGCAGCATCTTGTACAGGTATTATGCAGGCACTCTTGGTGGTGGGTGAAAAGATTTTTTTTTACAACATCTCTATTTTACAGTATCTGTGTTCCCCCTGGATTTTTTTCAAAAA
>CM052436.1:44947581-44957683 GCA_028533085.1 Varecia variegata
CATACTGCATAATGCAATAAAAGGGTCACTTGCATTGTGTGTGGGCCTGCATGTGTGTGTGTGTGTGTGTGTGTGTGCACATGCGTACATTTGCTCACACGCATAAGCAGCTCTTTCTTGTTTGACTGCTTCTGAAAAGACCTAGGGATGACTCATAACAGCCTTCAGAAATACCCAGGTTTAATATGAAGAGGATGCTGATTCATTTCTCCTTTATCTTGATGTCATTATTTACATCAAGAGAGGAAAATGTTTACACTCTTTAACAAGTGGGTGTTTTCAAGGTTAAGATCACCTAACAGGAGGAAACTGAAACCCAGAGACCTTGATGTGTACCCTGTCACCCAGTTCTACCTGGGGCTCAACAGCTGCTTCCTCTAGTATGAGTATGCAGCTGCCCACTTCCTTCTCTGTTAAGCTCCCCACCTTGTCCCACTTTGTTCAGGGGAACTGGTTTACCTGACCGAGGGCCACAGGGCACCAGGAGTAGAACGGGCTTAAAACAAGCCAAGGAGATGAGTACTCAGTGAGCGAGGAAATTTTAGCTTGAAACATGTACTTTGATGGAAGCATTTTTTTTGACTTAATGTTTGTTTTTCACAGACTCCCCTGTCAACTCTTGGCATAGCACTGAAATTCCATAACTATTCAATAACTAAGAAGAGTGTGAAAGGCTGTGAGCATGGATGGTGGGAAATTAACCAGCACATGTAAGTGATTTCCATATGTGAGGAATCTGACTGAAGGTTCACAGCCGTGGTTCTCTGTTCCCAAAGAGTTTGCACTTTACCATTTATAGATAGGGAAACTGAGGGATATAGGAGTTAAGTGACTTTCTCAAGGCCACTCAGCTCATGAGAGATTGAGGCAGGATTCAGCCCATGTCTTAGGGCTCCCGCCCCCCTACCACTCTATGCTGCTGGGCTACTGGTGTGTATATTCTACACTTCACAAAAGTATTTGACAGATAAAGTTTTCAAATCTTGAGCCATGGGGGAAAATAATAAATTGGGGTTCTGATGGTATAAAAGATAGAGATCGAGCCAATTCTGTGAGGTAAAAGAGTCCTAACTGACCTGGCTTAATTTCGACACTGGGAAATGGGTTCAAGCAGCTCTGATCACAAAGAAACCCAGAGAAATCTAGATGCTTGGGCTTCCTGAACCAACCTAGGTCCTTACTCCTACTCTTACATTGTTGTTTATTTGCTTCTAAAGCTATACTAGGTATTCAGTAGATATTGAATAGGTATTCAAAAATACAGGATGCTCTTTCTTGAAGCAGATGAATAGCTTCTCAGTTCACTTTCAGAGAAGAATCCTGTAAGGTTAAAGGATTTATCTGCTACTTCTTTGCTCACTGCTATTCTATGCATGTAACCTTCCCTTTCTAAATGCTTTTCTTAAACAACCTTCTTTCAGTTCCTTTGGACAGATTACTTGCAAAATAATAATTGGTGCTGTCTTCATTGGAATAGGCCCAATCAGATTTAAAGGCATTCTTGGATCCATTATTAAAATGTAGACGGTACTCCTTTGGGGAGTATAATTGAGTGGAGCGTCTAATTTTGTAGGAATCAGAAGACCTGGGTTCAAATTCTAGCCCTGTCATTTAGTAGCTATATTAACTAGGAAAAATTATTTAGCCTCTTTGATTTTCAGTCTGTGAAATGAGGTAATGATTCCTACTTAATATGGTGCTTGTTAAGTGTTCGATAAAAGAATGTATACTACACAGCAAAAAAATCAGCTGTTACTAATGTGAGTAATCGATTGCTTTCAAAATGACATGGGATAGATAAATATTATAGAATGTGCCCTAAGGTTTTCAAAATACTGTAGTTTGGTATTTAATTAAAACAGAGATCAAAAAAACCTATCTTTGTAAAACTTTTGTGAAGTTGTAAGCCTGTGACAGAGCTGTGCTTTGAAAATGAGGTCTTGTTTTATCTCTACATCAACAACAAGAAGCCAGGATGTGTTTGTTGCTGCCATAGCAGATAGAAGTAGGGTCTCCTCCCAAACAATGCCGGGAAAGCTCTCTGACCCAAATATTTTCCTTTCAGATAGTCTTGTGGGCTGGCTGAAATCCTATCAAATTCTTTCTATGCTAGTTGTACCCTCAGGGTTTAAAATGCCAGTCCTTCCTATTATCAGGCTTTTTCATCTAAAAAGGAAAGGCTCTAATTGAGCTAATCAGATACCTTGCTGAGAAGTTAGCCTGAGGGCATTGGGGCTGCAATGGGGAAGGAGGAAGAAGTACTGCTGACTAAAGAAAGACTAATGGTCTCCTCATTAGTAGTTCATAGAGCCTGGTTTACCCAATGGAGGGCCACAGGGCAGTGCTCAGGGCACAGGGGAAGAGGTGCGCAGTGCTCAGGGCAGAGGGGAAGAGGTGTGCAGTGCTCAGGGCAGCTTCAGTATGTCACCCCTGGAGAAACAGACGGCCTTCCCACAAAGCTTTGGAGGGGAGGCCTTCGGTATACTAGAAAGTGCTAGAGTTTAGCATCAGGCCAACTGGTGTCCAAATGCTGGTTCTGCTTACTAGCTGTTTGAGCTTTAATAAATTACTTCACTTCTTCATGACTCAGTTTCCTTACTCGTGATATGTCTGTACACAGAAACTGACTCCTGCTGAGTTTCTCCACTATCTCCCTTTTTAAACTTTCACTCCACAAGCCACATCATGCCCTGTTGCATACTCTCCCCCTTTTAAACTCCAACTGGAGCATGGATGCAAAGATCTGTTTCCTCTTGATTCCCTCTTAACATGCAAGAAAACTCCACGAAATGTTAATGGTAAACACAAAGAGAATCACTATGCGATAGAGATAAAACATAATCATCTTATTTTCAGAGTATAGGATTCTGATCTCAGGATAACTGACAAGAGTAGACTCTGGCTCCAAAAATGAGGCTTGGCTACCAGGTGCCTCTCAGACCCTGGCTCCTGCTTAGCAAGGCAGCCACCTGCAGCTGCTGTCTCCTCCTTGTATCCCGGCAACTGGCCTATCAGCTCATCAGTTCCTGAACTTCAGCCAACTGTGAAAGACTCTTCCTGAATAATAGGAATATTTTCCTCCTTCAAGCCTTAAAATCATAGATTATGTGTGTTCCTGAATACCAGCATCTGATCTATGGAACATGAGGGTTCCCAGGTGCTTTGGAAGCCTAGAGTGCTTGAAATTCACAGGTTCCTGGGGAGAACGTCACTCCCCAAGTGTTGCATCTGCTCTCTGCCTCCCACTCCCATCAAGACCTAGCAGGTTTGGGCTGAGTGTGGTGGCTCACATCTATAGTCCCAGAGCTTTGGGAGCCTGAGGTGGGAGGATTGCTTGAGGCCAGGAGTTTGAGACCAGCCTGAGCAACAGAGTGAGAATTTGTCTCTAGAAAAAAATCCCTGCAGATTTCACTGTGGGAAGAGCCTTACCAACACAGGGCAGTGGACTCACTTATCACTGGACCGCAGTATAATAATATTCCATACTCTGCTAACCACAGTGCCAATGCAGTAAGAATTATTAACAGGAGGGATATTTTCTCAAAAGGACACTGGCAACCTGAAGCACACTAAGTAATGAGAAGTAAAAAATTGAGATAGGAATATATTGCAGATAGACATTAATTCTTTGAAATTTTGCCAAGGACAAGTCTTGAAGCACACATCAGATTTCATTGTAGATTGAAATAATGTTATCTTTTGCTTTAAGTGTTGCTGGAAGTCTCTGCATACCCGAGCTCGTGGATTTCATTGGGTAGAGAGGCTTGTGAACAAAAGCAGACAATTCTTGTTACACAGTTGTTTGTTTATTTTTTGAGACAGGGTCTCACTCTGCCCCCGAGGCTGGAATGCAGCAGCGTGATCATAGCTCACTGTAACCTCGAACTCCTGGGCTCCTCCAGTGATCCTTGCCACCTCAGCCTCCCAAGTAGCTGTGACTACAGGCATGCACTACCACGCCCAGCCAATTTTTTTATTTCTTGTAGGGATGGGGTTTTGCTACATTGTCCAGGCTGCGTTATACAGTTTTTTACACTGAAAAAGGAAGAGAGGACTGGGAGAATGAGATACATGTTTCTTCTGATCCTAAGTGTTGGTGAGGAAAACAACAGGTCGATGGTACTATTTAGCAGAGGAGAAAATTGAGGGGGCAGAAGTTACTCAATCACAGGCACAGAGCATAGAATGAGTAACTACCATTAACTCTACCATGAGCATCTCTGCGTATGACATCCAAAGGACCTAAGTATTAGTGAACTCACTCTCCATAGGAATGCGGTCGGCAGAACCCCAAGCTATGTGTCCTTCCTGACTCTTGTCTCCTCAGGTACTGTGGCTCCTACGTGGATCACCAGACGATTTTCCGAGTGCCCAGCCCTCTGGTTCGCGTTCAGCTCCAGTGCAGTGCCAGGCTTTCCGACAAGCCGCTGGTGGTGGAATACGGCAGTTACAACATCAGTCAGCGTAAGCCTGTGACCAGCTCCTTAGAGAAACCTAGGAAATAGCCAAGGGGAGGCTAATGCTTTATAGCTCTAAACTGTGAGAATTTAACAAGGGAACGCTGCTTTATTTTTACTATTTCTTTTTATATGTTTATTTTTTACAATACATTAGTACATATATAGTAAAAATAAAGGTAATGAATAGTATATAAAAGTATGCATTTATTACTACTGTACTATAGAAGAAATAATATAACTCTTTGATATTACCGATTAATAGTTAAAAAATAATTTCTCCCATCATTCCTAAAATATCAGACAAGCCCCATTGTTTGGTCTGCTGTTGTTCCTGCCAGCCACAGTTCTCTGTGAGTGTGACGTTCACGCCCACGTAGAGTGGATCCGAGGCCAACAGTTCCGACCACTTTGGCCTGTGCTGCACAGGGAGAGAGTTCAGATATCAGCCCTCAGAATGGTGAACTTGGAGCTCACACTGAAAACTGCTGGAAGAAAGGCCAGGAAGTGGTCAGTGGAAATGGCAATGTTTGAGGGAAGTCATTAGCTGGAGAGAGTAGATAATGACCTGCTCAGGGAATCCTCAACCCGTTTTAAAATGGCAAAAGTAGAGGTTATCCACTGAGGAGTTCACAAGGAGGGCATGACTAGAGCTCCTTTAGATCATATCCATTTTTGCCAATCCCCAAAATATCTTCTTCTGGATTCAGAATATGACACCCTGAATATCAGAATATTAGTTTCCAGCAGAGTCACAGGTAAATCAGTAAGCTGTCTTATTTTTAATTGTTTTTTTTAAATGATTATTTTCCAGTGGCTCATCAATCCACTGTGTGAGAGTTGGACCTGATCATGCATTCTCCTCCATTTTTTTTTTTCTTTTGCACAAGGGGGAGATTTATTATTTCTCTAATATTTAACAACAAACTCAGGATTCATGATGCAAGATCAGGCAGGGAATGAATCACTGAAAAGCAGCCTGGTTGAAGTGGAAAGAATGATGGACAAGGGGGTAGGAGGTAGGAGGCAGGAGTCTGGAGTCGTGAGGCCAGTCACCAATCTCTTTAGGTCCAATGTGATATGGTCAGTGGTGACTAATATGTTTTGGAACAGAGACCACTTGAAAATGTAATTAAAGATACACAGAACAAGGCATCTGATAACAGAGGATTCAGAGACAACAGAAGTCCATTTGTAATTCCCCAGGGGAGTCTAAAGACCCCACATTAAGCATGCTGGACCCTTGAAATCTTCCAACTGTCACATTTTTCAAGTATATGATAAAGCCATCGAGCCGAGTCAAGGCCATGGAGTTAGTAAAAGTTTGCTTGTGCATATGGCCTGGATGCAGTGTTCACTCAGAGCTTCTGGTGGATTGCTTTCTTCTTTGCTCTTCTAATTTCCGTATTTTTGTCTTGCAATTCCAACAGCCTTGATGTGATGTTATAATTAACCACCGCTACCCTTTCAACTCCCTACCACTGAACACTTCCTATTTCTTTGCTAGTGTGGTCTGGTGATTGTCAGGGGCCCACCCAAGGTTTTCTATTTTGTATTGCCTGTAGCCTGCCCTGTCGGATCTTTCAGATGCTCCTCCGGTTTGTGTGTCCCTCAGGCCCAGCGCTGTGACGGCGTAAACGACTGCTTTGATGAAAGTGATGAACTTTTCTGTGGTGGGTATTCAAGCTTTTCATGTGACTTTCTGATGAACAGGCAACTTCACAGCGCCATTGCTGCTGCTGTTTATCCTTGGTCTTTGTGGTTGTTATCTATCCCTGCATAAACAACTAGCTCCAGAACTCAGTGGCTTAGAACAGTTATTCTCTATCATGCATCCATGGATTGTCTGCGATATGACTGATCTAGGCTGAGCTCAGGTGGGTGGCCCTGCTTCAAGCACTGGGTCCTCTTGGGCTTGGTTCTTCCCAGGTCAGGATCAGGTCTACTCTTTATGGCTCTTTCGCTCAATGAGCCAATGGGCTAGTCATGGCAGTGGCGGAAGCAAAGGAGGAGTGAGCACAAACGTGGTTCCTCTTAAGACCTGGGCTTGGAACTGGCACACGGTATTGTATCATATTCCCCTGGTCTAAGCAAGTTGCAAAGCAAAGTCAAGGCACAGGGAAGTTTACTCTGCACACCTTAGGGCCATGGCAAGGGTGGGGTACATAATGCTACCACAGGGAGTGAAGATCTGTGGATAATAAATTAATCCACCACAATCTTAAACACAGCAATCCCCTTTGAAAGCGCATATCTCAGGGAGAAGCTCAGAAATAAACTCTTTCAGCATGCTCATTTATGGAGTCCCACTGTTGTTTGTAAATAAAAGAGAAAGTTTAGTTGCTTTTAAAAAGCCTGTACAGTTTGCATTGACATCACATTGATAATGACAAAAGCATAGGGTACTGGATATTCTTATTTTGAGTGATAAATCTCAATCTTGGCTTTTCATAACTATTTGAATCACCTTCCTGAATCTATCTCTAGTTTCAGGGAGCCATATAGGAAGGACAATTCACTGGACAATGTGACACCACCGGCAATACTTTCTCCTAAAGGTCCAGAGTGTTTAATTCAAACACAATTATGATGGTGATGCTATTTAATCTTTTCCATATCCTTTGGGAAATATTACAGTAAATATACTATAACAGCTAATATACTATTTGTGAAAAATTATACTAATGAAAAATAACTGAGACTCTATACTTTCTTTTTTTACTGACTAAACAAAACAAAAACAAAAAAGCCCTCTTAACTTGTGGTTCACTGACCATTTAAATTTATAGAGTCTTCTATTTCTTAAGAAAATAAATACTTACCATTATCTAGTAACTGAAGTTTTGGGTTTTTTTACATTATTATTCTCTACTCTGATGCTCCAAACAAAAATAATTAGTGTTATTTTATAATAAGAACTATTTTTTTGGCTGGGTGCGGTGGCTCACGCCTGTAATCCTAGCACTCTGGGAGGCCGAGGCTGGTGGATCGCTCGAGGTCAGGAGTTCGAGACCAACCTGAGCAAGAGTGAGACCCCCGTCTCTACTAAAAATAGAAAGAAATTATCTGGCCAACTAAAATATATATATACAAAAAATTAGCCAGGCATGGTGGCGCATGCCTGTAGTCCTAGCTACTCGGGAGGCTGAGGCAGTAGGATCACTTAAGCCCAGGAGTTTGAGGTTGCTGTGAGCTAGGCTGATGCCACGGCACTCACTCTAGCCCAGGCAACAAAGCGAGACTCTGTCTCAAAACAATAAAAAAAAAAAAAAAAAAAGAACTATTTTTTTGGTAATCATTATTTCTCATCGTGCCATTTTTTTTAAGCTATCCTCTAGGAGAATAGCTTAGGAGACTTAAGAAACTATTTCAGGGCAGTAATGTCCTCCCTTCTGCTCCTCACAAGAGATACCTCTGAAAAAAACAGGAGTAGATAACAAAACTAATAACTTTTTGAAAAACCAGAAATGTCTAAGGAATGATACCTTCTAAATATGGTTGCCAATATACTATGCCTGTCATTGATGTAAAGGCAATTCATGAAAATATTCCAAACAAGAAGAATATGATAGATTTACACTGGTATATGCTAATTTAGGGAATGGATCTCTCAGAATAAAAAAATTTTAAAGAGTTTTCTTTACACACAGACCACAAGTCTATTGTCCTCTAAGATCTCACATTCATTAATTCATTCAACAAACCTTTAGTGAGCACCTACTATTTGGTCAGACGCTTCAGGTAAAGAGATGAATAAGACAAAAGCCTCAGTCTCAGGACACTCCTCTTTGTTTAGGAAGGTAGACAAGTTCAATTTAGATGACAGCTTATTATTTTTATTTTCCTTAAATTACTCATGATACATTTAGTTGTAATTAAACAAATAAGCCACCAGTATTCAACACATTTATACAAAAGAAAAAATCGGATCTGATAAGTGCTAACAACTACACCAAAGTTTAAACATCTGGTTTTCCTCATAGAAGTGCCAGTTTTAAGGAAAATATGCCTTTTATTTTATTTAAGTCATCTGAATGATTTGCACTTTTTGAAGGGTTCTTCTGGTCATCAGAGGCCCCAGCTGATGTCTCAGGCTCATGAGCTTTCTTTTCTCATTCTAGTGAGCCTTAAGCCTGCCTGCAACGCCAGCTCCTGGAGGCAGCACGGCCCTCTGGTCTGCGATGGCTTCAGGGACTGTGAGAATGGCCGGGATGAGCAGAACTGCACTCAAAGTAGGAAGGGTCCTATGCACTCTGCTGTTCTTCCTATGAAACTCATCTGATGAATCAAAATACCTCTGCTGGGTTAGGGCAGTCAACTTGACCCAGTTTTCCTGGAACTTTCCCAGTTTTAGCACTGAAAGTCCCTTGTTTTGGGAACCCTTTTAGTCCCGGACAAATTGAGACAGGTGGTCATGCTAAATGGGGTGGAATGTGCGTGTGTGTGTGTGTGTGTGTGTGTGTGCGTGCGTGTGTGTTTGTGTGTGTTCATATGTGAATACTGGCAGATTTTCATTGATTACTTCCTTTTAATGCTGCTCAAGATTGTAAAATACTGAGGACTTGACATAGAGAAACTTGCCAGATACTGTGATGGGACACGTTCTATTCTTGCCCTTGCAGAAACACAAACCTCCCATTGCTTGTGAACAAATGTGCTATAATTCACAAATCTGTCCATTTCCCTCCCTAATAATATAAAAGGACTGAGTATAGCTGTGATTTTTACTCAAAAACTTTCTTGGAGAAGAAGACAGGGTAATAGGCAAAGAGGCCACAGCCTAAAGCCACTGATGTGGCCAACTCCTTTGTATGTCACCTACAGTGGAAGAAAGGAGAGATCGACCCTCAACAGATGTGCCTCCCCGCCTGTCTTCCGTTTAGGTGAAGGAACAGGTCACTGTGGGGTTGCTTCGTTTCTCTCTGCCATTTTCCCCGGAGCAGCAAAACCAATCCTATGGTTAAACCATCCTTTGCAGAGTTCAGTGTCATTCACTCAACTCCGTTTCTGGCTAGGAGAAACTGTTTCTTCTTTTGTTCATTTTTAGGTATTCCGTGCAACAACAGAACTTTTAAGTGTGGCAATGACATTTGCTTTAGGAAACAAAATGCAAAATGTGATGGGACAGTGGATTGTCCGGACGGAAGTGATGAAGAAGGCTGCAGTGAGTAGAGAATCATTCCGATTCCTGTATTCCCTCTTTCATTTACCTGTTTGTTTTTTTTTCATTTTCATTCCCTTCTTGTATAATTCCGCTGGCAGAGGTTGCCACAGGCCCAAAGAAGAATAGTAAATATTGGTGAATGAGTCTGAAATTGTTTCTCAGAACTAAAAACTCTAGAGTGGATTCTGTTTTCTTGAAAACAGCATTAATGCACTAGATTTTTATACTGAGAGCATTCACTTTGCAGTAAATCTAATCAAGGGAGAAGATCTTAAATAAAAAACCCACGAGAAAAGAAATAGTTACTGGAACACAGTGAATGACTTTGTTAATAATGCCTTAGGTTATGAACAGTATCAAGTGCTGATTTTTTCTTTAGCTAAGACTCAATAATTAATCTGGCAATCTTCCTGCCTCGGCCTCCCAGAGTGCTAGGATTACAGGCATGAGCCACCTCGCCCGGCCTGCCAATGCTATTTAT
>CM052436.1:44958183-45057282 GCA_028533085.1 Varecia variegata
AACATTCTTGACCTGGGTGTGGTTCATGAAATACCAGTGGCAAGAAAATTTTCAAGCATTTCCTTAGCATGTTGTTGAGGGAACTTTCTGGAACATAGCTATGGCTCACCACCCTTACCACAGCTTATTTCATCTCTGGTTTTATGAAGGAGACAAGGGAGGCTCAGAGTTGTGCTTCTTGCCACCTCTCTGGACAGAGCCAGTGGCTGTGACAAGGCAGTGAAAGGCAGACCTTCCTTTCTCAGCCCTCATCTCTCTCTAGAGTGCTTGTTTCCAAAGCACACACGGTTCTTCAAGCTACCAACTTTGTGCTTCTTTCCTTTTCTACCAGGCTGTCAGACCCCACACCATGGACTGCCCACCTCGGGATGTATGCACAGGGAAACGCCAAGTTTGTCTCCCCGGTGAGAAGAATTGTGGTCCACGAGTACTATAACAGTCAGACCTTTGACTATGACATTGCTTTGCTACAGCTCAGTATTGCCTGGCCTGAGGCCCTGAAACAGCTCATTCAGCCAATATGCATTCCTCCTGCCGGCCAGAAAGTGCGCAGCGGGGAGAAGTGCTGGGTCACTGGCTGGGGGCGAAGGCACGAAGCAGGTGTGTGTGTGAACAAACGGTGATGTCTTTACCTGCACACGAGGATAACTTGTGTTGCTGTAGTGCTCTGGGGTCCATAGAGCGGGTTTGTGTATATCATCTCTTCAAGCCTCCTGACAACTCTGAAAGGTTGGATTGGAGGAGGGTTTTGTTATCCCTGTTTTATGATGCTCTCTAACTGCTCCAAAAGAAACAGGGCCCACCTCATAAAGCGGGAGAGGGTGTATGAGCCAGTCAGGATCCACTAGATAGTATGGGCCCTTTTCAAACTCTGATGGGTTTGCTAGGTTTGCTCCTTTAGAGGAACAATTCTGCCTTATTTTTTGTTTCCTTTTATCCAAAGTGATTCATTTTTAAGACAGAGAGGACACACACATGCACATGCCACTGTGCCAGCTCATAGACAACTGTCTGGAAGATTATGTGGGTATGTCCTGCACCAGGGCAACCGGCCAAGGGATAAGAGTGGGAGCTGAACTCCAGGCTGCCCTTCGCTCCCCAGACTACAGATTCAGGCCTGGGGGTTACACCAGCCTAGAATTGGTCCACACAGAGGCGATGCCTTTTTACAATTCCTCCACCTAGAGGGGACGTCTTTTTCAATATGCGCAAAGGTCAGGCTGTATAGTAGGGAAGCCCCTACATCTGCCCTACCAAGGTTTTCCATGGTCCAGGATTCATGGATGTTCCTGAATATATACTGAAGGGACAAATCCACAGCCTGTGACAGCCTCCCCAAAGGTTAGTGCTAATACTTTCCTTGATCTTCCAGTCACTTCAGATTCCTTTACAGTCCTTTCCAAGGGCTTAGGACAGATACAGTGTCTGTAATTCATACACTGTACCCTGCAGCCTCTCTTTGTCATTCTCTAAAGATTCACTGTGGGCAGCTTCTCAAATGCTCGCTGCTGTCATTTAGTTACTGAAGTAATAATACTCACCACCAGTTTGGGTCCACTGAGGTCTCAAGCTAACCATTTGAACACTCACAGCCTTAGTAGGTTGCTGTGCTCAGTGCCTTAATTCAATTATATATCAGAAGAGGAAAATGTCTACCCAGCCAATTTATGAGGAGTTTTCTTTATAAGCATGAGAGTGTGTGTGTGTGTGTGTGTGTGTGTGTGTGTGTTTCTGAATCATCTTTGCCAGGCAGGTTAGAAAGGAAGTGAAAGGGCAACATCCAAACTGCTAAGTTTTTATGATTCCTTGGAGACTCCCGTATATTAGTTATGCTGCTCCATTTAAGGCGCCCTCCTGCATGGTAAATATTGGTGGTAACTGCTGCTGACTCACCAACCTACAGAAAGCAAGAGGGACACGGTGAGGAGTGTGGCAGAGTGGCCCAGTGATTGAGTCAGACCTTGGGTTTGAATTCTGCCGTTACTTGCTAGCTGTGTGCCACTGGGCAGGGTCTTTAATCTAAGCTTCATTTTTCCATCAGCAAAATGGGGAAAATAGTAGAATTTACCTCAGAGAACTACTATGAGGATAAAAGGAGATAATGTGAGTTAACTGTTCAAATGAAACCCTGAATAAGTATAGTCATTACCATTACCATGATTTCTACTTCTGATGCGTTTTCCAGATAATAAAGGCTCCCCTGTCCTGCAGCAAGCAGAGGTAGAGCTTATTGATCAAACCCTCTGTGTTTCCACCTATGGGATCATCACTTCGAGGATGCTCTGTGCAGGTGTAATGTCAGGCAAGAGAGACGCCTGCAAAGTAAGTCATCATACGTTTTCCTTGCCTAACATGGCTTTCCATAAATGCTTTGCCATTTAATGTATATAACACTGGGAAATAGCTAGGGCAGGAATTCCCCTTAACTTATCTGAGTTGCCCACATATTAATTGTAATCCAGTTTCCTAAGATCAGGGAGAGGTGTTGAAAGAACTGGTTCTATAGAACTCAGTTTTCCAGTCCTGATGTATTCTCCTCCAACATTTAGAGGATGAGGTCAGCATTCATCATTCTGCCATGATATTCTTATAACCAAAACTAGAAAGGAAAGCGATACAGGCCGGGCGCAATGGCTCACGCCTGTAATCCTAGCACTCTGGGAGACTGAGGCAGGTGGATTGCTCGAGGTCAGGAGTTTGAGACCAACCTGAGCAAGAGTGAAATCCCATCTCTACTAAAAATAGAAAGAAATTATCTGGCCAACTAAAAATATATAGAGAAAAAATTAGCCAGGCATGGTGGCACATGCCTGTAGTCCCAGCTACTCGGGAGGCTGAGGCAGGAGGATCGCTTAAGCCCAGGAGTTTGAGGTTGCTGTGAGCTAGGCTGATGCCACGGCACTCACTCTAGCCTGGGCAACTGAGCGAGACTCTGTCTCAAAAAAAAAAGTGAAAAAAAAGGAAAGCGATACAGAAACACACACACATGCTGTGTGTCAGGATTACTACCTATTTCCTTAGTGGCAGCCATTTAACTTCTGAAATTACAAGGGTTTTATTAATATTTACTAACTCTTTGAAGCACAGGCTAGGGGAAAGAGAAGAGGAGTGGGAGAGATGATAGAGAGTACTTGCATGCAGGCCTCTGGGTAGGCCCCGTGATAGTGGTAAAATTGGCGGTCACCTGTTGGTTGACCTTTGACCTTTGGGATGTTTCTCCGACCCTGAGAGTCCAATTGATGGAGATCGGCAATACGTGATCACCAAAGAGTAAACAGATGGTTTAGAGGATGAGGAGGATGGGGGAGCTGTTGTCTGTCACATCTTTCCACAATGTGGCCACTACGCCAAAAACTCATTTTATTATAATAATGATTTCTATCTTTTGAGCTCCTATTTTGTGGCAAACACTGTGGTAGGTCCTTCATGTAAATTCATTCAAGTCATTCTTTTATCCTAATTTTACAAAAGAAGAAACTGGGCACAGAGAGAGTAATAAATTACCCAAGGTCTTACAGCTAGTAAGTGTAAATGTCTGAGCTAGGATTGGAACCCTTGCCTCTCTGATGCTAAAGCTACTGTGTTCTGTGTGCTTCCTGCAGCTCGTTGGTTACATAGCTCTGTTCAACATGGCTGTAGGGGTTTACACATTAAATTAGATTTAATATTAGTAGAGTTGGTGTGGTAATAATTAAAACAAAGAGCCCAGTTTCCCTCCTAGTCAGAATTTACCTAATTAGGTATAAAATTGTGTGAGTGGGAAACGGGCGAATTTGGACTGCTTTCTTGTCTTTGCCACTGAATAAGTTGTGACTTTGCCTACACTCCAAAATAGGAAAGTAAAACCAGACATTAGAATTTAAAGAAGTAATACTGTAGAAATTGTGTTTAAACTTTGAATTATTTGAGCCTTTACTTGTGGAATTGAGATATCAGAAGGGACTCTCACGTGAGTTTGATTTGTCTGTGACAACTGTTGGCCGGTGGTTGTCAGGGTTGCTTCATCGGACCAGGCTAACTAACCAGGGTCTCTTTTTCTTTTCTCCATGAGGATTATTGAGCCAACTGCTGAAGTTACATGGCCCAGAGGTAGAAGTCAACTTTCTATGATAACTATGCCTCATAAGGTGGTTGTGAGGATTGAATGACCCCCAATAGTGCAGGGCACATATCTAGCACTAAATAAATGTTAGCCCTTATTATTATTACTTCTACCACTGCTAGTAGTTCTACTACCACTACTGAGGTTTTTTTCTTTATTTGAGGGTGAGAAGTGTTTTTTCCTGCAAGAATACTCTAATGTTATTTTTTGCCTGAAGAATCAGGTTTCTTAAAATGAATGCAGATTTGTGATTATAGGAAGAATAATTCTAAAATGACATTAGAAGTTTCACATTATTTCTGGACACTTTCCAAACTACACAGTGATTAGCCAAGCAAAAACATATCAGAATTGGACTTTTGAACAGAGTCCATTAGACATATGAATGATAAAGTTTCTGATCATGGGACAAATGTACTTCATCCTTACCTTATCCTTCTGTGTAGGGAGATTCAGGTGGACCTTTATCTTGCCGAAGAAAAAGTGATGGAAAATGGATTTTGACTGGCATTGTTAGCTGGGGGCATGGATGTGGAAGACCAAACTTTCCCGGTGTTTACACAAGGGTGTCAAACTTTGTTCCTTGGATTCATAAATATGTCCCTTCTCTTCTGTAATTGTACCAGCTATATTTTTAAATGTGATTTGTTAAAAATAGATTATTTAAAAAGAATGCAGTAAAATAAATCACTGGATTATTTTCAGCTGGAAATGTTAGAGTGTACACATTTAGTATTTATTGAAAGACAGAGAGATTAATGTGTATTCCATAAAAAATTTCCCTGAGGATATTGGTATATTTATTCTTAGGTGTCAAAAGGTCATTGATCCAGACATGGACAAAACCTAAAGTAATGTCATGAACCAAGCCTCTAAAAGAAAATAAGCAATAAGAGAGATGTCCTTACTTTATTTTATGTTCCTATTTAAGGTGCAGATGTTTATAAGGATTTAGGCAAATTTGATTTACTGAAATAAAAAATTCCAGTAAAAACCATATCTGACTTCAGCATTCTCATGAAATTAAGTGCACAAAAATATCTCCTTAACAAATGCAAATAAAGCAAAACTCATTTTTTGACAAAGGAAGAACCTATATTATTGCTTTCCAATCCAATTTTGTCTAACTATATTATAACAGATCTTCTTTAACCATGGTACCTGGTAATGTTGGATACAGAGAAATCAGTCAACCAACCAGCAAAACTGACAGTTACCAACAATTACTAAATGTAGAATGAAGCATCATGGTAGTTGGATTGAAAGCACATATATGAAATTCAAAGAAATTGTGGTATTGCTGGTCAGCAGTGAAAAGGCAAAGACATTTTTGTAAGATTGTAGTGAAAGGGAAATTTTTCAGAAATATTATCATCATCTGGTTTTGGGTTCTTTTATAAAACCCCAGTGGCCAAGACTTTCTTTTATTTTCAGGGTCTTACAATACCTTGCATAGTTGTAAACCTATAGCACACTCTCAATACATTCTAGTTCATGATTTATTTTGTCTTGATTTAGAGGATTTCATACTCCATCTCAGAATAAACTTTCATTAACAGGAGCCAGAGTTAACAGTACCACCAAACAGATGAAAACAGCAGGAAAAAGAATATTATTTGTTTTCCCTGGAACAAAATCAAAGGAGTAATAGCAACACTATTATTAAGTAGTATCCAGAATAACGCAAAAACCTCAGAGAATCTTAATGCAATAGCAAAAGGAGAGAGAGAACAAAAGGTGTCATCCCTTAGGCCAGATAAAAACACTGAAATTTGAATATGATTTCCCTGACACAATGAATGTTTTCTAGTTCACAGAACATATTTTGATTTGCTAAAAGACTGTTTCCCTCAGATTGACAATAAAACATCTTAATGAAATCTCTGGCTATGGGATAGTATAATTCAGAAGGCCAAGTGTACCACTTAATTTACAGGAGGGACTTAGGCATGGAATTCACTGTATAAAAGATCAAATTAGGCTGATAGTTCTTACAATCCAGGTTTATTTTGCCTGGTATGGCTGTGACCTATGTATGAGGCGAAATATATTTTTCATTTCATGGTCATTTCTAAGGCATAGAATTGCTATTCACGAAACACTCAAAAACTTTTGCATAAGTCTGTATTCTCAATTAGGGGATCAGAGATAGAAGAAACCTAAAGTAGTATCATGAACCATTACTTTCATGGAGAGCTAGCATGATCTGTCAGATTTGTTAGGTATGGGTGTTTTGAAACTATACATATGCATACCACTATAGAACCTTGCTGGCACTAATGCGGGTGTACCACGTTCCTCAGCAGCACTGGGTAGGGAAAAGGTTGAGAAACATCAACCTAACTCACTTGGATATTTCATGCCAAAATGCCTGTAGAACCTGAGTAACGTGGGAACATCTCCTTCATTCCTGCAAAGGTGTGAATTGAGGCAAATCCCAACACTGGTTTTGTTTGCAGAGCGGAATGGCCTCCATAAATCAAGACAGGAGAACTTTGTTTGCTATGTTATTGGTGAGAATCTGTAGAGACTCATCCCTCTTTCACAGTGCTTTGAAAACTGCAAAATGAAAAATCACAAACCAACCATTTCTCAGTTGTTTTCTGCTTGATTAGCTTGATGGCTGGCCCAATTGCTGACGTAGTTCTGCTTGCCTTTTGACAACACACAGATACAAAGTGCTGTCTTTTCAAGAGACACAGACCTATTTGACGGTAATGAGTATGCTTGGGTACATTGGTAATATCACTTTGATGAAGTTACTTTATTTTTTGGTTTATATGATAACCATTGGGGAAATTATTTGCTCTTAAAGGAGATGAAGAAAGAAGAGCAGTTACTATTAATATAACAAGAAAATCAAAATTGAAAATCTTATATTGGTTAGCAAATCTTGACAAGAAGGATGTTTTAATTTTCAAACATTATTTAAATTTGACTCTTTAAACAACCTAAAGCAATCGAGACAATAGTAATTTTAAATTATATTAAAGAGAACTATTGGTGAGATAATAGTACACTTTAAAAAGCTACCCTTATAGAAGTAAATTCTGAAGAAATTGCAAAAACACATCTAGGTAGAGTTTGGTTCTTCATTCACAAATGTTTAGTTTTCATCAAAAATTGTTTAATCTAAAACTGGTTGTACCTCCAGGGGAAACACTTCTTTCTAACTCATTCTGAATCCTTAGTTTGGAATCAAACAGGCAGGATAAAAAAGTCCTCAGGTAGTGGTTGGGACTCTCATCTGCATTCTAAGTCAGCTGTCTGGAGATTAAGAAATTTGCAGTTACCAGAAACAGGAACATGTTACAGTAATTTTGGGAGGTATCAGTAAGTGCCAGTGATCAGGAAAATATGACAGGACAGGAAGAAAAATCAATACCAAACAAAACATATTGAATCAAGGGTTAGTGCTGGGTGCTAAGGATTGGAGGTGGTGGGTATTAGTTACAAAGATACAGTCATAGAAAGTAAGGAAGCATTTACTGAGACCCTTCTGTTTTTCAGGAACAGGAATAAATTGCTTCACTTTAATTACTTTATTCAATTCTCCTCACTCTGCTGGGTAAGAATCATTTTATGAGGAAAGAATCTCATAGACATTAAACAACTTGCCCAAGAACACACAGACAATGAGTGTCTAAATTTGATCCTGGTTTTGCTTGCTTTAAAAATCTATGCTCCTTCTATGGTACCCTAGGGACAAGGGTTAGGCATATGGAATTTTGGAAATGTATCCAAGTCTAGATTAGAGAATACATACACTTTGCTTTACAGTACTCAAAAGGCATTAGGATGTGTGTTTTAGAGAGTGTGACAGGAACAGTTGCTTTTTTTTTTTTTTAGTTTTATTTATTTATTTATTTATTATAGCTTATTATGGGGGTACAACAGTTCTGGTTAAATATATTGCCCATGCCCCTCCCATCCCCCCGAGTCTGAGCTTCAAGCGTGTCCATTCCCCAGACAGTGCGCATCGCACTCATCATGTAGATATTCACCCATCCCCTCCCCCGACCTCTGTCCAATTCCGATACCCAATTGGTGTCATTCCCAAATGTGCACTCAGGTGATGATCAGGGAAACCAATTTTCTGGTGAGTACATGTGGTGCTTAGGAACAGTTGCTTTTTAATTCTCTGGGCAAATGAAGCAGATTTTAGGTATGTGTGCATGGAGAAACTAGGCTTGGAAGACAGCCACAATCCATCTGACATGAGAGGGAATCTCCCATCGAGCCTGAGCTCCTGCAATCTAATCAGGCAACCAGGAGAAAAGTTGCCTGGGCCCTGGGTGAGGATGGGGCATGGGGTCAGGGGTTTGAGAGGTTGCCATGCTTCTGGTCAGGTTTGCATCTTTTTGAGACTACAGATCCTGTCAGGAACCACGCCTACCTCCCACCCTGACCCTACCCCTTCAGTAACTGCAGTCCCTAATCAGTCCCTAGTCCCTTTTAGGCCTAAGGGTGCTAACAGCTTCCTGCTATTGCTGTCCCTTGGGTGCCTCAGCATTCCCTGTTGATTGCCTTAATCCTTGCTCCTTGGTTAAAAAGCCTCTTCCAAAATCCCAGCCAAGAATGCACCCTGGATCCTGCATGCCCACAGGACCTGCCTGTTAGAGCAGAGAGAGCAAAAGTCCCTGCAGACAAGCCCCTGAGTCACTGCAGTTAGCATGACCCCCTTCAGCAGGCGGATGGAATGTGAAGTTCAGATGATCTGATAGCAGACAGCAGACAACCAGAGACAGGCTCTCTAGGCAGTGTCTCAACACTAGGCATCGAGGGTGCCAGACTTTTGGACTCAAGTCAACATCTTCTGAAGAGGAGATTATTTATATGCTTCCTGTCAATGCCCCAAACTGGTCTTAATGTGTGTATGCTGTGGAAAGTGTGAGAAGCAGGGAGCAAGGCTGCTCTGAACAGAAGCTTGAGAGGTGAGGCCTTTGGACCAACACACACTGTGTTTAGCAAACATAATTCCAGGCTCACGAAACCAGAAGTTCTGAACGATGGATAAGGAGTCAAGGAGAATGGTGTTTGTGTACACATGTGCAGATGGAGGGTGTGTGTCTGTGGCCCCTCCCCCAAAGATAAATAATAGTAACCAGCATTTATGAGTGCTTACTATGTGTCAGTCACTGTTCTGAGTGATTTACTTAATCAGCTCTTAATCTTGGCAACAGATACATTAGGGGGCACTCATACTATGCCAGCTTTCCACGGGGAGACACTCTGGCACAGAGAGATGAAGCCAGAGGTCTCACAGTTAGGAACCTGCTGAGGAGGGAATAACCCAGGTAGCCTGGTTCTAGGGTCAGCGGTCTCCCCACGCCACCCAGCACTGTCTCTGTGCCTGACTCCGGACTTGTAAGAGGAAGTGTGTTGGTGTGTATTATTCATCTTCATATGCCCAGAACGTAGCACATGCCTGGTACGCAGTAGATGCTTCCTGCTTATTTGTTGATTCAATGAATGAACCTTTTTGCTAGACAGCGAGGACTGGGGCAAACCCCAGTAAGCAACAGCTCTTAGGGGTAGAATGCAGACTTTCTTCCGTGGGACAGTGCTGCCAGGCCCATCTTTTCCTTACCACGACCCTAACCCAAGCAGGTTCTAAGCTCAGATGGGTTGTATCTGCTCGAACAGGGAAAGGCATAGCAGGCAGCGCCCTGAACAAACCAGAAAAACAGCCCTCCTCCGCTGGGAGCCCACGGCAGGGCACAGCCTAAGCTGCTCTGCCCGGCTGGAGGCCTGGGTGCCCGCCGTGCGCCCGCCCCTCCCCTCCCCTCCCGCCGCCGGAGGTCTGCGGGCCGCCCCGCCCGATGGGTGGAGCGCGGGCCAGGGAGGCACCTGGGACTCTGCACCCTCAGGTGCGTGGGGCGTCCCAGCCCAGCCGCTCCGACCTTCTCTGCCGGCCCATGGAAGGGGCCAAGCCCCCGCCGCCAGGAGAGGAGCTGGAGCTCTCGGTGCTCGAGGGGCAGCCGGACGAGCAGACGCCTCTCAATGGAGCCGTCCAGGTCACCCATGCGGCCGACGGCCCCTGCCCGGCGCAGGTAAGGTCCCCGCGGCGCGACAGCAGTACAGGGGCCTGGCACCCGCAGTTTCAGGTTTCCAGCCAGGCCTCCGGGCGGCACAGACGCAGAGCCTGGGTGGTGAGTGCTGGAATATTCTGGACGGAGCGGAGCGAAAGGGATGACTTTGGGCCCGAGCAACCCGCCCCCGCCCCCGGGCCCCACCGACCTCTCCGACCCCTGTGACACTTCAGGAATCCTGGTGGTGAGGTGTGGCCGCTCCTCTCCTCACCGAGAGAAAATCCCCAGGGATAGAGGTGGTTTTTAATACTTACGTAACTTTTAATTTAGTTTTTTCTTTTTCAAGTAGGGAGAAGGAGAATGATAGATTGAGTCTCCTTTCATCAGAATCTCTTCTGCCTCTGCTTACCTTCCCTACCTCGCCACTTCCACCCCCTTCCCCTCTTCCTCCTCCACCGACCCATCCCCCATCCCCCATCCAGGCTCACCATCCTCCGGACACTTTCTGTCTTCTCCCAGCCTGGCCAAATATTTTATTCTGCAGGAAGAGAGGGGAGAGGGGTGAGGGGAGAGAGCAGCAAGAACAAGAGGGGGTAGGGGTGGCGAGGGGTGGGAGGTGAACGTGCCCTGTTCAGAAGAAGGGAAATACTTTCAAAGTTCCTGCCTCAAAGGACTAGACTATGCCCCATCTGCTTTTGCCCCTCTCAGTCCCTAAGGAAGTCTCTGGTGATGTTTAGGCTGAGCTCTTTTCTAATTGAACATTATTCACTCCTAGCAAATGCTTGTAAAACGTGAGAGCTTTGAATTCCAGACCATCCACCTTCTGATTAACCTCCAACATTGGCTTGAGGTTTGCTGGGTACACAGAATTCCCACATATATATAAAGTTCCAGCCTGATCTTCCTAGGACCCTCTCCTTCACCCCCAACTTTTTGGCTGCCCAGCTGTTGATTTTAGGGATAAGCAGTAAATTCAGATGTTGAAAGTGTTGCTTTTGCTCTGCATTGATTCCTGGAAATACTGTAAAAGTCTGTTTTTATAGGTACTCTGGAGAGTAATTTGGTACCTTGCCTTTGAATTAAACAGGAACACCACAAAAGAATGAAGGTTGAACAAAGATGTTCTGATCGCAAGTACAAGTGGCCATGACTGTGGACTTGCCTGTGGATCCTTGAGAGCAATGTCTAGGAATGGGAACTGGGAATACTTGCTTCACATTAGATAGACCCAGACACCCCAAAGACTCCATAGTTTGGGGCCGAATCCAGAGATCTGGTGACAGCTTCACAACTAAAAAGTGTGTCCCAGGGGCAAGGTTGTCCATGGGGGGAGTGTAATGTGCCAAGTCCTGGGAATGCCTTCTTCAAAACAGTTGAGGAGCAGAACATGCCAAATTCATGTAGGATATCAGTATTTTATAATTGTTAGCACCTGTCCTGTAGAGATTGCTCTTTCATGTTCTAATGACTTCCTTGTTTAGGTATATACAGATATCCTAGACTTCCTTGTATGTTAGCCTTGTGGGTCACTGAGTGGGAAAGCTATTGTCAGTGACAGGAGGAATGACAGTGGAGGGCTCCATGAATACTGGGAGGGCATCGTAGAAACACTGGAACAGGAAGAATTTCAAAAAAGAGAAAAAAACTCATCCCCTAGTGTGTTAATCATTTTCTTTGGTTCAATAGAATAAGGTATTTCAATTTGAAAAGTCAATATAGTGTTGATGGAAAACTCAAACTCTGTAAAATAATTTAAAGAGGTTTATTCTGAGCTGAATGTGTGCATGGTGGTCTCAAGAGGTCTTGAGAAAACGTGCCTGAGGTGGCTGGGTTACAGTTTGGTTTTATACATTCATGGAGACAGGAATTACAGGTAAAACCATAAATCAGTGTATCCAAGGTATACATTGGTTTGGCCTGAAAAGGTGGGACATTGTGAAGCAGGGGCTTACAAGGCATAGGTGGGTTTTAGGGATTCTTTAGGTGACAACTGGTTGAAAGAGTTAAGCTTTGTCTAAAGACCTGGAGTTGGTAGAAAGGAATACTTAAGATGGGGATCTGCTGGAGTGGAATTAAGATAAGGGGGTTTTCTATCTGTCCCGTGCTGCTACACTGGAATCAGGTTGGAACGTAAGTCACCTTATATTACATTAATCCAAACTCATTTAATGAGATTTTATTATTTGTAAGCATGGCTCACCAGGCCTCTTAGAAAGGAATCTGGGCAAGAGAAAAAAGATCAGAATTCAATCCTCAGTAGGGTCATTAAAAATATTGGCTAGCACAAACACAAGATTCAAACACTTAAGAATTTTGTGTGTAGATCTCAAACTGTGTGTCAGGAGTTCCAATTTTGAAATGTAGTGGTAAGTCCATGCATTTTCATTAACCATATGTTTTATACCTGTCATGTGACAACACTTGTGATACATAAATGCATTTGAGTATCACACAAAACTCAAGAGGAAGGTGTCAGTATTCTGATTTGTCAGGTAGAGGAACAGAGGGAAGAAACTGAGGCTCAGAGGAGCGACTGAAATGCTCTAGTTCACTCAGTGGTGCCTCTGAAGCTTAAACTCAGTTTTTTTAGGTCTCAAACCTATGCTGTTTCTGTTGATCTATTTTATCTATCAACAGATAATTGAAATATATATCATATATAACTTATTTATGGTTGCCTAAATTATAAATTATATATTACTAATTTCTGTAAGTTAGATAATTTATAATTAGGTAATTTAAGTGAAATAGCAGTTGAGTGTCACATCTGGAATGACGAGGGAGTTGCAGGTGGATGGGTAGATGGGTGAGGAGTAGGGAACGGGTGTGGGATCATTGGGAAGAAGACATCTCGTATCATGGGTATCTACCTATTTGGAAGAGCTGGGCCAAGAGAGTATACAAAGGCAGTAGAGAGAACTGCTTTCCCTTTCTTGATCCAGGTGAGGAGATTCCGAGAAAGGAATATAAGCCACTGAACTCCACTTTGCCTGCCATCACTGTAAACATGGCAATATCATTGGGTCAAAAGTGAAAAAGAAATTATGGATAATAAAGTGAGACCGGTTTTCTTTTATGGCTCATTACACGGGCTCTGACCCAGTTTTCACATAGAAGTCCTAGAGACATTTTAAGTGATGGCAGCATCATTAGAATAATAATAAACCAGTAAATTGCTAGTTTTGATGCAGGCAAGACTTATTTGAATGGCCTAGCTAAAAATTAGCCCATTGCTATATGTTGTTCATTGCTATATCTTGTCAGCAGGACAAGAATCAACTGGCTCTTTTGTGCTTGGATCAAACAACAGATGAATTAAATCCCACCATGAAGATTATAAAGAATAGATTTTTCTATGTGCTAAGAAATTTTTCCCTAATCTATATAATATCTGCTCCTGATTGAGCCAAAGAGAAGAAAAGCTTTTTGGATTGAAGAGATAGATAGTCCTGCCATTGTTACAGGATCCTGTGTCCTGTATTTAGACTTTTACCTGAAGAGAGATGTGAGTATTGGGGGAATGTTCAGATGAAAGCCATGAAAATTCTTGAGCCATATAATGCAATCATAGAATGTAAGGTGCAGTTTGCAAAGATCTCTGCAAGGTGCCTTGCGGAAGAACCTGTGTGTGGCCTCTCATGACCTAGAACCTGGGCAAGAGAGAATGAAGAAGCCAGTGAAGGAGGCAGTGTGTCTTCGTGATCCAGTTTTGAGAGGAGGCTCAGACAGCACAGGTAGCAGACATCTACTATAGTTTCTTTGTTCTCAAGTCACATTGGAATCTCCTAGGGGCACCTCTAAAAAGCACCATTCCTCATCTGATTTCTAATGTGCAGACAGCTGAGAATCACTGTATGCTCTGTTGTTTGGTTGGGAGTAGCTGACAGACCATTTTATAATGACTTAAAGTCTATGAAGATTAGTCATGCAAGGGACAGTGGTCAGTGGCCTTGGTTTTAGGGCTGAGGACAGGTCAGTGAAGGGCAGTATAGGATGGCAGCCTTGGGCTGGACAAGAAGAGGCATTCCCTGCAGATGAGCGCTGTGTCATTTTGAGCTGAGTGCCTCTAGGAAGTCACATAGTAATTAGTGGTCTTTTTAAGCCACTAGAGCCCTAATTTATGATCTCGAAGGAACAGCCTAAGTGAGGGCACAAAAGGCCAGGGAGGTGCACTGACAGTTATTCTGTGGCTTGTTTGAGACTCCAGGTCATTTACTTTTGTGCTAATCTTTATGGTCCCAGCTGCCTTTTGTATAAGGACTGAAAACAGCACATGGTCTTTTGGTCCCAGGAGCTCTGTAAGTGGGGGTATATGTTTCTGTCCCCTGAGAAATTAAAGATTCCTTGTGCTGGGACTTTTCCCCCCATGTTTCTTATTAATCTCTTGGCTTTGGTGGCTTTGGAGCAGTTCTGCAGGCTTTGCGTAGGGGTGTGAGGTGACCCTATCCCTGCACTCCCGAGCCCAGGGCCTTTATTGCTCTCCTCGCACCGTGACAGGCTGGGCCTGAGAGCCAGCGTAGAGTGCACTTAGGGGCTCCAACGTTCGACCCTTCCTCCAGGATTTCTCAAAGTACATTCTTAAAATTTTTGGAGTCCCCTACAACTAAGCAACACACATTAAATGTCGGTTATCTGTAGGGGGCAAAAGTGTGGAATCTAAGAACAAGGAAGTTTAAGAACCACCCCTCCGTGTATGTGGTTTCAATTTTCCTAGGAAGATAAGGCCAGTGTCTGTTTGTATCTGAACATGAAACCAGACAGGGCAGTCAGTGGCAGCAGCAGATGAGCTATGTGGACAGCCCGTGAGCTGGGAGATATCACTGAGGGCTGGTGAGAACAGAGGTGTCCACAAAAGGGAAGGATTTGACCTGGCTCCTGAAGGGTGGGAAGCTTCAGACCAGGGGTCTCAACCCTGCTAAAGCAGTTGATTCACTTTGGAAGGTTTAAAATTACAAGCCAGGGCCTGCTCCCACCTCCCCTACAATGTGGTCCACACCCTAGGCACCGGTGGGGCCGAGGTATGTGTCGTTAAAATTCTCCCCAGGTGACTCTGATGTGCATCCAGGCATGGTGACCCGAATGTGGACTAACAGTTTCCTTTTCTGATGGTTACCAGCAAAATAAGAATGGGAGAGAAAGTGAGCAAGGTGTCGGTTCAAGAGTGTCTCCTCAAGTGTCTGCTGCTGCTTTGTGGGACAGGTGGACACTCTGAGTAATGACTGAGAAGTGATTGCTGCCCTGGGTCCAGCTCCTAATGTTTGTTTAGCTGTTAGCAGATGCTTTGCTACCATTATCTCTAGTTTCTGCAACAGCCCCGTGAGCTAGATTTAGTATTTCTATATTTTAAAGTTGAGGACATTGGGGCCTGTGAGTTTCAGTAGCTTGTATATAAAATCACCCCGCCTTTAAGTGGTATCCCTCAGATTGGAATGCAGGTATGTCAGATACAGAGACATTTCCCCCCTTCATAGTCCATTGTTTCCCATGGTCTCCATTAGGAATTCCCTCTTGGTGCAGGCGGAAGTAGAAGAAGAGTGACAGGACCATTAGGGGCAGGTGCAGGCCCCTCCTAACCCTCCTAACCTGGAGCTCCACATAGTGCTCCCAGGAGGCTGTGGACAAAAGGGAGAATTCAAGAGTTTTGCAGTGACTCACTGCAGGGATCAGTCCTGGCTAATCCCCCTGAACTGTGTATTTGAAATGGGCTAATGCACCCCGTGAAGGGCTGTTGGGATTAAGTGAAATGACACTGGTGCTGGATAAACCATAGTGGTTGTAATTGTTTTCTTTGACCCCTCTCTCTGCCTCACTGCACCGTTTGCGGCAATATTTACTACTGTTTCTTGGATCTGTCCCTTCATTTCCCTTCTCTGGCCTTTTTTACATAGAATCTGGGCCACAGCAGTAACCTTGTAGCTTTTTCTTGATGAGTCAAATCCAAACTATATATCATTTTTCTCCTAATTTTCACCTCTCCTCTTGTGTTCCAAAACCTTCAGCAGGTCACCAGTGTACACCAAATTAAGTCCAAACTGTTCTGGAAGCAATCAGAACCCTCTCAAGTATGCTCCAACCTTTCACTTTCTCTAATCTTGACTTTCCTTACTTGCCTCTGACACTCACATTCCAATCATCAGACTAGTCTGTTGGCCAGTTCCATTACAAATCAACACTGTACCTGTTCTTCCCTGGGTTTGGAATGCCTTCAAGAATCCATCTTTCCCAATTCTGCCTGTCCTCTCCACCTCAGAGCCCCCAGAGCATTTTCTTGCTAACTTCTTTGTGAGGTTCCATTCTGTCCTCATGTATCTTTTTGTAAACTGGTTGCAGTAGAGTGTAGCCCCCTGAGGTCAGGATCATGCAGCCTTCCTAGCCCCTAGTAGATATTCAAAATGTCTGTTGAAACCAAATGACTACCTCATGATCTTCCTCTGCCTTCTAGGCTGACAGGGAAAGCACCTGGAGCTCCTGTAATAAGAATTTGTTTGGAAAGTGTAAACTGTGGATGGTCATCGCCTCCATTTTTCTGGGTTTCGTTGTAGTGATCATCCTAGGCTTATGGCTCTATGGAGGTAAGAGGACTTAAATGGGACAAAACTGATATGTTCTAAGAACTTGTTTAAAGCCTGTGACTTACATTAATGTGGAAGATACATTCGTTGCTCTTTCATTATTTAGAACATTAATTTAAAACTGGCTTGGAATTTGTTGTATGGGGGGAGGTATACATGATTTTTTTTTTTTGTTCTTGTATTTTTTTGTTGCTTGTTTGTCTTGTAAGCTCCAGAAGAAGTGTGGAGACTGGAGTTTTACTTTATAATTTGCTCATTGGATCTTGAACAGTTTTCTTAAATTTTTAACTTCCTTAAAACTTTTTACATCTCAATACTTGCTTATTTGAAATTCTTTTTCTTCTTCTTTGTTTAATAAAAACAATTATTGTACTTCATCTAGTATATCTGGTATATTATAATGATAAAATAATCAGTTATATATTTGCAAGAGTTTTTTTAAAAAACTCTATAGAACCATGTATCTATAAGCTGTCATTATTTTATTTATTTATTTATTTATTTATTTATTTTATTTTTTTTTTTTTTGAGACAGAGTCTCACTCTGTTGCCCAGGCTAGAGTGCCGTGGTATCAGCCTAGCTCACAGCAACCTCAAACACCTGGGCTCAAGCAATCCTTCTGCCTCAGCCTCCCGAGTAGCTGGGACTACAGGCATGTGCCACCATGCCTGGCTAATTTTTCTCTATATATTTTTAGCTGTCTGTATAATTTCTTCTATTTTTAGTAGAGACAGGGTCTTGCTCTTGCACAGGCTGGTCTCGAACTCCTGAGCTCAAACAATCCTCCCACCTTGGCCTCCCAGAGTGCTAGGATTACAGACGTGAGCCACCACGCCCAGCCATTATTTTAGCTTATTTTAGAAGTAACTATTATATTTGTGTCGTACGGTGTATAAAAAACTAACATGGTGCTAACTATATACTATATATCTATATACTTTACATATATTATCTCATTTTGTTATTTATTTTTAATTTAAAAGCAGTACAGTTCAGTTACCCATAAAACCTTCTATAATAATAATAGCTTATTATATTTTCTTCTAGTCTTTTTCTTAATTATATTTTAAAAATAATTTGAGATCAGATTTCTTTTAGTAATCTGTGGCCTACCTAAACAACTTTAATGTTATATTGATATCATTTTGCCAAGTCATTAAAAATTCTTTGTGGCTGGTCCGAAGGTAGTGAGTTATCTCACTTGATTGTTCACAGTCAGTTACAGATTGAACTCCTTGTTCTACTACTTTCCCCCCTCCTCACTACTGCACTTGACTAGTCAAAAAAAAAAAAAAATCAAAAAAAAAAAATAAAAAAATCAAAAAAAAAATAAAAAAATAAAAATTCTTTGTGAATATCATTTTTTTTATGATTGAATGACGCAGTCTTCTACGTCATTTTAAAGCCCTTTAGGTAGTTCTCAATTTTTTAATGAGTATCAGTATTAAAGCTTTTACAATATATAAATACAGCACCCTCCAGTGGGCAATCATTTCAATTTCAAAATAGGAAAGAAGAAACTTGTTGTTATTTGTATGTGGGGGTGTTAGTAGAGAGGGGCTTATCTGGAGCTAGGGTACTCCTGAGCTTGATCAGGTCTCCGTGAGGATTTGGGTGGAGTCGGGCTGTCAGTGACTAAACCAGTCATAGAATGAAGGCAAGGTGGGGGCTCCCTGTGTCTCTCCAGAGAAGTTCTTTGGAATTTTCCTCAGGAAGTACGTTTGCCATTTACCTCCTGTTCCCCCTTCTCCCCGTGCCTTAATCTTCTGTCTTAAGGTTTTTGTGGTCCCTGAAGGCATAGGAAAACTCTGATAACATCAGCCAACCTCCAGATTGTGAGTTTCTCAGGCAGGTACCATGTCTGCTTAGTTACTTGGGGCATTGCTTGGGTGGGTTGGGTGAGTCTTTGAGGCCATAAGCTGGTTTTAAGGTCCGAAGAAGCTAATAAGACGTGCTGTACCTCCTCCATCATGCTGAGGACCATAATTTTGGTGCGAGCATTGATAACTTCCTCTTCACATCAGCTCCAGCACGTGGATGTTGAAACTGGGGTTGAGCCAAGCTCTTGTCCTATCACAGCTAGTTGGTTCTATCCTGAAAGTAGACTGATTAATCTTTTGGCATCTGGGGCCTCTTGCAAAGGATGATGCAACAGGTCTAGGTGGTTTAATAATCAGGATCTGTCTTTCATTCTCAAAACTCATATGACCTCTTCAACTCACAAAGAGCAATATATACAGGAAGGTATTCTACTTCTGCCAAATTTTTCTGGAGACGTACAGGTTATAGGATAATATTCAGGGAAGCATTTTTAACACTTATTGTGCAAAGTTCATTTTTAGTTTGATTGTAAATTTGTGTTTTGACATATGTTAATGCTGTAAGAGAGATTTTTCAAACTTTTTTTTTTAAATTAAGGAAATACTTTTATTTTACTTGGCATCTCAGCCCTTGGGTGTTTGGGCCTGTAGGGAGAGTCATGGCAGATGTGGGGGAAGGGAGAACTAGGTCAAAAGGGGTGGGGCAGAGCAGCTCTGTAGGCACTTCTAGGAGGACAATCTAAAATAATCAGGCGCTGCCTAATTGCCAAGCCTGTTGAAATGAATCAAATATTTGTAGAACCTTCAGGTACTATGTGGAAAATGTTGTTATCTGGGAAAAGGGCACTGTCCAGAGTCAAGGGCTGTACTGGTGGCTGTCTGGATTCATTGAGAGACTAAGGTTCCTCAGGAACTACACTTGCCATTCACTGCCTGCTTTCCCCTCCTCTAAACCCCTCAATCTCCTGTCTCAAGGCTCTGCAGTCTTCCTCTCTTGGAGGAAGAGGTGTTAAGACCTGTGCAGCTGGGGTGGACACAAAACTGGACAGTAAATGCATCTCAAAACAGAAAGAGAAACTAGTTGGGGAGGGGACAGCAGGATCTTCAGGGCAGCTTGCACACTGGGGAGGTATATTCTATCACTGACATTGTTAACAATTGCCAGCATGCAGTGATAATAAAAGCAGGCCAACTTGTAGTAGGTTTTCTTATTGTTGCTAATTTTCTAGAGTGCACACTCCTTATTCTCTGAACCCAGGGTGGGCTTTCCCACTGCTCTGCCCTTGTTATGCCGTTAAGGTGATGGCAAATTCAGGGTCATGGTTCAGTTTAAGGCATTGAGTAGGGGCTTTGCACGTGAAGAGGCCAGCACTCCACCAGACTCACAGTCAACATTGAAATGTTTTTTAAATGTCCAATTTTATGTGCAGAGTCCAGGAAATCCTGTTGTCTGGAGGCCTGGTTTTGTCCCAGCTTTTAGGGAAAAGATATTAATGGATTCTCTCCTTCTCTCTAAGGAATATAAATTACTTGGCATGAAGAGTAAAGGAAAAAAAAGCCTTCCTCTTTTTCTCGAGGTCATTTTGTTTATGGATAATTTGGAGAGCCAGTTATGCATCCTCCAGGGTTCTCCTTTCTTCACTAATTCACCCCAATCAGGGAGGGGAGAGAACTGAGTAACACCTTACGGATGAATGTCTTCTTCAGTTTGGGCAAAATATTCCGAATGTTGCAGAAACCAAAGCGTGACAAGTAGGTGAATGCTTTGAAATAGGATTTAAAGTTACAACACTCTGGAGACCCTTATGTGATATCCCGCAGCAGTACATCCCCCAGATTCCTGCCAGACCCTTTTAATCTCTTCATGTACAGGCCCTCCCATGAGTAGGAATGCTGTGTTACCAAGATGTAAGCGGGGACTTCCTAAGTGACGCTGTGTTGAATGGATTTGTTTTGCCTTTCAGTTGTGAATAAGAGCTACTTCTTGTGATGTCACGTGGTCCTGGCAGACTGACAGTTTGCACGGGGTGATGCTCCCTGGTGTAGAGGGACTTGTGGGAAAGTCCTGAACAGACAGCATTCACAAGCTATAAGCTACCAAGGTGCTTGGGGGCAGCAACAGAATAGCAGCTCTGACCCAGTGCCTTGAAATTTCTTTATGTTTTCACCTGTTCATCTTTCCTTCCAATCTCAGATGTTTTCCACCTTACCAAGACTGACTCCTCAACTATGCTCTCTGCAGAAGACCCTTCAGCTTCTGACCCAGAGACCTTCAGATATCTTCTCCTCTCTCTAAACATCCTCGGTTTCTTCTCAGTTCTTCAAATATGCTAGCATCATCTCTCTTTCAAAACAATCTTCCATCAGGATTCTTGCTACTTCCTTTAGATATTTTTTCTCCCTCTTCTTTCACTGGCAAACTTCCCGAAAGAAAGGGCTACATTTGGGTCTGGCCTCTAGACTACTCCTAAACTCCTTCTATCCACTGGTCCCAAATTGTTCTTCCTAAGGTCACTAGCAATTGCCTGTTCATGAAATCCAGCCTTTCTTCCATCTCCTGCCCTTTTTGCAGCCTTCAGTTCTGTCAACTGTGCTGTACTCTTCTCAGGCTACAGAACTCCTGGACTTTAGGTATTTTTTGCTGTTTTTGCTTCAGCCTCTGCATTGTGGCCTCATGTGTCCAAGAGCTTTCTTACTGTTCACATTTTTCATTCTTTCTGGAAGAGAGTGCATTCACTCCCAGGGCAGCAGCCACACCCTCTGGAGGGTGATTCCTAGATCTGCATCTGTAAAATTTTCCTGAGTTTTAATCTCTACCTAGAAATAACTCATCATTTCAATCATTATCCATGTGATACTGCTATTCATTTGCATCCTGTCTTAGTCTGCTCAGGCTGCTGTAACAAAATACCATAATCTGGGTGGCTTATAAACAATAGAAATGTATTTCTCACTGTCTGGAGGCTGGGAAATCCAAGATCAAGGCATCAGCACATTTGTGTCTGGTGGGGCCCACTTTCTTGTTCATAGATGCATGTTCCAGCTGTGTCCTTACATGGTGGAAGGGGCAAGGTAGCTCTCAGGTGCCTCTTTCATAAGGACACCAATCCCCTTCACGAGGGCTCTACACTTGTGATCTACAGGCCTCCCAGAAGCCCCCGCCTCCTATTACCATCACATTAGTGACTAGGTTTCAAAACATGAATTTTTGGGGGGATGGGGGCACAAACATTCAGAACATAGCATATCCCCTTCCCAATTTGGTCACCTTTTCCCCAATTCACTCACCCTTTATATGAGACCAGGTTTATTTCAGTTCTGCTAATATCCAGCTGTGTAACTTTAGGCAAACTTTTCGACCCTCGGGGCCTGTTTTCACATTTGTAAAATATAAATGATTTCTGAATCTGAGTATATAAATGAACGTTGACCCTGATACACAGTAGCGCATTGACCTGAACAAATTAAGCATTTTCTCTAAGCCTCAATTCCTTTATTTTAAAATGAAAACAATAATATTTAACTCATGGAGTTGATTTGAGGATTGCACGAGGTAAGTGCATAGCAGAATGTTTGTACATAACGCTTAATACAGTAGCTATTATCCTTCTTGTTACCCAGGTTTGATATCTTGGAAACATGTTTGATTTTTTTCTTCTTTCCCATGTCTAGATAAGACTAGCTCTCACCAGTCATTCCGTGGTAGTGTTTTGATAGCAACTCTCCCACTTACTGCAACACGCTGGATACTTTATGCATGTTGGTTCTCATCTTTACCATCATCTGCAATGTAGGTGCTGATATTTCTGTTGAAGAAACAGCTTCAGAGATTAAAATGACTTGCTCAAAGTCACATGGCTAATAAGGGGTTCAAACTCAGTCTGGCTAGCTTTAAATCCAGCTCTGTTTCCACTGTCTCGAACCTGCCCATTCATTTTTTCCTCCCTATTCCCACTGCTGTCAGTGAAAATCGGTCTCTCCCAATCTTGTGCCTGTGGCCTCTCTGCTTTCGTTCTCTCTGGGTTCCATTTCATCCCATCCATGACCACCAGATTAACCTCCCATAAATGCCAGCCTCTACTGTCTGCATGGGACACATTGAACAGCCCTCCGTTACCTTCCGAAGGCGTCTGGCATTTAAGGCCTCCTTCTCCAGCTTCATTTCTTATATTCTAGCCAAAAAGCTGTTTGCATTTTCCTTCAACACACTGTGTATGTTTTTGTGATTTTTTTTTTAAAAACACATTTTCTGCTGCTGCTCAGATTGTCTCATTAGTGACATAAAAACTCTCCTGACTGGGTAAGCCTACTGTTGCTGTTATTATTTTGACAAACACAACTATTTATCAAGGTCTTTGTACAGATTCGTTATTTGGGTGATACAAGTTAAGTATATGTCATGGAGCTGTTATTGGAGACTTCTTTTCAAACTTGGCATCTCTTCTCAGTGCGCTCGAGTTTAGCAATTATTCAAATCCTGTGTTATCCTCTGGCATTCCCTATTCCTTTCTGAGGCATTGATATCTACTGTGGAAATCTACATGGTGGTGTAGAGCTCAATGACATCCATTGCAACATTATTGATAGCAGTGAAAAGCTGAAAATGATAAATATCATATTTAAGAAAATAGGTGAGCCTATTATGAACATTTTGGAGCCATTAAAATAATGTTTGAAAGGAACTTCAAGCACATGGGGAATAGCTTTTGATATGTTAACAACAACAAAAGAATGATAATAAGTAAATAACAATAGCAACAATCAGCAAAAAGCAGGATATTAGTTACCTGCTCATTAAGACCTCAAATATATAATATAAAATATGGGGGGTAGCCTCTTGATTAAAGGCTTATGAGTATTTTTTCTTTGCTTTGTTCCAATTTTCTGTACTTTGCAAATTTTCTGCTATGAAGGCATAACTTTTATCATCAGGAAAAATAATGTAATGACTTACAGAAAATAAGGATGCAGAGATAATTCCCTGTGTTTGGGGGACCCCAAGACCACTCCTAGATTCATTGATTTGCGAGGAAGACTTACAGGACTCAGCGTATAGTTGTACTGGTGACTATGATTTATTACAGCAAAGGAATACATTACATAAAAGGATTGATTAGAGCAAAATCCAGAGGAAACTAGGAGCAAGCTTTCAAGAGTCCTCCCCCAGTGGAATTGCACAGGCTTCACTTAATTCCTCAAGCAATTAGCTGTGACAACACAGCTAATGTCGTCTACCAGGGAAGCTCATTAGAGATTCAGTATCCAAGGTTTTTATTGGGGGTTGGTCATATACACAGCCTTTGCCTAGCATGTACCAAAAATCCAGCCTCCCAGAAGGAAAGGAGATGTTAGTCACATTGTTTGTACAAACAGTTGAGGCACATGAATCACTCTTATCAGGGAATGGTGGAAACCCTCCCCAAATCCAAGTTCCCAGATGCTAGCCAGGGGTCCGCTTTGAGCAGGCCCTTCCAATGCTAGCAGTCTCGGGCCTGCTGAATTAACTCCTTTCTGCAAATTCCTTGCCCCAAACACCTCACATGCCCAGATTTCCTCAGGGAATAAGCACCAGGATTCTTACTACTTCTTACCTTTCATCACAAACGCTGAATTTATTCCACTATGGCCTTTTCAAAGTCCAGTAAACGAGGCTGATGATGTTATGTCTGAAGCATGGGATTTGAGGGAAATGTCTGTGGCAACACAAGCACCTGGTGCTTCCCACCCACGCGTTTCTCAGGGCCAGGGAGGTAGTCCCCTGTGTGAGGCCGGTGTGAGGCTGGAGTGGAGCCAGGGAGCACAATTAGCACTCTAGTGCCAGCTCTGGCTGCTGGCTCCTGGCTTTGTGTGGTTTTCCTTTAGCTTCAACTGCTTAGAAATCAATTAGCTAGCAGTCATTAGAACACAAGCAGCAACAGGGAACTCATTGTCCCAGGGACATAATTCCTGCACGCCCCGGGGCCCTGAGTGCAGTTTGGCTTCCCTTCTGCAAGCAGTGCGTGTTAACATCCCTCTCCTGTGGGACATAGTCTAGAGGCGATGACTTCATGCCTGTTCCCTGCCTTCCTAGGAGACGTCAAGACATGGGCTCACACACTCATGTTCTAGCTCCACTTCTGTTCTGGTCGATGACATCACTTCCGCATTGTGGTCTTCAATAGCACAGACCGGGAAGGTGATGCCAAAAGTTGCTTGCTCGCCCCCTGTCACCCACTGTTCATCCGCCCCACTCTCTCCCAGCCCCTGCCTTGACACTCCTGTACCTAGCTAAGCAGGTTCAGTTTAACAATGAAGTTCATGTTCTTCACACTCCCTCCCTCCAGCCCTTCCCTTAGTTTGTATTCAGTGGAATCTGAGACCCATTTGGCATAAAACCAACAAAACTTTTATCATGATGGAGGCAAGGCTCTGTCTTTTATTTGCTTTTACTGAGCAGAGAAAGCATTTCTGCTTATACTTGCTTACTGTGCCCAGCCTTTATCCTTGATGAGTGCTATTGTTATGTTTAAATATAGCCGCTGTCAGTGAAATAAATAAATGTTTGATTTTATGCAAGTGTTTACTTTTGTTTTTTATTTTCACCTCCCCACTCTCTTCAGTAACTTATGTTGATGAAGACGAAAATGAAATACTTGAATTATCATCAAATAAAACATTCTTGGTCATGCTAAAGATTCCAGAGGAGTGTGTTACTGAAGAGGAATTGCCTCACCTGCTCACTAAAAGGGTAATTATGTCTAATGCATTGTTTACTGAGTTCTTAACATTAGAATATGAGTTTTGCTAGAATAATCGGCATAGAGCTATAGAGTGAGTGGCTTAAATCTCGGATTCTTTATCTGGATTTTAGCAGAAAATAGTGCTTGTAAATGTATTTTCAGTAGTGGAAAGCCAGAGGGAAGAGCCCTGGCTTCTTGCTATGTATATCCTAGAGGACAGTGTTCTGTAGTTGATTCGACCTATAGTATTCACTGAAGGTCTCTATGATATGGCAGACAACAGGCCAAGTGTCAGGGCCACATACTCTGTTCCCTCAGTGCACTCACAGTCCAAATAGAGGCAGTAATTACAAAGATAGTTATAAAACAATGTGATATGTCCTGTTATTGAGATATGTACAGCGTGTTTCATGACTCCAAAGGATGGCCATCTAAGCTACCTGAGGTTGGGGTGGAGGACAAATTTTGAAAAGAGTTTTCTGGGTAAAAGAGCATGTGACATCAGGGGACCTGCACAGTACTGTGTAGTGGCCTTTGCATGCTGTGTGGTTTTTCCACTCTTTGGTTAGGATCGAAAGATTTTAATCAGCAGATTGACATGGTCAGAGATTTTCATTTTAGTCTTTCTGGGTGATGGTGGAAAAAGACTGGAGGAAGAGATCAGTTAGAAGGTCCAGGTGAGAAATGAGGGAGGCTTGAGCCAGAGCAGTGGCAGGATTCAGATGAAGGGCTCAGGTGAGATTTAAGAGGTTTTCTCACTCAGCAGGACTCAGTGACTGGTTGGATGGTGGTGAGGGAGAGCCCGTGTCCAGGCTTCTGGTTGAGCGACTGGGGTGGATGGAGGGCGGCATCATTCGTAGAGTGGGAAATGCAGGAGAATGAGCCCCCTGTGCAGTCACGGAGCTCTGCAGCCAGACCGTGAGGGTTGTTGGAGCAGTCCCGGTCATCCTCTCAAAGGCAGGGGGTTCACAGCCAGACCCGGGAGGTTTTTTGATAAGAAGATGTGAATGAGACCTGCCTACCATCCACTAGACTTCTCTGGCATTCCTCGGTTGCATGGAGTGAGCCCTCTTCATCTCACATCCATCTGATTCCTAGAAAAGCTCCCAAAGGAGCTCATTCCATCCTGGTCCTGTCAGAGTCGGTTTCTGAGTGCCCAGATGCATGAGATTTGATTGCTCCTTTTATCACAGGAGTTTGTATCCTGTGATGATTACTCCAGGCTTCTCTTTCTCCTCCTCTTCCTTGTTTATGTCTTGTCTGAAGTTCCCTTTCCTCCTTTCCTTCCACCTACTTCCCAGGGCAAGTTGCTGAATGAGAAGCTTCTTGCTATTTTCTTCTTGGTTGCTTTTTTAATGGAGAGGTTTTGCATTTGCTGAGCAAAAATGAAATGAGTCAGCATCCACCTGTCCCCTGTTACAGACTAGACTGTCTCTGTCAAAGGGAAATGGATGTTAATTTTTCACCTTAGGACCGTATCTCTTGCACAGAGCTAAATATGAGCAAATTCTCCAAGTATTTTTAGCTCTTCACCGTGTAGTGGCAAAGGAACAGGGCCTGGCAGTGACACCTGGGGCAAGTACACAGATCAGATCTCTTTGAGCCAGTTCCCTCTCTGATAAGTGGAAATTGCAATACTTTTTCTATTTTATCTTACAGGTGCAAATAAAATTGCATATAAAGAAACTTGAAAACTTTTTTTTAGAGTCACCTGATTTACAGATGATAAAAGTAAGGCACAGGGAGGTGAAAGACTCCTGCCCTTCATTCCCCAAAAGTGTGCTCAGGAACAAAAATTAGCAACTTAATTTACTGTCTTACTGTGAGGTTAATAACCCCTTTTGTCTATTAGGTCAAGTTCCAGAAGTTTCTGGATATAGAAGGTGAATGGGAGTGTGTATTTGTATAGGAACAACTGCTTTTCTCTATACTCACACTCAATGCACAACACTTCTGTGACCAAATGTGTGGGTTTTCTCCCCCTCACCAGCCAAGTCTCTCACACCAGCTGGGTGTCCTACAATCCAGTTCATTTCTGACACCATCTACCTGCAGTCAGTGCAGACCCCACAGATCAAGGGCTCAGCCCCACAAGACTTCCCTGGCTTCAGATACCAATAACAAGTCCGGGTTGTCACCTGTGCCTCTGTCCAACCAGCTATTAACTGGAGGTTTCCACAACCGCCTCCTTGGGTTTGATTGTTTGCTAGAGTGGCTCACAGAACTCAGGTAAGCACTTCCATTACAGGTTTATTACAGAGGACGTGACAAAGGACGCAGATGAGCAGCCAGACGAAGAGGTGCGTAGGGCAGGCATGTCAGAGCATCCATGCCCCCCAGGTGCACCACCTTCCCAGCATGTAGATGTGTTCAGCAGCCCGGAAGCTCTCCAGACCCTGTCTTTTAGGGATTTTTGTGGAGGCTTCATCACATAGGCATGATGGATTATTAACGCATTCTCCGGCTTCTCCGCCCCCTGGAGGATGGGGGGTGGCCTGAAAGTTCCAAGCTTCTACTCATGGTTTGGTTTTTCTGTGACCAGCCCCCATCCAGGAACCCACCAAGAGTTACCTCATTAGAATAAAAGACACCCCTATCACCCAGGAAATTCCGAGGGATTTAGAAGCAGCTCTGTGTCAGGAGCTGGGGTCAAAGACCAAATATTAGAATAAAAGATACACCCAGCACTCCTATCACTCAGGAAATAACAGGAGTTTTAGGAGTTCTGTGCCAGGAACTGGGGGAAGAGTCTAAATAGTATATATAGTTTTATTATGTCATGGTTTCGGAAACTTACGCCCTTTCCCTTGCTTTTCTAAAGAGTTTTCCTACCCCTGTCATATTTCATGGCCATAGTTTTCTTCTCTGAGGCTATTACTCTGCTTAAGCCAGCCTGTAAAATTGCATGGTGTACTACTGTACCCTGAGCGTGGTTTAGGAGTTAACAGTAGCACATCTCTTACTCTGGAAGCCGGTTTCTAATTAGCCACTGTGTCAGACTCTCACTGGGCTCCTTGCTCAGTTTGCACCAAGCCTTGTAAGCACAGTGTGGGAGACACCAGAGCAAGCGGTGAGGAGTCCCCTGTTTCACTTCTTTGGGCCCAAAGTGGACAGTGTGACTAACAGCTCCCAAAATGCAAATATGTCCTAGATACAGCAGGGGGTCAGGCCACCAAAAAGAATCTTAGAGTGAACACTAAAAGTGATCTCGTCTACCACTTCATATCTTAACTTAAAATTGTAACTTAAAAATTTTACTTGGAGCCTGCTATGTGCAAAACCCAGTGCTAGACCCTAACAGTTAATAAAGGAGAGAAGGGAGGGAGGGAACAGAGAAGATTGGAAGGAAGAGTAGACATCATCCCTGCCCTAGGAAGCTCAATCCAAAAGAAAGAGAGAGGCATTATTGTTATTTATTATTATTATTATTTTAGTGCTTACAAAACTCCCCTCTATAGCATCTTTATTCTCCTCCCTATCATTCTGAGCAGCCCCGTAAAAGCTGTTTTTCTAGTTGCTGAGTTTTCAGAAATGACTATCACCCTGGGGTGGGGGACCTGCAGCCTCGGAGCCCCACGGGGCCTTCTGGATCCTTGACGGCAGCCTTTTGACTGAATCCAAATTTTATAGAACAGATCCTTTTAATAAGGGGGTTTGTTTTGTGAAGTTTGGACTCAGTCGAGGGGCTGCACTTGAGGATCTGGTGGGTAGTGTGGTAAAATGGGAATAAGCTGAGTTGTGGTGTCTGTAAAACCTAGGGCTGAAGTTTGGCTTCACCATTGACTAGCAGAGTGACCTTGGTTTCTTTTTCACATGAAAAGGACATAATTTATTCTTGACAAAAAATATCTAGAGGGAATGATGCTTCTTTTAAATATCCAAAAATTTTTTAAAATTTATTTTTATTTTTTATGTATCTTGTTTTCTTAATCTCTTGGAATGGAGTACTGTTTTTGTTATTAGTAAAAAGGGGAGAGATATTAATGCCTGTTTTGTTGGGTTCTTACAAAGATTACAACAATTACGACAAGATTAGAGGAGCACAAATAGCAGGTGTTCTAATCGTTTCCACTCTCCCTTTGAGAGGTTGCGTTGCACCTGTTGAATTAAGTGGGAGCATGTTCTGGAAGGGCAGCCTCCTTGACACTCCATTTGGAATTGGGTGGGAGATGAGGTGAGCTCCCATAGGGCACTGCTGTTTTTTGTATGTTCCTGTGTTTGTCATTGGGTAAAGTAAGGGGGCACTAATGAAGCCACAATGGCTGAAGCTGGGCATGCTTGGCTCAGCACAGGGCACCATCGGATGCTGGTGGGATTTCCAGAACAGTGTCAGGGCTGAGGCTTCACGCTGCGCAGGGGTGGGTCTGGCAGTGCTCTCAGATGCCTGTCCATGGCTCACTCCAACCCCGGAGCTGGGTCCATGCTGGGGAGTATAACCAGATGCCAGGGCTGTCCTCTCTTTTATGCTAGAACCAGTCTACTAGAGAGCAAGGCATTTAACCTTCAGATGTAAATTTAAAAGAAATGCAGTGTAAATACATTCAGCCACATATTCGTGAGTATTCATACTAGGTTAGGATTCCTATCTCTGAAACATGACTGATCAAATCCTGGGAAAAGATATGTGTAACACAATACCAACAAGCTAGTATTCAGAATACAAAACCAACCAGGGCAGATAGATAAGAAAAAGATAACCCAAGAGCAAGAAGGGAAACTAATGGGCAGTTCAGAGTCGAGAAGTCCCAAACAGTTAGTAAACACACCAACAGATGCTTTCATTTGTAGGCAAGGCAGTACAAATTAAAATAATCTGAAATACTATTTCATACCCCTCAGATTGGCAAAAATTTAAGTCTGGTAACCCTAAATGCTGGCAGGAATGTGGGAAATGAAATACATATCCATTGCTGGCAGAGGAAAAGGAAGAACAATTCTGTTAAGTTGGAAATGCACCTTCTTTTGTGCCCAGCACTTCCATTTCTTGAATATACCCAAGGGAAACTCTTACATGTACAAGAAGAGATGCACAGAGATATTCAGAGATGATCATTTAGGCATAGGTAATAGGGGGCATAGGTTGTAGGGGAAAATTGGAAGCAGCAGACCTGCTCATCAGTAGGGGATGGGTAAGTCTGTACAATCATTTAATGGAGTCTATGCAGGAGATAGATGGATGCACTTTATCCAGATGTACCTTAGGAATAAATCTTAAATGTGATTTTGAGTGAAAAAAAAAAGCAAGGCTTAGATTATGTGGAATATGGTAACTTTTATCTGAATAAAAATGCAAATTAAATTATATATTATGACTACATAAGGAAGTAGTAATTTATAAAATTATGCAAGGAAAGGATGTGTGCCAGCCTCAGGATGACAGCTAGCGTGAGGGAACAAGGGAGGAAAAACTGAACGGTGCGTGTAGGAGTCACTTTAGCTTTATTTCGTTTCTTTAAAGGGGCTGAGCTCAATATAGCAAAATGTGAAAGCATGAAACATAGGCCGTGGGAACACAGGTGTCATTTTTTTGTGATGTTTGCAGTAGTTTTTGCATAAAATAAAACCTGCATATCTTTGCAATTCCCTACTTTGTCCCTTTGTCCAGGGGAAGTGCTAGACCTGTGGCTCAGCGTGGCTGTGTGTCCTTACAAGGAAGCTCTGGAGAAGGAAGAAAGGAGCCTTTGGCCTGTGGTGGCCCAGGTGCTGGGTGGTCTGTGGTGCTGTCCCCCCACTGCCACTTCGTGGTCTTTTCTGTGGGCTCCAGCTGCTGACCACTTGCACCACTAAGGCCACAAGGTGTCAGTGTGACTTAAACGAGAAGTTGAAAATTCCCAGCCAAGTCACTTGGTCCTCATAAATGCAGGTCTTTTGAGTTAGTGTTAACTTGAGTTTTGGCTTACAGTAGGCTCAAGCCTTCCTATTTCTTGATCCAGAGCCTCTAGATGAGTTAATTTCTAGCTAGAGTGGAATCTCCTTTGTCCAGAAGCTTTGCTTTGTCAGGTGGTGTGCACTATGATCTGTCAGTAATGCGTGTGGTTGTTTGTGTTTGTTTTAGCTCACAGATGTGTACCGTACATCGCCGGCTCTGAGTCATTATTTTACTTCAGTTGAAATAGTGGACTTCAGGTAAGAGTGTGGAACGTTACATTTGGGTCTCCTTCTCTAAACAGAGACCCTCCCCACCCCCACCCCATCACCATTTACCTGGGAGGGTTTCCCTGAACCTCAGAGCATGAAGGGAACCAATCAGAGTCACGGAGTGTCGGCGCTGAGAGAGAGGGTCTTTGGAGACCAACTGGCTCAACTCCCTTATTTTACAAATGAGAAAAAGGAAGCCCAGATTAGTTGTATGGTTCAGCCAAGGTCACACAGTAGAGAGGAAAAGCCAGTCCCTGGTGAACCATGTTTAACCATGGATGCTCAAATAAGCTAAGGGTAGAAATGGAAACAGATCTCAGATAATGCTGTGATAGAAATGATATAATCTATGTCCTGGCTTTTGCTTTTGAGGAGCACAAATAATCCAGGAGTACATCCTCCTTGTTTAACATTAAAAACATAAAGATATATACAACAGGAAAAGTCTGCCTTCAGCCTCCTCTCTTCTCCACTGCCACCACCCATAACTAATTCCGTGCCCTGCCACAAAATTAACAGCTATCAATAGTTTGGTGTGATTTCTTCTGTATAACATGTGTAGTATATACACACACATATGTATTTTTTTCTTTTTTAAATTTCCCCCTGATCTTTAATATTCTTGGGCTGTAGACATCAGGGTGTTTGTAGAGGAGTCAGTGTATTATCCTTTTATATCATTAGGACTATTGGAGGTGATGTAAGCAAGATTTACGCCAAAGCTTTATTATCTACTGTTCCTAAGATGTCTGTGGAATGTGACCATCAAAAGCAATATCGTATCGAGATTCCTCTCTCAAACCATAACATTAGCAGACCTGGGAGGGGACGTGTGTAAAGCAGGTGGTAGCACCACAGGGCAGGACCAAACTGACCTGAGGTCTGCAGACATTTAAGTGGCCGGACACCTCTGTCTTCCTTTTTTATAGATCCCCTGTGTCCATGTTACCTGATGGTGACGTCTTCAGCATTGCTTATTTTAATCATAAACGACGGGTGCTAAAATGCCCATAGAAAAGGGAGGTATGCATGATCAGACCCAACATGGTTTCCTCCATGCCCCTGCCTCAACTCACAATTCAAAGACTGAGGCAGAGGTGAGAGAGAAAGGCCCCTCAGAGCCTTTGGAGCCTTTCCAAGACTCAGCCCTACGTTACGGGTCCAGAGGAGCTGGGATTATATAACAGGGGTGGGGGTAGACATTGGGGAAAACCCATCAGAAAACTGAGTAAAACATGGCTAGAAATCAGGCCAACACTTAATGTCAGAGAATCTATTTTTAAAAGTTATTTGAAAGAAAAACCCAGGAACTTTAGTGTTTTGGATAAAGAAATTCTCTCTGGAAAATATTTTTTTTTTGTTTGAAGTCCAGGCAGAGTTTCTAAAACGTTCAATAGAGAAACAAAAGCCATTGCTTCCAAAAGGATGCCACACATGGGCAGGAGACAGCCAAACCCCTGGCATGTGCGTTTGGGTCTGCAGGGGGATCCTGACCTCAGTCCTGGAACAGGAGCCTGGAACAGTGCCTCTGGGTTATCGGCTGGTAGACCCACTCCGGCAGTGGGCAGCTGGAGCCACAGGATTCACTGCTTCCTTGAAAAGTCCAGCGGTGAATGGACTAGCCAGGCCGCAGTGGACTGGATCTTCTCGTTCAGCTTCTGACACAGTCTTCTGAAAGCAGCCTCTGCCCTTGTCATTAGCCAGCCCCAGTCCTTGTCCGTGGGAATGCGGGGTGGCTGCCTGTCTAGGCGTTGACCGTCGTTAGCCATAATAAGAGGGCAGCGCTCTGAGAACAAGTAATGGCACCTGCAAACTAGGGTCACTCCATTGGAGTTTGAAAGTGCATTTTCAGCCTGCCTATAGTGGCAGCCCTGAAACTGTGAGTTTCTCCAGAGTCCTGACTATATTATTCATTTGATCCACAGGGTTTGTCACATTTCTTGGTTGTAGTAGAGTTTATAAACTGAATCCTCAGCCACTTTGTAAGATGCAAGAGTATTGGCCTATGTGACCTCTGGCCACAAGAGGGAGCTCTGCCTCCCCTTAGCAGGGCAGTGGCCTAAGTCAGGCATCTGTAAAACTTCACTAGGGTGATAGTCTCAGGTGCGAACTCCTGCTAATTATTTTATCGCTGGTTCTTAATCTGGGCCATCTTGAACCAAAGTAATAGAATAACTGTGAAAAATCTAAGTGTTGAAATAACATTTAAAGAGCAGCACAAGCTACTAATTAACTGAGGATAGCCCTATGATTGTTTTTTTTTTTCTTTTTTTTTTTGAGACAGAGTCTCGCTCTGTTGCCCGGGCTAGAGTGAGTGCCCTGGCGTCAGCCTAGCTCACAGCAACCTCAAACTCCTGGGCTTAAACGATCCTACTGCCTCAGCCTCCCGAGTAGCTGGGACTACAGGCATGCGCCACCATGCCCGGCTAAGTTTTTCTATATATATTTTTAGTTGGCCAGATCATTTCTTTCTATTTTTTTTTTTTTAGTAGAGACGGGGTCTTGCTCTTGCTCAGGCTGGTCTCGAACTCCTGAGCTCAAACAATCCACCCGCCTCGGCCTCCCAAGTGCTAGGATTACAGGCGTGAGCCACCGCGCCCGGCCCTATGATTGTTTTTATTTTGGAAATGGTAAAAATACGTCCTAGGAAGACAAAAACTTATTTTCCTTAGATCCCATTACTGAGAGTTAACAGCTTGGTCCTCCTGCCTTAGGGGCCTCTGGAACTGGAATTGAGACAGAAAAGTTTTTCACTTGGGGGACAAACCAGGGAATTATGATTGCTTGCAGGACACAGGGCAGTCTCTGTGAGAGTTCAGGAGTTCTGAACCCAGGCAATGGCAGGGAGCTTTGGGCCCTGCGTAAAACATTTTTATAGGTTGAATAAAGAGCTGGTTAAACTGAATAGCTCTGGCATGCATTCGTGGGGGCAGCGTTAAGAACATTGAGAAGGGAATGTATGAAGAGAAAAGGGCAAGCTTCCTGGGCTTGCCTTAGCGGAAGAAGGCCGAGGTTGGGACAGACAACCTGTCAACCTGGCATCTTCCTTGACCATAGCTGGGTTGTGCCTCTCCCTTTGACGTCCTCTCCAAGTGGACTCTGAGGAGATGGGCACCAGATGGAAGGAGGAGGTCAGGATCACCTCAAGTTTTTGTGATGGACCTATGGAACAGGATTCTCCTAGGGCAGCACATTCTAGACAGAACACCCTTTGCTATTTTGTGCTGGAAGAACATGGAGCACTGAAAAAATGTTATTGCTAAATTTGATTTCCTGAGTTGCAGTGTGATTCTGTTTCTTGTTTGATTTGCCTTTTAGTGGTGAAAATAGCACAGTGACCTACCACCTGCATTTCGGGGTTCCATCAGATAATGAAAATTTTATGAAGTATATGATGAGTGAGGAGTTGGTGCTGGGCATTTTGCTACAGGATTTCCATGATCAGAACATACCTGGTTGTGAGAGTCTGGGGCTTGATCCAGAATCCTTCTTGCTGTACGGTAAGTAGAACAAGTAAAGAAGTCAGAGTTGTGATGATAAATGAGTGAACCAGACTGACAGATGGTCTGGTTTGGTTTGACAACCTTGGTGATATGGTGTGATGTCAAAACATTCATCCACTGACTCGTCCACTTGGCCCATGTTGTTTCTGCGCAGGGATGTTCCGTGCTCTGTGGAGGTTACCTAGTCCCTGCCCTCCGTAACAAGACACTGTAGTTAGAAAAATAATCATGGAAAAGATAATTGAACTATAAAGATGAAGGCTGGTAAATGTTTCCTTGTTGTGGTTCATCCACCTTCTACACCCGTGTTCTCTTTTACAACATCATTAGCAACCTTTATGTGGTTTCACAAGAGAAGTAAAAGTATTGAGGAATTTGAAATAAAGGGTATAGTTAGTGGTTGAAAGATTATCTCCATATGGGGAACCTTTTTGTTTTTCTGTTGAAGGCCACTGAATTCATTAAGAAATTAATGGAGGGGCATAAAAAAGCAAATTGATTTCTTTCTCTAGAAAATTAAAACAAATTTACTCATTTACTTTTAAAACTGAAAACCAAACAAGGAAATTAACATGTTATTTAATGAACACGGCCAACACCCTACTTGTCAGATTCTGAGAACTTTTTTTTTTGAGATAAGGTCTCCCTCTGTTGCCCAGGTGGTAGTGCAGTGGTGTCATTGTAGCTCACTGCAACCTCAAACTCCTGGGCTGAAGCGATCCTCCTGCCTCAGCCTCCTGGGTAGCTGGCACTACAGGTGTGCGCCAACACGCCTGGCTAATTTTTCTATTTTTTGCAGAGACAGGGTCTTGAACTCCTGGCCTCATGCAATCCTCCCACCGCACTCTCCCAAAGTGCTAGGATGACAGGCATGAACCACTGTGCCGGCCTTAGACACTGAGAATTTTTAACGCTTTGCATAAAACCTGACAAAAAGGAAAATTGGAAGGCAAAATGGCTCCACACTTTGGAAATGTCCTTCCGTTGCTTCTGGACCAGAGCATTTGCCTCTGGTTATGATCTCATCTCATTTCTCACTTCTGATACGTCACTTGGAGGCATGTTGGCTCTTGTTTAGCCTAGGATGCCAACAATCTTGGGTGTTTTATTCTCTCATCCACGGTCCATGAAAAACACTTTCCATGCATTAGTAGGTAATCAGTAAATACTTCTTAAGTGAATGAAGAAGGGAAATTAGAAGATGTGGTTAGCAGCAGGTGCAGTGGCAGCAGTCTAGAACCAAAAGAGTGGAACGGAGGATTGCAAAGCACGTGTGTTACTACGTGGTTCGAGAAGAGGTGTTTATTATGACATTTCTTGATGATGGGAGAGAAAGTAGAGTAATCTCAGCCTAAGAAGGCACAGAGTTTTGTGCAGCAGTTCTTCAAGCTTTCTTTTCCCAAATGACTAAAAGGATTGACATTCAGAAGGACAAATTTTAGCTCACTGGAAAATTCTCATAAATGAGTTTTCTCACAGAGTATCTTGAGTAAGCAAAGTGTGTCTGTGGGCCAGGCAGACAGCATATGTGTGTGGGGTGAAGAGATTATGCCCCTGTTACAGGAATTTTAAAAAGAAAGGGAAACCCCCCCTAAGCCTTCAGCTGCCACCTGTGTAACGAGGCGTGCGATGCCGGTTGGGGCCACTGCTGCGGTGTGACTGGTCTTGAATTTCTGAGGCCCCTCTGTGAATTACGGAGCCAGCTCCTTCCAAACAGAGGCAAGGGAGGTGGGAGGAGGGTGAGGAAAGGTCTGAGAGGGTAAGAGGCTGAGAGGTCCATACAGAGCAGGATAGAGGGCATCACTTGTGAGGCCCCAGGAGTCCTGAGAAAACCCCGAGCTCAGCCAAAGAGCCTCAGAGCCTCTTCCCCAGGGCCAGGCACTGGGCACTGGGGATACAGCCGTGAGTCGCACAGTCCCTGCTCTTCTGGAGACTGTCCTCTTTCTCTCAGATATTTCTTCTGCGGGGGCTTTCTGTGACCCACGTCCCACTTCCCAGAGCATGAATGTGAAATATTTGAGTCATTTTCTATGTTCAGGAATGTGAGCTTCAGCCCCCTCTCAAATGGAAGGGCAGACAGTGACCAGTAGGGAGGCGAGGAGGGAAGAGAGACGCGTAGCAGGCAAGCAGAGGGAGGGACGAGCCCAGAGCCAGCTCTCAGAAAGGGGAAGACATGTCAGGAGAGGCCAAGCGAGGCCGAGTGGGCTCTGAGGCCAGTTTCCATGTGCACATCAGTGTGGGCTTGGCGGGCTCAACCTCCCATCCCCGTGATTGCTGGGCAGCTAGTTGCTCACAGTGATAATGTTCTTAGTCTTCCAAGAGCAAAGACTCTTAAGATGATGGCATATGTTTGGTTCGTATGTCCCTTAGAGATTTGAGGACAGCTGTGTCCCTTCTCCCCAGAAAATAAAATGCACATACCCCTCCTCACTACATAAAATTGTACAATTTCAGAGATTCCAAGGATTCCCTTGATACCAGCCTGTGGTCCACTGGGGGTTCATGTGTGTGTATTTTAGAGGTGGAACCTTAATTTAGATTGCAATTTGGATTTCTGAGGGTTTTTGTGTGTCTACGCTTCTCATTCTCTAATTTGGAAATGCAGTAATTATTTTGACCTGGCTGCAGGCATATTTTAATTCACTGTAAAAATAAAAACTTTTCTTAATATGTAATTATAAGGGAATTTTTAAAACTCCTCACTCCTCACCCTTCCCTGATTTTGATCGTCTTCACCTCAGGGATGGGTGGGGCCCAGGTAAGGTGGGGAAGTCTGTTTCACTAATGTCAAAGAATAAGTCAGAAGCATGAGCTATTTTGGCCACACATTGGTTACTTGGTACTGTTTCCTCACACAGGAAGGAGTCAGTCCTAGTAGAATGGGGGAAAAAAAGACAAAAACAGGATTCTTGTGAGAGAAGAGGAAACAGCTCCAGGCAGTGAGGACAGTGAATCTCATTGGCACATTTTGGGGTAGGCTGATGAGTGATGCTGACATAGGGCAGCGTGTGTGTTCTGTCCTTGGAAAGGCTTCTTGCTGTGTGAGGAGCGCCATTTCCATTGTTCATGGATTCTCCAGGAAAGTGGGGAGTTTAACTGTAGAGCGCTCATTCTCAACCTGGGAGTGATTTGCCCCCTAGGGGTATTGGCAATGTCTGGAGACATTTTTAGTTGTCACAACTGAAAGTGTATGTGAGATACTGGCATCTAGTGGGCATGAGCCAGGGCCTCCTCTAAACACCCTACAAGGTACACAGCACAGTTCTGGACAACAAAGAATTGTCCAGCCCCAGATGCCAGTCATGCCAAGGCTGAGAACCCTGCTGGGGAGACGTGGGCTCTCCCTGCACAGTGTCAGTGAGTGCGGGTCTTGCGTGTGCACCTCCACCGTGGCCGGCTCTTCACCATTTCCGGCATGAGAATTTCTCATGCTGTATCATACACGTTTTAAAAAACTAAAGCTTCAGAGGTACTTTTATGGTTAGATCATGAAAAAGGACTGAATGTTAAAATGTTCTTAGTATCCAAAAGCCACATCAAAATGTTTATCATGGATATTTATCATGTTGCTCATTTGCAATAAGCAACAAATAATAAATGTTATTTACCCTTTGAAAAGTATTCCAGGGTGTGTGTGTGTGTGAGTGTGTGTGTACTGAAGAGTAAACATCCTCTGTTAGGAATTTACAAACATTCTAATTTTATCTAAGACTTATTCAAACTAAATCAAATAAAAACATAAATGTTTAAAATAATCATGATTTTAAAAATGAGTGACTTCTGTTCACCTGTTTTCTTTTCAGAATGAAGTGGTGGAGGTCGGTCCGTGTCCGAAAGCAGTGCTCCACTGAGTTTTGGAGATGAAGAGCATTCTTTCTGTTTTACTGAAAAATCCTGTGGATCCATATAGAAGAACCCAGCAATGACGGGAGGGGCGGAGACTGGGCCTTTCTCTCCCGATTCTGCAGTTACAAAGTCTGGCTCAATGTCCAGCGAAACAGCTCCTGAGCGCTGCCCCAGCTGGGTCCAATCTAAACAGAGGTCAGTGGGCTCGCCACACTGTGTGAGGTCACTGCTATTCTTGAAGCACCAGCCGCCTCCGCCCACACGTGGACACTTTCTCTTTGGGGTGGGGATGGTGCACTGCCTCCTTTTAAGCAGGGTCCTCTTGGCGTGTGCTGCTGGAGCAGGGAGAGGCAGGCAGCCAGGTGAGGGAGATTGAGCCAGTTGCTCACTGAAATTCCCCTCCTCCCTCACCATTATATTAGCTCTACCTCTAAGCCAGGCTGTGAGGACAGGGAAAGCACTTTACAAGACCTGAGCAGCGTAGCTGTGTGTCTACTTGCATGACCCGTGTAAGACACCTGGGTATCTTAGCAAACCAGCCTTAGGCATATCAACCTAATGTTACTGTGATATAGATATTTGTGTGTGTATATATGTGTGTGTGTATATATATTTGTGCATATGTATATAGCTACAGGAAGAAGATGTATGTTTCTTAATTATTTTGCATCTCCTCATTGTTCCTGTGATTCCTGAACACCTGTTCTGGAAACCTGAGTCCCTTTGAGTTTTGAACATACTATTATCATTTTGATAGTCACCCCATTTTATATTTTTGTAAACTTCCATCAGAGATCATGAAGACTGTTTTTTTTTGTTTGTTTGTTTTTGAGACAGAGTCTCGCTTTGTTGCCCGGGCTAGAGTGAGTGCCATGGCATCAGCCTAGCTCACAGCAACCTCAAACTCCTGGGCTTAAGCAACCCTTCTGGCTCAGCCTCCCGAGTAGCTGGAACTAAAGGCATGCGCCACCATGCCCTGCTAATTTTTTCTATATATATTTTTGGTTGGCCAGATAATTTCTTTCTATTTTTAGTAGAGATGGGGGTCTCGCTCTTACTCAGGCTGGTCTCGAACTCCTGACCTCGAGCGATCCACCTGCCTTGGCCTCCCAGAGTGCTAGGATTACAGGCGTGAGGCACCGCACTCGGCCTCATGAAGACTGTTTAACATCTGCTGTGGATATTACACATTGGCTCTTTACTGCCCAGTGTCCTTAGGTATTGAGTTTGTATCTTATCACAGGTGGTTGTGATATAGGAAGAACCACCCTCCTTTGGAAATAAACCATTGGAAGCTTAATGCAAGATCATTTGGGAGCTAGGAGGAATATTAGCGACTGTATGGTCATCTGTGGATATAGAATTGCCTGTTGTGAGGCAAAAGAGTATTTGTTTTATTGGGAAAATTGCTTTGTTGAGAATTTACCAAGAGAAAGAGTTTTGTGGGTATACAATGAGAGACTCCTAGCCCCGATCTCTCAGTTAAATTAGCTGTGGGAGGAAGTCCATGGGAGGGCAGCTGTGTAAGGTGTGATTTCACAGGCTAGATTTCACTTGAGCTCTTTACGACCCAGGACTCTGAATACTGTGAATTTGCTTTCTTATTTAACTAGAAGATACATGTACTGTAGCTTATTGTTTCATTTTAAGGATAGTTCCATAAACTAGTGACACTAGTGTATTTCCCTTCTTCCTCTTTATTTTTTACATGTCAAATGCGAGCCTTAGTGCCTTAGAGCCTTTCTTATTTTTAGAAAATAATGGAGAATTTTAATGGAGTATGATTTAAAAGCACGTACAATAAATTCTTTTTGCATGTGCATTGTTGCATTCACATTTGCCTCAAAGGGGTTGATTCTCCAGGGCTGTGCTTTGGGCTGGCATTTTCTTGCAGTAAATGGTGTTGAAAGGGATCTTTTCACTTTCCTGAGGGAAGCTTCCTCTTCTGAGTGAATAAGAGCTAGCTGCGTTGGGCTGGGGAGGGCTGGGTTCTCCTCTCTGTTCCAGCTAAAGCAGGGAGCGACCTTCCATGCCCTCCTCTTCCTCTGAGGGCCCTCTCTGGGGCTGGAAGGAAGAGCCCATTGCATCTGGAAACAGGATTTAGTTTCTTTCTTCCTTTCCTCTTTAGAAAGCACCAAGATGCAAGTACTCTGTCTTGGGTTTTGACCACTTGCAAGTCATAAAGGGGACTTTCCATAGGTTTGATTTTTTGAACCAAATAGTGTGGAAAGGACTGACCTTTGTGATTGAAGCATTTTGAGGTGTTTGAAAAAAAAATGGCTCTTGCTTTCTGATACGCTGTTCTTCTATAGGAGAGAAACATATTGGTCATTGTACATCTTAAATGACAGGCATAATGCCTTGTGCCTGTAAGGTTTTAACAAATATCTGTGAAACAACTGAAGGATTTGAGAAGAAAAACTGCTCTTTTCTGGAAATCACTTAGATGTGGACATGTTACCAAAAACTCAGCATTTGTCCACGAGGCCGAATCAGAACAAGGATAAGTGTTTTGGGGAGGAGGAAAGAGATTTACTTTGCCTGCAAAGGAAGAAAAATGGCAGACCTTCTCATCTCAAAATCCAAATTTTTCCTGAACATAGGTAGAAATACGGAGCTTTTAAAGGGAGAACCCCTCAGTTCTTTTGTGTTTAACTATTATAATCATCCCATCTCTGCCAAAGACAAAGCCTGTGAACTCCTCCAGCCACCCCCAGGGGGCTGGTGCCACCTGGGATAAGAGCAAAAGGCCTTTTCCCTGTTCCTCCCTACCACCCGCCTGAGGCAGGGATGCAGGTTTCAGTTCTCAAAGAGTTGGGGAAGTTTCAAAGAGACAGAAAAATTTTTTTTTGCTATTTTTTTTTTTTTCAGGCCATTCCCTTTGTTACATATTCCCCACTCTCAATATTTTGCTTCCGTATCTATGGGAGAAGGGGAGACTACTCTGTTATAGATAGAGTGGAGACAGCCAGATCAGTGGAACCCACCCCTGTCCCCCTGCCAACAAAATTCTAGTCATGTGTCCAATCCTTTTTTGCTTTTCAATTTGATTTAGTTCTGTAGATCTTTAAAAGTAATGTGTTTTATGGAAGCCTATATGGGATACCAATGGAGAAGAAGACAACAATAAGAAAAGAAGCTGCTAGTGTTATTAGGGAGTCAGGACCTGCCCAGATGAAATAGGAAACAGCAGGAAAAAATACCTTAAAAACAAAGACAAACAAACTGTAGGGCTATGGATGGTCAGAGAAAAGAGTGGCCAGTATAGTTTAATTGGAAAAGGCTTTGTGTAGGAAATAGGACTCTAACTGAACCCTGAAGCACTGGTGGGATTTGAATAAGCAGATTTACCTTCCTTAATGTTTGTGTTTGCTGGGGCTGGAATGCGGTGGGGAGGTCATAACTCACTGCAGCCTCGAATGGCTGGGCTCGAGCAATCCTCCTGCCTCACCCTCCCCAGTGGCTGGGACTACAGGCACGTGCCACCACAACACCCAAATGATTTTTATGTTTTTTGTAAAAACGATGTCTCCCTATGTTGCCCAGGCTGGTCTCGAACTCCAGGCCTCAAGCAATCCTCTTGCCTCAGCCTCCCAAAGTGCTAGGATTATAGGTGTGAGCCACCATGCTCTGTCTCTCCTTTTACTTTTAGATGTGAATTCTGGACTTGAACTTCTGCCCTATTCAAAGTCTGGTAAATGCTAAGAAAAATGGGAGAAATCTCTCAAAGTTCTCCCTTCTCTCCCATGACTGTTTCATTGGTTTGAAATAAGTTAGTTCACACTCTTGCTGCATTGCAGGCAGCTTTATCCACAGACATCCTTTGATGTTTCCTATAGGATTAGAGATCATAGACTTAGCATCAAAAGGGAGCCCTCCATCTTACAATTGGGAAATCAAGGGCTGGAGAGCTGGAAGGACTAGCCCAGAGATCCATGGTTTGTTGTGGGCAAAGTCCAGCCTGCTGGGCAACCACACATGATGAATGGCCTGGTAGCAGCCCCGAGTGCACGCTCAGTTCAGGCTTGGTTGACATCTGAGAGTCCATGAGGAGAGCAAGTGGTCGGGAGAAGGGCTGAATCAAGAGGGAAGGCCACTGGACTGCAGAAGACTTTCTGTGATGATAATGACCACTCAATGCTTCACCAAGCGCCTTGTAAAAGAACCCTCTGTAGGAAGCCCATTGAACAGTTGGCAGAACCTAGGTACACTTAGATCAAGTGGCTTTCTGAGCTTAAGAGGCTATAGGCCTAGAAAAGAACAGAGTCAGATAAATGTAAACAGAGTCTCCTTTTCTCTACAAGCCCCTGTGGAGTCCCATAGACTCCTTTTTCTGTTCTGCCTCTGACCTTCTGTCCCTGAGAATATCTGAAGCACTTCTCACCCAAGTTTGTCCTAAGAACATTAACATTTGAACTTGTCAACAGTAGATTTTCCTGCCCTATCTATGCCCTCTTCCTATTTTTGTCTTCTGTTTTCAATAAGAATTTATTCACAGAATAAGGGATTATTTATAGATGCTGGTATGCATGTAAAATGGAAACCACAGAGTCTGCAGTTGCTGCATAAATTGTGCCTCTGACTTTTGGCTATGTACAGTTTTAAGACCAGCATGGTGGAGGGGAGTATTCTGGTTATATCTGTGATTTGAGAGACTAATTTAGATGCTCAGCTTCAGTTTGTCTACCAAGAAGAGGTATTCTTATACTGAGGGGTTGTATCCCTAACCCCTTGAAATCATATACAAATGTGTATGGGATGTTTGTGTGAGTGTGCGAGAATATACATTTTCTGCAAAAGAGGGCACATAGCTTTCATCAGAAATCCTGAAATCTATGGAAAACAGGATCAGCATTATATACTGACAGTGGATTTTTTTGACATTAAAATATATTTACTAGAAAATTTGAGACTTTTACACATTAAGTACATTAAAGTCATATCACAGAATCTTTTTCCTCAATTTTTTTGTTATTAATAAGATTTTTGATTGACAAATCTATGTATACATTATAGTGGGTATTTTAAGGCACTCCCAAATGGCTCTCCTCAAAAATAATTCCATTTCATAATCCCTTTATTATAAGAACAACTTTCTTTGGTTAAGTATTTATGCTTAATATGTTCCTGATAAAAGGTATATACTGTTTGGGACAGGTAATGCTTTCACAGGATAAGGTTCAAACAAATATAACTTACTGTATTGGGAATATTTCAACCAACCAACTTTCACAATGGTCCAATATCCGTGTGAAAAGTCCCAGCATAACCCCATTGATCGGGTGTTTCTGCCTCACTAGAGGACTGCTGGGTGACCCTGGATCACCTGATGCATCAGTATGTTTTTCTCCATACATCATAAAAGATTTTTGTTTCTCTCTCCTCTTTGATATCATTTATTTAGAGTCTGTGATAGATGATTTGCATACATTAGATGTAATCCTTCTGTTTATGGGGTGAGAAAGCTGAGCCTCCAAGTAACAGGTTCAAAGTCACAGAGGGAGGAAGAGATAGAACCAGAATTTGAATGACTGATTATCTGTCTCTGGGGTCCACACTCTTTCCCCTAATTCATGTTACATCTCGTACAGTATTCATTGCTCCTTTTGAACCTGAGTGAATCCTGGCCAAGGATCAAAGTTAGGGTTCCATGGGAAAAAATTTTGCTAAAAGTAAGAAGTTAGCAGAGGACAAGATACCAAGATGTGATTGGCTCTCTAACTGAAGGCCATTGACTGGCTGAAGTCTCAGCAAACCTGTGACACACTCACACTCAAGCCACTGGATTTATCTCCATTTGGCACTTAGCACATTTTAAATGGCAAAGTTATTTAGCTTTGGTTAACTTTGAGAACAAAACAGTAAATATAATGTATCTATGGCTTGTGTCAACAAAATTCGTGCTATTTTAACATCCTTAAACTTAGGACAGTGGCTTAAGTTAAGTAAAACAGCAAGTCAAGAACACAGGTGTGAATATAGAAGTAGACGAATTTGCTAAACCGTCTTAGTCTCACTCATCCAATTTGTGGTTTTTAATATTTTTATAGTGTTGTATTAGTACCTGCTCTTATGCCTCAATAACCAAACACATTTCTGTTGAGTTTGTCTCAACAGAAGGCTGCAAATTTTTTTTCCAGAAAGGGCCAATGTATAAGTATTTTTGTCTTTGTAGGGCCTATTGTTTATGTCACAACTACTCAACTCTCCCATGGTTGGTCAACCATAGAAAGTATGTAAACAAATGAGTGTGGCTGTGTTCCAAAATAACTTTATTTACAAAAACAGGTGGTGGGCCAGATTTGGGTTGGGTGCCATAGTTTGCTGACCCCTTGTTTAGAGGATAGACATAATCCTAGGAACACCAAAGAAAAGGTGAGGAAAAGTCAATAACCAGGGCATACAGTGGAGTGTTCATTAGAGAAGGTGTGTGTGTATTATTTTTGCCATGTGAACATTTTATTCATATTTTTTATACATTACATTATTAAATATATACATTTACTATAGAGGGTCTTCTATGTAGTATATTGGAGGAACACTGAATTGGAAGCCAGGAGAAAATCAGGCTCTCAATAAAGTTTTGCCACTAACTTTAATGTATCACTGGGCGAATTATCCTCTCTGAGCCAAAAAAGGATAGTGGGATTGAAGAATCTCTGAGGATCTTTCTACTCTAACAATCTCTGATGCTATGATTGTCTTATTAAGATTTAGAGGGAGAAATACAAAGTCAAAAACAAAATCATATAAGTTGAAATTATATAAAAATCTGGCCTGGAACCTCCTGATTCCGCTCACATAACCAACAAAGCCATGGAGGCCAATGTGGAGGACGTGGCCCAGATGCACGGAGTGAGAGCAACACCGCTGGCTCCCGGTGGGGGTGTGACTGAGCTGGAAGCTTGCTATAATGCATGAACTCCCCCCTGGGTAGTATAAGGGTATAATGGTGTAATGAGTAAAGCTTCCTGGTGACTTCAGAGAAAAATGATGGGGACACTTTATAACAAGATCCCTACAGAAGAGCAGAACCCTCTGAGGTGTGCACGGCTGTAGGAGAACCAGGGAGCCTCTCCCACCTCCCACCCCAAACCACTTAGAACCAAAGACCGTCGCTCCTTTCTCAAATAGTGGCGTTCAGGGTAACTGGTTGGTCTTTGGATGGTGGCTTTTGAGCAGGATCTAAGAGGCCCCGTGGTTTGCACGCCATGCTCTGCGGGGAAAGGGTTGTTGTGGGAGTGAGCTGGGGGATCTTTGCACCCCCTCACCTCACCCTCACCCCCAACTTTTATTTGCTAATGTTAAACAAATGCTCTTCTAACTGCTGCATTATAAATGGGAAAACTTAGTCTTAGGAGGGGCCGTAAGCAGACGTGGCTGTTGCAGAAAGTGCGAGGAGACTCTGGGAGGCATGAGAAGTTCATATACATCTTCTGGGGAAGGTGGGTGCCTCGGGGTGGAAGGCACACGGAGAAGTGAATACTCGGTCTCAGTTTCTCCCAAGCACTCTCTGGGCCTCTCAGCCTTGCTGGAAACGTTCTCATAGTACTCCTCAGCGGAGTTCCCGGATGGCCGTCTCCGGAGGACCCCGTGATCAATGAGGGTGTAGCACAGCTCCTCTGTGTAGGTCTGGTCAGAGGTGCCCTGCTGGTCAAAGGAGAGCCATGATCAAGTTTGGCCTCTTTCATTCCCTTAACATTTCAGTTGCAACACAGGTCTGACCCTAGGTCAAGTTCGTCTTCTACGGCCACCTCCTCTCCAGCTCTTGGCCATTTTTTCTAAACGGCTGTCTCCACCCCAACCGCTAGGCAAGATAGCACCAAAGTGCCCATGTTACCCCGAGTACACAGCCTACCCAGGTGTGTCCTCTGCCTCATGTTCCAGAGCGACCCTTGACCACCCATACAATTCTCAAAGTCTCAGGGCTCTGAGGGCAGCCCATTCTTATAAAACAGAAAAATCTGGTGATAGCTTAATGTTTTTGGGTTATGATATTTAACCACCAAGTCTAGAGATATATGCATTATTAAATAAGGAAACAACTCAGGGAAGGTTTCACTCATGATGGAATCTCAGGAGATAAAAGGCAAAGCAGCAAAGTATAGGGCAAAGAGCGTGGATTTTGAAGTGACACTTAGTTTTGAATCCTGACTCTGCCATCTTGTCTACTGTCGGCTTTGAGGGAATATCACTAAATTTCTTAGTTTTCTCATATGTAAGGTGGTGGGGGCGGGGGAATAACAGTGTCGGTCTCACGAGGTGGTTGTGGCAGTTACACAAGAGGATGCATGTAAACCACTCAGCGTGTTGCCTGTCATAAACAAAGTGGTCAGTACATGTCAGTTCCTTTTAATAATTGTACAGCAGAAGTAAGTGGCCACCACTGCTGCCACCAGGTCCTACATATGCCACCTGGGCTCACAAGCACTGGCATCCAAAGTTTTTCTTCCACGGAGGGGTCTGGGAGGCCTGCCAATTCTACCATCATCTCAGAAAATGTCTTAGAGCTGTTCTTATTACCTGGATGGGAGCAGATGATGTTCCTTCATCTGCAGAGAGAAAATACACTCAATGAATTTCAGGTTATGGGGAGATTTGAGGGAACAGGAGGGGAGACTGGAATCTAAGCAACTAGAGAACTGGGGCACAGCTGGCGGTAGCCTTTATCCGGCTATTCTGATCTCTGGCACATCCCTGGGGAGAGTCAAGAAACAGCCAGAGCTGTGCTTAGTCTGAGAGGCGAGAGGAGGAAGACACATTCGGTGGGCCTTTGGATGGGAAATCACACTCTGTTCCTGTCTCCCTCTTCTCCCCCACTCCCCATCCTTCCTTATACAAAATTCACTGCATACTTACTCTGTACCAGGCACTGGGGAGACAAAGAAGAATCAGAAAACAGTCCCTGTCCTCAAGAGATTCACAAGCTAGCAAAGGAGGCAGACAAGGGGTTGTGAGAGATCCACAATGCAGAGAGAGGCTGTCGTTTCTACCATGGGCAACAGCGGATGGTGGAGGTGTAGGGGCTGGCACTTAAGGAAAGCTTTGCAGGAGAGGAAACTCTTAGGCTGAACATTCCCATTCCTATACCTTCTGGCAGATACAAACACAAGCAGGCTAATTTTTCAAAAGCCAATTCACTTAAAACCAACTGGCTCTGGCCATTGAGCAAAGAGAAAAGTGGACACACCTGCTGCCCCCTTGCAAAGACGCCAGCATGAGAAGCAAACACGTGTGCTCACATGGAAGCCCACGGTGGAGGCCGCTGTATGCTGCATGGATGGACATTCTTTCCATAGTGACATCCCAGATTCCCAAGTCCCCATAAACCCCTATGGCCATCTAGGACTTTGCTAATTATCATAAGAAAAGCATGTGTGAGTTTTAACATCGGGTTTTATTTCTACCATGTGTTGCTCTGATGGCAATTGGGGTTCCCTGGGACCCACCATCCCCCCGGGTGACATTGCTGGGGATGTGTTACTGGTGGGTCTGTATTACTCATTTACACACCTGACAGGGCTAGCTTTCAACAGTCAGCTTGAATGCACTAGGCTTTGAACTCAGGAAGGCAGAGTCAAAACTCTATTGTGTTTCTTCTTCAAAAATGCGATGCCCTTTCCTCAGGCCTACACTTTCTTATTTTTTCTCTTACTTGAGATACAATTCACCATCCTCTCCTTAAATTCTTCTCTCTCCTTAACTTCAACACTGTTCTGTCATCAGAGACCACTGCACCAGCCTAAGTGGTTTTGTGGCATTTGCTCTTGTCATTCTTCTCCACAATTTGTTCTCCACGGAGCAGCTGGGGAGATCTCTTTAATGCAAATCTGATCATACCTGCCCCCTGTGTAAAGCCCTTCAGTGTCCCCTGTAGCTCTGGAGACGAAGATGCAAATCTTTAGCTTGGCCGCAAGACCCCTCCCCTCCCCTGTGCTCTCCGAATTATGCCTTTTGCCTCCACCTCTTGCGTTGACTGTCCCCAGTTAACTCCTCCAACCTGCAGACCTCAGGCACTGACTGAGGAACGTGGAGATGAATGAGCCACTCCCTGCTTCCGTGAGCTCACAATCTAGTAGGGAAAAACACGCAGTTGGACAGATTGCAGCAAAATGTGAGGGTATTATACTAGAAATATGCCCAAAGCACATTGGGAGCATAGAGAAGGGGCGGTTTGGAAATATAAGTTTACTAAAAGTGAAAATGACAAAAAAGCGATGACTTACTTTCCTTTTGGGAATCTTGTCTCTCTTTAAAAATGTGTGTTTTTTTCCTGTAAGAGAAGGTAAGTTGGTTGTTTTAACATTCAGAACCTCTCAAAGGAAACTATATAAACCTGTAAACTTATTTTTAATTCTTTAATCTGTTAAAGTTATACCACTTTTATAATACCTCCTGCAGCATAAACAAATTAGATAAAAAAGAAGAGAAAATGAAACATGAGGCCAAGTAGAAATACATTCCTTTGTGCTTCTCTCTGTCTCTCTTTCTCTCCTCCCCTCTCCCTTTTCTAAATCTGATAGAGAATTGATTTATAGATAGGAAACTATGGTGATATCATAGGTTGCTTTTTTTGGAGAATTTTTTATGACAGAGTAGCAATTTCTTTTCTATCATAAGAGTGAAGGAGCCAGGGTTATTTCTAATCTAATTCTAATCTGCGATCTCCAAAACAACCAAACAAATTCCTCCCATAGAGCACACAGTATAAAAGACCCCCTGGAAAAATGCAGTATAAATATTAATATAATGGAAGTCCATTGTCATCTCAGGAAACAAGGACAACATCTGCTGTAAGGAAGATGACCATATGCCCTGGTTTGTTCAGTCTGGTTAATGTCATTATCAATTACTTACTGACCGTTAACTATTTTTAGCATCCTTTTCACTCTCAAAGATACCCCAGTTTGGATGTTCTATGATCACCCTGACTGTAAATTGTCTCTGCAAGGGACAGAAATGTGTGCTTCTGTACATGGAGACTCTGGGATCTGCAGTATAAAAAGGAGTCTTTCTCTATGTTAGTCACTAGTTTCATCCTTGCCTCTGAGGCTTTCCTGTTTGAGGAGAGGATACCACCCATGAGATACTGTTCCTGTTTCTTACCAAACGTGAAAGGTTGCTTCCCTGATCAGGTGATTGTGTCTGGACTAGTGACAGGCTTTCGCTGTGGCCACAGACAGCAGGGAGTTCACAGGTAACGTACAGCAAATACCACATTGAAACCACACTTAGGGAAATAACACCTAAAAACAAATCTCCACTCACCATGGAAGGCAGAAACACCCTTCAGCGATGTGGCAATCCCAGCACCTAAAATACCCGAGAAATGACGCAAATCACAAGAATGATTTCTGTAGCTTTTTTCCCACAAGAGAGTATTGATCCTAGGTGACTTGGACACATCTCTCATGATAGACTGCCTTTTTCCTTCTAGGACGTAGATGACACTATCAATTCCTAATCAGGGAAAAAAAACCTTTCTGTTGTATTCCCAGCAAAGGGAAAAGATTTTCTCATCCTCAATTATAGGGATTTATTTGTGATGAAGAACACATAAGAGTTGTCTTCAGGAAATCAAGGTACAAGGTACAAATGTGTGGACATTATTGAAATCATTTTTTTCAGGCTGGGTGCAGTGGCTCACACCTGTAATCCCAACACTTTGGGAGGCTGAGGTGGGAGGATCACTTGAGGCCACGAGTTTGAGACCAGCCTGAACAACATATTGAGACCCCCGTCTCTATAAAGAGTAAAAAAAATTAGCTTGGCATGGTGGCACTCGCCTGTAGTCCCAGCTACTTGTGAGGCTGATGCAGGAGGATCACTGGAGCCCAGGAGTTTGAGGTTGCAGTGAGCCATGATGACGTCACTGCACTCTAGCCTCCAGCCCAGTCAACAGAGTGAGACCCTGTCTCCAGAAAAAAATAAATAAAAAAAAAAATATTCTTTTTTTCAGGTATGGATTAGGAAATATCTGTATGGATTCCACTTCACTCTGAATTTCCTCCAATTTACACTATATTATAATTGTCTGCTCACTTGTCTATATCCTACACTAGAACGTGAGCTTCTTAAATTGGGACCCATATTTATCTTATTCATCATGGTATGCATCACCAGTGTATGCCACAATACCTGACACCCAGTAAATATTTTTTCAATAAATATTGTGAAGATATGAATAAAGAATGAATAGCCAAGAACAGAGCAACTCTAACTGGTGCAGGAGATCATTAAATCTATCCCCTTGACTCCAATGTATAGCTAAATAACAGGACTTATCTCTTTTATGGCAGAAAGGCTTAGAATCTATCTGCAGTCAAACACCCAGGTTAGAGTCTAAGTATCATTTTGTGTATTTTTCTAAGTTTGAGCCACAGTCAACTACCTACATGGTTGAATGTAGAAGCCCTTTATCTCCAGGAAATCAAGAATACAGGTTACAGTTATACTATGTAAAAACATTTGGAAAACACCATACAAAAATGTCTCCCACAGTGAGCTTTCACATGGATTTCCCTCAGAAGGGGCAGTGGAGGAGAGGCTGACTGCATGGTGACCTTGGGTGTGGTCACCAGCTTTGCTGCGTGTTCTAACGGCCTCTAGGGTTGGTGCGTCATCAGAGGCTTTGGGGCCACGGCGCCCAGCTGCAGCTCTTCCTCTTCTTCAGGCTACCTTCAGTGCTCTTTAAACCATTCTCTTACATCTCTTGCTTTGTTGCTAAAGAAACATCCTAAGGAAACTATCTAATCACACCAATGCTAAGAAACCAGGTTCACTGAGGAGCTATGAGAGTGAGATGAAAGGAGATGGTTGATTTTGAGTTATTGGATCAATATCTCTGAATTCCTTGAGCCACAGTTTTCTAATCTATAAAATGAGGATACTACGCTGCTTACCTCATGGAATTGTAAGGAAGAGATAAAGTTAAATATGGACAACAGCTATTTGTAAACTGGATCTTTCTCTTTCTCAACTTTTCTGCAATTTATTCTTCCATTTCAATATGGATATTTTGGTTTGGGATGGGTTCAGACAACCTCCATGAAGCAGGTTAGACACATCTCTGTAACCTTAGGCTACATGCCAGCAATTCCAGGTTTCTGTCTCTTTCACCAAGACTTCCCCGGCTCCCTGGTCCACCTCTTTCCTGTTATCCCCATGGCCCTTCTGATCTATTTCATCATTTGGACTGCTTTAACATATGCACAATTACCACCACCCCTCATATGATTCTCAGCTTGCACTGAAGAAATGTACACTGTTGGGGGCATCTCTGGGTCCCCAGCTCCTAATGTGAGCCTTGGTGTTAAAAAATAGCAACAGTGGTTGTTTTTTAGTTGCTACTCTTTCAAAAGCTCCTCTCAAAATTATGTGAAAAGTAACTCCACAGGCCACAGAACAACTGGCTTTGCCACCTTTGGGGATTCTTGGACCCTGGGACACTAGCTCCATATTTTAGAGATTCTCTTTCTTAGAGAGAATTCTTTAGGGCCAGGCACTCAAAAGGCCTGATGAGAAAGGATTGATGGGGCCATCTTGATTGAATAGCACTGGGGTAATCACAAGGGTCTCTCCACAAACCTTCCAACAATTGTTGTGACATCGGGGATGTGGTCACTTCAGAAACAGAAAAATAAAATGGCTAGGATGGACCTTGAGCACAAAGTACTTAGATGGACAAAGAGACTGTAGGAAGTAAGACCCCTTATTTTATAACAGGGTACAACAGGGAATAACAGGGTCTATTTTCTGTCGCTAGGGGTTACACTAGGCTCCTAGCAAAGTAGCACATCTCCTGTTTAAAGTTTCAAAGCCATTTTGTCTCTGTCCTGTCTTCACATTTGCTACCATTACAACCGATGCAGGGTCTAGGCAGGGCCCTCCGTCACGGGGATGAGAAGTCCAGGGCCTGACACACTTCATTCTTCCTGGGCAAAGGCTGGGAGGAGTCTGGTCGAATTTGCTCTCACCTGGATGTTCTCTGCTTGGTGTTTTGAAGTCTCAGATTCCAAGGCATCTCTTGAGTGTCTCGCTGCCACCTAAAACTCAACATATCAGAAACAGGCTAGGTACTTCATCTCCAGGCTTCTTGCTTCTTTTTACAGTTTTTCCAACTTTCCTCATTTCTGCTATTACCTTCCCCCTGGTTGCCCTTACACCTGTTAATACTCCCTCCTCAAACATGTGCCACAGCCTACCTTTGATCTGATGTTCTCTCCACTGCCACAACAGCCCACTGATTTTCCCCAACAACTGTACAGACAACTAATCCTAAATCATCTGTTCCCAAATGTCCAGGAATTCTCATCATGGCTGTGAGAATACCAGAGTCCAGACAGAGGCCTCCTTAGCTATAATTATCTGTTTGGTGCAGTTGCAAGAACTGTACACAAGAGATGGGGAAGGGTACTGGCCATGTCTCATATAAATTGCCATCTTTCACAGAAAGCACTGATGCAGAGAACACAGGGTGAAAGGAGAAGAAAAGGATTAAATAAAGAAAACAAATTGGCTCATTGCTTGTGTTGAATTTCTGCATACTCACCTTTTCATTTGCTGGGAATTGGGGGTATGAAGATTAAGAAACTAGCACTTAAACACTACTTACTATATCCTAGTCATTTTATGCATTATATTTTGTTTAATCCTAGAAACAATCCCTGAGGTAGATATCATCATCCTATTTTTTTTTTTTAACCAATGAGGAAATTGAGGCCAAAAATATCAGGCAACTTGTCTGAAGATCCACAGCCAGTAAGAGGAGAATCTGGGTTTGCTTCTGGCAGATTCCTTCCCCTGAGGCTCTGAGCTCCTCTCATGAAGGGGTAGTTGCCATTCTATTCAATGGGAAATTTCCCCAGCTTTTGTAATAAATTTAAACTGGAGGGACATGGTGGAGGGTGTGCTGATTGGATGATAACTGGGTGGTAGGGGTGAAGTGGAAAAATCAGATCCTTTAATATATTAAGTGAGACATTTTAAATCATCATAGAAATGAAGATGCTGGGCCAATTTATCAACTATTTGGAAAAAATATTATATGTCACACCATACATTAAATGTATGTGGTCAAATGTAAAACAATAAAATCACAAAAAATTATATGTGTGGATTTGTCTTATCTTGGAGTGGGGAAAGGATTTTAAGCATAATGTTGTGGCAGAAACTAAAAAGCTTTCTAGATTTAATTCAGTTATCATTAAAATATAAACAAAACCATAAAAAATCAGAATGGCACAAGACATGTGTGCCTTGGAAAAATATTTTTTTTGCAATATTTATGAGAAAGGACTAATTTCTTCAAAGTACAAAAAGCTTTTACTATCACTAAAACAAAATAGACCAAAACCCAAAACAAAAACGAGCAAAAGACATTACTGGCTTTTCACAGATGAGGAAATACAAATGACCAATGAATACAGAAATTAAATAAAGATAATGCATCCAATGCTATCAGTAGTTATAAATGTAATTGCCATTTTATTATTTTTTGTTTATACTTTCTCTATTTTCTATTTTTTATAACAAATACATAATAATGTCATAATCCTTCCCCCCACACCAGATCTAAAACAAATTTACATATGTGACTTAATCACTACTTTCTCATTTACATCCTTTCTGTGTTTTGTTTTGTTTTGTTTTTCCAATTGTTCATCTAACATTAACCGAGTGCCTGCTCTGTGCCAGAAACAATGCCAGGAACAATGCCAAGAACCGGGAATTCAAAGATGAGTAAGAAATCTCTACATTTCAGGAGCTCACAACTAGATATAAAAATAGTGATTTATAATCTGATAGAAGAATGTAAAGTAGAGGATTGAGAAAGGGTTTGAAGACCCAGGGAGGAGAAGTCTCAGACAATGCTATTCTCAGGAAGGGACATGAGGCTCTCCATAGGATCACCAAGCCTCCTTGTGGCAAGTGGCCACAAGTGGGTCACCTCCTTTTCCTGTGTTCCATTCTCCAGAGACATGAACTGGGAGCTGGGACACCAAACATAACCATGTAAAGACTTCTCTGGACAGCTCACTGTCCCTAGACAACCTCATTTTGTACCCTTGTTTTTGATGGTATTAATTTTTAGTTGGCCAGATAATTTCTTTCTATTTTTAGTAGAGACGGGGTCTCCCTCTTGCTCAGGCTGGTCTCGAACTCCTGACCTTGAGCGATCCACCCGCCTCGGCCTCCCAGAGTGCTAGGATTACAGGCGTGAGCCACCGTGCCTGGCCTTATGATGGTATTAATTTTTACAGTGGCTGCTTTGATGTTAATGAAGGTGATGGTCCAAAAAATGAAATTATCTTCTTTGTGTCAGGCACTATGTCAGCACTGTACACACTAGGACCCTCTAAGGTATTGTATTATTATGATTTCACTTAAAATGAGGAAAATAAGTCCAGAAAACTTAAAAGCCAAGTTCTCTACCTACTGAGCTGACCTCTGCCTACCTGCTTGCAGGGGGTCCACATCAAATGAAGCCTCCTTGTGACAGGAAGCTTGCTGTTTGTTTTGAACTTACAATAGTGACTGAAAGGGTGGTGGTGTCTTTGACCTCCTTGCGGAGCATGAAGAGCTCAGGGGAGCATCCCTTTCTCAGGACCTCGGAGAGTTGTTCCATGTCTCAGGTGGTCGCCTATTACATGACTCTCCCTTGGTGAAGTCTTTCCACCTCTCAGCTATTCTCCCCCAGCTACTCACTGTGATTCTGAGGAGAAGTCAAAACCTATAAGACATTTAGTGCGGTGCCTGGCACACAGTAGGCACTGAATGCTTGGCAGGTTCCTTAACCTAATTCCCTTCGCCCCCAAGAGCAGCCCTCTTTCTGTCCTTCTGGCTGCCTTGCCCCGTCCCAACTCCCTTGCTCCCCTGCAGGGAGTCTGGACTCACCTGTTCTCCCTCAGCAGAGAGTTTCCCATCCTCTGGGTGATGGGAAGGAGCCTTCTCCTCCGTCCCTTTACCACCTCCCTCTGGCCTGCCTTGTGCTCTGACAGGGCGGTCTTGACTCACAGACGGGTTGTGTGGCTCTGGCCACCTGTGCAGAGAGAGCTGAAAGGAGAAGGGCATCTCTGCAGAGGGAAGGAAGAGGCCAGGGGGAGGGGAGTTACAGGCACACACGTGCAGAACGTCCTCAAATGTCAGAGTCGGAATGAACCAGACTGTTGGCCGAAACCAGAAGCTGTAGGTCAATGAAAGCTTTGCACATCCTGGGAACCCCAGGTCTGCAAGTATAGACGGGCTGTGGGAGTTTTTCCATTTCACATACTTACCATTTATTAAATTGCTAGTCAGAGGGGGAAACTTTGTTTTTTAAAAAACAAAAGGTTAAAGCAAAGAGTCAATTGTTCCTTCTCCACTCCTACTGCTTCACTTGACCAGCCAATAAATAAATAAATAAACAAACAAACAAAGAGTCAAGCCACAGACCCAGTAGAAAATATAATATAAAAAACTCATTTGAGAGTAAACAAACACCAAATAACACAAAATGGACAAAATATTTGAACAGACACTTCACCAAAGAAACTATACAGAGGGCAAATACAGGAAAACGTGCTCAACATCATAGTCATTAAACCACGATGCAACACATTTACATGCTTATTACAATGGCTCACATTGAAAACAAAACCAAGAACTGACAACATCAAGTCCTGGTAAGGGATGCAGAACAACTGGAAGTCTCACGCATTGCTGGTGAGAATGCCAAATGATACAGCCTTTTTGGAAAACAGGATGGCAGTTTCTTACAAAGTTAAACAGACTTACTGTACATCCTAGCAATTCTACTCCTTGGTATTTAACCAAGTGAAAATTATGTCCTCTAAAAACATGCGTACACATTTTTATACCTGCTTTACTCATAATTGACAAAAAGAAAAAAAACATGAAAATAGCCCACATGATCTTCAATAAGTGAATGGCTAAACAAACTGTGTTACATCCATGCAACGGAATACTAGCCAGCAACGAAAAGGAATGAACTACTAATACATGCAACAGCTTGGGTCTCTCTCAAATGCATTATTCCAAGTGAAAGAAGCTAGACTTTAAGCCTACCTTTTGTGACATTCAGGACAAAGTAAAACCATAGTAACAGAGAACACATTAGTGTTGGCCAGGAGCAAGGGGTAGAGGAGGCGTTGACATTTAAAGGACAGGAGGGAATATTTTTGTTGTTGATCTTTATCTTGATTGTGATGGTGGCTACACGACTGTGGGCATTTTTCATAATCCATAGAACGGTATACTAACGAGGGTGCATTTTACTGTATGTAAATCGTATCTCAACATATACTTTAACAAGTATATGATGAGTACCTTCTATGTGCTGGGCACTGAGGGTTCAATGGTGACAAAGTGGATACAGGTGTGCTTTCATAGAGTTCTTTGAAATAGAGTAAAACAAAGTGCGAAATACTTTATTGCTTGTCCTTGAATAACATAGAGGTCGTACTGAAAACAGGCAGGAGGGGGATGGGGAGTGGGCTCAGAAGAAACAGTTTTAGAGAAACTGGGGTGCTGGCTGTGGAACACCAGACCCATCCGCATCATTTTGTCCTCGTAGCTGCTCTCCAAACATCAGTCTGCCTCTGTGAGGGATTTCCAGGAGCACCTTATTTAACGTGGCAGAGAGGTGAACAATCCCTGCCTAGGAATTGCATTCTGGAATACTTTCCAGAAGAAAGTATTCTGGAGTGAAAAGGGCCTGTCAGAGGAAGGAGGGTTTTACTAATCCAGGAGGGCTTGACGCATGGAAGCAAGATATATTATTATTTATAATATTTTAATACTATAAGGACAAATACAAACTAAAAATAAGAGGCCTAATTCTTGCTGTTGAAAATAAAGAAACTTCTTTCCTCCTTTTTCTTAAAGCATTTACTTTAGAAAACATTTAAGCTTTTCCTCTACCTCTTTGAAATGTATGTAAATCTGTTTAAAGGCAAAATATGCAATGCAGGAATATTTCCTCCAGGACCTGGAAGTCATCTCTTTGAAGGATAATCATCAAGGAAGATAGTGCCCCTATCTCCCAGTTTTCCTGGGAGTAGAGGAGCCTAACTTCAGTTAACAAATCTACTTCAATCAAAAAGAAAGGAGAAATTTATGTTTTCTTTTAAAGGCAATTAGCAAACACACCATCGAAACAATTTTGGATGAACTAGGTGTGACGGATGGTGCCTTCAACTCCTCTTATTTGAGGACTAGTCTTTGTTTATCTTGAATGTGTACAGTGGATTATATCTGGTTGGCTATATAAAAGGGCAAGACTTCTTTCTGCTTTTGTAATCTCTTCAGGGGATTGCCTGTGATGCACCTTACATTCTGGTTTAATGTTTATTCAAAAACAAAAGTGTTTTCTTTCTCCTCTACTTTTGTGAAGAGCTTTTCTCGAATGGCAGGAGATTTTGTTTATAATTGTATTTCCCTAATGGTAGCTCCATTAAACTTTTCATTAATCCCTCAGGTAATTGACTCTAGGAAAGATCAACTATCCAGTGCCTCAAGGGTGGCAGATTTTCTTATTTTGAGAATATCTTAAATTCAGGAAAACCATCTTTTTAGTGAATTAGATGAAGCAGTGAAATAAGAAATAAAATTCTTAATGAACCTTATATTAAAAATTAGGGGTGTCCACTGCATATAGATCTAAGAAATCTGGGGCTACCTTAGTCTATTTCTCCATTCTCCTCTTTCAAAATCACTTCATTTCCCAGGCTGGATAATTTAGGGATTGTCTTCTAACTTATCTAAAGCTTCTTTTCTATGTCTAGAAAATCTGAGACTACCACCAATGGTCTGCTATTTTAGGTGTGAAGAAAGTGGTGTATGTGTGTGTGTGAGAGAGAGAGAGAGAGAGACTGAAGGAATCTTGATATAGTGTTGTAAGTAACTTTTCTCTTCCCCGTTGTCTTTAGAAAAAAAATGAAAAAAATATCAATCCAATCTAAAAGTCCCTCCTCCTCTGTGGGCTCACTTAAAGGCCAGTAGCAGGAGACCAGAGTGTCTCAGCATTGTGGAAAAGAGAAAAAATGGACAAGAGGGCTTAGCCAGTGAGTAGGGCTTTTTTTTTTTTTTTTTTTTTTTTTTTTAACAGAACCTCACTCTGTAGCCCGGGTTAGGGTGCAGCATCATCACCACAGCTCACCACAACCTCAAACTTCTCTGCTTAAGTGATCCTCCTGTTTCAGCCTCCTGAGTAATTGGGACAGGCACGTGCCACCACACCTCGCTAATTTTTTTCTATTTTTGGTAGAAACAGGATTTCTCTCTTGCTCAGGCTGGTCTTGAACTCCTGACCTCAAATGGTCCTCCCACCTAGGCCAACCAGAGTGCTAGGATTACAGGAGTGAGCCACCACGCCCATAGTGAGTATTGTTGACTCCTCATCAGTATGAATTAAGATATCCCAGACCCTGGGTGGGGCAGCTTGAGCAGACAGCCTGGCCATGGCCCCATGCATGGTTTAATTAGTTCCAATGCTGTCTTGAGGCCTCTTCGAATCCAGAGAGTAAACGTAGCAGGGTGAGAGTTGAAAATCAATTTGCCCATTGTAATTTAAGGAAAGATTGGGTATTGCTCCCTACATTTCAACCTTCAGTTTTACTCCCAGGCCACTAGATGGAGAAGCTGAGCTATGGAAGTTTTAGCTACCGTTCATAAAAATTTCTTACGATTGGTAAGGTAACAGGAAAGAGCAGGGCATTTATAATATATACATTTATTCCTGTGAAACCGAATCTGGACTATAAATAATCTACCTCCACTCCACAAATGAAAGTACATCAACACAAATGCACACAACCAAGCTCAAATAGTACATGTTAGAATCATAGATTTTCTCTTCTGCTCAGTGTTTACCCAACACTGTGCTTAATACATAAAAAAACACTATAGGAAATGAATTGGAAATAAAGCCAGGACATTTGTAAGCAGATGATGGTGAAATCAGAAGAAGTTTGGGATGGGATCTTTAAATTTACTTTCCTATCTTTTGGCATTACTGCAGAGAATTAATGACCAATACAAAGACTGTTTTGCTATACCTCCGAGATCATGGGATAATATAATCAAAATAACCATTTGCTGAGAGATTTATAATAATCCAGACACTCTATTAAATGCTGTAGATACAATTTCTCATTTATTCATGTAAGAATTCTATAAGATAAATACTGTTCCCTGTATGTTGTAAATGAGGACGGCAGGCTCAAGTGACTTGCTCAAGGATATCTGGGTAGTAAGTGATAGAGCCAGGATATATGTTTAAACAGGGCATGGACTTTATCTGTCTATTCATTGTCCTATTCAATAAGTACCTGTTGAAAGACAAGCTTGACTTTGAAACCTGGTCTACATCACTTCAATGTGGCAGTAGGGTGCAGTATATTTGTATGTTTGGAGTGTTATGGCTTCCTGCTTCTTATGTGGTTTGCAAACTCTGGGCTGGCCTTAGCTGCCAAGGCAGGTTAGAGACCTTTAGGGTAAGAGTGATTCTAAGTAGCCCCTTCAGTTTCAAAGGCCAGGATGGGATACTTCTAGCCCTAGCATCATTTTTTACTTTTGTCAAATGAGGTAAGGGAGCTGGAAGAACCATGCACAAGGAGAATCCGTTTGGAGCACTTTATGTTAGCAAAAGAACTGGTTTATTCAAGACTTCTTGTTGAGCCAGGAGTCTAAGAACTTGGTTAAGACTTCTTATTCTGCTTCCTTCTAAAAGAGGGTGAAAGTTGCAAAGATAGGATAATATTGAGGGGTCTTCCTGAGTAGAGTTTTCTATTTATATACTTCATGGAATAGAATATGAGCTGATTAGGGGTCCTGGCTAATATCAGAGAGTTATGTGTTTGAAAACCATAACTATTAACTGCTGATATTCCTCATTAAGGGGTATTTGGTTTTAAAGAGGAGATAACAACACAATGTCTGTAACTCTCTGGTGAACCCTGGGGCTGAGCTTTTCCTTTCTGGGAAAGGGATTTTTGCATATAGCTCCACTGGTTTGCTGGGAGCAATGATAACCTAGAGGGGACTGTCTGGAGACAAAATGGGAACTAGTTCAGTTCATTCAGAATGCTCTTCTAGTTGTAACCTGCAGGAGGGTGGCATAGCACTTCCCTGTGAACGAATGACCCTGGGGAAGAATGTTTCTTCTTTTGCAAAGTTTCCTATTTCTCATTAGTAAAACTAATATAGAATAATAGAGCAAGTTAAATATCTGCAGAAAAAAGTATAAACCAGGCTTAAGCACTGTAAAAGTAAAAGAAATCAGCTAAATTTAAAAATATTCAAGGGTCAAAGGATCAAGGAAACCCTTTTATGTAAAATTTTTTTTTTTTTGAGACAGAGTCTCACTCTGTTGCCCTGGTTAGAGTGCTGTGGTGTCAGCCTCACTCACAGCAACCTCAAACTCCTGGGCTCAAGTGATCCTCCTGCCTCAGCCTCCCGAGTAGCTGGGACTACAGGCATGCGCCACCATGCCCGGCTAATTTTTTCTATATATTTTTAGTTGTTCAGCTAATTTCTTTCTATTTTTTTGGTAGAGACCGGGGTCTTGCTCTTGCTCAGGCTGGTCTCGAACTCCTGATCTTGAGGGGTCCTCCCGCCTCAGCCTCCCAGAGTGCTGGGATTACAGGCGTGAGCCACCAAGCCCGGCCCTTTTAGGTAAAAATTTTAAAAGCAGACAACGTTCTGGGCATTCTAAACAAATAGGTGGGTTTCCTCTGAAGAGTCAAATGGAAATGAGCTCTAATGTCTTCCTGAGCCAAAGTCTGTACATTATATTCGTTCAGGTAAAAGCAGAGCCCTGGGCACACAAGCCCCCATGTCCTGTGGATGAGGCTGGGTATACACACCGTGAGTGTCTCATACTGCAGTGCTGGTGTGGGGTCTTCCCCACACAGAGATGTTTACAAGCCAGTACATGAGCCTTGTCAGACGCTGACAGTGACTAATATTGTGGAGTGTACATAGCACCTCTGCAATGGCTTAGATTTCCAAAATAAAACCTTGACAAACTAAAAAGCATTGCAAAGTATGCTGAGTATGTTTGGAGGATTTGAATCCCAGTGTCATCACGTCTAGTTGTATCACTTTGAGAGATTTATCTGTGTGAGGGTGAGGGGAAACTTCCCCTTCGCCCTGGAAGGTTCGCTGAAAGATCAAGTCACCATAAGGCACGTTAATAAGAGGAAGAGATTTACCATGCACACGGGGAGAATCACAGAGTGATTACCCAAGATCCAAGTGGGGTCCAGAAGTTTATATACCCTCTTTTTAGAGGGGCAGGAGAGATGAGAAATATAGGTAACTCTGTTGAGTGGCAATAGGTGGTTACTAGGGAGGATGAATAGATACTTGAGAGAATGAATGGATGGGGGAAACAGATTGACTTATATTTTTGAGACACAGTCTCACTCTGTTGCCCGGGCTAGAGTGCCGTGGCGTCAGCCTAGCTCACAGCAACCTCAAACTCCTGGGCTCAAGCAATCCTCCTGCCTCAGCCTCCTGAGTAGCTGGGACTACAGGCATGTACCACCATGCCTGGCTAATTTTTTCTATATATTTTTAGTTATCCACCTAATTTCTTTCTATTTTTAGTAGAGGCGGGGGCTGGCTCTTGCTCAGGCTGGTCTCGAACTCCTGAGCTCAAACGATCCGCCTGCCTCGGCCTCCCAAGTGCTAGGATTACAGGCGTGAGCCACCGCACCCAGCCCGACTTACAAATAATTCTATCTGGAAATTAAATTAACCTATGAGACAGGTATTATATTTAAAATGATTTGGGTCAGATCTGGTTGCATTCTTGATCTTCTTTCCTATAATATATTGAGATAACAGGGAGGGGAAAGGAAGTCAATTGTTCTTTTTGATGGGTCTGTTTTTTAATAAAGAAAGAGAGAAAGCCCCTTCCAAGGTCTGTTGATCTCTAAGGGCCTTTAATTCAAAATATTCTTTATACTAAGGAGTTATATTTTGGGGTGAAATTTCCTGAGCTCCTTCATCTGCATACTCTAAGCTCCATTATTGCTTTTGCAAAATGGAGCTAACAGTAGTACCTACCTCCTAACATTCATGTGATGATTGCATGAGCTAATGAGGACAAAGCACTCAGAATAGTGTCCAGTGCATGCTAAGCTCTCTGTATGTGGCAGATCTTGTTAGTTCAGAGCATGCTCTCCTCTCCAGAAGCTTGCTCTGGATTGAGGGCTGAACTCTCCATGGCCTTTACACTCCTAACCTGTCTCCTCCTCCTCATTCATTCTACTCAGATACAGCGGTTTATATCTAGTTGATGAATTTGGAAGCACAACCTGGACATTCTTTGTGAAGCCACTTCTTCTTAATATTTTTTGGGAATGAATTTACTTTAAAAAATCTTCTATTTTATACTGTTCGCAGCTATGCATTAAGCTTAATGACAAATGCCTACAGTAGTCAATCTTTCCAGTTCTAGGGAAAAGAAGGCCACCACATTCTCTATGTCAGCTCAGCCAGTAATAATGGTGAGTTTGTGTGTGTTTTGATCTCTGTCGGCCTTAATCCTTTATCTTAATTTTCTATTGGTTCAGAGGTCAGGAGAGGAGGAGTGCTCATTAATAGGATCCCTCAAACACTGCAATAGCTGTCATGTAATTATCACTGGAAAAAACTAGTCAGGGTTAGTTTCGGAGGGAAGTGATAGTAGTTTAATTTGATTTGCCCAACAGGAGCAAACCAAGTTGTCTTTTCCATAAGGACACTTTTGTGACAGAAGTCTTCCCACTTTGGCTCCTAGAAATGTGCCCACTACCAGTTGTCGGGCATAGCATTCATAGTTCCCAAACCCTGAGTAGAAGCCTGCTCCTGAAAATATATTTAATTTTTTAAAAATTCTTCAGATATTTATTTAAGGCTTACCATACTAAGGGTTTATATAGTATAAGAACTTGTTTTCAAATCTCTTCTCTGCCTTTTACTAGCTGTAAGATTTTCTGCAAATTATTCAAAGTCACTCTTTCAGATTACTCATTTATAAATTGGGAATAATAGTACCTACCTTACGTGGTTGTTATGAAGGTTAAATGAATTGGTACTGTATGGCATCTGTTATATACATAGCATACAGAAAGTACTCATTAACTCTTAACTTTTAAGTCTATTTTCTAAAATTATATGCCAGACATTATGATTATTGTTGTGAATATAATCGTGAACAAAATGATTACTGGAAGTTTCATTTAGGGTTCAATCTGAATCAGTTTCCATTTTTCGCTATTATAACTCTCTGAGAGCTCCCAAAATAAGCATGAGTGACAAAGTCAACACTTGGATCAACAGTAACATTTAAACTATATTTTAGGCCAAGCGTGATGGCTCACGCCTGTAATCCTAGCACTCTGGGAGGCCGAGGCAGGCGGATGGTTTGAGCTCAGGAGTTAGAGACCAGCCTGAGCAAGAGCCAGACCCCGTCTCTACTAAAAATAGAAAGAAATTATATGGACATCTAAAAATATACATAGAAAAAAATTAGCCGGGCATGGTGGCGCGTGCCTGTAGTTCCAGCTACTTGGGAAGCTGAGGCAGGAGGATCTCTTGAGCCCAGGAGTTTGAGGTTGCTGTGAGCTAGGCTGACGCCTCAGCACTCTAGCCGGGGCAACAGAGTAAGACTCTGTCTCAAAAAAAAAAAAAAAAAAAAAAAACCCTATATTTTAATTCATTAGCTTTTTCATAAAATGAATCAAACCATTATTGCTCTAAGAGTAATGAAGTATCAGAGTGGCATAAGCTTATTTTCCTGCTCTAAAACAAAAACTCTAAGATCTCTTAAGATTTTCTGAGATGTTTTGTATATTTAAAATGACAGATATTTTAAATCAAGGAAATTTTGCAAAAATATATGTTTTGAACTGGCTGGTTGCAAGGTCCAAACTTCTTTTCTCCTTGGCACCACGAACATCCGCACAGGATCTGACGTGAAGTTGCTAACTCTTGATGTAGGGAAGTGTGTTTCAGCAGCAGGAGGCCTCTCAAAACAGCAGCATCAATGTGTGTTCAGGGCAGTCTTGTCAACCATTCCTAACAGAAGTGGGAATAAAAACCCAAAAATGTAGAGAGCTTTGGAATCTTTCAACATTGAGCTATAACCCTGAACAGGTTGTACTAGAGGGTCAATTTCATTCCCTAAAGAAACATCGTGTGGTCCTTATTGTTCAGGCCAAGGAAAGAAGTTGAACACATGAGTGTTCATAAGGCAGTGGCAGCGTGACTTAAACTGGGATTCAGAGTCTGAGAAGCCACTGGAGCCTGCTGAACTGGACAGGGGCAGCTTGTGGACGATCGTGAGGAGGCTTTTCCATCGTTAGGAACATTGACTTACACCTTTATCACTCACTGAGCTTCAGGTCAGGCTATTACCACTCCCTTTCACAGCACCAGTATTGCTGAGTGTAAAAGGTGGTAGGAAGAACAGAAAACATTCAAATAACTTACATTTCAATCATGCTTAATAGTTTTATAATCATGTTCTTCATTACAAGAGCAATAGAATGACATAAAATAAGAGAAGTGAACAAAACCACCCCTCTCTCACTCTTCTAATGCCATAATTTAATCATTTGGATTTATCTTTTCTAGCCTTTTTTCATGCTAAAAATGTGTGTATATTGTATGTTGCATGTTTGCCTTTTTCTTCATATTTTACATTGGACTACACAGCCAACCTTTTTAACAGTTGCATGATATTTCCTTGCATGGATGATCTGCAGTGAAATTATTAATATATACATTCTCGTTGAACCCTCGGGCTCTTGCTTTTGCCATAGAAATAGTCACGGCCTGGACATTTTGTACACACGTTTACTTTAAGGATCACTTCATTTGCATTAATCCCCAGAAACAGAATCACTGAGTCAAAGGGCGTGAGCATTCTTGACTTTTGTTACAAATTGCTTTTACTAATGTATCAACAAAATAGGAGAAAACCTGTGTGACCGAATTTTCGTCTATTTCAAAGGAAATAGATGTTACCATTGAATAAAAGTTTTGTTAATTTAAAGAAGCAAATGTTAATACTTCATTGTTTAATTTTGCATTTCTTAGATTGCTGTTTTCTCCACTGTTAGGTATTATCTTGAATTAGTTGTTTGTAAGTTTATCTATTAGAATTACAGTTTTTTCCTAATCATTTTTCCAAGGTAAAGATATTGATCTTATTGCGAGCAAATAGTTCTTGCAACTACTTTTCCATAGTGTATTGTTAACCTTTAAATCTATTTTTAAATATGGTCTTTGTCATAGGAGGTGGCATGTAAGAGTTACATTTTTAAAATGGAGGTAAACCTATTTATTTGATGGTTTTTATTTTTTAACTCAGTGATGTGATATATGTAACCTAGAGTCATAAAGCACACACAAATATTTCCCAAAGACACATTTTAACAATCAACTGTCTGACTGTTCTACTCATTGTTCCCCAAAGGTCTTGCTCTCTTGTATCTTCTATTCTGAATAACCTTTCTTTCTCCATAAAGACTTCGTTCACTCTCCATAGTGATCTGTTTCTCTTCTGAATTTCTTTAACTACACCTGGCACTATCCATGGTGTACCTTGTATTGTTATTTAATTGCCTCCTCGTAGATTTTGTCTTATTAACATAAACACTTGAGAACTGAAGTCACAACTTACTACCTTTTTTGATCTTCCAACAATACCTATAGCCTGAAAAATAACCTGTTGAACTGAGAGCTGCCAATGTTGCACGTGAGATTAAGCAGCAAAATAGAAAGAGGAAACCAGGAGATTGTGAAGTTCTCGGAAATGTAGATAAAGGAATCTTATTTTTAAAGTTCATTTTCCAAATTAGAATTTAGAAACACTGTTGTTCAAAGAATCAACCAGCCAGTGGAAAGTGCTATGATTTACACTATCACATGAAGGGGAAATGGACACTGGCTTCAGTCTGTGTCTCCAGGGACAGGTGTGCGCCTGATCATGTTGAGGAAACTGAGGCAGCTTACCAGGCTTCCCTTTAGGTTTGTTCTAGGGGACTGCTTAGATGTTATCATTCTCATTGAGCTCATCAAGTAATTCAGCAGGCTGTTGAATCTAGAAATTGAGATAGGAGACAGGAGTCAAATTCGAGACTGTTAACAAGGGTCAGATTTATGTGGCAGGGCTGGTAGAATCTGGTCTACAGGGCAGGGGTAAAGGGCTGGGACTCTAGGTGGTGGCAGCACTGTGTGCTCCATTCTGGGACCAAAACACTTTGCAAGGAGCTGCTTGATGTTAGGCCTTCGATGGGGCTTTTCACCATGTAGAGGGAACGCCACAGTCCCAGGGTAGTTGTGGTGAGGAAAGGGTTTAGGGGTAGTAGGAAGGGAGCAGGCTTAAAAATACAACCAGGAGCTAATATCAGGGAGAGAAAACATCTACTAAATAATCCAATTTGATGATATTCTCTGTATGTCTCCCTAGCTGATGTTTTTGCCATTTAACAGACTCTCATACTGCTACTTCTTTATTCATAAGCACTATGCCATCATTTTTTTTTTAATTGATGGAAAAGTAGCTCTCTTTAAGAATAAGTACAGGGGGAACATTAACTTCCCTGGCCCTCCCCTCTGTTCCCCCACATATGCTATTAAGCTGAATCTTACCAGCTTGGCGGCTGGCCAGGGCTAAGGAGAAAGATGGCCTAGTCAGTGGGCTCTAGAAGTCATCTAATATTTTACCATAAATGTCCTCTGTATTTTTTTTTTTTAAATTGTGATTTCCCTTTGTTATTCCCTAGTCTTCAGGAGCAGCTGTGTTTGGGAAGATTAGAATAGGTGAGTGTACCCATGTTTTTTAGAGAATTAATATGGGAAGAGACAAAGAAGTGTGGACAAGTAGTTCATGATGTTAAGAAGGAGTGAGAAGAGAATGGAAATTGTGCGTTGTGTAGGGATTGCTTGTTATGTGCCAAGCACTGTGCAGTGTACTTTCCATTTCTTTACTTTTCACAGAAATGGGTATTGCTATTATCCTTGTTTTATAGATGGGAAAAGTGGTGCTTAGGTAGGTTAAGAAACTTACCCAAGGTCACGTGGTTGGTAAGTGGTAGAACTCGGAGTTAAATCGAGAGTCTCATGCCGGAGACCTTATTTTATTCTGCCAGGAATTACAGACAACAAGCAATAACTAGGGAAGGTTTGAAATAAAGCTTCCCTAAGAAGTTTCCTAAATACTTTAGGGAGAGAATGAATATCCTGCTTTCATGTGGGGTGGGAACTTGGGTGTTAAAGAAAAGTGTTGTTCCCTTGAAGGCCAGGGCACTGGGATGGGCATGAGAGAAACACCCTCCACTTCCTCACAGAGCCTATGATCACCTTTCTCTCAACGTACTTTTGTGAGGACAGGTTAGAGGGAGAAGACACATGTGTTCTCAGAAGTTTATACCTGGTTCTAATAGAGCAAATAGACTTAATTGATGTGAAACATTTCTTTAACAACTAAATACACAGTTTTCTGGCCTGTGTATCCTTAGCAGACATTTCTCAGATTCTGGGTAGTATAATAAGCATCTCCTGGAACAATATAACCAACCTGGCAAAGACTAAAATTAAAAATGAATTCTCTACCCCATCTGAAGCCCCCTAAGATCCAGACACAGGTATTTTCACTGTATTTCTCTCTGCTCAGTTTCCATTCCAGGGCCCTGTGGTGCTCCATAACTTGGGATCCTATTGCAAAGTTGGTCTAGCGCTTTGAAGATCCAACAATCTTCAAAGTGACCTGAGTTCATAGTGAACTATGAAATTGATCGATACTTTTGAGGAACTTTCTGAATAACTTAGATCAGCCTGGGATTAGATTATATTAGAGCACTTATTATTGAGATTCTGCTCTGTGCCAGCCATTGTGATCATAGGCCAACTGCCATCAGGCTGCAAGATCCCAGATGCTTAACCGAGGTTGCACTGGAAGCCTTCAGACCAGTGAAAGTTTCCGCCCGAGTAGAAAGGGGTCAGGTGTGCTGCAACTTCAGCCACTCCTGGTAAGGCCTGGTTGCTAATGTAATTCAAGACAAGTATTCTGGCATTTCTTAAACTTTGTTTTTCTTTGTCATTTCTCTAATATTTACCTAAAAAAATATATATAATTTCCACTGTACCCAGTGCCAAGAGAAACTTTTCATACCAAAACCTACAAAATGATTACCAGGTGAACTTTTTTAGAAAAAGAGAAAAATATTGGTAGTTTCTATAAAATTCAGACTCTCTTTTACACAAAATAAAACTTTAAAATATTTTAAACTTACTTCTTTAATATTTGTTTACTCTGGAATGAGTTCTTCCAACATTGTATTTGAAGCTGGTTCAAAAAAGACACTCTTAGTTCAATCACTGACACAAGTTACTGTTTCAATTATCCAACTGTCAAATTATTAATAGATCAGGTTGAAATCACTCACACTTAGGATCTGTGATCTGAAATTTGTAGTAATCTCAACTGATGGGAAGAAGATCATGTTTTAAAAAAGGGTTAAAAGTATTTTATTATAAAGGTTATATAACAAATGTGCAGAATATTTGGAAGGTACAGAGACAAAAATCATCCATTGTTCCAATATCCCCAAATACTTCTTTTTAAATTTCAGCATATTACAGGGGTACAAATGTTTAGGTAACATATATTGCCTTTGCACCCCCCAACTCCGAGTCAGAGCTTCAAGCATGTCCATCCCACAGATGGTGCGCAATGTACCCATTAGGTGTGAATATACCCATCCCCTCCTGCCCACCACCTCCCCCACACTCAGTGAATGTTACTATTATATCTGCATGTAAGTGTTGATCAGTTAATACCAATTTGATGGTGAGTACATGTGGTGCTTTTTTTTCCATTCTTGTGATACTTCACTTAGTAGAATGGGCTCCAGCTCTATCCAGGATCATACAAGAAGTGCTATATCACCATTGTTTTTTGTGGCTGAGTAGAACTCCATGGTATACATATACCACGTTTTATTAATCCACTCATGTATTGATGGGCACTTGGGTTATTTCCACATCTTTGCAATTGTGAATTGTACTGCTATAAACATAAAATAATTTTAATTCTTCATACATTCTGGTTATGAATCCCTTGTCAAATGGATAGTTTGCAAATATTTTCTCCCATTCTGTAGGTTGTCTCTTCCCTTTTTTGGTTGTTTCCTTTGCTGTGCAGAAGCTTTTTAGCTTGAAGTAATACCATTTGTCTATTTTTGCTTTGGTTGCCTATGTTTTTGATGTCTTAACCAAAAAATCTTTGTCCAGACCAATGTCCTATAGCATTTCCCCCAATGTTTTCTTTTAGTAGTTTCAAAATTTCAGCCCTTAAATTTAGTCTTTTATCCACTTTGAGTTGTTTTTTGTATATGGTGAAAGATGGAAACTTAGTTTCATTTTTCTACATATAGATATTAAGTTTTCCTAGCACCATTTATTAAAGAGATAGTCCTTTCCTCCATGTATGTTCTTGGTGGCCTTTGTCAAAAATTAGTTGGCTGTAAGTGTGTGGGTTTATTTTTTGGTTCTCTATTCTGTTCCATGTGTCTGTTTTTATGCCAACACCATGCTGTTTTGGTTACTATAGCTCTCTAGTATAGTTTGAAATCTACTGGTGATTTCAGAAGATGTCTCCAGCTTTGTTCTTTTTGCTCATGATAGCTTTGGCTATTTAGGTTTTTTTTTTTTTTTTTGTGGTTCCACATTAATTTTTGGATTGTTTTTGTTCCTGTGAAGAATGTCATTGGTATTTTAATAGGGACTTCATTGAATCTGTAGATCACTTTGGGTAGTATAGATATTTTAGTAATATTAATTCTTCCAATCCATGACCATGGGAGCCCACTTTTTGTGTCTTCTTTAATTTCTTTCAACAGTGTTTAGTTTTCCTTGTAGAGATCTTTCATTTCTTTAGTTAATTTATTCTTATATATTTTACTTTTCTATGGCTATTATACATGAACTTGCCTTTTAAATTAATTTTTCAGATTGATCACTATTGGCCTATGTAAATGCTACTGATTTATGCATATTGATTTTGTATCTGCAACTTTACTGAATTCGTTTATCAGTTTTAATAGTTGTTTCTTGAAGCTCAGACTCGGGAGGATGGGAGGGGCATGGGCAATATATCTAACCAGAACTTTTGTACCCCCATAATAAGCTGAAATACAAAAAAAAAAAAAAAAAAAAACACTCAAAAAAAAAAAAGAGTTGTTTGGTGGCGTCTTTAGGTTTTTCTAAATATACGATCATGTTGTCTGCAAACAAGGATAATTTGACTTTTTCCTTTCCAATTTGGATGCCCTTTATTTATTTTTCTTGCCTAATTGCTTTTGCTAGGACTTCCAGTTCTATGTTGACAAGAAGTGATAAAAGTGGGCATCCTTGTCTTATTCTAGATCTTAGTAAAAAGTTTTCATTTTTTTCCTGTTCAGTATGATATTAGCTGAGGATTTGTCATATCTGGCCTTTATTGTGTTGAAGTATGTTCCTTCTATACCCAATTTGTTGAAAAATTTTATCATGAAGGATGTTAAATTTTATTGAATGCTTTTTCTGCATCTATTGAAATGATCATATGGTTTTTGTCCTTGATTCTGTTGGTGTGATATATTATGTTTATCGATGTGCATATGTCGAACCATTCTTACATCTCTGAGATGAATCCCAGTTGATCATCATGAATGATCTTTTTAATGTGTTGTTGAATTCAGTTTGCTAGTATTTTGTAGTGGATTTTTTTAATCTATTTTGATTAGGGATATTGACCTGTGGTTTTCTTTTTTTTGTTGTGTCCTTGCCTGATTTTAGTAACAGGATAATGCTGGCCTCGTTGAATGAGTTTGAAAGAATTTTTTCCTCTTCAATTTTCTGAAATAGTTTGAGTGGAACTGTCATTAGTTTTTGTTGAAATGTTTGTTAGAATTCAGCAGTAAATCCAACAGGTCTTGGGCTCTTCTTTGCTGGAAAATTTTCATTACTGCTTTAATCTCATTATTAATTATTGGTCTGTTCAAGTTTTCTATTTCTTCATGATTTAATCTTGGTAAGTTGTATGTGTCCAGGAATTTATCCATTTCTTCTACATTTTCCAATTTGTTGGTGTATGGTCATTCATAGTTGTCTATGATGATTCTTTGTTATTTCTCTGGTATTAGTGTAATGTTTCCTTTTTCATCTCTGATTTTATTTATTTGGGTTTTCTCTCTACTTTTCTTAGTCTAGCTAAAAGTTTGACAATTTTGGTTATCTTTTCAAAAAATAACTTTTTCTTTTTTGTATGTTTTGTATTTTATTTTTAGTCTCAATATCATTTACTTCTGCTCTGATCTTTATTTATTTTTTCTTCTACTAATTTGGGGTTTGGTTTGTTCTTGTTTTTCTAGTTCCTTGAGATGCATCATTAGGTTGTTTACTTAAAGTCTTTCTATTTCTTGATGTAGGCATTTAGGGCTATAAGCTACATAATAATGCTTTTGCTATATCCCATAGGTTCTGGTATGTTGTGTTTCTATTTTCATTTGTTTCAAGAAATTTTTTAATTTCCTTCTTAATTTTTTCATTTGGTCATTCGATAGCATGATGTTTAATTTCCATGTAATTGTATAGTTTTCAAAGTTTGTTTTGTTATTGATTTCTAGTTTTGTTCCTTTGTGCTCTGAAAAGATACTTGATATAATTTTAAACTTTTTGATATTGTTGAGCTTGTTTTGTGGCCTCACATATGGTCTATCCTGGGGGAGGAGTGATGTGGGCACTCCCTCAAGGCCACCAGCAAAGCCACTGGTGACTATTGCCTGTTTACCTCTGATGTTCATTCAAAGCCCCAGAGAGCTCTTAAGTCAGCAGGTGGTGAATCCTGCCAGGACTGGGTGCTTTCCTTCAGGGCAGCATGTTCCCTTCTGGCCCAGGGTGGGTCCAGAAAGGCCTTCCAGGAGCTAAGGCCTGGAGTCAGGGGCCTTAGGAGTTTGCTTGGTACTTCATTTTATTGTTGCTGAGCTGGTAAGGTTGCAGCTGACAAGTTGCAAAACAATGTCCTCTGAACTTTTCCCTTTCCTTTCCCCAACTGGAAGAAGGCTCCCTGAGCTGCACTGCCTATAGTTGGAGGGTGGCTGCCTCCCTGAGGTATGTATACCCCAAGTCCACTGGCTCTGGGCCAGCACAGCCACAGGAATTGCCCAAGTACTGCACCTTTGTGGCCTGAATGCCTTACCTAATTTAGTCCAGGCCCAGGCTGCTTTTTTGTCAACTGGTGGTGAGGCTAACTGGAACTCAGGTTTCAAGGTGGAGAATTTCTCTCTGCCTGGACTGGTCTAAAGTCTCCCTCTTTGGGCACTGGCAGAATTATGCCCTGTGCTGGGTTCCCCTACTTCAAGGTGGCCCTGAGTTTCAATGCAAAGTCCCACAATCACTTCACTTACCCTTCCCCAGGCACACAGAGTCCCTCTCCACTCAGTGTGCTGGTGTGACACTGCTGGGGGATGGGGAGTCTGCCCTCCTTAGTGCCTCTTTTCTTGATACAGTGTTAAAACCAGGTAGTATGAGGGCTCATCTGATTTTTGGTTCTTCTGAAGGTGCTTGCTGACATGGATAGTTGTTGAATTTTGTGTTTGTGTAGAGGGATGATTGCTGGAGCATTCTATTTGGCCATCATGCTCTGCCCCTCTATCACTTCTTATGTATTAATTTACTTTCCAATGGTTATGTGTTTGACCTTTGTTTACCAGCAGGGGTTCTCTGTTGTCTCAGATGAACTGGTCTGTGAAATGCCTGGTGCCCTGGGTTCCCTGCTTAGCCCTAGATGGGGGAACAAAGCTGGGCAGGGCTGGACCACGAAACTCACCCACAGATATCTCAATGATAAGCACAAGCTTCAGCCCTCCCAGGAGTGACAAGGGGAGCTCCCACTGAATTGCACCAGGGTCTCCACAAGGGGGAAGGGACAGTAACAGCTCTGTGTCTTAGCCAGGAAGAATCATGGTCTGCTTCCCTGTCATGTCCATCCTGGGGCTCATGACTCTCAGTTCAGTCAGACACTGTGTCTATCTCCAGGCCACAGTGTCACTGAGAGCTGCAGTAAATGCCTGTCCCATAGCTCTCTCCTAAATGGTTTTGGGGCTTCCCTCAGCCCTAAACAGATAGCTTTGTGGCTTGCTTACTCTCTTCTCCAGGGAAATCTGCTGCTGCATGTATAGAGGGAGAGGGTCCCAGCCTTTTGGCATGTGCCAGTGAGTACCAGCTGTGATGTTGCTGCCAATTTGGGTCAGCCCAACCTCAGAACCCTGGGGGAGTGTTCAGGTGCTAGTGATAGTGGACTAGGTTAGGTAATCCCCAGTTCCCAGGTCCCTGGATGCCATACTTCAGTTCTGGTGGGACCAGACCAGGACTGAGCTGGCAAACTTGTCCTTAGGCCCCCCTGTGTTCAGCTGCTGTCTGTGATAGGGTAGGGTGGGCTGATCCCCTGATTGCCAGCAGAATGCTCAAGCAGGGGCGGGGCGGTTTGCTATGGGCCTGTTACTGGGGAGGGCAGGCCCATCTAAGCAGGAGTAGCAGAGACAGGCATCCGTGTGGCTTGCAGAAGGTAGTGTGGGACCCCCAGGATGCAGACCTCTGGGGTATGGGCTCCCCAAATGGTGCTGCCAAGCTACAGCTGGAATGCAAAGTGGGCCTCCCTCAGTGGAGGCAGGCAGCTGAGGGGTACACGGTCTACTCACAGCCCCTCATCTTTCAGCAACAGCAGCAGCAGTCTCTGTCATTGGAGTGCACAAAAGGGTCCAGATTCCCTGGCCCAGAAGCATCAGCAGTGACAATGGCCCTGGCAGCTCAGACCTCTAGGGGCTGGGCTCCCCAAATGTTGGCAGGTTGCAGCTGAATTTGCCACCAGTGAGGGCGGGCCCTCTCAGTGGAGGCAGGCGTCTGTGGGGCACACTGACTACTACCTCTTTCCCTGAGCAGTGTCTGTCCTTGGGGCACATGAAAGTGCCTAGCCTCCCTGCTTCCCGCATGGCCCTGTGACTTTGGCAGCCCCAGAGCAAGACAGAGACCTCGGGGGGCTGGGGTCTCTGAATGGTGCTGGGCTGTAGCTGCTCAGGGCTTGAAAGCCTGTGGGAATATGTTCAAGTCTGAGCGATGCCTCAGAAATATCTAGGCAGCTCCTTGCATTAGTTTGGGGGCCCGGAAGGGTCTAGGGGATCTCCCATAGCTAAGATTCTATAAGTCCCTGGCAGGAGTGTGGAAGCCAAGGGACCTCTCACTCACCCCCTGCATCAGGGAACTTCTGTCTTCCTGCTAATCCTGGCCAAGCAGGCTGCCTGACTTCCCTGTCCTCTGCTTTCCTGCTTCCTCTCACTTCTCTGTTGAGTTCCAGTGTTCTCTCTTAGACTACCTATGTGAAATGTGAACATCTACTGAATAATTTTGACTCCTTTCTGTGGAAGAGGTACACACTGGCTGCATCTAGTCAGTGACCTTGAACTGGAACCTATCAGTGCTTAATCTTAAAGTTGGTGGGGACCTGTGCAATGACAGTATTTTGTGTCCATGTAGATTCAAAATTACGTAATTGTGGCATAATAAATATAAAATGCATTTAAAATTAGCAACAGAATGTTATATCATTGGTATTTTTACTTGACATATATCATTAGTCTTTTCTAAGTTATGATATGAAAAATTAATTTTTAATGCCTATGTAATATTCAATCATGTTGATTGTTGTGTTTATTTAATGAACCATTTATTTACCATTATACATTCTGATTTTTTATTTTTATAAATAATGCTCAATTATTCATTTTTATTTTTTGTTTGGTTTATATCTTTAGGATAAATGTTTAGAGATTATATTATTTAATCAAAGGATATAAACACTTTTATGGATTTTAGAGTCTCTTGATAAATTTACTTTATTAATTTATACTGGTGTCAACAAAGTAAGAATATATATTAGATTCACTACTTTTTTTTGGTTAATAGGTATTATAATTCTTTCAAAAACTCACTAATTAAATGGACCAACTATTTTATTTGCTTCTTTATTGACAGTGTTTTCCACATTTTGTTTTCAGCATAAGTTTTCATCTGTGAATTGCCCTTTGTTTATCTCTTGTTTCTTAATATTTTATTGACATCAGAATTTTAAAATTAATTTTTATATTTCTAAATTTAAAACATTATTTTCCCTTTAGTGAAATGGCAAATATTAAATTCTATTACTGTTATTTATTTTATAATTTAATTCTTTACTATTTAATTTTTAAATAAATCTCAAACTTACTTTCCAAATTTAAATGAATGGCTTAATAGTAGTTATTAAATAATCATTTATGGTTAAATTTTTATTATGTAAAATTTATATGAAGAATAGGCTTTATATCAAGGTTATCCATCTAGTTCTAGTGATTTATGTCTACTGTTCAGATAGTAAGCTGTTTTTATTATTGTTGCTATGTAAAATATTTTAATTTTGGGGAAGAGCTAATAATTCCCTAATCTTTTTCATATCATCTTGATAATTACACATGCTTATTCTTATAGATGAAATATACAATAATTTTTAACCATAACTTCAATATTCTCAGTCTGGCTTCATACATTAAATATCAAATATGACAATTAAAAGGATTCCTCAATACAACAGTTTCCAAATACATCTATGGCCATCATATGAAAGGAAAGTAAATTCTCGTAATTGCTCAAAGAAATCTAACTCACCTATTGATCCTGGTACATGAGAAACTTCTTAGCATTCCATCTAAATTGTTGCATATCAGTTGAAGTTTGAATAATCATTACTTTTGTGAAATTTTCAGTGCCTTGTATCTAAAAGTTGGCAGAGTACAAGTTAATTTCTGAGCAGTTATCATATGATTAAATGTTTCTCTGGTAAGGTATTATTTCAGGCCCTCTCTAAACATCTGGGAGAAAGTTGAAAGTGTCAATAAATCAACACAAATAAGATAGGTATCTTAAAATATCTGGATATGTTGGTTTTGTGAAAGTCAATATTCCATGTACTTTCACTGATTTTTAAATATTTTGTTTATTTCTATTCCAAATGAGACAATGATTGAATTAATCACCAATGGCTCCTTAAAAACTCACCCAGAGTTTTTCTATATGGCATAAAGTATAAAAAACAATGGATTTTAAAAAATCATTCTACTTTGTGGTTGTATTTATTATGCTTTGAATCACATTGGTATCTAAATCCACTGTGAGCAGGGCTCTACGTCTAGGGGAGTAGACAGAGTTGAGCAGGCTTCAATGTGCCTTGAGAACTCTTGCTTGGTTGTCTAAATTCCCAATCAACACCCGCACCAAAGCTATGTTATGTGTTCAAAACAGAGGTAAGGAGCACCATAGTTAATGTTTCACTTCTCGTTGGGCATCACTCCAGTGCTGGTCGTGTCCACTTAGAAAATTTTCTTGTGACCGTTTTTCACCTTGGGATCCCTCCCATGCCCACCTCATTTTTTTCTTGTGTCCTGTATCTACCCTGTAAGTACTTACATCACAGCTGTAAACATTTTATTAATATGTTTACATATTTTGTCTTTCCCCTTGGTTGAGAGATTTCTTGAGGTTAAGCTGTAAATCTCATTTGTCTTTATCACTTCAGCATCTAGCACTGTTTCTGTCATATATTAATTTCTTAAAATACATAAATACATTTAAGCCTAATTGACTCTTGGTATCTCTTCCAATTTACTTTCTGCACTGTATTTTGTATGTCCCTTGATTCTTTTTGATTTGTGCCTCCCTTATTCTCCCCCAAACTCATGCAAATATACACACATACATGTACGCACATATACATACAGTCTCCTTTTCTTATCCACAGGACTCAGGTTCTCATTTTGATTGGCAGAGGAACTTAATTAACAGTTTAAATATGAGAATACTTTCACTTTTACATTCACTTTCAAAGTAGCTGTGGAAATACTACTGTTACTCAATTCAGCATGGGTCTGGCAGAACCTTTCTAGAGTACTGTTGATACAGCTTTACTGCAATGTGTAAAAGAAATATATAGGCCCTCTTTTGCCATGTATAACTGCACCAAAGTCTAACTGTGGCCAAAATGTACAACTTGTCCTGCTTCATAGGCACTGGATGGGAATAGATTGTGCTTGGTCTACCAAGTGCCAAGGCAATCAATGAGCTTGGTGAGTGTGTGTGGGTGTGGGTGTGTGTATGGGTGTTTAAAGAGAGGTAGGGGAAAGGGGGAAGATTGAATGGTGGAAAGCTTAAGATTATAGCAACAATTTTTTGGATGTTAATACACTGTTGGACATATGGCATATTGACCTGAAGACATGAATCAATATTTCTTTACCTGATGGCATGTTATAGGAATTAAGCAAGGTGCCTTGTAAGCTTTTCGTAACTGACAATCTTCTACAGCTCCATGTATGATGATAACATAGGTTACAGTTTCATCATAGATACTAATTTTGGTGTTCTTTGGTATATCTTTTACATGAACATTAGAAAGCTTTAATTGCAGCTTGTAGTTCCAATCCTGTAACAAAAACACCATTTCATAGTCTATTTATTTATGATGTTTAATATAAATTCATAGTCATTTCTAATAATATTTTAATGCAATTCCATTCAGAGAGAAAGACAGGTTTATACAAAGACCTCTTACCTCATAAGACAAGTGTTCCCTGATTTTTCTGGCAGTAATAGCAAGTCCAATTTTTAGCCACATGTTATGCTCAATGAGAGGACATTGCTCAAAAATTTCATACAAGTGGTATTTGGGAATAAAACATGTCTAGAAAAAGGATATAAACTTGATATTTTATTCTGTGCATCTATGGTTTAAAGTATAGTATTTTCTTATTTATATATAGCATTAAAGCTAAGAATTTAATCATATAAGATTCACATTATGGCCTGGCAACCTAATAAAATGTGTTTATCAGTAAACATTTTTGTGATCTTGTCATATACTAAATTTTAAAAGGCCAGATGATCCAATAAGAGGTTCTTTATTATTCTTTTAAAAAACTTGCATATACTTATGGGGTATAATGCAATGTTTTGATATATATATATATATAAAAATATATATACACATTGTGGAAATATTCAATCCGGCTAATTAACATATTCATCACTTCATATACTTACTTTTTTAAACTGACAAATAATGATTATATATTCATAGGATACAATGTGATATTTTGATATATGTGTACTTTGTAGAAAGATACAATTAAGCTAATTAAAATATCCATTACCTCACCAACTTAACATTTTTTTATGATGAGAACATTAAAATCTATTCTTTTAGTAATTTTGAAATATATAATGCATTATCATTAACTGTGGCTACCATGCAGTGCAACAGATCACTAAACTTATTCCTCCAGTCTAACAGAAATGTTGTACCCTTTGATCAACATCTCTCCTTTCTCCATCCTTCTCCCTCCCCTGGCCCCATCTCCAGTATCTGGTAACTATCTTTCTACTCCCTATGAGAGTAATAATTTTAAATTCCACATATAAGAGAGATCTTCCTCTATTTTTCTTTCTGTGCCTGGCTTATTTCACTGAGTTTAATGTCCTCCAAGTTCATTCATGTTGTTGCAAATGACAGGATTTCCTTCCTTTGTTTAGGGCTGAATAATATCCCATTGTGTACATATACCACATTTTCTTTATCCATTCCTCCATTAATGAACTCTTGTATTGACTCTGTATCGTGGCTTGCGAATAATTTTTGTGCATAGTTTATGCGGACCAAGGTTCATTGCTTCCACATGTATATTCAGTGTTTTCAGGATCACTTGTTGAAAATACTATTATATTTTTATTGAAATAATTAGAGTCTTTGTCAAAAATCAATTGACTATATATGTGTGGATCTATTTCCTGATTCTCTTTCTTGTTCCATTAATCTGTATGTCTTAACCTAAAACTAATACCACATGGTCTTAATTAGAATGATTGTCTCTTTTTAAATCAAGTAGTGTAAATCATCTAACATTATTCTTTATCAAATTCATTTTGTCTATTATAGGCATTTCCTATAAATTTTACAGGCAGCTCTGCATTTCCATTTTAATTTTATAAGCAGCTTGTAAATGTTTACAAAAGAATGAGTCTGCTAAGATTTTGATAGAGATTGCATTAAACCTCTGGATCAATTTGGAAAGAATGGACATCTTAATATTATGGCTTCCAATCCATGAAGATGGTAAACTTCTCCATTTGTTTAGAACTTCTTTAAGTTCTCTAGAAAATATTTTATAGTTTTCATTGTAGAGATATATGTAGATAGATGTATGTAGAGATAGATGTATGACTTCTAACTTTAAGCCTTTATAGTTTCATTGTAGAGATATATGTAGATAGATATGTAGAGGTACATATATGTCTTTCATTAACTTTAAGCCTATCCATTTTGTGTTTTGATTTTTGTTGTAAAAAAAATCTTAAATTTCCATTTTCAATTGTTACTGATATATAAAAATACAATTAATTTTTGGAGTTTGGACTTGTATCTTGCCACCTTGCTAAGTTCATTATAAATTATAGTTATTTTGGTAGATTCTATAGAATTTTAAAAATGCAGATATCATGTCATATGCAGGGATAATTTTAGTGCTTTCTTTATAATTTTTATGTTAGTTTATTTCTTTTTTCTAGTCCTATTGCACTAACTAGGAATTCCAATATAATACTGGATGGAAGTGGTAAGAGTGGATGTCTTTGCCTTGCTCCCAAATTTAGGATTTTAATTTATCACCACTAGGTATAATTTAGCTGTAGATTTTTCATAGATGCCCTTTACTGGGTTCAGGAAGTTCCCTTCTAATCTTAGTTTTTGGAGAATTTTCATGATGAGTGTGTTAAATTTTGTCAAATTCTTTTTGTTCTATATCGACTGAGAATATCATATGAGTTTTCTTCTTTTTTTTTCAGATAATGTGTTGAATGACACTGTTGGATTTTCAAATGTTGAATCAACCTTTTATTCCTAAAATAAAACCTATTTACTTTTGATGTCTTATCCTTTTTACATGTTCCTGGACTCAATTTGCTAATATCTTATTAAAATATTTTTTTATCCATGTTAATGTGGGATATTGGTCTGCAATTTTCTTTTACTAAAATGTTTTTCCAAGGTTTAGTATTTGGTTACACCAACCTCATAAAATGTGTTGAGAAGCTTTTTATCCTTCACTGTTTCCTGAAAAAGTTTGTGTAAGATGGGTATTATTTCTTCCTGAAATATGTGATAGAACTTACCAGTGAAACCATATAGCATGGAATTTTCTTTGTGAGAAGGGTACAAATCAAAAAATCTTAATATATATAGGGCTATTCAAAATTTCTAATCCTTAATTCATCTTTGGTATGTGTGTGTGTGTTTCAAAGAAATTTGTCTATTTCATCTAAGTTCTCAAATTTATTTCAAAAAGGTGTTTATAATATTCCTTTTTAAATCTTTCTAATGTCTAATTTAGGACTTGTAGCTATATCTTCTCTTTATTCTTGTGTTTTGTGAGGTGTGTGTTCTTTCTTTCTCTCTTTCTATTTTTCCTACATTAGTCTCACTAAAGTGGTTATCAATTTTGTTAATTTTTTCCATGACTTGGCTTTTGGATTTATGGATTTGCTCTATTGTTTGCTTTCTATTTCATTGATTTATCCTGGGATTTTAATTATTTCTTTCCTTCTACTTATTTATATTTAACTTGCTGTTCTTTTTCCAGATTATTAGGTATAAAATTGGATATTTTATTTTAAACATCTCTTCTTTTCTAATACAGGCATTTATAACTTTAAATTGTCCCCTTAACACTACTTTAACTATAGCTTACAAATTTCAAAATGCTGAATTTTCATTATAAAATATTTTTGTAATTTTTTAATGATTTCTTCTTTTACCCAATGTGTTATTCTGAAATATATTATTTAATTTTCTCACATTTGGGAATTTTCTACTTATTTTATTGTTACTAGTTTCTAATTTAATTCCATTGTGGTCAGAGAACATAAAAATCTGTAAGATTTTTATCTTTTGAAATTTACTGAGATGTTTTTATAAGTCAGCAAATGATTGCCTCAGTGAACATGCTGTGTATAGTTGGAAAGAATGTGTATTATTCAGTTGTTGGATGTATCAGTCTGTATATTGAGTTTTTTGATAGTGTTTTTCAGATCTTCTGCCTTCAGTGTCTTTCAGATCCATGTTGATTTTTTTTGGTCTACTTGTTCTTTTAATTACTCTGAGGGGGGGAGGTTAAATCCCTAACTATGATTATGGATTTGTTTATTTCTTCTTTTAGCTATGTCAGCTTTTGCTATAAGAATACTGTAGTCCTGTTATTAGAGGTATACATATGTAGAAATATATATGTTCCTGAATTGTCCTTTTTATCATTATAAACAGTGCCTCTTTATCTCTTGTAATATTTCTTATGTGTACATCTAATTAGTCTAATATTAATATAACTACATAACTTTTCTTGTGCTTCCTGTTTCAATCTGCTGTGTCTCTAACACTAATGTGCATCACTTGTAGATAGCATATAGTTGGATCTTTTTTAAAAATTCAAGCTGACAATCTCTGCTTTTCAATTGAAGTGTTTAGAGCATTTACAGTTAATCTAAATATTAATATGATTTGGTTTAAGGTTACTGTTTTGCTATTTGTTTCCCATTTTTTTTCTTTTTTGATCCATCTTCTTTTCAGTTAATCAGATATTTTTATATTCCATAACTTCCTCTATTGGTTTCCAAGCTGTATCTTTCCTAGTGTTAACAATCCACACCTTGGTACCACCTCACATTTCACACATGATTCTTTACACTTCCCACTCCTAACTTTATATCTGACACTTCATGGTTCCCCTTTCTCACATCTCAAATATAATAGCTTTACAAGAGAATGATTTCATTTACATAGTTCTAGTTCTTTGTGTTATTATCCTATCTTTTACTTTACATGTGTTATAAACCCCTTTTATAATGTTATTATTTTTGGGTTAGTTGCATTTTAAGAAAATTGTAAGAAGGAAAAAACTTAATTGTTTATATTCACTAACCTATTTAACTATTTCTGGTATTCTTTTTCCTTACTTATAGATCTGATTTTCTGTCTAGTAGCGTTTACCTTCAGCCTGAAGAATATTGTTTAGCATTTATTATAGTGCAGATCTGATAGGGAGGAATTCCCTTAGCTTTTATTTATAGAAATGTGTTTTCTTTTTTTCCTTCTTTTCTACAATTTAAGATACTGTTCTATTGCTTTCTGGACTTCATTGTTTCTGATAAGAAGTCAATAATATGATAATTCTTTTTTTGTTGTTCCCCAGGATACCATGTTGTCTTTTGCTCTGGCTACTTTCTGACTTTTTCTTTCTTTTCATTTTTTAGCAATTTGGCATGTGTGTGCGTCCGTGTGTGTGTGTGTTTGTGCATTTCTGTTTATCCTGTTTGAAATTCACTCAGTTTCTTGAAACTCTAAGTCAAGGTTTTTCATCAATGTGGGAAAATTTTGGTCATTATTTAAAAAATATTTCTCCTGCCCCATTCTCATTCTCCTTCTGCAACTTCCATTATACACATATTGCACCGTTTATGTTACACCACAGATCTCTACAGTCTCTGCATATTTTTAATAATAATGTTTGTTGTTCAAACTAAATTATTTCTATAATCAGTCTTCCAGTTCAGACTCCTTTTTACTGCCATCTCCAATCTGCTCTTTTTACTTCTAAAATTTCCATTTGACTCTTTTCTATATTTCTGTATTATGCTTATATTTCCTATCTTTTTTATCTTTAGGAACATATTTCCTTTAATTATTTGAATATATTTCACTTTAGTTATTTGAATCAATTTTTAACTACTGCTTTAAAGTCTTTGTCCAGTACATATTATGGGCAATCTCCATGTTGATTTCTATTAAATGCCCCTCTGCCCTTTTCTGTACTTTAGGACACAATTTCGTGTTTCTTTGCTTGTTTAGTAATTTGTGATTACTGGTGATACAGAGAGAGTTCAGATCTTTTTTTTTTTATCTTCCTCTGAAAGTTGTTGATTTTTGTTATAGTAGGTAGTTCATTTACTGTCTGATCACCTTGAGCTTGTGTAGGCTGGGTTTTACCATTTGCTTGTGTTAATCAGTAGAAAACTTCAGGTATTTTCCAAGGTAGTATAAATTCGTGGTATTTAATCTCAAGTTATGTCTTTGTCATGGATTCTGTCAGGGCTTCGTTAGGGTGGATTGAGAGCAAGCCTTACTCTCGTTCATGATCTTTACTCTTAAGGTCTGTTCTTTCTGGCCTCTCAGCTAGATGCCTATAGTTTTCAAAGATTTCTTCTTTCTGACAAGACTGAGACTTAAAAGTCAATAATCCCTGGCACTTCTTGAACCCTAGTATCTCTCTTCCATTCTCAACAATCTGGTCAATCTAGTTTTGTCTGATTCTGTGCATGTGCAGCCCAGCCTTCAACCAAGGTCTTGTGGAGCCACCACACAGACTCCTTGGGTCTCCCTCTGTGCAACTCTTTCTCCTACTCCCAGCTCTGCAGATGCTAGCTGCTTTAGCTTCCACAACTTTTGATGTTCCATTCCTCAGCACAGCAGGATAAAGATCTTCTGCTTGGGTTCTTACTTGTTGCATCAAAGTTTTAGGTAGGGAAATAGTTTTAGGTAGAGAGTAGATGTAGGACTTACGTTGTGAGTTTCTCTTCTCTCAAGGTTCTCAGACCTACACTGCCAATTTCAATGGCTGAAAACACTTGCCTTATATATTTTGTCAAGTTTTGTGGTTGTTTGTGGTGAGTGTACTAATCTGCTACCAGTAACTTCATCATAGCCAGAAGCAGAAAGCTAGAGTGCTTTTATGCAAATATCAGGTATCATATAATTTCACTTTTAAATATTTTAATATATATCACTGAATGGCAGTGACATTTAAAAGGTATAATGTAATTATCTAACAGAAATTAAAATGTCATCTAATATTCTGTACATATTAAAATTTCCTAAATTGTCTCAAATAGATCTCTTTATAACTGGTTTGTTCAAGTTAGAACAACTGTATTTGGTTACTATATCTCTTAAGTCCACTTTTAATAATTTTCCTTTGTTTGCTTCCCTTCTCCTTCCACACACTTTTTATGGCATTGATTTATTGAAGAAATCACATTATTTGTCTTGTAGAATAACTCACATTCTAAATTTAGGAAATTATTTTTTCGTGGTGTCAATTAATTTTCTTCCCTTCTCACTGTATTTTCTATAAACTGGTTCAATCTGGGGGCTTGAAGAGCTTCAAGTTTTCTCTTTTCTTGTGTGAGGAGACTTCTTGGGTGGTGCTAGTACTCTGGCTCCATCATATCATGAGGTAAACTTTGTCCTACTTTTAGTGATTCTGAGGTTGACCAGTGTCCTTAGGTGGTATTCTCTTCATTATAAAGTTCCCCATTAACATTCCACTTACTGGTTTTAGCATCAGTTGATGGTTGTTGCCTAGATCCATTATTTTATTAGAGATGACAAAATGGTGATTTTCTAATTCTCTCATTATGCATTTGTTAGTTAGAATTCTATACAGAAGAATTTTTCCTCATAATTTTTTTGGTTACTTTGAAAGAGTTCATAGAGGAAAGGCAGGACAAATGTTTAATCCTTTCCCTTAAAAAATATATTTTCAGAATAATAAGATGATATCCTTGTTACCTCATTGGAAATAAAATTTGGTATCATTATCAACTTATGGATTTTTTATATATTTATGGAGTTCAATTGTTTGCAGCCATTATTCTTTTTGAGTTAAAAATAGGCCACTGGGAACCCCTGGTACTTTGAGGATTTTTGCCCTCAATCATGTCTAGGGAAACTTCGCTCCACTTTGCTCAACTTTCTATTAATAGATTCTAGCCCTGACATTTTTATCTTCCTTATCCTTTAAATTATAATGTTGATAGTTAACATATATTATCCAATTTCCTCATAAAAGAGCTCATGTAATCAGTTTTGATGGTTAAATCCTTCTTTCTTTATGGTAGGTTAACTTTCATGACCCATTTTGCCAGGACATTACACTAAGGGAGTATAATTCCATAACAAGTTTTGTTCTTTTACCATTCCTATTTTTATAAAATAAACTATCAACTAGAGTGTAAATTTATACGAAATACTAAAATAACCCTAAATTTGATATTAGATATTTAACAAGATAAAACAGTAAGTTATAGATGATGTTATCTGACCTCCACCACAGTTTTGCAGGTGGCAGAACATTTCATAGGTTCATTAGTTAAGCAGTTTAGCTCTCCTATTATGTCCCCACTGAGTATATAGTCTGTGTAAATTATCGGTTGATCTTTCTCCTCTGACTCCAATATTTGGTCAATCCCAAAACCTGGCTTTGATTGTTTAAGCTGTCCAGGAGCAAAGAAAGAGAAAAATACATATGCCAGTTAACTTGTATTACCAAAACTATCTAATTTATGAGTCTTCATACTTTGGTTTAAACAATTCTAATTTATACATATCATTCCGAGAATACTTATTACTCATTCCTTTTCAAGTAACTTTATTAATATTAAATTAGAAATTACTCAGACATAAAGCATTCTTAAATACTCTGATCTTTCTGATTCCTCCTACTCAGCCAACCTATACCCATCTTAGGATGGCAAAATATCCAACTCAGATAAACATAAGATAAATAACAATTTATAATTTTCCATCTTAAAAGATGATTCTTTTAATGGTTTCTTGTTATCTATGAGAAAGTATGGCTTAAAAGGTGATGAGTCATGTTATCCATTGTGTCTGAACATGGAAATTGTCATTTAGATGGTAGCTGCTATCCCCCCAAAAGGAACTATGCAGTTCTTAACATGAAAAGCTATTAATTTTCAATTTTATAAAGTTTCTTTTAAAGCTATTGCTCATAAGTGTGTTTATTAATAGCTCTGCCTTACCTTTATCATTCCTGAAATAACTATATAAATTCCTTTGGGCTCATCACCTTCTTCAAATATATCATTTCCACAATCAAATGTTATAACTTTGGCTCTTTCCTAAAAAATACCACCAAACACAGAAGCTGTAAACAATATTTTAACAGTGGTGGGGAGTGTTAAAGTTCACATTTTAATAAAAAGTTTTATATTTTTAAAGTAAATATCATTCAATAAGATCTGAGATATCATGTTAGTAATAAATTTATAAGGGAAAATAGGAATTATGAATAGCAAAGAGAGGAAGATGGATATTCATGGATATATTACACATAATTTTAGATACAGTGTTTATATATGGATTATAAAAGAAATAATCTAGTAATAAGAATGTAATGAGAGGATGAAAATATTTCATCTGGATGAAAAGTAATGGGAACAGATGTAGGCCGATGGCACACATGTGTTGTATATACTCATGTTCTAAACAGTTGATGAAGGAAATAAAAAATTCATTTATTCAAAATATTTTAAGCAGTTGAAAAAATATATTTGGTCTTTTGGTACCAAATAGATATAGAAAAAGAATATTATTAGAACAAGTTAGATCCATTTATTTGTTAATTTCACACTTACTGAGCACCCACTATGAATTATGCAAAGTGTTAGGGGCTGGGTATTAAAAGATGGATGAGCTTAGAAATACAGTAGGAGACGGAGATGTAAATATAATTGTAATATAATGTACTCAAAGCAATGGATACAGTGGTGGCAACATTGGTCCTGCAAACTCAGGATGGACCACAGGATGGTTTTCTTCTGGTGTGGCATTTGACTACAAAGCCTACTTCTCTGGGTACCTGTGGTGGAGATGTTTCCAGAGGAGCAATAAGCAGGAAAAGTTTGAAAAAAAAGATTAAAAGAAAAAGCATTTCAAGAAAAATAAATAGCACCCACAGATGAATGGAATTAGAAAACAATGTAAAGTGTGTGGGACACCATAAATAGTTCAGTATAAATAGGGTTGGTTATATGGCATATGGGAAACCAGTGAAGATAGAGAAGGAGGCAGGATTCAGATAGTGGAAGGATTTTTTATATCGCTCAAAGGGGTTTTGATTTTATCCTATAGGCAATAAGGAACATTTACAGAATTTTAAACTAGAAAGTATCACAGTTAAATCTTTATTTTTAAAATGATTATTAGTTGGTACATTAAAGATAATATTAGAAAATAAAAATACTACCTGAATGAGTTTTATATGGTCTTTCTCTTTATCTAGCCATGGAACATGATACAGAACTTCTTCAACAGTAAGAGGCTTGATAACAGATTGAAACTCAAGCATTTGTCTTTTTTTGGTCATGATTAACTGAAACCAAAAATTTAAGAAAGGAGATGAACAAGACTGCTGTTTACAGAATGTTTAAAAAAACTATGTCTTTCTACTATTTCCTATTCTTGATCTGAGATTTTTGTTCTTCCATGAAAACCTCAACCTCTTTCTTCTTAAGGATTTTTTTTATCTCTTTGTATGATCATTATTCTGAGGTCATAGATTAAACAATTAAAAGTAAACCTTTTTACTGAAGTATAGCCAATGTGAAAAAAAGTGTACAAATCATAAATGTTCACTCAAAGATTACTTACAAAGTGAAAATATCAGCACCCAGATTAAGAAATAAAATATTTGCTACCCTAGAGACCTCTCTTATGTTCTCTTCTAATCACCACTTCTACCCAAAGATAACCACATTCTTCTACTATCATAGTTTATCTTTTTCTGGTTTTTAGCTTTATCTGCATGAAATATACTTGCTTGTATCTGGATTCCTTTGCTCAACATTATGTTTTTGAGATTCACCTATGGTGTTACATGTAGCAAAAATTCATTCATTTTATTTTCATTGTATAGTATTATGTTGTATGGATATACCACTGCTTTATTTCTCTACTGCTGATTGACATATGGGTTGCTTCAATTTGGGGCTTTTAAGAGTAATGCTGCTATGAATATTTGTTTATATATAAACACATTTCTGTTGAGTTTATGGTTATCTAATCTAATTGCTAGGTCATAAGATGTGCATTTGTTCAACTTTTGTAGATACTGCCAAACAATCTTCTAAAGTGGTTGCATCAATTTACACTCCTATTCTAATGTTCCAGTTGTTCCACATTGTTGCCTACACTTGGTATTGTCAGTTTTTAAAAAAATTTAGATACTCTGGTGATTGTGTACTTGTATTTCATTTTAGTTTTAATTTGCATCAGGCTTATGACAATGATATTAAGCACCTTTCCTTATGCTTATTGGCCATTTAAATACCTTCTGCTGCAAAGTACATTTTCAAATCTTTTGCCCATTAAGAACATGGACTTTCTGTCTATTTTTTATTGATTTGTAAGAGATTTCTTTGTATATTCTGAATATGAGTCCTTTATTGTAAATCTTTATCTTGCAAATATCCTCTTTTAGTGCATTGTCTTTTAATTCTCTTAACTTTTTAATAAAGAACAATTCTCAATTTTAAAATTATTTAAATCCAATTTTGTGCCTTGTTTAAGAAATCTTTGCCTATGCCAAAATCATGAAAATTCTCTCATGTCACATTCTAGAAGCTTATTGTTTTACCTTTTACAGTTATGTCTATAATTTATCTGGAATTGATTTTTTGTGTATAAGATAAGGGTTCAGAATGAAATAGTAGAATGCTACACAAAAAAACCCCAAAAATTATGAGAAAAAATTGAAACATAATTGAATGGAGAGATATCATGTAAATAGATTGAGTCAATGTTACAAAGATGTCAATTCTACCCAAATTGATATGTAAGCTTAATGGAATCCCAATGGGAATTTCAGTAGTTTATTTAGGGGAAATTTCCAAGATGACTTTAAAATTTATTTGAAAATACAAAATGCAAAAACTAGTCAAAATAATCTTGAAGAAAAGAACAAAGCTGAAAGAAACACACAGTCAAATATGAAGATTTACTAAGTTTCAGTAATCAAGACACTGTGATTTGGTTCAATGATAAAAAAAATTAAACAATAGAACAAAAAAGAATCCAGAAACTTATCCACATCTACACAGTCACTTAATTTATGACAAAGTCTCCGGTACAGTGCAATGGAGTAGAATGGTCTTTTCCATAAATGATGCTGGGTCAATTGATTATTCCTATGGGAAAAGTGTTAACGTTAACCTCACATTGTTATGTATGGCATTCTAAATAAGTGGCATTGCTTCTGTTCACTTTTTCTATTTCCTGCAAGGTAAACCTTCTTCATAATCAGATATATTGGTCTTGGTTTTCTAAGTTCAAAGTTCTTCTACACATATCTCTATTTTTGGATTTTTATAGTGTTACGTTTCAGAGCATGGGTTCTAGAATTAGAATGCCTAGATTAGAATACTGCCTCCATACTTACTAGCTCTCTGACTTTGTGGTAAGTTATTTAATCTTTCTGTGACTCAGTTTCCTCTCTTATAAAATGGGACAAGAATAGTATCCAAGTAACAGGGTTGCTGTGAAGGTAGAGTAAGGATTTATTGTTATTATTTTTATGAGCTCATTATTTTCCTCTGTGTTATTTTATCATGGTCCTTTGTAGGTTTTCCTGTAGTGTTTTATGTTTCTTCTTAAGTGAAGATGCCCCTTTCTGAAGGTCTTCTCACCATGGTTAAATGAAATTATACAGTGGGCCATTAAACTATAAAATAAGTATTATATTAAAAATGCCCTTCCTTGAACATGATGAGTTTGTTTATTTGTACATGACACACAGGAACTGTGTGGTCATGGAGTAACCTACAGAAGGACAAGCTATACTGTGTCCAGACTGTTATTCTGGATGCCTCTGGAAAATTGTGGCAAATGGGGAGCTTGGGAAACCATATTATTAATCAAAATCTTTTTTGTTAAATTATTTTACTAATTATATAAGTTATATATGAGAACATTTCCAAGTAAAAGTTTCAACCATGATAAAAAATATTAATAAAATAAATAGCTAAGGCTCTTCTCATTCTCCTTCTTTCCTTCCATTTCTTTCTCCAGATGGGACCAATATTAATAGTTTTATATATATCTGTAACTATTTTACTTTGTAATAATGTCTTTTGATGCATATAATTTTTTTATTTTCATGAAGTGCACTTTGTCTAATTTTTTTTTTTGTTGTTGCCTATGTCTTAAGCATTATATCCAAGAAATCATCACCAAATTCAATGTTGTGAAGTTTTAGCCCTATATTTTCTTTTAAGAATTTTACAGTTTTAGGTCTTACATATAGGTCATGGATCAATTTTGGGTTCATTTTCATATATGGTATTAGGTAAGGGTCCAACTTTATTCTTTTGCACATGGATATTCAGTTTCTCAAAGAAAATAGCATATAGTTGGATCATGTTTTTTTATCTGTTCTGCCAATCTCTGTTGATTAGAGAATTTGATCCATTTACATTTAAAGTAATTACTAATAAGGAGGGACTTATGTTTGTCATTTTGCTATATGTTTCCTATATGCCTTTTCTAAATGCTTATATCTTTTTTTCCTACATTACTGTCATCTTTTGTGTTTAGTTTTAATGGTGAAACATATAAGTTCTTTTCTCAATTATTTTTGTGTGTATATTTTACATACATTTTTGTGGATAATGTGGGGATTATGGTTAAAATCCTAGACTTATAACACTATAATTTGAATTTATACAAACTTAATTTCCATAAACACAAAAACTCTACTCCTTTAACAGATCCATCCCCACCTCTTTCAGCTGTTAACATCACAAAATTACACCTTTATATATTTTATGTCCAAAAACATAAACTAACATTTGTAATGCATTGGTCTCTTAAATGATATAGAAAACAAAATGTGGAGCTACAAACCAAAGTTAAAATAATATTAGTTTTAACTAATAATTGTTTTTTTTAAAATAAATTAGTTCCTTAAATCATTTAGAAAATAATAAGTAGAGTTACACACAATTGTTACACTAATACAAACTTTTATAATTGCCCATGTATTTATCATTACTGAGATCTTTATTTCTTCATAAGGTTTTGAGGTACTGTATAGTATCCTTTCATTTAACCTGCAGAACTCCCTTTAACATTTCTTTAGGGGCAAGTCTAGTGGTAACAAACTTCCTCAGCTTTTGTTTATCTGTAAATGTCTTAATTTCGCCTTTACTTTTGAACGACAGTTTTGCTGGAATAAGATTCTCGTTTGATATTTTTTTTTCTTTTAGAACTTTGAATATATCAGCCCACTGGCTTCTGGCCTCCAAAGTTTCTGATAAGAAATCTGCTAATAATCTTAATAAAAATTTCTTGCATGTGATTTGTTGCTTCTCTCTTTCTGTCAAAAATTCTCCCTTTGTCTTTTGACAGTTGATTATAATTTGTCTAGGTATGGGTCTCTTAGAGTGCATCCTTCTTGGAGTTTGTTGAGATTCCTGGATGCTTACATGCATGTCTTTCATCAATTTTAGGAAGTTTTCAAATATTCTCTCTTCGTTTTTCTCTCTCTCTTCTCTTTCTGGGACTCCTACACATTGTATGTTGGTTTACTTGAGGTGTCCCACAGATCCCTTAGGCGCTGTTCACTTTTCTTTAATCTTTTTTTCTTTCTGTTCCTCACACATGATAATATCCATCATTCTATCTTCAAGTTCACTGATTCTTTTGTCTGCTCAAATCTGCCTTTGAATTCCTCTAGTAAATTTTAAAATTTCAGTTATTACATTTTACTTTTTAGCTTCAGAATTTCTTTTAGTGTTTTTATTAGATTTTCTATCTCTTTATTGGTATTTCCATTTGTTCACACATTGTCTACTTGACTTTCTCCATGTCTTCCTTTAGTTCTTTTAACATCTTTAAGACAATTGTTTTAAAGTCTTTGTCTAATAGATCTACGATCCGGTCCTTTTTTTTTTTTTTTTTAGGGAAAATTTCTGTTCTTTTTTTTTTTTTCCTTTTAATGAGCAATACCTTCTTATTTCTCTGTATGCTTTGTGATTTTATTGTTGAACTGGATATGAATTGAATAATGTAATTCTAGAAATCAGGTTCTCCCCATTTCCCCCAGGGTTTGCATTTAAAAAAATTTTGTAGGCTGTCTCTGTGCTGAGGATCAGCCTGAGGTCTTAACTTAAGGTATTTTCTTTTTTTTTTTTTTTCGGAGCCTGTGACTTCCCCTGCGCACACACAGCAACTTTCTTATTTCCCCTGTGTATGTGGTTGTTTTTAAATGTCCCAGTCTTTAATGTCTGGCACCCAAGAGGGGAAAAGAAGAATAACAAAGAGGTAAAAAAAGGTGCCAGCCCTTTAAATCTGTTAGAAGTCACTTCAGCCAGAGGGAGAGGGGTTGTAACAATACAGGAAGGAGCAATGACAATGGCTGCCATTTCTTTGTCTAGTTCTCTGATCAGAAACAGCAATCAGTGATCAGAGCACAGATCCCTGATTTTTAGAGGACAGGGTCCTTTTTGCCCAACTTGGCTCCTGAAAGTTGTGTGTAAGTTGGAAATGTGCACAACTGCCTGCCATGTGCTGAGGGGTGCTAAGAGACAAAATTGATAGAAGCTAGCCACAATTTATCATCCAAGCCTTCATCTGGAAATTGTACACCTTCAATAAACTCCAGAGTTTCAAAATAGTGACATCAGACAGATTCTACTAGTGCAATTGTTGTGTAGGTCAGGAAACAGATTTCTGAAACTTCCTACTCTGCCATCTTCCCAGAATCCTCTTGACCATCACTGGTTCTTTTTAAAAGTAATTTCTGAGAAATAAGTTGTACAGGTAAAATATACTTTTTAAGCTTCTCTAAAAATAGTGTGAATTTTGATTAAGGTATCTTAAATTAACTGATTATTTTATATATGATTCACATCTTAAAATAGTGATTCTCTGTGGCATGGGTTGCAACTATTACCTGTGGGGCCAACACCTGCTTGATGCCTACTTTTGTAAACAATTTTTTTTTTTGAACACAGCCATGTGTATTTATTTATATGTTGTCTAAAGTTCTTTTGGTGCTACAATTGTGGAATTTAGTAGTCGTAGCAGGGACCATTTGGCCCACATAATATAAAATATTTACTTTGTTACCTTTTATAGAAAATGCTTCTCAACTCCTGAAGAACATGTATTAAGTAGACTTTTTCAGTTTTTGCCACATGGGTGTTACCTATCTCATGTTAGGTTCACACTTAAGAATTTAGAATTTTTAACTGCAATTATGAATAGAACATTTTTCTACATTTTTTTTAATTGGGGAAAAATTTAGTATATTGATTTTATTTTTTGATACCTTATTGAATTCTCTTATTAGTCCTACTGCTTTTAGGTTAATTCCCTAGGATCTTTAATTAAATAATCAACAAATAATAGAAGTTTTCTCCTCTTTCTAAAAATTTCAATCTTTGAATTTCCTTTCTTTTTCTCTTGACTGGCTAAGACCTCCAGCGCAGCATTCAATACTTGGAATGGTACTCGTCATTCTGTTTCTGACTTTAACAGGAATGCTATTTAATGTTTTGCTGTCTAAGACAATGTTTGCTGCTCACTTTTTTTTTTTTTTTTTTTTGAGACAGAGTCTCGCTTTGTTGCCTGGGCTAGAGTGAGTGCCGTGGCATCAGCCTAGCTCACAGCAACCTCAAACTCCTGGGCTTAAATGATCCTGCTGCCTCAGCCTCCCAGGTAGCTGGGACTACAGGCATGCGCCACCATGCCTGGCTAATTTTTTCTATATATATTTTAGTTGGCCAGATAATTTCTTTCTATTTTTAGTAGAGACGGGGTCTCGTTCTTGCTCAGGCTGGTCTCGAACTCCTGAGCTCAAACAATCCACCCGCCTCGGCCTCCCAGAGTGCTAGGATTACAGGCGTGAGCCACCGCGCCCGGCCACTGCTCACTTTTAATAGATATTCTTTATCAAGTTAAGGATGTTCCTTCTCTTATTAGCTTTCCAAGATTGTTTGAACATTCTGAATGAGGGTTGAATTTTATCAAGTGGTTTTTTCCATCTCTGAATATGAGTCACCTAGCTATTTGGGGAGATAAAACCTACTTGTACAAAATATACTATACATTTAATATGCTACCAGATTCAGTTCACTACTATTATGCTAAGAAGTTTTATATATGTATTCACAAGTATAACAGTTTTATTATTTTCTAATACTATTTCCAACTTTGGTGTCAAGTTGGTATTAATACTTCCAGAATAGGTTAGGACCATTTCTATATTTTTATATGTCATGGTACCATTTATGTAACTTAGAAAAAGGAAATGTAGTCAATCCTAACCTTATAATTGCATATTCTCACATGTTATGGTTTATATAGAAAACATTATGTCAGTGTCACAGATAATTCCCAAGAACATAGTATAATTCCCACTGTAACTAGGATAAAGAATAGATTCATCAAATTCTTGGTTTGGGAGCAAAGCAGAGAAAGGGGTGGACCCTCACTGTAGCAAAAATGGAAAGAGAAGTTGACCCTTAGGACTGCAGGAAGGAAACTGTCTATGATGGGTGCTTGTCTGTAGGTAATTGTTTTAAGTGAGATTTTCATATCTCAGTAATGGCCAAAATAGAAAGAGTCAAAAGTAGGCTTGAAGATCATGAATGACTGTATATCAAGTAAATACTTTAAATACTTTAAATAAAGCAAATACTTTTGCTTTAAAAATACTCTACCTTACCTTTTCAATTTCAGCACCTTCAACTTTATGAATAATTCCTTTTAACCTGAAACCCTTAATAATTTCTTTAGCCATATTGAGCATGACATTAACCTCCTCTTTTGTTTTCATAGTGATAGCAATTTCTGGGTGATCACACTCTAAGTAGCCTGAAAATAATAAAATATTTTTAGGTGAAATAAGAACAATGTTTTAAATGTTTCATGTAGATAATGAGCTAATATTTCTGTTCTAAACTCATGGAGTATCACCCTCAACACAGGGAAATGTATCTTTTCCTGAAGCGGCAATTGCAATCAGTCATTATTCCCTAGCAGTGCCAGAGTTCTTCCTGCCATTATCTTGGCAACACTCATGTGTCTAAGACCAGGGAGAGGGATAGACAACCCCAGTCCTAGGATTAACAGTCATACTGGTCTACCTGAACTGGGCACTGGGAGGCTGCTTGGGGGTCTAGTTCTGGAGTGCATGACCCACTTGCAAATTCTGTTTGAATTAGGATTTTTAGCTACAAACTGTATGCTTACATATGGCTTATGATTAAGTTCTCTCATTCATCCTGGATCACTGTCCACTCACCCTGCTAGTGTGTCTAGATGACTCAAACATCTATGAGAAGCCTGTCTCATCTGGGATTCCTGATGCCTATGAAAATTTCATCCACTTAAATTTTACATTCAGGCTTTTCCCTGATCATGACCTCTTATCTGGCTTGGTAACCATCTGCCATAGAAGATCTCTCATGCCTGACCTCATTTCCATGCTTGCTGTGTCCTTTTGCAGCCCACCATCGGGTATAAAACTCATTTCTTCTCACACATGAACATTATGCTGTGGGGGTGTGTCTGTTCCACTTGCAGAATGTGTCCTGCACTGGGAGCATGAGCTGGCATGACTCAGAGAATAGGCTGTTGGCGTGTTTGGACATTGGGCCTCACAGTAGACCTAACAGATCTATAAGACTCTATTTTGATTTCAACTCATTGCCAAGACCTAAATCTTTAAATGGCAGCTCTGTGGCAAGTGAAGGAAAAAGTAACTTCTTTCCTAGTGTCACTTAAGAAGATACATGTATTTCTGGTTTGGAAGAAAGAATTCATAAAGGCTATAATTACATGCATAATCATGACATACTAATGTGTCTAAACAGAAATTAAAAGGACTTCATTGTTGTAAAAGGCAGAGAGAACAAGTGTGGAGAGGTAATATTATACTATTCCCATCTAATGAAAATAAGATCACATTGATTGTTGAAGTTATCCATTTTATTATTATTAGTGAGTGGGTTTCCTCTAAAGATTAGCTCTAGTTATAAAAACCCCTGCCTCTCTGAAGTAGTGATCATAAGAGATGGTCATGATGAATATTTAGGATGAAAGCTACTTACCTAGCTCTTTCATAGCATGTTCCATATTCCTTATTACCCGCTTTAATAACATCTAAAGACCAAAAGAAATATTATCTCCATTGGAAAAACAGATTTTTATAAGATGTCATTTGCAACTGATGGATTTTTAAACTAAATTAATAACTTTAAAGAAATGGAGAGCTCTTCAGGGATTAGAAGTGAATTTTGTGCTGCAGCACTCTGCTTCAAGACTGATGAGGAAGATAAGAAGTAGCATTACCTAGGCAGATTTTGAGAAACCTGAATGTGAGTCATATATTTTTACTTTAGGAAACTATTGATTCTCAAAAATGCATGCATCATAGGTACATTCAGCTTTATGAGAGCCTCAAAATTTGGGACATGAGGATGGCTTGTGGGCACATATCAGCATTAATCTATCTCAATATAGAAAAAATAAAAATAAAATCTAGAATTTAGGACCTAGAACTGTCTTTGCTGCTAACTAGCTATGTGATTTTGGACAGAATCATTTAACCTCTCTGGGTCTCATTTCTCTCATCTGCATAATGATGGAATCAGGCTAGGTTTCCCTCTGGATGAATTATTGTTTTCTTTACTTCTTTCTATTCGCCAGATCGCTTGTTTTTCCATTACTGTTTACTGTGGGGAAAACAAGGATAGAGTGAGATAGAAGGAGCTTTTGGGCATTATGAGGAAGCTCTGTTTGCTCAACATTGCCATCACTTCTCACCTTCTGATATTTCCTATTTAGTGCATCTGTCGCCTGACTGATCCTGGAGCTAGCATCAGGAGAAAGCGGACCATTGCACATCGGTTTCATGGTAGCTCCCACAAAGACAGAAAGGTGCCTTCCAAGAGCCTTGCAATTGCTAATCTGGCACAGACATTTCTGTGAGGAGGTATTTGTGTAATTTAAATGTAGACTAGTTTAAGTACTTACAGAAATTAATTAGCAAACCAGGAGTCAAAGACCACATCTACATAAACAGACAGAGAACATGATGGGTGAGGTCAATTGAGGGGTAGGGAGATTGAACTCTTCTTAGTATTTAAGGTTTTTCCTACCTGTTTAGCCTGTTTAGAGTTTGCAATCTGGTCAATTATAGTCACTACATCTGATTCACCTTGGACATATCCTTTTAGTACAGCATACCTAAAGGACAGCAGATGACTCATCCTTTTATCTGTTAATTGCAGCAACTGTGGTGTTATGAGCTGGGAAAAACAGGACTACTATTTAATATAAACTGTACAAATTCTATTTAATTATATGTTAATTAGCTTAACCAAAATATATAATAAGAAAGTAACTTCCCTCAAAGGTAAATACAGTAACCTGTCAAGGTTCTTAGTTATTTTATTCATGGTATCTTTGTAAGTTCATAACTACAGCTATTTCCCCTATGACTGATATATTGGGCACCTGTGTGAAGTTTATGACCTTATTCTTTATTTTCCTTACAGAGGATTTTTGATGCTATTTTTAATTAATTGAAATTCTTGGAAAAATGTGATTAATCTTTTGGGCTTAGGTCACAAAATACCTATATAAAGTACTGTCACCTTTACATGCTAAATCATCTACTAAACTTCTATTAGATGGTTCCATCAGGTGAGAATCCACCACAACCATACTGCCTGTTAGAACCCCAAATTAACTTCTCCCTCTCCCTGTTTCTCTGTTGAGGATTGAAGTCTCTGGGTTATCTGTTACCACTGTGCAGTCCCCTAGCTTCAGCAGTTTGCTGTTCCCTTTGTTTCCTATCCATGCTTCACAACCTTCATACTCTGCCCTCCAGCCACGGGCCATTAATCCCCAAAGAGATTATGCTCAGCTTTCAAGGTTCAGCTCAAGTATCACCTAATAAAGGAAGTCTTTTCTATCCCACCAGCATTCTGTGCATATTCTTGTTTTGCACTTATACTACCATATAACATTGGGATATCTAGATTACTTGTCATTTCTCTCCTACAATAAGCTGCCTAAGGGCAGAGACTATATTGAATTTGTCTTCATATTTCAAGGGATTACCATTTGACATAAGATAAGGGTTCAGAGTTTCCTGGTTATATAGACAAACAAACTTTTCTTAGGTGGTTTATCAGTTTCTTCATCTAAACTAATTGATAGACTCTTGATATCTTCCTATCAGGAAGAATTAGTCAGTCTTTGGACTACACTAGACTTGCCTTCCTCAGGTCAAATTGCACTCTACCATTACTTACAGTTCCCTAGAGTACTAAAAAACAAAGGAGCTAATGTTTGTATGCTTTTAGACCTAGTTGATTTATACCTCTCAG